>CM055900.1:63730679-64433179 GCA_029582155.1 Panopea generosa
CACAATTTACAAGAAAATCAAAGAGCAGATCTAAATTTGGCATAAATGTTCTTCAGTATAATGCTTCTTCAATCCCCAAAATATGAACTTTCATCTTAGTAAAGACATGTGTCAGTCAGAAAGAGTATTTTTGTCTGATAATTACATGATAGCTGTTGCATGAGCCACATGTTGTTCATTCAGAAACACGCTGTGTTGTGTGTACATGCCTATCAGGTGACAGTTTGCAGGCAGTTATTCCCCCTTATCTAACAAATAGGCTTAAAGCGGCCTCGCCTATATCGCCATTATTCTTTCGATCTTAGCAGTAAATCTGCACATTTATATCAAACATCATATACTATGAACGTTCTGTTCAATAACTTATATTGTTTTGTCCCTATAGTGTAAAATTTTTTAAATGGGTTGACCAAATACTAAATCGCGGTTCGCGATTTAGTCACTCATTGTTCAGTATCGGATTATGCTAAAACATTTACGAATAAAACAAACTACACGGACAGATCAACCGTTATCGTCGAATGGGACCTTCCTCTTTTTGATTCATGAACTTTTAATCATTCACTGAACAGAAAGTTATAGGTACTGCATTTTTAATAGATTTTACAGATTCAATCCCGACCTTTTAAAAGCGGTCTACCTGAACATGGATCATTTTCGATCCCGAGCGGTCGCTTAAGACACGTGCACATCAGTACTGTTCCCAACTATTGAAAATGCATTTATTATTTCAATGAACATTTCATATTGAAGGTATTTAAGCAGAGCGGTAGTGTAGTGGATAGAGTGTTAGTAGCGTACGCGAGAGGCTGTGGGTTCGATCTCCAGTTCGATCTAATGCCCATGAAACACACTCACACGGTACTAGTTCAACACAGGAAGCGGACCTGACAGCGGTTCAAATAAGTTTAAGCGTTCTTCATAATCAAAATAAATTAGTATAAACTAATGTTATTACATTGTGTAATGGATTTTTTTTGTATTGTCATAAAGCAACATGTATTAACTTTTAAAAATTGAACCAATCAAATGCCTCGATATTTAAGTGCTTATGAATAGCGTTCAATATATATATATATATATATGTATTGTATATCGACATTCATTGCGGCCAAGCACATGTATTTGTATGTATATTTCAATTAATGGGGCAATGGATACTCATATGTTATTTATACATATGTAATAGTATGCACTCTATGTAACTTCTACGAGTAATAACAGACTGAGTGAGATCACTCCGTGCATAGTAACCATTACATGTACTTTCCATTTAAAATCTGCGGGCGGTACAGACAAACATTAGCAGACAGATAGAAGTTTGGTATTCGTTTTTCGTGTTCGATATCTTCAATATTGAAGGTAAATATGTAAGGGTTTAGGTTAGTTTTAAGTTGAATATCGAAAGAAGAAAATCGAATAACGAACTTCGATCTGACGTAGTGATATTATTCGGTATATGATATCCATTATATGTGTATACCTATATGAATAGGTATTGATATTATTGAATATATGACATACAATTTATGTGCATACTTAAATGAAAAAGTATTGATATAATTTAGTATATTATATCCATTATATGAGCAGAAATATCACGACTGTGTCAGCTTGAAAAAAATATTCTAAGTTCTTCCAGGCTGGTGTGTCATGTCATCCCGTATACCATATAAGAAATATTTATTTATAAGTGTTTTACCTACTCCGGACATATCTATATTAACAATTTATGTTTGTTCATTCACGCAGATTTACAGCACAAAATCCAGGAACGCATTACTGGCATGCGCACGCAGGATTTCAGAGAGGCGATGGCGTGTTTGGGTCATTGGTAGTACGAGACACATCTTCTACATCAGTGATGCGTCATTATGACTATGACCTTGCCGAGCATACAATCATCGTCCAGGATTGGTTAGACCAGTTTGCGTCCTCAAAATTTGCGTTACATCACCATGGCATGAACGACAATGAGCCATCATCTATTTTGATTAATGGTACGGTTTGTCTATGTTTTAAATAAATAACATTATGTAAATAAACTGATATATATATTAAACAAAATTTATATTTTTAAATATCTATTTAAAAAAAACCACGTGCTTTGAGATGACAGTATGAAAGTGTAATACAGGTATAAACTTATTATTATTTGTATTAACATAAAACATGTACAATGTATTACAAACTTGTTACTTACAAGGTATGCTGAATCTTAGTTGGAAGAACTTTTGACTCAACCCCATTAAAAATATTTGAAATAGAATATGTGTAAACTAAGCTGTGTATAAAGAACTTTACGCGGCAAAATATGTGTAAACTAAGCTGTGTATAAAGAACTTTACGCGGCAAAATACGGTAAACTAAGCTGTGTATAAAGAACTTTACGCGGCAAAATAGTTGTAAACTAAGCTGTGTACAAAGAACTTTACGCGGCAAAATAGTTGTAAACTAAGCTGTGTACAAAGAACTTTACGCGGCAAAATAGTTGTTAACTAAGCTGTGTACAAAGAACTTCACGCGGCAAAATCAAAGGAGATAGTAATAGTAGTCTAAGCACTATGCGCATATGTTGAGGTTGAGGTTTGGATTGTCGCCAGCCTATGCCCATAGACGCGATTCTATGCCCATGTCCTATATTTTGAACTTCGTTCAGGGTATAGGTCATGGTGTACGTGCCATTTAAAACCGCAGGGATGTGCCGAGTCAGTAAATATAGTTATTAATCATTAGTATATGTAACCCGCCATCTTGTTTGGAGGAGGGATTTTTTTTAGAGTAATGAGGCGTGACGCAATGATCCATTTGATAACAGATCATAGTTATGTTATACGGTTACTGCAGACGATTTACGTAAGTTCGATATACTATCTGAGACGTTTGTATACAACAGCAGACGATGTTCAGCAGATTTATCCCAGCTGTTAAAGTGTATCATTTAAACGTCTGGGTTTATTTATTACAATAAGTTATTATATAGGTATGTTTTTCGTTACGGTTTATAAATCTGACAATATGATCCATTGTGTGGTGTTATTCAATGACTTCAACACTCTTCTATACATAATTTTTATATAGAGTCTTATGATGATGATACATTCCTCAATTTTAATAAAAAAAAAGCACAAGAACATGCATTATACTCACTAACATAAACTTTCAACAACATGTATCTGTTAGCACGATATGCACGGCGTAAATGATGCGTTAACGAAAGGGAGATAACTGTTGACAGATAAAAGAGTTCACGTATTGAGATATATGACTAAGGCGTATGTATAGTTCTGCGTTTTATTTTAGATGCTCTCTAACAGGAATAATTAACGCATGTGCATATACATAGTATAGCTATACATAGTTTAGTTAATACATAACCCTTATTGATCAAATTGCAATATGCAACATGCAGGATGATACAAATGTAAGAGTTTATTGCCATAAAAATATAAATTAAGTTTGAGTGTATACATTTCCAGTGAGACACCCACTCCTCAAATTAATTGAGGTAACACATCCGCACTCCCCAAATAAGTTTTGTAATCCGCATTTACGTTAACTCTAGTTAAACATAATCACCCCAGTCATTCTATAAGCATAACGATTAAATAAAGTTAGATATTCACAAAACCAAATCTACCACCAACTTTAAAATATTTAGGTGTATATGACAAATAAATCACTGATCCATTTCACAGATTGTCTTACATTTGCATCATCCTGCATGTTGCATATTGCAACTGAAGTATTTATTGACAGTATTATATGTGTGTGTGTGTGTGTGTGTGTGTGTTTGTGTGTGTTTTGAATTATACGACTCCTACTGGTTATATTTGTTTTATATTTCAATAATACATATAAAAGTAAATCAATGTTTAAATACACGAACTAGATTTGATAAAAGAATCTGAGACATAAGAAATGTAAAACAAGTTTAAACACAATTTTGCTCCAGAGCTTCAATCTCCACTTGACACTAAATGTCACCGCGACAGTACGGATACTATACCGATTTAGTTAAATGATATCAACTTATTTAGCAAGATTACATAATTCTAAATTACAAGCTAAGGGGTTGAGCTAAAATGTCTAACAGTATTAGTTACGCACGCCTTCGTTATACAAACAACAGTAGTATCGATATGGCAATTAAAACATTCAATAGGGAATAAACCAACAATCAAAGGAAATGGATAAACAAATAAAAAAAAAACAACAACACAAAACAACAACAAAGTAAATGTAGGATATTCGAGTAAGAATAACTTGCCTATTTTAAATGATAAAATTCTTTTGTTCCGGTGCACTGAAGGGCTTAAAGCTGGGTATCCGATGCCACCAATAAATATGTATGACATCCACACAGAGTGGGTTCTTTAGTAAAAATGTTCGTTGGTCACTCTCCAACCGCCCTAACACTACGTGTTAATAGGTAAAAATACAGGAAATATTAATAAAAACGACCATGAAAACTAATACATAAAAAGCACCTCATAACTAACATTTCTGCAGCACAGGGAAATTCTACAATAACGCCGTACGTGACTAATCGGTCGATGTCATTGTCAAGCTATTACCTAATCGTTGTTTCATTAGTGTAGGTGTGTTAAAGCATGCCTCGACTCACCTAGCGGGGATGAAACGCCTAAAACATTCACTCAGTGATAGAAGTTGTTAATGTGAAACCAGAGATATGTACGTAGATAAACCTTCATTAAGTTTACTAATACTGGTTACTTTGCTTAATTCGCTTAAATTTTATGAGACAGTTTAGTTGATGGTAATCGATCAGAGGTGTGACAGAGTGTATGCAGTCAATGTGGTGTTACGCATCGTTTTATAGGTGAGAAATCAAAGATATACAATCAGTGTCCCGGGGAGATATGTAACTGAAAAAGCAATTGGTCACGTATCTATATAAAGTACATATAACTGATTGACGTTTTACTGATTTGGGCGGTTAAACAATACGATAATATTGAGTGTATTTTATATTTGCTAAGGTCACACAGAATGTATTTAAATTTGTAAATTGTTTTTAATGTTAACAAGAAATAATCGGCGTAGAAGTAATGAATGTTGTTTGCCGTATGTAAAATCAGAATTAAACAGAAAGTAACACTACAATTAAGTTTGAAATTAAATTTAATAATAGATTGAAGATATGTGGATATATATCTAAGAAACATTTCTGTAACAATGGTCAACATGATCAATTTGCAAATATTTAAATTAAGCTATAGATTTATCAGTTATAACGCACTAATCTCTGTGCAGGAATATTGTCACAACAATTATTCCTGCCATGAAGCAAATCACTTGACGATGATAAAACTATGTGATCGATTTAAATAAACCAATCAGAGTGCGAGAAACGCGTTTTGAAATTAGTAGATTTATTTTTTCTTTATTATTTTTTTTGTTTTTTACTCGTATTATAAGCTAAATATATACTATTAAATTATTGAGATATCAAATTTTCAACAATAAAAATCGAAAACTCCGGTGGAGGTTCCATTTTTAAATACATCTGATAACTAATTATTGTCTTGTGTTTGTTTTTAATAACATTATTAAAATGTCCTGGATTAATAATAACTATTCACTACTTAAACTGGAATACAGCATTTGGTTTTTGTGAATATCAAAGTTTCCCCAAAAGCGGAAGATATTTTGATACAACCTATATTTTTTCTGAATTAAACCATTAATAAAAAGTATAAATTGGATTGAATAACAGCCATTTTCTTATTATAAAAAAACTCTTTAGAACGCAGCATCATTCCCAATAATTGAAACACCCAGGGACTGCCCCTACGCATATGGAATAAAAACATACATCGGTTGGAATATGAGAATTATTAACCCGGGTTTAATAATTTAAATGTAAAAATAATATCAATGAAACAAAATTAAAACTCCTTTAACTTGGCTGATGTTACAACCAAATAATTCAGACATTCTTGTCAAATTTACAGTTATATAATATTGAAGTAAGAGGCGGAGTTTGTATGCATGGGCGGGATCAAATCAAGTTGGTGGACCATGTAAGCTCAATTTGGTGAAAGAAAAGGTTTTCGGAATGCGGGAGTGAGACCGCAGTACAACCGAAACAATGAATAAATGAATACGACATAAAATAGTTCCAGCGTATTAAGTTATATTTTCTTTAACATTGATCATCTTTGGAATATTACTGAAATATTTTTTCAAGTTATATATCTAAGTATAATTATAGACTACACATTTGCTATAAATTAATATGTAAAACAATCATCATTACTTGGCGTTCTCCGGCAAGCTTCGGAAGACATCCGGTTAGGGTTAGCACAACAGGTTGTCAGCGAGGTGCACAACGGGGTGAAAAGTTTACTTTCGATTTCTCTTGCGACGATAAATTATTGAAAAAACGTTGAAATTGAAATAAATCTTTCAAGTTTTTGGTACCAAAACTTATACAATCCGATATTTAATATGTGTTTTCTATAACAATGTTAACAAACACACCGTTTATTACCTTTCACAACACACACATTCACAGCCCAGATTACCCAAAAATATAGGTAAACAATTGATTAAATGATTAAACATAAGGGAACTTATATGGACATGCGACATATTGATGCAGACTTTACTCGTGTTTACGTATCAATGCATTGTGTAAACGATATTGACAGTCAGTGACATAGCTGCCTTTTCACTACAACACTCGGGCTTGCATAATTTCATGCGATTGCATCATTATATCTCCTGGATATGCCCCTGGAACGCAGAGAATCTATTATAGAATCTGGTGGGCAGGCATACCATTTTTAGACCAGCTATGCCACTGACAGTTTTATGATATGTATGTAAAAGTACAAAATGCCCATGAACTCTAAAACGACAATAATATCGCTTGCAAATGAACGTAACGATTATATGCTGGAAGGAATGAATGAATGAATAGGGTTTTACGTCGTACCAACACATTATAGGTTATTCGACGCCAACAGGAAGGAATATTCCAGGTTCACTCTACATGTACAAAAACAACAAATTAACATACAGATTAAAAAAATACACCAACAAATAATTATGCAGAATGAACCTAGAACCTTGATACCGTAGAACTGCAGAGTTTCAGCAAATTCTATCGTTTTACTCAAATTGTCGCTTCTTACGACATGTATGCGCCACAGTGGTCCTATTTTTGCCATCACTCATATGTCTCCCTGAAACCACACAGGGGTTGATAATTTAACCACAATAGTGAACATGACAAAAAATGATAAAATGAACATGGCACCCATTTGGAGTGATTCTATTCTTAGCCGGAACCACATGGGCTTATGCTGGAAGGATAAGGAAACGCCGGGTGAATGTCAGAGCCACATTAACAAAGTTTTGTATGCGATATATAAAGTTTTATTGATATATTGAATATAGCGTCATTTTTATGCCATCGAGGGCTAACAGACGATCAGTTAACCTTACCACTGTTTCCTGGGATTAACCAGTACTCAAGCACACCCCATCTCCGCAGGTAACTGATAACTTTCCCACTTGAATCAGCGGTGAGAGAGGAATGATAATGAGACACAATGTCGTATATCAATTATCACGGAGACTGTTGCCGGGTGGGGGATTCGAACTCACGACCCTTGGATTGATAGTCAGACGCGTAACCGACTGAGCTAATCGGGCCCGGCTACAGTTTTATAATATGTGAGTAAACATAGTTAATTACTGATTTTGTCAATAGTCCTGACCGCATTGACAAAATCCTTAATAAACTAACTTAACATTCGGAACTTCGAAAACTGTAAATATCACAAACACTTATTTGATGATGTTGCTCTGAAAATCGACGCAGTTTGAATATATACAATTATTATTTTAATATTAGACACAGTCTCTTTTCTTTTCAGATCACAGTAATGGTTACACTTGGTAGTAAAAGTATGTGTTTGTATATTATTACAGGCAGGGGAACACTTATTGATATTCCAAATAGTGATGCGATGTCTCATGACGGACATAGTATGGGCATGGGCGATAAAGCAACTAATGATATGGAACACAGCATGGATGGTGAGACTGGTGACACAATGACTCACGAGTCCACTACACACGAAATGGACATGGATATGCCTGAAATGACAACATCGAAACACGGAGATGGAATGGATATGTCGGGAACGACGACATCGAAACACGGAGATGGAATGGATATGTCGGGAACGACGACATCAGGAAATCATACAGGAATGGATATGGATAGTGGAAGTAGCATGGATGGCCATACGGATATGGCTCAACCAGATAAAAATACTCGTTCACACGTTCCGTACAGTGTTTTCCGGTAAGAAAGTTTGAACGTACATGTATATATTATACACATTTGACCCCATTCAATATTTGTTTCATATTCTTTATTCTTTAATTCAACCTGATATTATCTTCTTGTAACAGTATACCTATAGCAGACGTGTTATAGATAATATTATCTTCTTGGAACAGTATATCTATAATAGACGTGTTATAGTTAATATTATCTACTTGGAACAGTATACCTATAGCAGACGTGTTATAGATAATATTATCTATTTGGAACAGTATACCTAAAGCAGACGTGTTATAGATAATATTATCTACTTGGAACAGTATACATATAGCAGACGTGTTATAGATAATATTATCTTTATAATACTTGAAATAAGAAAATAAACTTTTTCTTAGTGCTGAACGGTACGTGTACACAATGGACATATTTTCATTTGGTTTCCCTATGACCACTTATCACGGTAAAATATAGCCTTTAATGTATTTCGTTTTACGCCATGGCATGTAGGACGATGATAAGTTAATGTGCTATAAATACCGTATAACTGACAAAACAATCATTATTATAAATTCCAGATGTCGACATTATTATATACGAAATTCATCAAACACATTATCAGAGGCTATTTTGAAGTATAGTTGCTAACCAACTTTCGTTTATAGCCGCACACAAACCTTTTTCCTAATAAAATATAATTAGACGATCACATTTTACTAATGGATCTGAACTTTTACACACAATAAAGTAATTGTAAATGCAATTGGCACAATGGGGAAGTTCAGGTCAAATTCTCGGAGGGAATCATTTACAGTATTCGCTACGTTTATACTGCTCGTTAATATATTGCAAATTGGGCCGAATATTTTGAGAAATTCCACTCCCGTTAACTAGCTGTTTCTGGGGCGGTTGTGTTGTTCCCAGATGGTGATTTAGTATATTTCTGTTATCGCTCTACTGAAAGTTTAACATACGGCATGTAATTAAACCGGGATACACGTTTTATTTAGAACAGAACATGTTTTACTTTGTTATTGAGTACACTGTACAACATCATTTAAAATCGGTGATTATGACCCGTGATCAAATATTTTATAATATTGTTATTACAAATATACATGTGTATAAAAAACCGGATATAATTATTAATTTTAAACATGTTATATAAATATTTAAAAATATTATAAACGCTGCACCACTTAGGTACCTGTGTGCTAATATATTTATTTTAATAAAGAAGATTAACTCATTAATTACTATTACAATGATATGGAGAGTTTATACTGCATTTTAACAGTATGGACTATAGACAATATTATTTAATTTAATTTACAATGGCTTTCTGTCAATAACCATAGGCTCGTTTTTCAGTTTAAACTTTTTGTGTATATAAACAGACAGGTTTCTTATAATTTGTTTGATGTCAGTTTGTAACAATTCAATAGTTTTAAACATACCTGGGTTGGTATAATAACTTTTCAGATATATACTTGTAGGTCTTAATTCCTTGTTTAAACGAAATAAAAACACGTCATCTAGATCTCGGAATATTTTACAAACAAAATATATTTTTAAAAGGTGTGCTCAGTTGCTTCCATTTCCACTTTTCTTTATCAAGCCTATTTGAAGAAATTCCATTGCAATTCTAAAGGACAAGCTTCATGACCCCCACCCCACTAAATTGTCTTGAAAATTCAATAAAATTAGATCCTATTTTTGTGCAAAATTTCATTTTTTTATTATACTTTATTCTTTTAAATAATATAAAATGTGCAGGTAACATTGCATTTTCTTAAAAATTTAAGTAAATACAGCATGTTTATTAAAAGTGAAGACAATATTAACATATACTACTCAGACTGTACCAGATAGTGATCAGAATACATATCTTTGTGTGGGAAGAATACGTTTATCATCAAAAAAGTATTTAAATGCCAAACAAATAGGACAACTATTTGGGAAATTCATTTACCCTCTTTAGAGTTATTTTATGAAAAGAATAATATACTATTAAAAGATAAAATATACATATCCCAAAAGAAAAACATATCTCTCATCAAGTTTTGCTAAAGATAAGAAGTTAACATCAATGCATTTTACATGGTGGATATTAGGACTTCATAAACCTGGTCCTTTCTGTACAATTACCTTAAAGTTTAATAAATATGGTTGTAGTTTAAATATGAACACCTATCAAGTCCCCTTCGCAAATTACGGGTATTTACATTTAATTTGTTATAATTTGTCTTTTCTTTTTTGAGCATGAATACTTGAGATGAGCACGGATATTTTTGTCCATCTCTGAGTGTAAATTCATCACACGTTTGAGACTAAAACTTATATTCAAACTCAAAATGTAGAAACAATGTCTTGAGTTTGAATCTGAGTTTAGATTCAAAACACTGATGGATTTAGGTCCATGTATATCGAACGCAATATTTTGAAAACTTGCTGCATTTTAATGCAGACAGTTGGCATAAATAAAAAGCATTCATAGGCGGATGGAATGACTGATTTATTTTTTAGATTTATTTCCGATAGAAAAAAATATTATTGATAATTGAAGACGACCTTTCTTGTTTGCATAAATTTTGAAGCCTTTTCTGCGTCACCCGAAGACATTCTCTTGGTTTGACGTCAGTACCATGACAGCGTTTAGCAGGTGTGAAAAAGAGGTCCTGAATTGTACACATGTGTTAAAATTCTTTAAAATTCACTTCTTTTAACACCAGTGATGTCTTCTTGCAGTATATGCTATTCCAGTTTTTGCTCTACTCATCTGCAAGCAAGAAATCACAGCCTTATGAACCATTTTGAAAATATCCGAAACCAAATTTCATATGACATTTTAAGGGCAATAATCGTGTTACCATGACAACTAGGGGCACACATATGTAGTTAGACGTAATGGCTGTTTTACAATAAAACTTATAATTAAAATAGCCGTTAATCAATCTAACATTTTTTACGCTGTATGTTCCAATTTTGATAAGCGGTTAAAATTATTTAATTTCCAGACAAAATATCATTTTCAGCATGATTTGGGTAAAATTTAAATTTATTTGACTCAAATCATGCAGAAAATGTATTTGGGTGAATATTAAATGTAATATGAATAATTGTTGGTTTGCGTTTGTGACGTTATTTGTAGTAAGTCTTCTTTTATGAAACGCACTCTGGTACATGTATTCTCATATGTTCTTATTTTACATCTACTTTCAGAGTAACAAAGAATAAACGTTACAGGTTCAGGTTTATAAGTAACGGCATACTAAACTGCCCGTTAAAGATATCAGTAGAGAAACACAATCTAACCATTATAGCCAGTGACGGTCATGATATAACAGCAGTGGAAGTTGAAAGTTTTACTATTTTCGCAGGAGAGAGGTAAATCCAAATACCACTTTTCGTTTGATTTTTGCATTGTTATAAAAACTGTCAGAATTTCCCGTTTAAAATAATTGCCGAGAAAGCATTTACATTGTATATTTCCTCAAGGCGATTTGGAATCTATATTCACTTTGAATATAAATGTTGCAAATGTTCCTCTGGATGTTGATTTCTGGTGACAAAAATGAAAACTGATATACGTTAACATAAAAATAAATCGCTTCATATAAAAATGTGTTTATAAAAAACTAACTTGATGACTGTGTTTAGACTATGTGTATGTAATACGTATGTAACTGGAATATGTAATGTGTCTATCGAGTAACATACGTAACTGCGTCATGCCTAGCTGTCGTTTTTCCTGTATGAGTCATCTCCCTTGTATTAAAACCGAGTAATGTCTTTAAAATGCTTTATGTTACGAGCATTATACGGTAGGAGTGACTCCCACTATATATACACACACACACATATATATATATATATATCCCAATATTGAATCTGAGTTCAGTTCTAAGCTCTACATTTTAATTGGGTGAGTTGACGCATTTTTATGACAGCAACGTCTGACTGTTTGTAAATAGTTTTATTACTTTGTAGTGGCTTTGCGCAGACCTACTTGTTTATTTTAGTACACTTGATCCATGCAGGTTTCCACCAACACCACCTGCCGCGATGCTCGGAATTGAGCGCGTGCAGTGTCGAGAAATAGACAGAGGCAAGAACTGCTACATATTTCGTTAATCCTCATCTAGTTTAAATATTTCGGTACACGTCAAGTCAGACTTAAATAGTATTAAATATTTAGGGACACCGACTTAAATTTATGGTTTTCGTTATATTTGACACCCATGAGTATTAAGTATCATTCTACTGCCGTAACGTCAAGATTGTCGTAATATTCGTAAACGTGACCGTTATCTAAATTTCAAGTTCGATTCAAATAGAAGAAAGCCTTTAAAATAACGAATTTAAATTATCCCCCCCCCAAAAAAAAAAATGAAAATAAAATAATAGTAACGCAAGAAAAAAAGAGAAATACAAAGACACAACTAACAGAAAGGGTTGTATTTCTTTTACAGGTACGATGTTGTAGTAAACGCCAATCAAAAAATCGGAAATTACTGGATGCACATAATTGGGTTGGGAGATTGCGCCCGGAAGAACACATCACAAACAGCGATAATTCGTTATAACGAAGCCAAACACATGATCCCTGAATCCGGACATTCCTACGCCGATGGGGATAGACAAGGGCCTGTAAGATGAAAATGAATTATGTTTTCATTTATTTTCAAGTCGTTTTCAATGTAATCATTTTATGCTAGCGGTTTAATTTTACTAAAAATTAAACCCAAAGGCTTCTTAAACATTTAAACTGCACACACATGTATGCGTAGGTACCAGCTGTTAAGATACAAGAGATTTTCTTGAGGACCGTCGTATGCACGTACTGTTAAGGTACAAGAGGTATTCTTGATAAATGTTAAGGAACAATGTGTATTCTTGATAAATGTTAAGGTACAAGAGGTATTCTTGATAAATGTTAAGGTACAAGAGGTATTCTTGATAAATGTTAAGGAACAATGTGTATTCTTGATAAATGTTAAGGTACAAGAGGTATTCTTGATAAATGTTAAGGAACAATATGTATTCTTGATAAATGTTAAGGTACAAGAGGTATTCTTGATAAATGTTGAGGAACAATAGGTATTCTTGATAAATGTTAAGGTACAATAGGTATATGATAAATGTTGAGGAACAATAGGTATTCTTGATAAATGTTAAGGTATAAGAGGTATTCTTGATAAATGTTAAGGTACAAGAGGTATTCTTGGTAAATGTTAAAGAACAATAGGTATTCTTGATAAATGTTAAGGTACAATAGGTATTCTTGATAAATGTTGAGAAACAATAGGTATTCTTGATAAATATTAAGGGACAATAAGTATTCTTGATAACAAAGCTGTGGACCGTCGTTTGCACTAACTGTTAAGGTACAATAGGTATTCTTGATAAATGTTAAGGTACACTAGGTATTTTTGATAAATCTTAAAGAACAATAGATATTCTTGATAAATTTTTAAGTACAATAAGTATTCTTGATAACTAAACTGTGAACCGTCGTATGCACTGACTATTAAGGTACAAAAGGTATTCTTGATAAATGTTAAGGTACACTAGGTATTCTTGATTAATGTTAAGGTACAAGATGCATTCTTGATAACTAAGCTGTGGACCGTCGTTGACACTTATTTTTAAGGTATTTTTGATAAATGTAAAGGTAAATGCATAAAATGAGAAAATGAAAAACACAAGAAAGAAAATAGTTACACAAATACTTGTCTGAATCTGTATTTTTCTGATCCTAAAGTACGTTTCTTTGAATCGGTCATTAATTGTGTTAAACTTACTATGTAAGTAATTTGAGACACACAAACACGTATTTTATGTTTTTGATAAAAATCGCCCGAAGGGAATAATATATAAATAGCTATGTCTATATTTAATTCTGTTTTCAAATTTTCAGCGATGCCTTCATCAGAAATTCATGTCTATTTTGTAAATTAAGTTTTGTGGTAAAGTTAATTAAATACATGGACGTTTCATTTGTCTGACCCTTAACTAATCTACATTTCAAAAATATTTTAGAGGTTGTCCTAAAATCGCTTAAATATTTCAAAATGGAACATTCCATCTAACATAGAACATCACGATCGTCAGTAGATGTTGATCTACTCGCTCAGTCAGACAACGATCCCGGAACGGGAAAGTAGACCAACACCTAAGCCGGTTAGAAGTAATTCCTTATAACTTCTAATATGTACATGTATACACTTTACTGCACAGCACCACTACCACACCATTCCAGATAACTGTTTTATATGATATGATATAATATTTAACGCAGAATAAATCCGCCACTGATTTGACCATATCAGATTTGTATATATCTCTATCAACGCTCATGCACTTACCTATCAGAATCTAGGAAATAAAATGACCTAGACGAAGCTTTATAAGAAAAATCAATTTTTGTCTTGTCAAGATGATTATATAAGAATATTTTTGAAAAATGAAACCCACTTCCGCCCATTACAAGCACCGTGTATCACGGAATGTCTGTTATAATAGTAGTTATGATAGTGGATAAGGCGTAGGATCAAATGTCCAATAGATAGTCTTAGGTGTTTTTTAATTACTTTAACATTATGTGCTAATACATATATTCAAAATATATTTTTTATTATATAATATTAATAAATGACCTCACATTAGTCTTAATGTATTTTTGAATCTATTGAAAACGTTTGCAAAACATATTATGCGAGACTCTTGCCGAGTTTAATAAAAAAATATAAATAAGCACGAATGTAAGATTCCTTTTATCACATGACTGAAAAAAGCAGGTTATCTCCATGTTAAATTAGCTCTGCATTTTACGTACGAGATCCGAGTGATACGGAAAATATTAGTAGTACATCTGCTAAATATATTGTATTTATGAGCATTTGAGAACTTATCTTAAATATCTTAAGGTGTAACTGCCCCCTCTTTGAAAAAACAAACTGGTTATCCTACATGTTGTTGTATATTTTATGTGAGGATGCATTCCTGCTATGAAAAAACAACTATGTGGAATATATTTTCACCGTGAAAATCCTAGACCTTATTTTATATAGAACATAAAACAAAATTCAACGGCGTAGTGAGTGCTTCAATCGTAAGTCATGCTATAAGAAACAATAGATCTACATCCTCCAAGCTTGCGAATAAACTGGTATCATGTAATATTAAAAAAAACACTAGCGTTAGGATATCACCGAGCAACTATATAATATCAAATAAAGATTTAATTACGTTCTCTTGTTCAGCGGGCAATTTGCTTAGTTCCCCAACGTTAACTCTTCTACTGTCTTATTGAGAGTAACATCTGACTACGACTTGGTTAAAGCGCTTAACGGTACAAGACGCCCTTATTCAGTGATCGAGAGTGATCACGTGTTCTTATTGTTACTAAGAATAGAAACAGAAACGCTTTATTAAGTATTTTTTATTATGATACGTCCTGATGAGCATATTTTAGTAATTAATACACTAATTGATAGTAACGGCTGCTGACCGGCGTATATTTTTTTTCCAACAGAAAATCATGAATAACACATGGTCCATACTATTCGAACAGAGGTATGAATAATATGTACACAATGAATCATTGACGATGAAAAGAAGAATAGGATTTGAGAGGTTGAAAACAAACTACCGTAGTTGTGAAATATACGCAAAATATGGTTTTGTTCTATATATAGAGATCCCCGGTCTTAACCATAACTGTAGTTATTAATAGCAATATGGAGACGGTGATAACTGTATACCATGTATATAAGATTCCCCTGTATATGTCCCTGCTTATCTTCATACATGTAATTATCAATTTTAGCACGCCAACCCAATGTTACGGGGATCAGACTTTATAACTGTTGGACAGATGACGTCAGAATATTCGCCTGAGGAAGTTTACACGTCACATGATGTCAAAACGTTTTACATGGCAATGGATTTTAACGAAGTTGGAAACTATCGATATGTTGACCCAAATTTTTATTCCTTGTCTACAATGACGAAGTCGCACATCGGGGGCCATGCAAACCATTTGTACGCTCTACAAATGAACCATATAACATTCACAATGCCTGCGTCACCGGTTCTGTCACAGTATCATGATGTAGATGAGGTAATTATGACGTCAGTAAGAGTATTAAATATGATGTAAAAATTTGAAATGATTAAAGGTACCGACAAATCGTCTTGCATTTTTTTCTGTTTTTAATTATCATTTTTTCTTATAATATAATTTATAATTTGGTGTCTCATTAATTGTATTGATAAATACTGTACATTACTAAGTGCAGCGTACGTGCCACGTTTTTCAAACGATAATCTTGGTGGTTTTAAACATCGCAGTTTGAAGCAATTAGCCAAAAAATATCCCAGTTATTATAGTTATTATAGCGACCATACTTAATTCTATTAGTTTCTTCTATAACCAAAAATAGAAATACGGAGTCACGATTCTAATTATTAATGTTTTGTATGCAGCACGAGATGTTCATCAAATCAGACTTTATGTTTTACAATATTTGTTTTAAAATGCTTTGTTTTAATATATGTTTCAAGATGTCAATCACATGCGTATATTTATATTCAATTCAATTAACTATGTGCTAAAATACAACAACAACAAATAATTAATAATTTATTTTTATTCAGTATATATCGTTATATTAACACTCTTCAATCATATTTCATTAATATCTTTTTGATATGACAACAGTCTATTTGCACTTGGTTTTCATTTAATGTTAAAATGCTATCTAACACTAACTTTACACGTGTCATCGTTTTCAAATATTTGAAAAAGTTCTTTTATTTGCACGTTAACGTTACCATTATAACATGCTGAGCGGAACAGGTAAACCTCCACTTTTGTATTTCCAATATCTTCGTTAAACTATGGATTAGAGCTATTTAAATGTGTATATGACATCAGCAGATATTTATGTGTTCTACATAGCCTAAATGTTCCTTCTTATTCCAAATTTCAAGGACACTGCTTTAATACTTTTAAGAAAATACATAAAATGTCAGGTGGCGGATTAGCTTTTCCGTTCAGTATATATTGCCCTTAAACATACACATTTATGAAACAGTTTGACACTTCTCTTCAGTTGTTCTTAGAGAATAGTTCCAACACGTTTATACCTGGGCCAGGTTTTATTAAACATCTCAAGCTGAGATTTTCCTCAACTGCAGTTCTCAGTTTGAGGAAAATCTCAAGTTGAGATGTGAAGTGAAACTGGGACCAGATGTCAATATAATATAACTGCGTAGGGTACCATACTATGTGTGTATGTAATATAACTGTGTAGAGTATCAAACTATGTGTCTATATAATATATCTGTGGAGGCTATCAAACTATGTGTCTATATAATATAACTGTGTAAGGTATCATACTATGTGTCTATATGATTTATAACTGTGTATGGTATCAAACTATGTGTCTTTATAATATATCTGTGTAAGGTATCATACTATGTGTCTATATAATATATCTGTGTAGGCTATCAAACTATGTGTCTATATAATATATCTGTGGAGGCTATCAAACTTTGTGTCTATATAATATAACTGTGTAAGGTATCATACTATGTGTCTATATAATATATCTGTGTAGGCTATCAAACTATGTGTCTATATAATATATCTGTGGAGGCTATCAAACTATGTGTCTATATAATATATCTGTGTAGGCTATCATACTATGTGTCTATATAATATATCTGTGTAGGCTATCAAACTATGTGTCTATATAATATATCTGTGGAGGCTATCAAACTATGTGTCTATATAATATATCTGTGTAGGCTATCAAACTATGTGTCCATATAATATATCTGTGTAAGGTATCATACTATGTGTCTATATAATATAACTGTGTAAGGTATCATACTATGTGTCTATATAATATATCTGTGTAGGCTATCAAACTATGTGTCTATATAATATAACTGTGTAAGGTATCATACTATGTGTCTATATAATATATCTGTGTAAGGTATCAAACTATGTGTCTATATAATATATCTGTGGAGGCTATCAAACTATGTGTCTATATAATATATCTGTGTAAGGTATCATACTATGTGTCTATATAATATATCTGTGTAAGGTATCATACTATGTGTCTATATAATATAACTGTGTAAGGTATCATTCTATGTGTCTATATGATATAATTGTGTAGGGAATCATACTATGTGTCTATATAATATAACTGTGTAGGGTATCATACTGTGTGTCTATATAATATAACTGTGTAGGGTATCATACTGTGTGTTTACATAATATAACTGTGTAGGGCATCATACTTTGTGTCTATATAATATAACTGTGTAGGGTTTCATACTATGTGTCTATATTATATAATATAACGGTGTAGGGTATCATACTATGTGTCTATATAATATAACTATGCAGGGTATTATACTATGTGTCTATATAATATAACTATGCAGGGTATTATACTATGTGTCTATATAATATAACTCTGTATGGTATCATTCTATGTGTCTATATGATATAACTGTGTAGGTATCAAACTATGTGTCTATATGATATAACTCTGTAAGGTATCATACTATGTGTCTATATAATATTACTCTGTAGGGTATCATACTATGTGTCTATATTAACTGTGTAAGGTATCATACTATGTGTCTATATAATATAACTGTGTAAGGTATCATACTATGTGTCTATATGATATAACTGTGTAGGGTATCATACTCTGTGTCTATATAATATAATTGTGTAGGGTATCATACTATGTGTCTGTATAATATAACTGTGTAGGGCATCATACTATGTGTCTATATAATATAACTGTGTAAGGTATCATACTATGTGTCTATATGATATACTGTGTAAGGTATCATACTATGTGTCTATATTAACTGTGTAAGGTATTATACTATGTGTCTATATAATATAACTGTGTAAGGTATCATACTATGTGTCTATATAATATAACTGTGTAAGGTATCATACTATGTGTCTATATAATATAACTGTGTAGGGTATCATACTATGTGTCTATATACTATAACTGTGTAAGGTATCATACTATGTGTCTATATAATATAACTGTGTAGGGTATCATACTATGTGTCTATATAATATAACTCTGTATGGTATCATACTATGCGTCTATATGATATAACTGTGTAAGTTATCATACTATGTGTCTATATGATATAACTGTGTAGGGTATTATACTATGTGTCTATATAATATAACTGTGTAGGGTATCATATTATGTGTCTATATAATATAACTGTGTAGGGTATCATACTATGTGTCTATATAATAGACCTCTGTATGGTATCATACTATGTGTCTATATAATATAACTGTGTAGGCTATCATACTATGTGTCTATATACTATAACTGTGTAAGGTATCATACTATGTGTCTATATGATATAACTGTGTAGGGTATCATACTATGTGTCTATATAATATAACTCTGTATGGTATCATACTATGCGTCTATATGATATAACTGTGTAAGTTATCATACTATGTGTCTATATGATATAACTGTGTAGGGTATTATACTATGTGTCTATATAATATAACTGTGTAGGGTATCATATTATGTGTCTATATAATATAACTGTGTAGGGTATCATACTATGTGTCTATATAATAGACCTCTGTATGGTATCATTCTATGTGTCTATATAATATAACTGTGTAAGGTATCATGCTATGTGTCTATATGATATAACTGTGTAAGGTATCATACTATGTGTCTATATTAACTGTGTAAGGTATCATACTATGTGTCTATATAATATAACTGTGTAAGGTATCATACTATGTGTCTATATAATATAACTGTGTAGGGTATCGTACTGTGTGTCTTTATAATATAACTGTGTAGGGTATCATACTATGTGTTTATATGATATAACTGTGTAGGGTATTATACTATGTGTCTATATAATATAACTGTGTAGAGTATCATACTATGTGTCTATATGATATAACTGTGTAGGGTATCATACTATGTGTCTATATAATATAACTGTGTAAGGTATCATACTATGTGTATATATAATATAGCTGTGTAGAGTAGCATATTTTGTGTCTATATAATATAACTGTGTAGGGTATCATACTATGTGTCTATATAATATAACTGTGTAGGGTATCATACTATGTGTCTATATAATATAACTGTGTAGTGCATCATACTATGTGTCTATGGTATACTATTCAATAAATAATACTTTGTACCATTTAGAGTGATCAGAGGAAAATAACTGTTATATCATTGGCAATGTCAGAACGTAAATCGTTGGTTGATCATGCTGACGTTAATGCTATCCCGTTTTACTTCCTGAGAGGCCAATTGTTATCATTGCGCATAACACTTATTTCACACGTCTGCCTTTGGTTTTAAAATGTGGAATGATCTAGTTGGTTATCACAGTCGATGACACTATATACAGTTAAAGATGGATGGCATAAAAAATAACAATCAATGTCCTTAAATTCTATCCAAAGCAATTTAAATCAAGACTGCAACGTTGACAAGCGATATACAAAACTTCACTATCTGACGGACGATGAATGACGATGACGGACGTATAGAATACATTTAAAATATAAAATAATTTATTGGAAAAAAGGAAGGTATTTGATTTCAAGCTTGGCTTAACCAATAAATGTATCGAACTGAAAGAAGTTCATCGGTTGTAAATGTTGGGTAGAAGAAGATATTGAAGAAAAATATCTTTAACGTCTTGTAATGGTTGAAGTCAGGGTTTTTCACAATTGACATTTTTATTTTTGTTTTCAACAGGATCGGTTTTGTAATGAGACGTCAGCATCGAAGGATTGCAACGCCGAATTTTGTGAATGTGTTCATCGAATCAAAGTAGGTCATGGCGATATTGTTGAGTTTGTACTGATAGGTGAGGCAAACAACGGTATGGGAAATCATCCGATGCACTTGCATGGACACAGTTTCTTCGTTCTCGGGATGGACACGGTATGTTTTTCGCTCTGTTTGTGTTGACAAATTCAAATTGGTCGAAAAAAAAGAACGCCCTGAATAAGAGGACAATGAAACCTATTTTTGTTTCAAGAAAAAGGTTTCAATTATTAAATAAAAACATATACATGTATATTAACGTAAAATGGTACTTATAACCTTAAATAGACACGCGGAAAGTTTACGATAAAAATATAGATACTTTCTGAAAGTTGTACATCTTACATTATGTGGCTATGGAAAATCCATGTTAAGTATACATTCATACAGCCATGTGTACAATACATTCATACAACCATGTGTACAATACATTCATATAACCATGTGTACAATACATTCATACAACCATGTGTACAATACATTCATACAACCATGTGTACAATACATTCATACAACCATGTGTACAATACATTCATCAATATCTGGAATACATGCGTCGTTAAATTCAGCACTTTGTCATTCATAATGATAAACAACAGTGTTGACACAATATTGAGCGGATGTTATTTAAAATGCATATTTGCGGTAAACAAAGTGCATAAGTCTTGTAAAATTACGCACACGCGCCTGAACTGAATTACTAATTCGGTGCTAAGCATTGTGATAAGCAACATCGTGTACATTTTTATTTGTTTAAAACTTGAATACATGAGCAGCTAAATTCATCACTTTTCAGTTTGTAACGATTATCAACATTGTGTACACATTTGATAAAATCAGGCAACGTTTGTTCGAGATATGGAACGAATGTTGAAAAAACGTACATTTACTCAAAGAAATTGGGCATAACTGAAATAGATTAATAGATTCTGAGCTGAATTTCAATCCTATGCTAGCCCTAGTGATATGATAGCAATCATATTTGTGTTATTATAACTATAGTAAACTGTGAGACTCGTACTTAAAGTGTAATCCCATGCAATGCTTCGTGATAATTACTATGCTGTGACAATTTAAAATGTAATTGGACACTGTTTGTTGAATTATTGATGGTGTATTGGCAATGTAACCAACTGACATATTCATAGAATAGTCGAGCCTAAAACAAATACACTATAGAAAAATTTGGTCTGCTTTATTGCTTCATTTTATCATACAGATGTATCGGTTTGATTAATCAAATCCTAAGTACTTTGAACTAAAATATGTTTACCTCAGATATTTAAACCACAAATAACACAGCGGAATTTAATTCCATACTTGATTTGCTCACAGCTTGATGCGATTCGTCTTTCAGCAACTTAAATTGTTTCACATATAAATATGTTTAAAGACACGACAAACGTGAGCATAACAACTGTTTTTAACGAACTAATAGCACTTGTTAATGCTCTTTATTACCTCATGTGAGGTTTAACAAAAGCATACTAATGCCATTTACTTAAAATAAAAAAAGTAAAAATATTAACAAATTACAATTGATATGTTGTCCGAGACAACTTTTGAAATTGTATGTTTCTTTGACAATGTTATAACGTCACGCAAACTATGGTTTTATTTGCATACCAAGCCTTTCATTCCTATTATTAACCGCATCTGTGGTCTAGAGTTAGAACGTCCGTCTTGCATGCGGAATGTTGTGGGTTTGATCCCCCAACGAGTCATACTAAAGATTGTACCTCTAAGCTTACTCGCTTAGAGGAAAGTTCTATGTATGGTTGGCCCGATATCAGATTATGTGACTTGGTGGGATATCATATTATATGTCTGCGGCATGATACTCCAGTTTGGCAGCGCCTAGAATAATGTCTCAAATAGACACCGCTGCGATATAGCATAAACCTTTTCTTAAATCGACGCTTAACACCATTCAAATAAACAGAAAGTGCTTATTATTACAGTTAAATGATTCAACTACAAGGAGAGAAATAGAAGAATTAGACGCCAAAGGGAGATTATCAAGGAACCTGATAAATCCAATTAAAAAAGATACGGTTATGGTTCCTGACGGTGGGTACACCATCATTAGATTCAAGGCAAACAATCCAGGTAAGAACACAAGTATTTATATCCTTCGAGTTCTGTTACTTGTTACAGAATGACAAAAAACATACGTATGGTTGTTACTGTTGGAGTAGTAAACTTTCAGCAATTATATACGAGTTAAAATGTTGCTCGATAAAGAGAAGATAAACTTGAAACAACAATTATAACTCTCAGATGGAACGTTTACTTTAAACACTTGCGCCTTATTGACAAACCATACATGGGATAGTCTGTAGAACGGATCTAGCTCGCACGGTTGGTCCGTTTAATAGCAATGTTGGGAAAGCCACATTTGAGATCGTTGATTGGTCAGTTGCTTCAACTGATAGTTTGATAGACGTCACAGTTTAGTAAATATTCAATTGCTATGAATTGTGGGACAGGCATATAATTCCCTGGTTTTTCATTGTGGTTAATATACCAGATTCGGGAGTTATCAGGTTCTAGGACATACTTATACATGGGGTGTTTCATGTAAATGTATCACGTGTGTCTTACTGGTAAATTTGACAGGGAACATTTTCTGTAAGACGAGTGCTAAATTGGCATATCTTACATGGAATATTTCCAGTAACTATTGTACCACAAAGAAAATGTCGGACGGAACGTTCAAAGATAACGCTTCATTAACTAACCACTACGACAAAGTCTTAAATTAATACCAGTCAGAGCAGACTCAATTTGAAATTATCCATGAAACATAATATTGTTAATTTGAATTGTTTGTTCAGCTTAATATATCTGTTTATGACGTGTAGTAAAATATACAACGAATTCTTCACGGCTGAAAAAGTATTATATTCTCGAACAATACTGAAACATTAGATTAGGATTTTACGGTTTACCAACACATTGATATTGTATTTTCAATAGTCAATTCAATTCAATTGGTTTATTCGTGATTAAGGCCCCCAGCCCATGACACTTATAACAATATACAGAACAGGAATATTCACATGTGCATTGGAGACAAGTATTAATATGATAAACAATATGTGATTAATGTGTGCTTGTTCTACTTTACAATTCAAGAAACATTTTTTTCCTTAACGTTGCATAATAAATGTATGGAGCAACATCATGAATAGTTTAACATTCTGACTTGCTAAAAGTATATGCAATTTATAAGTATTGCTACCAGCACTATATTTCCATGGTATATATAACGAGCTGCAAATCTACGTTGATAAGACAGACAAGAATAAAATGCATTTCATCTTCTACTTGATTGAGTGAACAAACTTTACAAATACGTTCATTCTTAGCGATGTTATTGTACTTTCCTCTTTCCACTTGCTATGTACGCCAGTTCTAAAAGTTGCAAAACAATGTCTTAATTTCCTAACGTTAAGTATAGAACCATAAGCTTCTTTCTCATAATATTGTTTAATATGCTTATTTACAACCAGTTTATATGTTAACTCTAATTTGCTATACCAATTTTGCAAATATTTATCTTTTATTCTCTTTGTAAAAACCTCTAAAAAAGATCTTATTTTGCCACTCCTTTGTTCAACCATACATATCTAAAACTGTTTTCAGATAACACTCGTTCTATCTCTCTAGCCCAGTTCATATAGCAGATGTAAGTCCCATTCATTAACATAGTATAACATATCTTTATGTATCTAGTTGTCGGCATTTTTTTAAATTTGAACAACTACCATTATTAAATTCCTTTAGTACAGTGAGCTTTCTCTGAAGTCTGCAATTGTGCCCGCTAATAATGCAACGTCGCCAGCAAACATTAACAACAGGATTTTAATTTTGTAAGGCAGTATCTGGATGCCTGTTATACAATTGGAATTTTGCATGTTACGTGCTAGCTCATCTATTAACAAGCAAAATAATTTTGGAGAAGCCAAACAGCCCTGTTTAACCCCAAAGGGTAATCAGTATATTCGGAGAGTGAACCCCTGACACAGAACAGATGATTTAATATGATTGTACATTCCGAGGATTGACTTATTTAATTTACTCTTCACGTCCGCCCTAGTTACAATTGTCCACAATTTACCACGGTGCACAGAATCAAATGCGGTCTTAAAATCAATGAAGGGTACATAAAGGATCTTGGAGATCATTGACTGTAACACGAAAGTATTGTCTATTGTCGAATAACCCGATAGAAATCCTGCTTGATTATCTCGTACACATTTGCAAAAAAAGAAAGACGTCTATTTGTTACTCGTATATATTTTCCCAAATATAAACAGAAGTGAAATACCTCTATAGTTCGCAGGTCTGTTAATATCACGTTTTTCCCCGTGTTGAATTCACCACGATCAAATAAGCGATTAAAAAGTCGGACGAGTAATGGCATGAATATATATATTGTGTATGTTTAATCACTACTCGACAATACACGAACGGTTTGAATGTCATCACGAGACCAATAAACATTTTCGATGACATATTCTGAACGCTGAACCCCGTTCAATGTAGGGTCAATAGAGATGCCGAAGATCCTCATATTATTTGATATACTCATCATGTTTAAACGTTCGACTTCGTCATTTAACTTTTCGAGTTGGCCACTTTGTGCTTCCATAGAAGAGGACAGACATTCTATATCTAATTGATGGGTTTCAGAAATACTCTGTAACCTTTCAACATCATTATCTGTGAGCGCCAGGTCTGTTTGCAATGCCTGTTGAGGTGTTTTCAATTTATTCAAGTCAGATTTTATTTTTTAATCTTTTGGCTTTAACCAACAGTAATTTGTATGACGCCAGCATGGAGGTAGATCACACGTTTCCTCGCCTTGTACAGAACAAAGTAAACAGATATAAATAAATGGAAAACACAAAAAGATCGAAAAATTCAAGATCCCACTGAAGAGTTACCTCCCTTACATGGCGATAGCAAGATTCTTACGCCACGAAATTAGAGCTGTGTGAAGCGGTTGAGCATTATTTTGTTGAAAATGCGTACTATGTCATATTTCTTTGTGCATATGGAAAAACTGGAACATTTTAATTATTTCTGCCAAGTTTGAAGATGCGTAGTGATAAACTGCAACAAATGGGCAGAATTGTCAAAAATGAAGGAGTGCCATCAAACCATGGAAATTGTGAAAGAGCAACCTGGTCAACGTCATGTTTTTTTCTGCATAACTGGACCAACAGGGGACTATCTATGTGTACATGCAGTTTTAGAACCATTAATAATGTATCCAGTGTTCAAGAAGTACATTTATCAATTTGTAGAACAGTACAAAATTAATTGATGTGTAAGACGTACAAAGAAACAAAGAACACGACAAAAAATTAATATGCAGCATGGACCAAGAATATTTATATATACAGAGCAGATAATCACAGTCCCTGATCTGTCCCGAATCAGGCCTATTTACCCTATGTAAAAAACAGGGAATGCCATACCTGTTCAACAGTTCATAGCTATTGAACGCTTATTAAAATATGACATTTCTTAAAGAAAATGACCAATCAACATGCTTTGGAAAACTAGATCCGTTCTACAGATTATATATAGAGTTTCAGCAATTATATCCAAATTGAAAACTCAATCAGGTCGCTACTTACGTCACGCGCGAACCACAGTGGTCTTATTATTGCAATGATGAAACCACACAGTTGCTGAAAATTAAAAAATAACAAACATGACATAAATGATACAACTGAAATTACACTCATCACGAGAGGTTCGTATCGCTCTGCAGAGATCGACAGTTATCATAGTATGTTTACCCGCAACCACACGGATTAATACCAATGGTTTTCATATGAATTGAGAAATAATGAAAACTTTGCGTGAAAGCGCAGGGCGAATTTTTGCGGTCATTACACAACATGTCTGAATGTAATGGAATTGTAGACATTTTGTAAAACAAACACATTTTTATCTAATTTTCCTGACTGAAAATATGTAAGTAATGTAGGGTTTACCATTAACTTTAGTAAAAGACTACGAGTATCTAAATATGATTGAGCCGGTTTCATTATTCCTCTCGAGCTGATAATTTCCTTAACTACAAATATTATTTTATTTAAATGGTTAAATGATCTCATAACATATCAAATGGTAACATACAGTTAAAGCCGGAACATGTATTTACTATATAACATTCGAAATGATCATGAAATCAAAGCATTTCAAAAATATGAAGCTGAGGAAAATTTTAAGTTGAGATATTAGGCCAGAATATTTAAAGTTACATTATACATTTACGACATATTCTAATTGATTTCAATGTTCGACCAATTTCTATTTCGTTTACTAAACGTATTTACAATACCAATTGCCGTTTTGAAAACAGACTTCGTTATGTATCGAGAATATTTAAAGTTATAATTATACAAAAAGTCAATGCATCACGATAGGACAAATGGAAAATTTAAATGGGTACCAGTTTGCATATTTAGTTCTTATTTATTACAATATTCGACTTCTTTTCATTTCATTAGCTAAATGTATTTTGAAATAACAACTGCCATTTTCTGAAAACTGTCATCAATATATACACGAGTATAATTTTTTATACATCTTTGTGTTTGTTTTCATAAATTAAACGTGTTTCTGTTTTGATATAGAACAGTTTTCTGCAAATTACATTGCAATACGATGATGACGTCTGTCTGCCCTGTCGAATATAAATATATTATTGTGCTAGAAAATGTTGTATTTCATATTCGCAACCTTCATCTTTGTTTGTTTAATTAATATAAAACTGTGGCTTTGCAGCTGGTAGTTGTTTTCTGAATTGATTGTGTTTATAATGTATGATAATTGTTTTCGTTGCAGGTTTCTGGTTATTTCATTGCCATGTTGACTTTCATTTTTCTCTGGGAATGTCAGTAGTTATTCAAGTGGGTGATATTGGCCAGATGAAATCTACACCAAATAACTTCCCACGGTGTGGCAGCTGGAAGTTCACAGAGGATTCAAAACCTAACACGTGCACAAGCACAGCAAGTTCTGCTGCCATTCAACAAAGGAACACTATTATCACATCTACAACATGTCTATTACTTTCCATGTTATTATTCGCGCATTGACTATTCTGAATGAGCAGGGAAATATGTCTGCTTATATTTACTCATAGTGAAATCCATAGCGATTACAATTTCAAATACAATCTTGAGACGTTATATGGAGATTATCTTAAATATAGAGAAAATATAAAATGGAATTGATTTTTAAATCATATCGTATATTGATTATTTTTCATGATATTTTTTTAATAAATAAACAACTTGATTTACGTTTCAGCCGACGTCATGGGTGTTGTGGAATACATGTTTAATGATCACTTTATTAAGCAATTTTATTTTGAAATCCAATAAAAATTTCACATGCAACTATGTTTATAAAAAGAAATCCAGTGTGTATTTTAAAATATATATTATATATATTAATATAGAATATGTGCTATACAAGAGACATCTTATCTAATGAAGGTCGTCAGACAAAGCATCGGTAGGACCAAGGTTTAATATTCGACCAGGATAATGGGTTTTGACTATGTACAAAGAAATTGCTCTTCATTTGCGTACTTACTAGTTAACATATATCGAACTTTGTTATTTGGCCTCTTACACAGTCGAACTGATTCTAAAATGTTTATATCTTCATGAATGCAAATAATGTGTTCACTATGCAATTGTTTCATCTGTGATCCCTCAGTGACATAAATAGACGCTAAATATTCAATCAATCAATCAATCAATCAATCAATCAATCAATCTATGCAGTCATCGACAAGTAGCTATATTTAAGCTTTATTAATTTATTCGTTATTCTCTTTTGCACGATGTCATCAACTTTCAATTGATTTATTATCGCCTGAATAAGCAGAATTTTGATAAAACGATTGTTCACAAATTTCTGTCAAGCATGCTGTAAGAGAGATACGACAATAATAATTAAACTATTAAACATATCCAAATACTATTTGTAAATGAATGAAATGTACCAATTTTAGAAGATAATGTGAATTGTATGTTGTACATCCAAAATGATTCAGATCAATAACCATTATCTTCTTTTTCTACTTTACGAACGCATTTGTTATTCTGCTGGCATGACATCTACGTTCAATATAGAAGAAAACCTCATGATCACCACACCATACATTATTAATAGCACATGGTTCGTTGAAGTGAAAAGATTGAAATGTCCATAACAATGTCTCATGTAAGTAATAGTACAAAATATATAAATAAAAAAAAAAACACTCAACAACTTTAACTATTAATCTGAATACACTATAAAATGTGAATTTAATTCTATTGCAACGCGAATGTATCACACACAGTATGCTGTAAATAGAACAAAATAAAGTTGATGGCTATTTATGGTAGTTTGCACAGCTCATAAGATTCTGAAATATGAATTTAATTCCATTGTAACGCAATTTAACAGCAGTGTACTGTAAAAATTAACGTAAATTAACTTAATGACATTAACTTGATGACTAATTCGGTACTTTGTACAGCTCATAAAATATTCATGCGATTTTAATTATATTGTAATGCGAACGAATTGCACACTGTGTACTGTGAACAGAACTGCATGGTGTCACAAAAATCACAGACTTTTATTGATCAAATACAACACAAACCTTTTATTTTTCATATATATAGTGAGAAGATAAAACGCAAGAGACAATGTGCGATATATTGAGAATGTAACTAACAATATTAACTAAGTTTGTGACTTGTAACATGTAACTCTAACTTGACTTGCTTTGGTTTACTTTCTTATCCAATAAAATCAATTGCATACAATATTGTGTTTTCTTTCTTTATTCCGTTTCGTATAGACATGTGTACAGAATTTTGCAAATTTTTGTGTATGTAATATTGCTGAAACACGTGTCCTGTTTCAAATATATACCAAGCTCTGTCAACATACTGTAGTACCTCTAAAATACGTGGTACAAAGAGCAGGAAGGTATGATTCAAATCAGAGAGAATCTGATTCAATATTTTAAGCAATAATCTTTCCATTTTTCTTCGCACTATTAGCCTATTTTCTACACACGTAAAAAACAAATGTATGTTTACAAAACGTATTTGTTATGTGTATACGTATTTTAACGCACTTCTGGATCCTCTAAACACATATAAATCACAAACAAATGTTTTCAAAAAGTATTTTGCTATGATTGTAACCGAAATGAAGTTCTAAGGGAAAAAACTCGTGTGGTCATTTTCACTTGAAAGTGTGTACAAATACATTTTTATCTGAAAGTATATATCGAGACCTTAGTGCAAAAGTAGTCTAACTGTATTTGAATAAAGAAGGTAGAAAGACTAGTTTTGTGCTAAAATCTTGATATATACGTACAAGGCTTCAGTATGCTATAGTGCATCTGTGTCTCACTGTTATGTACATGACATTTATAAATCATTTATGTAAATGATAGGTGAATACCACAGCTGTAGTTTAATAGCAACTGCTACAAACATATCACTATAATGTTAATGACAGGTGGATACCACAGTTGTAGTCTGATATCAACTGCTACAAAATATCCTGCCATTGGCATATCACTGTACTGTTAATGACAGGTGGATACCACAGCTGTAGTTTGGTAGCCACTGCTACAAAAGAACCTGCCATTTGCATATCACTTTATTGTAAATGTAGTTTGATAGCCACTGCCACATAATGTCCTTTCATTTTTATATGACTGTAATGTTACTGTCAGGTGAATACCACAGCTGTAATTTGAAATACAGGAGTGTTAACTTTTTCCGAACAGGGAGTTGAGTGAACGCGACCAGTGGAGTTATGTGATAACAGGTGGTCACCTTCTGGAAAGGTCAGTAACAACAGGATGTAGAATGAATCCGACAGTAACAACAAGATGTAGAGTGAACCCGACCAGTGGAGTTAAGTGGCAACATGTGGTCACCACCTCGAAAGATCAGTAACAACAGGATGTAGAGTGAACCCGACCAATGGAGTTATGTGATAACATGTGGTCTACACCTCGAACGGTCAGTAACAAAAGACGAAACTGAGGAACTTAACCCTGGTTAACGGATTAATACAACCTCGCTTCCTACCTTTGTCGTACCATGAAACGAGACAGTGTGGAATTTTGCATGTTACGTGCTTGCTTATCTATAAACAAGCAAAATGATTTTGGAGAAGCCAAACACCCCTGTTTATCCCCATAGGGTAATCAATATATTCCGAAAGTTCACTCCTGACACAGAACAGATGACTTAACATGATTGTACATTCAGAGGGTTAACTTACTTAATTTACTCTTCAAGTCCGCCCTAGTTACAATTGTCCACAATTTACCACTGTTCACAGAATCAAATGCGGTCTTCAAATCAATGAAGGGTACATAAAGTTTTCTACGTTTTTTTAAAGGATCTTGGAGATCATTGACTGTAACACGAAAGAATTGTCTATTGTCGAATAACCCGATAGAAACCCTGCTTGATTATCTCGTACACATTTGCAAAAAAAGAAAGACGTCTATTTGTTACTCGTTTGTATTTTCCCAAATATAAACAGAAGTGAAATACCTCTATAGTTCGAAGGTCTGTTAATATCACGTTTTTCCCCGGGTTAAATTCACCACGATCAAATAAGCGATTAAAAAGTCGGACGAGTAATGGCATGAATATATATATTGTGTATGTTTAATCACTACTCGACAATACACGAACAGTTTGAATGTCATCACGAGACCAATAAACATTTTCGATGACATATTCTGAACGCTGATCACCGTTCAATGTAGGGTCAATAGAGATGCCGAAGATCCTCATATTATTTGATATACTCATCATGTTTAAACGTTCGACTTCGTCATTTAACTTTTCGAGTTGACCACTTTGTGCTTCCATAGAAGAGGACATACATTCTATATCTAATTGATGGGTTTCAGAAATACCCTGTAACCTTTCCACATCATTATCCGTGAGCGCAAGGTCTGTTTGCAATGCCTGTTGATTGGTTTTCAATTTATTCAAGTCAGATTTTATTTTTTAATTTTTCGGCTTTAACCAACAGTTATTTGTATGACGCCAGCATGGAGGTAGATCACACGTTTCTTCGCCTTGTACAAAACAAAGTAAACAGATTAAAATAAATGGAAAGCGCAAAAAGATCGAAAAATTCAAGATCACACTTAAGAGTTACCTCCCTTACATGGCGGTAGCAAGATTCTTACGCCCACAAAATTAGAGTTGTGTAAAGCGGTTGAGCATTTTTTTTATTGAAAATGCATACGATGTCATATTTCTTTGTGCATATGGGAAAACTGGAACATTTACATGGTTTCTGCCAAGTTTGAAAATGCATAGTGATACACTGCAACAAATGGGCAGAATTGTCAAAAATGAAGGAGTGCCATCAAACCACCGAAAATGTGAAAGAGCAACCTGGTCAACGTCATGTTTTTTTTCTGCATAATTGGAGCAACAGAGGACTATCTATGGAGACAAGGCAGTTATAGAATCATTGGTTATGTATCCAGTGTTCCAGAAGTACATATCTCTGTATGTAGAACAGTACAAAATTAATTGTTGTGTAAGACGTACAAAGTAATAAAGAACACGTCAACAAATGAATATGCAGCATGGACCAAGAATCTTGATATATACAGAGCAAATAACCACAGTCCCTGATCTGTCCCGAATCAGACCTATTTACCCTATATAAAAAGCAGTGAATTACATACCTGTCCAACAGTTCATAGCTATTGAATTTTATTAAAATATGACATTTCTTAAAGCAAATGACCAATCAACATGCTTTGGAAAACTAGATCCGTTCTACAGATTATATTTAGAGTTTCAGCAATTATATCCAAATTGAAAACTCAATGATGAAACCACACAGTTGCTGAAAATTAAAAAATAACAAACATGATATAAATGATACAACTGAATCTACACTCATCACGAAAGATTCGTATCGCTCTGCAGAGATCGACAGTTATCATAGTACGTTTACCAGCAACCACACGGATTAATACTGAATGGTTTTCATATGAATTGAGAAATAATGAAAACTTTGCGTGAAAGCGCAGGGGTAATTTTAGCGGTCATTACACAACATGTCTGACTGTAATGGAATTGTAGGCATTTTGTAAAAAAAACACGTTTTTATCTAATTTTCTGACTGAAAATAAGTAAGTAATGTAGGGTTTACCATTAATTTTAATAAAAGACTACGAGTATCTAAATATGATTGAGTTGGTTTCATTATACCTCTCGAGCTGATAATTTACTTAACTACAAAAAATATTTTATTTAAATGATTAAATGATCTCATAACATATCAAATGACAGCATACAGTTACAGCCGGAATATGTATTTACTGTATTACATTCGAAATGATCATAAAATCAAAGCAATTCAAAAATATGAAGTTGAGGAAAATTTTAAGTTGAGATACTAGGCCAGAATATTTAAGTTACATTATACATTTACGACATATTCTAATTGATTTCAATGTTCGACCAATTTCTATTTCGTTTACTAAACGTATTTACAACACCAACTGCCATGTTGAAAACAGATATCGTTATGTATCGAGTACATTTAAAGTTATAATTATACAAAAAGTCATTGCATCACGATAAGACAAATGGAAAATTCAAATGGGTACCAGTTTGCATATTTAGTTCTTATTTATTACAATATTCGATTTTTTTTGTTTTCATAAACTAAATATATTTTGAAATAACAACTGCCATTTTCTAAAAACTGTCATCAATATATACACGAGTATAAATTTTTATACATCATGGTATTTGTTTTCATAAATAAAACGTGTTTCTGTTTTGATATAGAACAGTTTTCTGCAAATTACATTGCAAAACGATGATGATGTCTGTCTGCCGTGTCGAATATAAATACATTATGGTGCTGTTACAAAATGTTGTATTTCATATTCGCAACCTTCATTTTTGTTTGCTTAATAAATATATAACTGTGGTTTTGCAGTTTGTAGTTGTTTTCTGAATTGATTTTGTTTATAATGTATGATAATTGCTTTCGTTGCAGGTTTCTGGTTATTTCATTGCCATGTTGACTTTCATTTTTCTCTGGGAATGTCAGTAGTTATTCAAGTGGGTGATATTGGCCAGATGAAATCTACACCAAATAACTTCCCACGGTGTGGCAACTGGAAGTTCACAGAGGATTCTAAACTTAACACGTGCACAAGCTCAGCAAGTTCTGCTGCCATTCAACAAAGGAACACTATTATCACATCCACAGCATGTCTGTTACTTTCCATGCTTTTATTCGCACATAGACTATTCTGAATATAGATAAAACATTGATTGGAATTTACGTTTAAATCATATCGTATATTGATTATTTTTCATAATATTTTTTAAATAAAAAAAATTGATTTACGTTTCAGCCGACGTCATTGTTGTTGTGGAATACATATTTAACGATCACTTTATTAAGCAATTTTTTTTGAAATCCAATAAAAATTTCACATGCAACTATGTTTATAAAAAGAAATCCATTGTGTATTTTTAAATATATATTATATATATTAATATAGAATATGTGCTATGTGCTATACAAGAGACATCTTATCTAATGAAGGTCGTCGGACGAAGCATCGGTAGGACCAAGGTTTAATGTTCGACCAGGATAATGGGTTTTGACTATGTACAAAGAAATTGCTCTTCATTTGCGTACTTACTAGTTAACATATATCGAACTTTGTTATTTGGCCTATTACACAGTCGAACTGATTCTTAAATGTGTATATCTTCATGAATGCAAATAATGTGTTCACTATGCAATTTTCTGTAATCCCTCAGTGACATAAATAGACGCTAAATATTCAATCAATCAATCAATCAATCAATCAATCAATCAATCAATCAATCAATCAATCAATAAATCAATCAATCAATAAATCTATGCAGTCATCGAAAAGTAGCTATATTTAAGCTTTATTAATTTATTCGTTATTCTCTTTTGCACGATGTCATCAACTTTCATTTTATTTGTTATCGCCTGAATAAGCAGAATTTTGATAAAACGAATGTTCACATATTTCTGTCAAGCATGCTGTAAGAGAGATACGACAATAATAATTAAACTATTAAACATATCCAAATACTATTTGTAAATGAATGAAATGTACCAATTTTAAAAGATAATGTGAATTGTATGTTGTACATCCAAAATGGTTCAGATCAATAACCATTTTCTTCTTTTTCTACTTTACGAACGCATTTGTTATTCTGCTGGCATGGCATCTACGTTCAATATAGAAGAAAACCTCATGATCACCATACCATACATTATTAATAGCACATGGTTCGTTGAAGTGAAAAGATTGAAATGCCCATAATAATGTCTCATGTAAGTAATAGTACAAAATATATAAATTCAAAAAAAAAACACATAATAACTTAAACTATTAATCTGAATACACTATTCACTTATATGTCCTTTCTTTATTTAGATCTTAACTAACAAACAAAATTTATTTAATGTTGAAAGAATACTTATACACTTTCATTTCTTAAACATTTACGTTAAGTTAAACATGATAAATCGTAAATGCAGTGTCACCTTCACAACACGTATTATTTATCCATGTTCCTGTTCGTTACCGTTTTATGTGAATCGAGGTAACCACACTTCCGATTTAATATTTCCTCTTGCCGATCGAAAAATACGAATGATTCCCATGTTATTTGAATAACATGAATGCCAAATAAAACCTAATTCAAAATTACAGCAATACACCATTTTTGTTTGGTTCCGTTAATGTCATTATTGTAATTGCTACACTATCATTTGAGTACAGTTTCTATATATTCCTACGTTTATAGAACTGTTCTAATATCTCTTTGTTTAAACCATATCATTTATCTGCGAGAATAAACATTATTTGCGTTTGAAATACAAGAATGAAATGTCAATTTAATTCTATTGCAACGCGAATGTATCAATCACAGTATGCTGTAAATAGAACAAAATAAAGTTGATGGCTATTGATGGTAGTTTGCACAGCTCATAAGATTCTGAAATATGAATTTAATTCCATTGTAACGCGATTTGATAGCAGTGTACTGTAAAAATTAACGTAAATTACATTGATGACATTTACTTGATGACTAATTCGGTACTTTGTACAGCTCATAAAATAGTAATGCGATTTTATTTAAATTGTAATGCGAACGAATTGCACACTGTGTACTGTGAATAGTGAAGGTAGAGTCGATAACCATTTACCATAGTTTGTACAACTGCATGGTGTCACAAAAAGTCACAGATTTTATTGATCAAATACAACACAAGCCTTTTATTTTTCATATATGTACTGAGAAGATAAAACACAAGAGACAATGTGCGATATATTGAGAATGTAACTAACAATATTAACTAAGTTTGTGACTTGTAACATGTAACTCTAACTGTTGAACCCGACCTATTTTTTAGCTGATGATGACATAAGTGATACCTTTCTGATATCATAAGCCAATACATTTATGAATGACCTATCAAGCACATGAGCATAGTTGTTATGTAAGTTGCAAAAAGAGTTTTCTATATAATATAGGTACGAACATAAATCATAATAAAATATTTGAAAGACAGATGCAATTTATTTAAAAACAAACAAAAAACAACCTGGACAGTGGTTGATAGATAGACAGATACAAACAAACAACATAATATCATTGCTCCAGGTAATGAGTGAAACCTTATAGCCAAAGAATTATTTGGATGATTTTCACTTATTATGTTTTCAATAGTTCAGTGAAACATTGGGTATTGTCAAAATGCCTTACTTTGATTAAACTCGTTTATATTAAATGCACGGTATTGTAAATTGTTGCTGCCCGCAACTCTTGATTTGCAATATCAGTATTGTATCAAATATTGCTACCTACAACTCTAAATAAACCATTTGCTTATTGCACAAATGCAGTTGCCTGCAACTTAGAATTGCTTGTCTAATTCGTGGTTGACAATATCAACTAATAGTGGTTTAAAAATACTTATGGAAGAAATGGTTGTTCGGGGGTGTAAAGTAACTAAAAGTTGTACTTTGATTTTGGTTAGAACATGTTTTTTTTCCATTGCAAGATGAGATTTTCGTTCTCACTTCGACATTTTGTAAAAGTGCATGATCTTGATTATCTAGACGCTTTCATTTCTAGGTACGAATACTATGCAAACTCCTGTATGAGACAGCTGAATAACTGGTACTCGTCTCTACTTTCACTCTGCAAAAAAATCCCAGCTCATTCGTATAATAGCATAAACGTCAATAAAAATGACTGGTTTTTAGATTGACGAAAGAGGAAACAAGAAACATTAGTCTTTGCACGAATTCAAATCGATATTTCGTATAAACAAAGCAAGTATACTACTTTTTTAAAGTGCTCCAGCCTTTCTCTTATATCTATAATTAATTTCGAATCAAACGTCATTCTGAAATCTTGGTAATGAGTTCACAGCTTCAATTTCCCCCGCATTTTACAAAAAAAAAAAAAAAAATAAAATGCGACCTAAATATATTTATCGTCGCTTGGGCCGCTGAAGTGGAGGACTATTTCTACCGTTGCTATAGTAATGCGTAGTAGTCATCTACATTTCGTGTCATTTTATGCTTTGATTATCATATATTTGAAGTGTTGATAGAACAAAACTCGCAATTCAAATTTGGATCTCTATTTCCTCTGGTGTGGCAATTGCATTTTGAATCTATTTGGAATTATATTATCGGTCGGAGGAAATGAAATCACAGTCCATAGTAAAACAAAGATTATAGAGCAATATCATAAATGGGCCACACGATGACTACAGAAGGCTGCTACGCTATTGATACACTCGCCTTCGAAGTCACAAAACCATGCATCAAATACATACAATCTGAACTCACGGTGACTAAAACCAAACCACTTCACAATACACGAACAATAACGAGATTCTGAAACAATAAGATTATAGTTGCTATTCATTCTTTCATATGGAGAACACTACAATATTAAAACACATTTTACATAGCTTAGTAGAGAAACGAAAGGTGGCGTTATAAAGTATGCTCTATTTCAAAAATATTAAACGTAAAACAATCATGTTTTCTTCATATTCATGAAATAAACGTCGTACAATTAGTGTATGATACAAAGTGATTGGAAGGCACATTTGTGCATTTGTTGCGATGTGCTGGTAAGATACTGAAGCATATCCAAGATATCTTAATAATTCGAACGGGTTGATGTGCTTGTTATCTATGGTTTTTCATATCTTCTGCTTCCAATAACGGAATGTAGTATAAGGCTCAGTGATAAAGTAAATACATACTTTTCTGGTATATTACATAACAGCATTTAAGAGTAATGGCTACTTGTTGACAGGAAAATTGGAAATATCGTTGCATCTGTATTGTTATATTATTATGTAGTCTATATTGAAACGATTGTGTCGCTGTGTTGCTAAGCGATAGGTTTATTACATCATTGTAGATATGGTTTCACTTAATATTGTACATTTTACAATGGTTGAATATGAAGAAGAGTTTGAATATTTCCATAATGTTGCACATTATATCAATAAGTCATTCATTTGAAAATTAATAGAGTTTACGTGTTTAAAAAATATGATTATAGATCTAGGGAATTTTATAATTAAACCAAGATTACATGAAAGAATTAATAGTTTCCAGTATTAAATGTAAAAATATCACAACATTTTTCTTGTGATACATAAAGGTTCCTGTAAATATAAAATTAAGGTCCTCATTGATTACTCTAAAAATTTGCTTTGTTATCACATTTGACCTTTTTGGCCTTGATATTGTCAAAATCTGTTTATTGAGACAATTATTATTTTTAGATACTTTTGCCTACGTATGTATAAGTTTTTATTTACCCTCGCACTTTGAACTCTTCATTTTGGCGAGTCGGATAAAGTGATTATTAAAAAACAAAAGATGATTATTGAAGTTCTATATGAGTGATAGATGGATGACGAAGGATGATTATTGTAGATCTGTGAGAGTGATAGATGGATGACGAAGGACGATTATTGTAGATATATATGCGTGTTAGATGGATGGCAAAAGATGATTACTGTAGATCCATATGAGTGATAGACGGATGACGATGGATGATTATTGTAGATAGACGGATGACGAAAGATGATTATTGTAGATAGATGGATGACACAGGATGATTATTGTAGATAGATGTATGACGAAGGATGATTATTGTAGATAGACGGATGACGAAGGATGATTTTTGTAGATAGATGTATGACGAAGGATTATTATTGTAGATAGACGGATGACGAAGGATGATTTTTGTAGATAGACGGATGACGATGGATGATTATTGTAGATAGACGGATGACGAAGGATGATAATTGTAGGTAGGTGGATGACGAAGAGTGATTATTGTAGATCCGAATAAGTGATAGATGGATGACGAAGGACGATTATTGTAGATCTGTATGAGTGATAGATGGATGACGAAGAACGATTATTGTAGATATGTTTACGTGATAGATGGATGGCAAAGGATGATTATTGTAGATCCGTATAAGTGATAGATGGATGACAAAGGATGATTATTGTAGATCTGTATGAGTGATAGATGGATGACGTAGGATGATTATTGTAGATCCATATGAGTGATAGACGGATGACAATGGATGATTATTGTTGATCTGTATGAGTGATAGATGGATGTCGAAAATGATTATTTTAGATCTGTCTGCGTGATAGATGGATGACGAAGGATGATTATTGTAGATCTGTATGAGTGATAGATGTATGACGAAGGATGATTATTGTAGATCCATATGGGTGATAGACGGATGACGATGGATGATTATTACAGATCCGTATGAGTGATAAATGGATGACGAAAGGATTTTATTGTAGATCCGTATGAGTGATAGACGGATGACGAAGGACGATTATTGTAGATATGTATGAGTGATAGATGGATGACGAAGGATGATTGTTGTATAACCGTATCAGTGATAGATGGATGACGAAGGACGATTATTGTAGATCTGTATGAGTGATAGATGGATGACGAAGGATGATTATTGTAGATCCATATGAGTGAGAGACGGATGATGATGGATGATTATTGTAGATCCGTATGAGTGATAGATGGATGACGAAGGGTTTTTATTGTAGATCCGTATGAGTGATAGATGGATGACGAAGGATGATTATTGTAGATCCTTATGCGTGATGAATGGATGTCGAAAATGATTATTTTAGATCTGTCTGCGTGATAGATGGATGACGAAGGACGATTATTGTAGATCCTTATGAGTGATAGATGGATGGCAAAGGATGATTATTGTAGATCCATATGAGTGATAGATGGACGACGAAGGACAATTATTGTAGATCTATATGAGTGATAGATGGATGACGAAGGATAATTGTTGTAGAATCGTATCAGTGATAGATGGACGACGAAGGACGACTATTGTAGATATGAATGCATGATAGATGGATGGCAAAGGATGATTATTGTAAATCCGTATAATTGATAGATGGATGACGAAGGATGATTATTGTAAATCTGTATGAGTGATAGATGGATGACGAAGGATGATTGTTGTAGATCCGTATAAGTGATAGATGGATGACGAAGGACGATTATTGTAGATCTGTATGAGTGATAGATTGATGACGAAGGATGATTATTTTAGATCCATATGAGTGATAGACGGATGACGATGGATGATCATTGTAGATCCGTATGAGTGATAGATGGATGACGAAGGGTTTTATTGTAGATCCGTACGAGTGATAGATGGATGACGAAGGATGATTATTGTCGATCCGTATGCGTGATGGGTGGATGACGAAGATGATTATTTTAGATCTGTCTGCGTGATAGATGGATGCCAAAGGATGATTATTGTAGATCCGTATGCGTGATAGATGGATGACGAAGGATGATTATTGTAGATCCGTATGCGTGATAGATGGATGACGAGGATGATTATTGTAGATCTGTATGAGTGATAGATGGATGACGAATGATGATTATTGAAGATCTGTATGAGTGATAGATGGGTGACGAAGGATGATTATTGTTGATTTGTATGCATGATAGATAGATGACGAATGATGATTATTGTAGCTCTGTATGAGTATGAGTAACAGATGGATGACGAAAGATGATTTTTTGTAGATCTGTATGCGTGATAGATTGATGACGAAGGATGATTATTGTAGATCTGTATCAGTGATAGATTGATGACGAAGGATGATTATTGTAGATCTGTATCAGTGATAAATGGATTACGAAGGATGATTATTGTAGATCTGTATGCGTGATAGATGGATGACGAAGGATGGTTACTGTAGATCCGTATGAGTGATAGATGGATGACGAAGGATGATTATTGTAGATCTGTACGCGTGATAGGTGGATGACGAAGGACGATTGTTGTAGATCTGTATGAGTGATAGATTGATGACGAAGGACGTTATTGTAGATCTGTATGAGTGATAAATGGATGAAGAAGGTAATTTAAGAATTTCAAATGTTTTAAGTTTATAATAGGTGATTACTAATTTAATTGTTAATGTTAACTAGGATTTTATATGTGGTCCAACTAGATGATTTATTAATAAGTATTTGCATACATTTTTACGTTGTGCAGCTTATTGATCAAATATGCAACTCTTAAGTGTTAAAATGAATGCGACTACGTTTGCCTACAGGCGCGCCTTGCATTATCAAGTCGTAAGTACAAGTTGTTAACAGCATGTAGGTTCATATTTGTCATATCAGTACCATGTACACACGAGTCATTTTTCACATTATTTGTCTAGATACTCAAACACATATAGCCAATGTCTTTAAAACAGTAAGGTTTTTGAATTTTGAAACTAGTTTTTATCTTAGATCTGTTATCATTTTTATCGGTCCCGTTCATATATGTTAAATCATTCAATTTGTTAAACTTGTGTTTTAAAGTGATGCATATATTGGAATTGAAAAACAAGGAAGGAGTATTTTGCCGTGGTTTATCACACATGTATATCTGGGTTTGCTACATACTTGAATTTTGAAGGAATTAAGTATATATAGAAGGGTCAAATAGTTCAAAGGGCATTCAAAGCATAGTAAGTCTCTGGGAAACAGCATGCTGACTGAATTGGTTGGAACTGGAGAAACTTTATAAGAGGCTATACATACGGCATATGGGTAAGTTTATCTTTTATTGTTTTTTATATAAAGTGGCGTGTGATATTACTTTTAATATTTTACAAATCTACATTATCTATTTACATATCTAGAAAATTTGTTGTTGAGTGTATATCTATTTATTGTTAGTCACAGAGGTCATAGTAATATGTTCAACTTGGTAATTAAGTTTCATTAAGATTTTTGACATATGGTTGGTAGTATTTTAAGACTATGTATATATTTTATGCCATCTTTTTTGTGTGAAACGTTTTTAACAGCAAAGCTATGTCGTGACCAGTAGGACGTTCAGTTCTGATGTCAGCAGGTGGGGAGGTCATCATAAGGACGTGTAATCCATGTAATTGTTATATAAGAGATGCTATATCAATCAAATGCATATATGAGAGCCCAACGGTATAATAAGTATTACCAGGTATGGACGGGATAGACCATATTGGGTATCACGGGAGATGCCAGATTTGAAGGCATCAACAAAAGTCGGGGTAACGGTCATTATCTACTAGAACTGACGCGCCCGTGGAATTATCAGTACGGCAGAGTATGTATCTACAATACACGTATATATTCTGTGCTAATCAAATGCAATTTAAAAACATCGCAATATTCCAATTTAAGACAAAAGCATTGTATTGATAAAAGTCGATGTAGTAGTTTGTGTTAAGTGAACAAAAATAATTCGTTGACATTACATTTCGAAAAAATAAATGTGATGCAGAGTTTGGAATAAAAGGGCGCTAATCTTTTAAAACAAAAGAATATATATTCTGTCAAAAATGATCCAGAACAGTTTACGTTTCATATAATCAATCACATACTTATTTAAAATTTGTTTGTTTCGTCATACAAATGCAATTGTATTTTTCTTTGTAAAATATCTTTATGCGCCTTGATTAGTTGCCTGCCTTTGGTCATTTTGGCACTGTTCCATAGTACAACGTAAGTATATGCTAAAGTATAATTCATGGTATGTGGACATCATAATAACGAAACATGATCATTTGTTTTGTACCGACATAATTTTCCAGTTATAAAATTCACCAAAATAACGTAAGTAGACTGAACAACATACTATAAATGATTGATTGATTGATTGAATAATTAACGTCATTTTTATGCCATCGAGGGCTAACAGACGTTAATCTAACCACTGTTTCCTGGAATTAACCAGTACTCGAGCACACCCCATCTCCGCAAGTAACTGAAAACTTTCCCACTTGAATCAGTGGTGAGAAACGAATGAAAATGAGACACAATGTCGTATATCAATCTTCACGGAGACGTTTGCCGGGCGGGGATTCGAATTCACGACCCCTGGATTGACAGTCAGATGCGTAACCAACTGAGCTAATCGGGCCCGGCTGCTATAAATGAAATAACATTAAACAGAATTACTAACGAACAGATTTTACCATTTTTCTAAATATTATATATATTTTACGTATGGTGTCTCCAATCACACAGTATCTGTAACGCAGCAGTCATTTGAATTCCTTTTTTAATAATCTTTCATGGACAATATAGTCTATATTATATCATAAATCAGCATGCATTAGTTAAATTGTATTTACTAGCTTGACATTTTGAAAGATTGTTTATTGGTTTTATAATCATAGAAAATGGTTATAGACAGCACTTTGTCTGTACATAATCATTGTCAGGTTACCAAAGCCATGTTACATTACGATTACTGATATATTCATCTTTCGTTGTTCGTCTATATTTATTATTAATATGCAAATCAATATAATATTGTTTGTTTTGATTTAAAGACTTAAATATTGAGTGACTAAAAATTACATGTATTTGAACCAGATACAATATTGTCTGAGAGACAGATTTTACTTCATAATTATTAATATGGCCTTCTACATATTGACGATAATGCAAGTGGGATTTGTGCTAACACAGTTGTGTTTTCTTTATGATTATCAACGGTAACGTATTACAAGAGTATTATATTTATCAGGTAAACTGTAGGTTAGTTACAGTTAAGAAGTCATTAAGAAATATGCAATATCATGTAAAATATTCATATTTTAACTTAAGTAAATATTAGTTATTACGACTGTTCCAGCGTCTAAGATACTTCTTAACAAGAAATATAAAACACACGCTCAAATGTGCACATACGGGCGCATGTTCGCACGCACGGACGTACGCACGCACACATATTTTTGAGCGGAGGCAAAACAACCCATTGTTAAACTCGACAATGGACGAAACCAGCTAGAGATTCTGCAGTATTAAATTTTGTCCTACTTTCTCAGCCAATAACATTGCTCCAGAAAGGAGAATTACATCAACATTTAAGCCGGTTAGAATTTACAACTAAACATGCTTTGCAGCAGAAAATAAACGTGACACTTTCTCTTTTTGGCATTTAATGGCTTATTCCGTATGGTATTTATTCTAATTTATCTGAAAGACTTGTAATTAAAGTTAATGAAAATAATCTGCACCCGGGGAAAGGTTGGATATTTTCAGGCATATTACGAGTAATATATGTGTCTTACAAAGGGTGTAAACAGATATTATTATTGCAATAATATTCTTTCCTTGTATTACAAGAATCCACCATAAGTATCCGTGTGGGATAGAAATATCTCACCCGAGGGTTCGAAATTACATGCAAGGACTAGGCTCTGCCGAGTTCCCTGCATGTCTAAATGAAAAATGTATATGATCATGATATGTGCATAAGGAAATATATTACAAAAATGATTTAGTCCCAGACTTTGCGTCAGGCTATGTGAGGAAGCTTCACGTGACATGGAAGATATAGTTTTCCTTCATGGGGAAAACCCAAATCTTCAACAAGCAGAAATGGGAGAATAAAGATATTCTCAATATATCATCAAACAAAGTCTTAAAATGATTTATATCAAAATGTAGAGTCTGTGTTCTTTTGATGAGCAGTATAACATTGTCTCTGATTTCTTAAAGTTTCCTTTAATAAAAACAGTCCATATGCAAATATATATGCACAGATATATAAGGAGTATATTTATATCAATGTATGGAGACTTTTACAGTAGATTGCATTTATTAAACGAGTTGTCAAAATATATTTTGCACCAATGTTCCTTTTTATAACTGAGGAAAATGGTACATATTCCATTATTAATTTTTTGTCAAATGTCTTTATGACTATTAAGAAAGTTGTATTGCAATCACAGAATCATACTTATTAAATAAGGTCCAGAGAATCTCTGAATATCATTTATTAAAAAAAGGAACAACGAAGATTTATTGATGAACATAAGTCAATTCTATTAGTCTCTGTACGGAATAGAATCAGCAGTTCCCATTAGGCAAAATTCTTTTACCAATACATTTACTGGCAACCATACTTGATTTACACAAAGGTCAGAAATGAAAACAAGAGCAATCATTGAAGATGCAGGCTAATGAAAAATGCCGCACGAAGTATTGTCCCAAGAGAAAAGGTTATTTTTAAATCAGACAGTCCTGCTACATATAGAACAAACAATCACTCTTTAGAAACGAACTATAGTTTGTAAGCTAATTACGTCTGCTGACCAATGTAGGATGAAGTACTGTCTGTGCCTATCAACTATTATCTACATATTGACATACTTGCAACAGTCAATATCATGCAACGGGTTCCTCATATTTGAGACGCTGTCGTCTAACGACCGCTGAAGTCGTAAAATCCAGTCCAACTAGGCTCAAACATGCTATGATGTGAGAAAAGTTCACCAGTTACTTGCGGACAAACAGTGAGTGGCTCTACTCAGTTTCATTACGAGATCTTCATACATCAATACAACTTGGTCAGACATATTTGCTTTTAAATATTCATTTTTGAGCTTAATCGATAGCACTGAGACATGTTAATTATTGGAATTGGATATCTTATTTTCATATTGTTAACCCGGTGAAATATTGATTATAAAATTCATTATTCTGTCGAATCGTATGTCTTTTTTTGATACTCCTTTCATTATAAAAGCTTCACTAACAGAATAGGATATTTGGCAGTAATGGGCTATCACGAAATAATTCGCACCAAATAACCATGATTTAATGAAAGAAAGGATCAAAGAGGTATTGAAGAAGAATGCATTGAATGTTACTTACTGATCCATATCAAATAATCTAATTCATACAGAATAGAAGACATCCTGCAAAAACAAAAACAGCAAAACAAACCGCACCCACTCTTATTAAAAAAGAAATATTGGAAAATATACATACACTTATACGCTACCATAATAACTTGGATAAGCTACAAAATACACGAAGATTAAATAATATTCAAGAATATTGTAAAATGTAAGATTTAGTTGGAGTTTGCCCTTTATTAGTATGTTTTTCTACTGCTGTCGTGCGATGACCAAAAGAACATATAGTGAGTTTAATCCTAAAGTCTTGCGTGGGCGGAGGCGATATTTATTTGTCATACTCTTTGTTGTTTTGTTTCTTTGTTTCTTGGTTTTGGTTGATCCAGATTTAGCAAAGCAAAACTATTTCTTTTATATGTATATTGATTTGCATGTTTGCATTGGAAACCATATTGAATTAGCCGATTAAGTTCAAAAGTTGGTTATTTTCCTATTCACATTTCCAAAGCAGCAATGATCTCACTATTTTTAAGTTGCGGTAGCTGTTTCCTTTTAATTGTAACTTCATCAGTAGCATACACATTGTCTTTAAATTTGCTTTATTGTTTTGAAACTAAAGCTGAATATAAAAATGACACATGGTTTTTGTCCTTAAGAAATGTTCTATGTCATTTGGTTTGAACGATTTTCAAAATGGTTCATAGTGGTTGTGATTTCTGGCTGAAGATGAGTAGAACAAAAAACTGGCATAGCATGTACTGCAATGATACATCAATGGTGTTAAAAAGTTATTTGTAACAGACTTATATATTTATACGCATTTACGGACTTCTTTCTTTAAAACATTTAGGGCGTCACTGCACCGTCTAAGAAAACAAGCTGATAAATTTACAAATTTTTTGTCCATGTTGAGACACATTCCTGCTATGAAATATAAAACTTTCTATATAGATTATTTTACCGTGGAAATCCTGCAGCTTATTTTGTATAGAACAAAGAATTGAATTCAACTATGTAGTGAGACCTGAGGTTTATATGGAGAACGCTAAAAAACCAACAGGATATTTCAAATAAAGTACCGATAAAATTCTGCGGAGAGCTGTTTGCATAATTCCAACAGATATGATTTTCACAAATTAGATATGACTACTTTTTATAATATCAGATAAAAAATGGTATTTCATAAAATTATTAACCGCATACATCGTTTAATTTCACCAAAACGTCTGAAAGTCGTCATTGTTCATTGCTTTCTGTTTTTACTCTAATAAGCTTCGATTCTATAACTATCTTAAATGTTTGAACATCGAAAAATAGACTTTGCATCTAAAGAATACGTTATAACCAAACTTTATCTAGTGTGCACAGCCACAAGTGAATGAAAAAGAGAAATGCTTCGGTATTAAAATATAGTTTAAAGCTTTGCTTTTTCATATAGTCCAATTTATTCTGGGATATTGGTTTAAATAAATCATTTACTTGCACCATTGATTATTTCATAACGAAGTGATTTATTAGACAAGAAAGGATAGACGAGACGTGCAGTTTTTCGAATGACAATTGGCTAGACAAGTTGCATCAACGTTGTGATTTATTAGTTTTCCAAATACTACGATAGAGATTGGTCAAGAGTCACCTATCAATTTGTTTTGAATGGGTTTAACGTCATTTTTCAACATATGACAAGTAATACAGTATATAGCCAACCATATTTCATTGTTTTATTGTTGGAGGAATACCTCAGAATGAATCTGAGTGAAACCACCGGCCTTCTACATATCACTAGCAAATGTTCTCACAGAAATGGTTTGGCCCGAGCTGTAATCATACTCACGATCTCAGTGATGAGAGGTTAGTAATCATATTACGACAAGGCATTAAGTCATTCGGCCTCGGAGGGATCTCATATGTTCAGTGAATTTTACTATCATAATTTACTTGTCTATGTTGCAGACATTTAAACTGACAATGCGAATTTAGCTGCACAAGGTTATACTTTGTCAGAAAATACTACGTTTATAATATTAGAATGGATAATGTAAGAAACATTTTTTTACACTTTGTTTTTTTTTTCATATGTCATATATTGAACCTATCAGCAGTTAATCATCTAAACGAAATAATTCAACTTAGCATTACTTGCCCATTCATGCTTTTAGATTTTAGTGCATATTACTTCATTCAATTTATATATATATCAGTGTTATTTTTAAACTTTAATGCGACGGTAAACAGACGTTATCAAATAAATGTTCTATATATATTTTCTCCATCGCATAAACTCATTCATTGAAGTATTTCAGTTCAATGAACAGATGGATTATTTCAATTGAATGCACGAAATTTAGACAAATTGTAATAGCATAATTCCATTTCATTTAACATATCGCTTGTATGTGCCGCTCTCTTTTACGAATGTTTAACTTATAGCCTAATACAATCCTTCTTTTTGATGAATATTTGTTTATTTATTGAGACTGTTGATTACATAAATCCCAGCTTGCTTCGTTGTTAGACAATGAGCAGTTTGTCTTCTTTTACATAATGCATTCATTTCATTCCATTACAATTCCCGCAAGCTCAATATCCTGGACCATATAAACTGATAACAGGAATGCTCAATAACCTCATGGAAACGCATGCTTTTGTTTCATGTTTCGTTGAATAATGCATCCATGTATGAACTTTATAGACCATGCGCTTTTTATTCAAGGCCTCACATCACTACTGATCAAAATTTGAAATCCAGTGACAATAAAACATGGCGCCTTTTAAAAGTGTCAGCAAAGCAAATAATGATTGACATTATATGATTATATATTAAAATAATTTCATGGTCCGTTTGACGGTTCATGTATGTAACATAGTACATGTAAATATAATTTGGATGTCTTTGATTATAGTTTTTTTTTATACCAATGCATATTAATAGCTTTATAAAATATACTTTGGTAGTATATTATGTGAGATAATTCTTTTAAAATATCTTTATGTTTGGATCTGCTCATTGTTTGTTTTCTGTTTTATGAATAATATTCTTTTATCAGGGGATGGTGAAAGATAGTTATTAAAGAAAGCGCAAGTATTTATGACCTACGGGAGATGACATAACCTACCAAAGAGCATCCGCACAATATATACAGTGCGATATTTAATCCAGAAATAATGAGATAAGTTTCATAACTAAAACGTTGTTTAAAATATTAAAAAGGAACTAAGACAAACTGAATTATTTATTCTTCTACCGCTGTTAATGTTACAGTGGTTTAGTGGTAGAGCACAAGACCTAGGATCTGAGGGTCGTGGGTTCGATCCTCCCCCATGGCTATCTGTTGTGTCCTTGAGCATGACATATTTACCGCATAAAGCTAGTACTAGTTACACCCAAGAAAACGTGAGTGATTGGTATCAATTGTAATAAATTGTTCACAATCGAAGTGAAATACATCTTGATAATACAGCGTTTGTAAGGAAAAAAAGTTATAGAATATGCTGTGTATAATATACATGACTCGGGAGCAGAGAAATATATTGTATAAACCAATACTAGTTACGTGATTAGTTACGTGATTCCATTTAACACATAGATGGGGTTGTTTTGTCCATTTGATTTGGGTTTTGGACCTGTAAAGCTCATTATTACACTCTATACTTTATTTTAATGTCAACATTATCGGGTTAAGGCGGATCAACAAATTTAAACTATTAATTACAAAGAAAGTTCTTAAATGCGTTATTACTCTATAATAAGTGCTAAGTGCTAATGCCTGGTCTGTGACGGAAATGTTTCCAGCACGCCTGAAATAAACCAAGGAAGATAAACACAATTTTAGTTTTGATTAAAGTTATAAGGAAACAATAAATAATTTTGCATTTAAGAAAACACAATTATATTAAAATTTTATTCTCCATTTATCAATATAAATATATATATATATTAATTACTCTAATCCCATTGAACACATATGTCAGAATTCAGATCTTTGTCAGATGGCAATTCAAATAACTATAAATACATATCTTATCTTTTATATTTATAATTTTATTTTGATTTTAAACCGATTAAGGTAGTGCTTACAATTAATTTGATAAAAAAACCCGTATATTTACCAAAAGGAGACCCCCCAAATGTATGTTTTAGGCCAGTAAAACTGAAACTGAACGTTGCAATATGTTAGATCACTTTTTTGTATTTCCTGTCCTTAAGGGTGTACTTAATGAAAATACAATGTATGCCACCACCACGCATCTTAAGTTAATCTTTTTATTTGATATTTCAAAATTTTATCATTAAATGTCAAAGCTGTTTTCTTTGCAAAAGACGAATCAAAAGCTGGAAATATAAAATATGAAAGTTTTTAAACTTGATTGTCTATAGTAGACTTACTTGCATTAGTAAAATACAATAACATATCATCCATTGCATTTTTTTTGCTTCTATCTAACATTGTTTTTTTTATATAAAATATCAAACTTAGTACTGAACATCATCAAAGTATGCTGCAACAAAGTACAACATTACCCGTTCTGCACACTCTATAGTTAGAAAAATGTTTCACCACTGAAGATTAGTAGGACCATTCACTGGCGTGACAAGGCAATTTATCCAGAGGCGTCCCATAGGAGTCTCGTCTTAGATCCTCTTATTTTGACTAGAATCTGACGTTATCAGTGTCTGTTTCTGTCGTGAATTCCCTTAGTATCGCAGTTACAATCATGTGGTCAATGCTTTAGGCCATGCTTACCTTACATCATATTAGTTGTTCCCCTAATGACTGCATTCAGTATCTAAATAACAGAACATTTTAATTAATCATTGAACAACATAAGCATATGCATTCCAATGGGACGCACAGCAGGATGTGTCGGGCGTTCAGGTCTAGACCAATTTAGTTTCAGAATAACTTTGTGCAGTTGAATGTCAGCTTCTAATTGGTGTGCTTTTACCATCTACTTAAATTAACATTTCAGATTGTAACACTGGCCACTTACATAGTCGGATATTCTGATTTTCCTGATCCTTTGTTATCTTTAATTTATACCAAATGTATTTATCTCGATTGCGAAGTAAGTACATGGCTTATATAATCTGCTTTCGAGTCCAATTCATGAGTATAACCAGTACTGAAGGTTGTTTTAGAGGTCATGTGGAGACAGAACCCCCTACTTCTAGCGTAAGTGGCCAACACTCTATCCACTGCACTCTTGCCCAACTTAAGTAAATGTCCTATTTCTATATATTGAAGCCCAAAAATTATATTTGGTCACTACCGCAGTTCCAGTAACACTTTCAAAAGAATAATCTTGAATATCTGACTCACATTAATTTGGTATATTTCTTGCGATAGTAATATCTGATTTAGAATTCATTGATAAAACATCCGATTTGACAACAACTAAAGCTATGTAGAAATATCGACACATAAAAGCTAATTACTATAAATTATTTGATCATATGAAAATACTGATTCCCCACCAAAAGTTTATGACTGAAATGGCTTTCAATGATAAGTGATTTGAGAAACTGTAAACAAATCCTTGTATCTACCCTACAATTGAGTTCAGCCAATAGTTTCTTCCGTTTTATTGAACTAGTTGCTTGCTCTTTTCAACATTTAAAGCACCTGATAAATAAATGAAAAGACACTGCTGTTGTACCCGCATGTGAAACCCATTCAAAACACAAACGATTAATTCAAGCCCAGTCGAATACGTAAAACCAAATATCAAAGTGATTATCGACACAGATTGCACCGACAAAAGGGCAGACAATGCTATTTTCAACTATTCATTAAATATTTATCAGGTATCTTGATACATATGTAGGTGGCAATTCCTGCTTATATATAGTGACATGATACATCCGCACCGCCTGATTACTGATGTTCAATACAATATTACTAGTTTGCATCATAGTAATAATGATCAACGGCCAACAAATATACAACACCCCATATGATGTTGTATGTGAATACGCATTTTAACAAATGTAGACGAAAGTACAGATACACAATTGAATAAATATATTTTAATTTTTATATGTATCTATTCATGGGAGAAGGAAATTTAATAATTGCAATATGATAGATATAAATAAATGGTGAACGGACATTTTCATTTGTGTTTAACTGAATAAAATTAACATATTCTGATGCTTTATAGAATAGTCCGATGTATATATTTATCCAACAATATATCGTAATGTCTGCATTGTTTGTAAATTCGTGTGTATGTTTGTTTATCGCCTTTTGTCCAACATTATTTCAATTTTTTAAGAGCAGTCAGCGAAACTACACATAATACCTGGAATCCGATAGGCAATTAATCAGTATTAATCCCAACTCGTCTCTACAAAGCAACGAATCTTCCCTACATAGTCAGAGGCGGAAGGCTCATGGTCGTAGAACATAGTTTTAAACAAATCATCACAGAAACTGCGGCGGGGCGGAGATTCAAACGTAATAAAATCTCGTGAACATTCACCAACTTCAACTTCTTATCTATATAATGAAACTCATGGCTTTGTTAAAACTTTTCGGAAATAATCACATCTTAATAAAATACATTTAAAATATTTGTGTTAGACTGATAACGCACAACCTTGTTTTAAATCTGATGTTAGACTATTAACACACAGACAAACATTATTCAAAACATCAATTCATGTGTAAAAAAATCAATCTAAACTTTAGTATTTGCTGCTTTCGATCTGCAGTAACTTCTATTGCTTATAATATCAGCGTTACATAGTCTTCTTTAATGGATATATCTTTATGTTTTTATATCGTTTTTGTTTACACACTCACACACACAGAGATATATACAACATATACATATATATACAATATATATATATATACATACATACAAAGGTAAACCCGTTCTACTCTCAAATTAACTACAAACCGATATATCCTTCTTTAACTTAGTCATATGATCAATACCGATTAATAAATACAAAAGTTGTTTTACTTAAAAAGGTATACTTAAACTGATTTGTAAGTATGTAAAATTGAATGAATAAACATGTTTAAACAAAGTAATACAAAAGTAAATTATTGACAAGTATCAATAGTCAAAATGGTCTGCTCTCCGGATTGGGTCCGTTAAATGAATTGTAGGACAGGCGTAGAATTCACTGCGTTTTTTCATTTGGGCTTAATAAACCTGATTCCGAGATATCAGATTCTATATATAGACTGATAGTCGATTCTTTATATAGAATGATAGAATCTATACATAGACTGATAATCGATTCTATTTATAGACTGATAGTAGAAATATGTTTAAAGACACAACCTCATTGTTACTTTGTTGACAGCCTTACAGAGTAATGAATGACGTAATATACTTACGAACCATCACGTGTCATGCATATTCTTACGTAACACATGATATCATCGATAAATAAATTCGTTTTCATTAATTTAATACACAATATAATTTGATTAAGCAACATTTTTTATTAAATTAATTATTTATAAGATAGATAAACCTATCTTTTAATCACTATGTCCTCCCATTTAATTTACACTATACAACGGGTAAGAGTTGTTTTATTTGACACTTAAAACCAACCGTTAAAATCGAAGCAAAACTGATATCTTTCAAAATCTGTTATTTGATATATATTAAAATCACATAAAAGGTGTTCCCGATTTGTTTCTATGTTTATATGCAAGTTATGTAAAGAATTTGTGACCGACTGGATAACTACGGCGAGTGCGCCCAGCTTGTTCAACTGAATCTAAATACTTGAATGTAGAAAGCACAACATCAATATAAATTGTTTCAACAGTTGTCTACATATCAGGATCTAACACGTAATACGTCCGGAATGAAAGGAAAATTTGCATACATGTACCGATAGCTTATATGAGTAAGATCCAGTTAAGGATCATATTCGTATCCGATATAATAACACTATATCATGTAAGTATCTCTTGTGTATTTCTCTAAGACTTTTACATAGTTACTATACTATCAACTGTCTAAAGGAATGATTTGTTTAAGAGCGAAGTTATGTAAAGCACACTTTAAGAATAACTGTTTTATTCATTAAATGCTTAAATAATTGGTCATTGTATTTCAGCGATGTTAATGGCGTGTCACAGACAGACAATCATTAGTAAAACAGTGGCCTACCGAAATTTTAAAGCGATTGATCATTCTGAATTTGCAAATGATTTGAAGGAAATAACAGTTGACTGCGAAGATGCAAATGACTTTGTTAATGTGTTCAAATCAGAAATTGAGATAAATTTTGATAAACTTGCCCCTCTTAAAGAAAAAACGAAAATATGCAGAGCACCGAAACCAAAAGATATACTTCATCTCAAACGTGTATTACGAAAATCAGAAAGCCTATGGAGGAAGTACGGACAATCACATCAATTAGAAGCATTAAAAGCAGCACGCAACAAATATAAGCATGAAATCAACCGTGAGAAAAGATCGACTCTCAGTAATAAGGTAATTAGTGCCAAAGGTGACTCGAAAAAACTGTATTCTTTGGTGTCTGAATTGACTGGAATCAAGTCTGAGAATCCTATGCCAATTGGAGAGAGTGAGAAATATACTTGCAGACAAATTTGCTGACCATTGTATGAACAAAATTGCAAAAATACGGGAGTCACTTGATGAGTTTCAAAATTTTAAACCGCAGATGAAAGACGTGCCGTGTATTGATCAGTTCCAAGATCTTACTGAGAATGAAATAAAAACCCTTATCGGTGAACTCAATACTAAATCCTCAGAGTTAGACATGTCACCAACAAATATGCTAAAATCATATTTGCAAGAATTATTGCCTACCATCACCAAATTAGTTAATCTGTCCTTGCGTCAAGGTATATTTCCATCAAAATGGAAACAGGCAATCGTCAGACCTCTTTTGAAGAAAGCGGGCCTTGAAATTGAATTTTCTAATTATAGACCAGTGAGTAACCTATCATTTCTCTCTAAATTAATTGAAAAAGCTGTTCTCTTTAGACTTTATATTCATGTGAATACTTATGATCTCCTTCCCAAGAATCAATCCGCCTATAGGCGCTTTCATTCATGTGAGTCGGCATTACTTAGACTGGTGAATGACTTGCTTGACGGAATGGAGAAACAAGAGATATATGCACTGATCGCAATCGATATAAGTGCAGTTTTTGATACTGCTGACCATACTATACTTCTTGATGTTCTTCAAAGCCAGTATGGTGTCTGTAGAAAAGCGCTATGTTGGGTCGACTCATATCTCAGACCACGTAGCTGCTGAGTGAGTGTAATTTCAACCTTATCATCCCCACGTTTGCTACAATGTAGTGTCCCCCAAGGAAGTTGTTTGGGTCCTTGGCTCTATCTTATATTTGATGTTATTCCACCAAGCATTTCAGTCTATTGATTTGCAGATAATCATATTGCAAATAAACGTTTCCAACCAACATCAGTCAACAAGGAAATACATGCGATAAAAGAACTTGAACAATGTGCAGTGACAATTAACAATTGGATGTATAAGAACAAACTAAAGATGAACACTTCAAAAACTGAGTTTATTATGCTTGGTAGTAGAGCACAGTCGAATAAATGTAGTACAAAGGAAATAAACATTGCTGGTGATAAAATTAAGATATTAAGGTGCTTTTCGTGATGAAACATTGAATTTCAAAGAACATGTCAAAAGGAAGTGTCGTACAGTTATGTTAAATTTATTAAAGATTAAGAGTATACGTAATATTTAACTAAGGATGCCACAGAAATTCTTGTTCTGTCATTGGTTATTTCTCACTTGGACTACTGTAATGTTATTTTATGCGGTATAGCCGAAATGGAAATAGGCAAAATGCAACGTGTAAAACTTGTTTTAAACAGGAGAAAGTTTGACAGTTCTAAGCAAACTCTATATGACTTGCATTGGTTACCTATCAAAACTAGAATTAAATTTAAATTTCTCTCTTTCATGTACAATTGCTCTATCGGCAATGCACCAGTCTATTTGTCTGAGTTGTTAACAAAATCTATTCCCAAAAGACCAGGCTGAGGTCTTCGTACTCAACAGATAGATGCTATGTTATTCCATTTAACAAAAGAAAATCTTTACGTGACAGAAGTTTTGGTACAGTAGGTCCTAGCCTGTGGAACAGTCTACCATTGAGCATAAAGATGCCCGAATCTGTAGACAGTTTTAAAAAGAATCTGAAAACATTTTATTTCCGAGATTTCTATGCATTGTTTTAAGGCACAACAGTCTGGTTATTTTAATCTTTATGTGAAATTTATGCAATGATTTTATGTTATTTGAACATTTTTATACGTTGTAATTATTCAGAATTATACTTATGTTTTTATGTTTTATTCCTTAATGTACAACGCCATTGAATATGAACTTGTATAAAAACAGGCGTTTAATCAAATAAAGCATTTTCAGTTTCAGTTTCAATCTATGAGAAATGAAAATGTATACAAGAGAACGCTGAGTTGTGATTATACATTTAACAAAGTGTCCTCCTCGGCCGAGTTGTCCAAAGCGCCGTCTCAATATCACTAACCTGTCACCGCTAATGTCGTGTGTTAAAGAACGAAATCCTCATCTCAAAAATTAATATCACACACACACACACACACACACACACACACACACACACACACACACACTATTTGATATGTCACAAAATATATTGCGGGAAATGTATTTAAATCTATCCAGTACGATTAGACTAAGTTAAAAGTTTTAATATAGTATTTTGGCAGTCCCAATGAGTGTTTACAGGCATTATATATTGGGAAAATTTTGTTATGCTTTATTCCATAAACACAGTATAGCGTTTCCTGACCATTTAAGTCATAATGAATAATATTTGAAATGCATAAAGGCATTTTTTTTGCTCCAAGAGAAAAGCAGGATTAAGCAGCAACCGATACATTATTGACACCTGCACAATATACTCAGAACAATGATATTTGTGCATAATAATTCTTCTCCCTTAATATAATACATATGTTTGAAAATATGCCAATTTATATTAGCGTCGGACGGGTTGAAAACAACAATATCCAATGATTTTTATCATGGTAATATACAAATGTTCTTAAGTTGAAAGATAGTGTATCAAGAGTTATGTATAAGAATATATTTTAAGAGTGTACTTATATTTCCTTTATTAGAAAGAACGCATATATTTTATGTTACGGGTCAAACAATATAGCCCCATACAATAGTGCTTACAGCCATACTCTAACAAAAGTATAAAAAAACCTTTAAAGCACTTATCGTATTGGAACCTGGACAGGCAATGGCCAAGTAGAAATGGAATAATAAAGTTTGTGTTAGAAATAGCCCGGAACATTATATATACATACTGATGAAAAGTGTTTTAGTAAGATTTAAAAATATATCACCCATATTAAATAACGTGAATAAGAAAAGAATAAGTAATAAACTTAAGATACAATAAAAATAATAAAGTACCAACAAATGTTCCTACTTAGCTTATTGGTAAATATCTCCGAACGGACATTAAAATAACCGTCGATTCAACTGTTAAACTGTTTTTAGCGATATAATTTCATGGACGTCCTTTGGTTTTTGAAATGTGTTACTATTTATAGAAAATCTATACTACGAACATTCGAAACGCGACTACTAAACCTACTAGGCAAATTGCCTTGGTAACAATGACACTTTATGCATTCAGTAGGTCAACAAGTCAATAACTGAAACACAGTAGTAATGACCCGAGCACAAAAACAGTTTGATTTTGCCTTAGTATTATACGCTTAATGAATGCGCGTCTTCCTTTGAGTTAACTCCATTTCCACTTTAGAACACTTTTATAATGTTTATGCTTTTTCTGTTGCGTTTCATGGTTTCGGATTTATTGAGTTACAATGTTTGATTGCTAAAACGGATGCAGTGTTACACCGACTAAACACATCGCATATATATATGTTCATCAATGTAACATGAAGATTTATGACAGCTCTTGCGTTTTAACGGGTGTTATATCGGTGCTGTTACTGTGAAGCACACCGACCTGCTTCCTTGGTTTTTCGACTTAACATTATATTTGCTTTGCGAGGCCCTGAGAAATAGATAGTGAAACGCTTATATGATGTTCATGTCGTCTTTTGGTAAGTGCGATATATCAAGCGTTTATATATAAAGTCACGGGCGTCGTAATGCCTTGCATAGATTACAGTTACTTTATTTGCATAATCGGAACTGATATTAGCACTGACCAAATATTTAAACAAGTAAATAAAGAGACATGCCACATATGCAAATTTATAATATTTTTCTTTCAAATGTTGATGTAACAATAATCAAGTATAGGTTGTTATAATTATCTACTCACACAATAATCCGGGAATTCAATATAAATCTCCCATTAAAGCTTCAAACAACCTTTATTAACAGACCTAATAGCTAATAGGTTGTACGTGTATCAGACCAAAACTTATTGTAGTAGTAGTGTGCACAGGCTCATGGGCTGAAACTATATACTGAAAATGTGTTGTGTGCTGATGTTAATCGGCAAACCGTTGATACGCTTAAAGATGGTGATGAACCAACCTTTGTTTAGAAGAATACACTTGATATTAAAGTTGTGCGCATGGTTATTACGTTAAGCCAACTGGTGCTTGTGTTGAAAACATCAACTTGCATGTTGTCATATGACTCTGGTTGATTATATACTGAACGGAACAGATAACTCGCTTCATGACATTTTATGTACATGGCATTGCATGTATTTTCTAAAAAAGTATCAAAACGATTTCCTTGGAATTTTTACTTAAATATCGCCGTTCCAGACCCAACACTGTGCAGGCGGGACCTTTAATTGAAGTCAATACTGGATCCGTCAACCGACAACAGATGGGAAATGTTAAGTTTTTATTAATCTGTATGAGCAGCACTTTTGTATACTAGTTCAATATTCGTAGCAATTTTCAGTAATAGTTTTAAGTGAAAATTTATCACAAGTGTCGTGTGGTTATAAATGTAGTAGAAAATGATACCATTGGTTACGATGCGTTATTTCCTGTTATATCATGAACATATAGTATTCCATATTTTTGTAAATTAACAAATAGATCCGATCACAGCATATTCAGAACAAACTCAATCCATCAACCAAAGACGTATGTTCCATCACGCAAATGACACATTATAAATCATCCTTGGTTGTTCTTGATGCCTAACAGTTGCATTCATCATTCAAACACGTTTCTCTCAAGCTTTTATTAAAATTGATAAACATTCAGAGCGACAGACTCATTTAAGTGACAATCTTATACTTACGACTAGTGCCAATCACCAGATTGTGTTTACTTGTAGAGTAATAATTATAACAAAGGATACTGCCTCATGCAGTAAATTACTATCTCAAATCTAATGAAAAAAAGAGTTATTATATTTCACAAGTGTCTTACATGATGGAGAGGTTTATAATTGATACACATTCTGTCGTCTGGTATGCACGTATTGCGTAATATCTATTATCTAACCATATCACAGAATACGTTTGAAAGTTTGAAACAGAGACAGAGACAAAGTGAGTTTAAGGGAGATGGGAGGCTCTGGATTTTCTCCTCGGAACTAAAATGGTACGACTTATTCTTTCTCTGATACACAACAAACAAATCCCTTTTTTAATCTTGTTCAACTTCTTTTTTACTTCAACCGTTATGATATGCAGGCGAGAAAGTAAATTTACATGTATGTAGTTCTTCGCATGAATCGTTAACTCTCTGATGGGATTTTCTGATCCACTACGTAATGTTATTTCATATTTGTGAAACAATACAACGATTAAGACTATTATGTTAACGTTATAGATTCATAGTACAGTTATCGAATACACCATACCTAGCCATTACGGACGATCAAACCAAACCGATCCTGGGTAAAATATCCTCTTACCACTGAACCACGCACTCTAAATCTATAATAGGTATCTAACCAGAACATTTCCGTATATTGTTAATCTAGATCGTGTTTTAATGGTCAATTGAAATATATGTCACAGTGAATTTGTATGTGAAATATAATATTCCATTTGAAACATACCACAGTCGTAACCTAGTGGAAGGCCGTGGGTTCAATCCAGGTCTTGTAATACCAAAGAAAAATGGTACTTAAAGCTTCCTCGCTTGGAGCTCAGCATTTAGAGGATAGTTCTAGGTCTGGTTAGCCCGGTGACCATGTGTCTGCGACATGATGCTCCAGTGTGGCAGCGCTTAAAGTACCGTGTCAGGTAGATAGTATCGCAGTATCATATAACTGAAAATTGGTTGGAACCGACGCTTAACACCATACAGCTGCAACAACTTCATGTACAATTTGTAGATTTTAACTCTAGATGATTATTGTGGGCTATTTCTTAATGTTTCCTTTTCAATTTATAGACCGGCACGATATTGTTCTCAAAATTATATACCGGTAAAAGGGTTTTATCCTATTTGTACAATTTGTTTCAAATAGTTTGGAAATAATTTTTCAAACATATCCTACAAGTGAAAGGAACGTTTTAAAAAATCAAATTGTTTTAACATTTTCTAATATAGAATAGCGAACTCTGAAATGTTGTTATAATAAAAAAGTAAAAAATAACAAAACAAACAGAAATACACAGAGGCACACACCCCAATTAGCCCTGCATACTACTGTAGTAGGTGGTAATAGGTAAACACTATATAGATCAACACACCCCAATGTGCCCTACATCCTACTGTAGTAGTTGGGAATATGAAAACACTTTATAGATCAACATACCCCAATGTGCCCTACATACTACTGTAGTAGCTGGTAATATGTAAACACTATATAGATCAACACACACCACTGTGCCCTACATACTACTGTAGTAGGTGGAAATATGTAAACACTATAGAAATCAACACACCCCAATGTGCCCTGCATACTACTGTAGTAGGTGGTAATATGTAAACACTATATAGATCAACACACGCCAATATGCCCTGCATACTACAGTAGTAGGTGGTAATATGTAAACACTATATAGATCAACACACCGTACTGTGCCCTACATAGTACTGTAGTAGGTGGTTATGTGTAAACACTATACAGATCAAAACACCCAACTGAGCCCTACATACTACTGTAGTAGGTGGTAATATGTAAACACTATATAGATCAACACACGCCAATTGGCCCTACATACTACTGTAGTAGGTGGTCATATGTAAACACTATATAGATCAACACACCAAATGTGTCCTGTATACTACTGTAGTAGATGGTTATATGTAAACACCATATCGATCAACACACCCCATTGTGCCCTATATACTACTGTAGTAGGTAATAATATGTAAACACTATATTGATCAACACCCCAAAATGTGCCATGTATACTTCTGTAGTAGGTGGTGATATGTAAAAAATATATAGATCAACACACCCAATGTGCCCTGTATACTACTGTAGTAGATGGTAATATGTAAACACTATATCGATCAACACACACCAAAGTGCCTTATATACTACTGTAGTAAGTAATTATATGTAAACACTATATTGATCAACACCCCCAAATGTGCCATGTATACTACTGTATTAGGTGGTAATATGTAAACACTATATAGATCAACACCTCCAAATGTGCCATGTATACTACTGTAGTAGGTGTTAATATGTAAACACTATATAGATCAACACACGCCAATTTGCCCTACAGACTACTGTAGTAGGTGGTAATATGTAAACATAATATAGATCAACACACCCCACTGAGCCCTGCATACTACTATAGTAGGTGGTAATATGTAAACACGACATAGATCAACACACACCAATGTGCCTTGCATACTACTGTAGTAGGTGGTAATATGCAAACACTATATAGATCAACACACCCAATTTGCCCTGTATACTACTGTAGTAGATGGCTATATGTAAACACCATATCGATCAACACACCCCAATGTGCCCTATATATTACTGTAGTAGGTAATAATATGTAAACACTATATTGGTCAACACCCAAAATATGGCATGTATACTACTGAGTAGGTGGTGATATGTAAAAAATATAAAGATCAACACACCCAATGTGCCCTGTATACTACTGTAGTAGATGGTAATATGTAAACACAATATCGATCAACACACCCTCATGTGCCCTATATACTAATGTAGTAGGTAATAATATGTAAACACTATATTGATCAACACCCCAAATGTGCCATGTATACTACTGTAGTAGGTGGTAATATGTAAACACTATATAGATCAACACCTCCAAATGTACCATCTATACTACTGAAGTAGGTGGTAATATGTAAACACTATATAGATCAACACCCCCAAATGTGCCATGTATACTACTGTAGTAGGTGGTGATATGTAAAAAAATATATAGATCAACACACCACAATGTGCCCTGCACACTACTGTAATAAGGGGTAATATTTAAACACTATATAGATCAACACACACGAATATAACAATACGTTGTTATGCGTAATGGGTGACCTTAGTGGACACGTTATTATGGTAACCGTACATATCGGCGGAAAACATGTGACCTCCATCTTTCCATTTGGATCACTCGTGATTCAGAGATTCCCTGCATGATCGCATTTGTACATGCACCTATTCGGAAACTGTGGGATTTGTAGTTGTCTGTCGGTACGTTTGTAAAACTAAAGGGTCTCCCAAACGTAGTCGGACATGGCTAAGAAATACCGGTTGGAGGGAACTGTTTACAAACAGTTGGCAGATAGAAGTACCCCGTAAGTGAAGATAATTCTTTAAGATCCTAACTGGGCAGAAAAGGTGTATTGGTAGCTTTGATAATAATATGTATCGGCTTAGAACCTTTCTGGATTTTTGAATGTCCTAAAGTTATACTGACAACTGATCCTACTATATCAACATCACTAAATTGATGCACCCTTGACTTTCATAGTTTAAGAGCTGGGAGAAGTTCCCCTAGTCGAAAAAACAACAATGAAAAGATATCAAAAATTATGTTTGACATAATATTTTTGTGTATGTACTTTTATCAAAACAACAAACAGTAACCACGAGAATCTGTATAACATACTGGTTGATATATCTCATACTGATAGACATGAATGATATATCTCATACTGATTGATATGTTTCACATTGATTGATATGATTGATATGTCTCATACTGATTGATATGTTTCACATTGATTAATATGATTGATATGTCTCATACTGATTGATATGTTTCACATTGATTAATATGATTGATATATCTCATACTGATTGATATGTCTCATATTGATTAATATGTCTCATACTGATTGATATGTCTCATACTGATTGATATGATTGATATGTCTCATACTGATTGATATGTCTCATACTGGTTTTTATGTCTTATACCGGTTGGTATGTCTCATACTGATTGATATGTCTTATACTGATTGATATGGCTCATACCGATTGATATGTGTAAAACTAAATGATATGATTGATATGTCTAATACTGATTGATATGGCTCATACTGATTGATATGTCTTATACTGATTGATATGTCTCATAATGATTGATATATCTCATACCGATTGATATGGTTCATACTGATTGATGTGTCTTATACTGGCTGATATGTCATTTACTGATTAATATATCTCATACTGATTGATATGTCTTATAATGATTGATATATCTCATACTGATTGATATGAGTGATATATCTCATACTGATTGATATGTCTTATACTGATTGATATGTCTTATACTGATTGATATGTCTCATATTAATTGATATGGCGCATACTGATTGATATGTCTAATACTGATTGATATGTCCTATACTGATTGATATGTCTCATATTGATCGATATATCTCATACTGATTGATATATCTCATACTGAATGACATGTCTTATATTGATTGATATGTTTCATACTGATTGATATGTATCAAAATGATTGATGTGAGTGTTACATCTCATACTGATTGATATGTCTTATACTGATTGATATGTATAATACTGATTGATATGTCTCATACTGATTGATATGTCTCATTTTGATTGATATGTCCTATACTGTTAATATGTCTCAAATTGATTGATAAATCTAATACTGATTGATATATCTAATACTGATTGGATTGTCTTATACTGATTGATATGTCTCATATTGATTGATATGTATCATACTGATTGGTGTGAGTGATATATCACATACTGATTGATAAGTCTTATACAGATTGATATGTCTCATACTGATTGATATGTCCCATACTGATTAATATGTCTCATACTGATTGACATGTTTCATACTGATTGAGATACCTTATACTGATTGACATGACTCATACTCATTGATATGTCCTATACTGATTGATATGTCTTATACTGATTTATATATCTCATACTGATTGACAAGTCTTATACTGATTGATATGTCTCATACTGATTGATAGATCTTATACTGATTGATATGTATCATACTGATTGATATGTCTCATACTGAGTGATATGTCTCATATTGATTGATATGGCTCATACTGATTGATATGTCTAATACTGATTGATATGTCTAATACTGATTGATATGTCCTATACTGATAAATATGTCTCATATTGACAGATATATCTCAATCTGATTAAGATATCTCATACTGATTGACATGTCTCATACTGATTGATATGTCTCATACTGATTGGTATGTCTTATACTGATTGATATGTCTCATATTGATTGGTATGTCACATACTGATTGATTTGTCTCATACTGATTGATATATCTCATACTGATTAATATGCCTCATTCTGATTGATATGTCTTATAGTGATTGATATGAATCATACTGATTGATATGTCTCATACTAATTGATATGTCTCTCACTAATTGATATGTCCCATACTGATTAATATGTCTCATATTGATTGACACATCTCCTACTGATTGAGATACCTCGTACTGATTGACATGGCTCATACTGATTGATATGTCCTATACTGATTTATATATAATATACTGTTTGACAAGTCTTATACTGATTGATATGTCTCAAACTGATTGATATGTGTCATATATGCATCTCAATTGTTCATAAATATATTCACATGTAGAGATTAAATTGAGCTGTTGTTTATAAATGTTGAGAAATTGACATTGATACATGTGCAGATATGCTGCCAATGACATAATAAATACACTTCTATGTTTAATCTAGTAGACTATGTCAATACAAGATAAAACATATGTGAGAACTAGATTATATATTCACCATGTATCACTATAACGGTAAAATCGTGGGGAAAAATTATTGAAATTTGAACTAAAACATCACATTTATATGGGCTTTCCCACCCTAAACCAAACTGACCAATCAGCGTGGTCCTACTATTGCTAGATGTCGCCAATCAGCATGTTTTCAACAATGCTTTGTTACTGACCAAGCGAGAAGAGCTGAGTTCGCTGTACAGACTAATCGCATATGCGATGACTGATGCTTGCTATACGAGATATATACAAACGTTAAAGAAATCGTTGAAACATCGAACACAATATACTTTCACACTTAAAAATTGACATGAAAACTGATAAACTAACTGATAAACTATACATTCAAAACAAGTATTGTGACATAAAATCCACGGAAGCGATTATATTTATATATATATTTTAAAATGAACTAGAGGGGAGCTTAAATCATTATTGTATATAATTTATCCTCGAATTACTACTTATAACTGCCAGTTATGAATCTAGTGACACATTTAGAACTTTGTACACTCATTTACATAATTGCGGCATTAAAAAAGCATATTACGGCATAATTGAGGTAGCAAAATAACAGACTTTTAAATTTTAACCTATATAATGTGATTATTTTTGTGTATTTTTTCCCTCATGAAATCCCAAAAACAGATTTGTTGCTTACAGATACGTTTTTGAAAAATGTTTACAAAATACTCAGCACTCAATAACATATTCCCATTATCTCATAATCACTTGTATATTCCGATATTATCACACAAATATACGCCATTTACTGTTGGTATTACAGATGAGTGCAATTATTTCCGAGATGATTAATTTATTAGAATTAATTCAGTTAGTTTAAAGATATAAAGATATATTCATCATATTTGTGACCATCTTTCCATTGTACATTGTACTGGTGGAAGATGACATATAGAATGATAAAACAAAGTCATTCATTTGATAACGTGAGACATTGCATAAAATCAAATTAATTGATATTGATGGAGTAACTTAACCAAAAATAAATGGTGTGTAATTATCACGCTTGTCATTTTGAAAAATTATCAACAGTTATAAAGTATAATGCTAATTATAAATACACATACAGATCGTCAGCACTTGATGAAAATTTATTCTTTTTGATTATTACTAGTTTTAATTTTTTGTTCATGTGTGAAAACAATTCAATTTTCTATATATTTACAGCACATCATAGTGAAAAAAAGGCTGTAGTATTTGTAAATAAATTAAAAAAAAAAAAGCATTTTCCAAAATACCTAACATGTATTAGTGATATGTTTGTCTGAAAAATAAAGTATTAACATCTGTATGTCATTTACGTGTAGCGACTTTCCATTAATGTGTAACATCGACACATCACTTTATATATATTAGCTTTACTTTCGTAAAATTAGAATAATCATCGTATAACATGTATTAAAAATGTCCTGTGTAGTCTATTTTCTCCTGTTATTAATGTAAAATAAACGTTTCCTAAAATCGCTTAGTTTTTATTTTAATTTTTGATGATGTTTATCGCTTTTTCAACTGTAAAATGTTGTATAGAGCATCCAGTTTTGTAGAAAAAAATACACAATAAAACTTACAGATGACCTCTCAACAGCAACCTGCGCCTTGTAAAGGTCAGTAGAACACCACAGACTAGAGCGACTGCGACACATTTCTCTTCCTCTCATCATGCAGTGACCGTTATCTTCTTATAAATTAATTGTTTAACATACCATGAACTATTTATTTAGTTGCTTTTCATACCAACGTTTTTAAAACAACGAAACAATGTATGCAAAAAATAACACATTTAGTATTTTATTGTCCCACTAATATATTGATCAACAGTTTTAGATTTAAGTGAATATCAATTGGATATACCTAACATCTTTCAACTCCACACTAAATTTTGTGTTGTTATCTTTGTCATATGTTGACATATTTCACTGAAATTTAAACTCAACATTACATATAAATGATATTAGTATTTTAATAGAACACAACAACGATAACAATCGGAGGTAACTCCATTGAGACATAACTATTGTGGCATAGTTGTGCCAGCCTGATAGTCAACAACGATAACAACCGGACTTAACTTCATTGAGACATAACTATTGTGGCATCATTGTGCCAGCATGATAGTCAACAACGATAACAACCGGACGTAACTTCATTGAGACATAACTATTGAGGCATCGTTGTGCCAGCATGATAGTCAACAACGATAACAGTTGGAAGTAACTTTATTGAGCCATAACTATTATGACATAGTTGTGTCAGCCTGATAGTCAACAATGATAACAACCGGACGTAACTTCATTGAGACATAACTATTGAGGCAAAGATGTGCCAGCCTGATAGTCAACAACGATAACAACCGGACGTAACTTCATTGAGCCATAATTATTGTGGTATTGTTGTGCCAGCATGACAGTCAACAACGATAACAGTCGGACGTAACTTCATTGAGACATAACTATTATGGCACAGTTGAGCCAACCTGATAGTCAACAACGATAACAACCGGACGTAACTTCATTGAGACATAACTATTATGGCATAGTTGTACCAGCCTGATAGTCAACAACGATAACAACGGGATGTAACTTCATTGAGACATAACTATTATGGCATAGTTGTACCAGCCTGATAGTCAACAACGATAACAACCGGATGTAACTTCATTGAGACATAACTATCGTGGTATGGTTGTGACAGCCTGATCGTCAACAACGATAACAACCGGACGTAACTTCATTGAAAATAACTATTGTCACATTATTGTGCTAGCCTGATCGTCAACAACGATAACAACCGGATGTAACATCATTGAGACATAACTATTGTGATATTGTTGTGCCAGCCTGATAGTCAACAACGATAACAACCGGACGTAAGTTCATTGAGCCATAACTATTGTGGTATAGTTGTGCCAGCCTGATCGTCAACAACGATAACAGTTGGACATAACTTCATTGAGCCATAACTGTTGTGGTATTGTTGTGCCAGCCTGATAGTCAACAACGATAACAGTCGGACGTAACTTCATTGAGACATAACTATTGTGACATTGTTATGCCAGCCTGATCGTCAACAACGATAACAGTTGGACGTAACTTCACTGAGACATAACTATTGTGACAATGTTGTGCCAGCCTGATCGTCAACAACGATAATAGTTGGACGTAACTTCATTGAGCCATAACTTTTGTGGTATGGTTGTGCCAGCGTGATAGTCAACAACGATAACAGTCGGAAGTAACTTCATTGAACCATTACTAATATGCATAGTTGTGCCAGCCTGATAGTCAACAACGATAACAACCGGACGTAACTTCATTGAGACATAACTATTGAGGCAGAGTAGTGCCAGCCTGATAGTCAACAACGATAACAGTTAGACGTAACTTCATTGAGCCATAAATACAGTGGTATTGTTGTGCCAGTCTGAATGTCAACAACGATAACAGTCGGACGTAACTCTATTGAGACCTAACTATTATTGCATAGTTGTGCCAGCCTGATAGTCAACAACGATAACAACCGGACGTAACTTCATTGAGACATAACTATTGTGACATTGTTGTGCCTGCCTGATCGTCAAAAACGATAACAACCGGACGTAACTTCATTGAGACATAACTACTGTGACATTGTTGTGCCTGCCTGATCGTCAGCAACGATAACAACAGGACGTAACTTCATTGAGACATAACTATTGTGACATTGTTGTGCCTTCCTGATAGTCAACAACGATAGCAACCGGACGTAACATCATTGAGCCATAACTATTGTGGTATTGTTGTGCCAGCCTGACCGTCAACAACGATAACAACCGGACGTAGCTTCATTGAGATATAACTATTGTGACATTGTTGTGCCAGCCTGATCGTCAAAAACGATAACAGTCGGACGTAACTTCATTGAGACATAACTATTGTGACATTGTTGTGCCAGCCTGATCGTCAACAACGATAACAGTTTGGCCGTTACTTCATTGAGCCATAACTAGTGTGGCATAGTTATGCCAGCCTGATAGTCAACAACGATAACAGTCGGTCGTAACTTCATTAAGCCATAATTATTGTGGTATTGGTGTGCCAGCCTGATAGTCAACAACGATAACAGTCGGAGGTAATTTCATTGAACCATTACTAATGTGGCATAGTTGTACCAGCCTGATAGTCAACAACGATAACAACCGGATGTAACTTCATTGAGACATAACTATTGTGGCATAGTTGTGCCAGCCTGATCGTCAACAACGATAACAGTCGGACGTAACTTCATTGAGCCATAATTATTGTGGTATTGTTGCGCCAGCCTGAAAGTCAACAACGATAACAGTTGGACGTAACTTCATAGAGAAATAACTATGATTGCAAAGTTGTGCCAGCCTGATAGTCAACAACGATAACAACCGGATGTTACTTCATTAAGACATAACTATTGTGGCATAGTTGTGCCAGCCTGATCGTCAACAACGATAACAACCGGACGTAACTTCATTGAGACATAACTATTGTGACATTGTTGTGCCAGTCTGAAAGTCAACAACTATAACAGTTGGACGTAACTTCATAGAGAAATAACTATGATTGCAAAGTTGTGCCAGCCTGATAGTCAACAACGATAACAACCGGATGTTACTTCATTAAGACATAACTATTGTGGCATAGTTGTGCCAGCCTGATCGTCAACAACGATAACAGTTTGGCCGTTACTTCATTGAGCCATAACTAGTGTGGCATAGTTATGCCAGCCTGATAGTCAACAACGATAACAGTCGGTCGTAACTTCATTAAGCCATAATTATTGTGGTATTGGTGTGCCAGCCTGATAGTCAACAACGATAACAGTCGGAGGTAATTTCATAGAACCATTACTAATGTGGCATAGTTGTACCAGCCTGATAGTCAACAACGATAACAACCGGATGTAACTTCATTGAGACATAACTATTGAGGCATAGTTGTGACAGCCTGATAGTCAACAACGATAACAGTCGGACGTAACTTCATTGAGCCATAATTATTGTGGTATTGTTGCGCCAGCTTGAAAGTCAACAACGATAACAGTTGGATGTAACTTCATAGAGAAATAACTATGATTGCAAAGTTGTGCCAGCCTGATAGTCAACAACGATAACAACCGGATGTTACTTCATTAAGACATAACTATTGTGGCATAGTTGTGCCAGCCTGATCGTCAACAACGATAACAGTTTGGCCGTTACTTCATTGAGCCATAACTAGTGTGGCATAGTTATGCCAGCCTGATAGTCAACAACGATAACAGTCGGTCGTAACTTCATTAAGCCATAATTATTGTGGTATTGGTGTGCCAGCCTGATAGTCAACAACGATAACAGTCGGAGGTAATTTCATTGAACCATTACTAATGTGGCATAGTTGTACCAGCCTGATAGTCAACAACGATAACAACCGGATGTAACTTCATTGAGACATAACTATTGAGGCATAGTTGTGACAGCCTGATAGTCAACAACGATAACAGTCGGACGTAACTTCATTGAGCCATAATTATTGTGGTATTGTTGCGCCAGGTTGAAAGTCAACAACTATAACAGTTGGACGTAACTTCATAGAGAAATAACTATGATTGCAAAGTTGTGCCAGCCTGATAGTCAACAACGATAACAACCGGATGTTACTTCATTAAGACATAACTATTGTGGCATAGTTGTGCCAGCCTGATCGTCAACAACGATAACAGTTTGGCCGTTACTTCATTGAGCCATAACTAGTGTGGCATAGTTATGCCAGCCTGATAGTCAACAACGATAACAGTCGGTCGTAACTTCATTGAGACATAACTATTGTGACATTGTTGTGCCAGCCTGATCGTCAACAACGATAACAGTTTGGACGTTACTTCATTGAGCCATAACTAGTGTGGCAGAGTTATGCCAGCCTGATAGTCAACAACGATAACAGTCGGTCGTAACTTCATTAAGCCATAATTATTGTGGTATTGGTGTGCCAGCCTGATAGTCAACAACGATAACAGTCGGAGGTAATTTCATAGAACCATTACTAATGTGGCATAGTTGTACCAGCCTGATAGTCAACAACGATAACAACCGGATGTAACTTCATTGAGACATAACTATTGAGGCATAGTTGTGACAGCCTGATAGTCAACAACGATAACAGTCGGACGTAACTTCATTGAGCCATACTTATTGTGGTATTGTTGCGCCAGCTTGAAAGTCAACAACGATAACAGTTGGACGTAACTTCATAGAGAAATAACTATGATTGCAAAGTTGTGCCAGCCTCATAGTCAACAACGAAAACAACCGGATGTTACTTCATTGAGACATAACTATTGTGGCATTGTTATGCCAGCCTGATCGTCAACAACGATAACAACCGGACGTAACTTCATTGAGACATAACTATTGTGACATTGTTGTGCCAGTCTGAAAGTCAACAACTATAACAGTTGGACGTAACTTCATAGAGAAATAACTATGATTGCAAAGTTGTGCCAGCCTGATAGTCAACAACGATAACAACCGGATGTTACTTCATTAAGACATAACTATTGTGGCATAGTTGTGCCAGCCTGATCGTCAACAACGATAACAACCGGACATAACTTCATTGAGACATAACTATTGTGGCATTGTTATGCCAGCCTGATCGTCAACAACGATAACAACCGAACGTAACTTCATTGAGACATAACTATTGTGACATTGTTGTGCCAGCCTAATAGTCAACAACGATAACAGTCGGACGTTACTTCAATGAGCCATAACTATTGTGGTATAGTTGTGCCAGCCTGATCGTCAACAACGATAACATCCGGACGTAACTTCATTGAGCCATAACTATTGTGGTATAGTTTTGAAAGCCTGATAGTCAACAACGATAGCAACCGGACGTTACTTCATTGAAACATAACTATTGTGGCATTGTTGTGCCAGCCTGATCGTCAACAACGATAACAACCGGATGTAACTTCATTGAGCCATAACTATTGTGGCATTGTTATGCCAGCCTGATCGTCAACAACGATAACAGTCGGACGTAACTTCATTGAGACATAACTATTGTGACATTGTTGTGCCAGCATGATAGTCAACAACGATAACAGTCGGACGTTACTTCATTGAGACATAACTATTGTGGTATAGTTGTGCCAGCCTGATCGTCAACAACGATAACATCCGGACGTAACTTCATTGAGCCATAACTATTGTGGTATAGTTGTGCCAGCCTAATCGTTAACAACGATAACAACCGGACGTTACTTCATTGAACCATAACTATTGTGGTATAGATGTGCCAGCCTGATCATCAACAATGATAACAACCTGACGTAACTTCATTGACACATAACTACTGTGACATTGTTGTGCCAGCCTGATCGTCAACAACGATAATAGTTGGATGTAACTTCATTGAGCCATAACTTTTGTGGCATATCTGTGCCAGCCTGATAGTCAACAACGATAACAGTCGGACGTAACTTCATTGAGCCATAGCTATTGTGGCATAGTTGTACCAGCATGATAGTCAACAACGATAACAGTTGGACGTAACTTCATTGAGCCATAACTATTGTGTCATAGTTGTGCCAGCCTGATAGTCAACAACGATAACAGTCGGGCGTAACTTCATTGAGCCATAACTATTGTGGCATAGTTGTGCCAGCCTCATAGTCAACAACGATAACAGTCGGATGTAACTTCATTGATCCATAACTATTGTGTCATAAGTGTGCCAGCCTGATAGTCAACAACAATAACAGTCGGACGTAACTTCATTGAACCATAGCTATTTTGGCTTAGTTGTGCCAGCATGATAGTCAACAATGATAAGAGTTGGACGGAACTTCATTGAGCCATAACCATTGTGGCATAGTTGTGCCAGCCTGATCGTCAACAACGATAACAGTCGGACGTAACTTCATTGAGCCATAACAATTGTGGCATAGTTGTGCCAGCCTCATAGTCAACAACAATAACAGTCGGACGTAACTTCATTGAACTATAACCACTGTGTCATAGTTGTGCCAGCCTAATAGTCAACAACTATAACAGTCGGACGTAACTTCATTGAACCATAACTATTGTAACATAGTTGTGCCAGCCTGATAGTCAACAACGATAACTGTCGGACGAAACGTCATTGAGCCATAACTATTGTGGCATAGTTGTGCCAACCTGATAGTCAACAACGATAACAATCGGAGGTAACTTCATTGAGCCATTACTATTGTGGCATTGTTGTGCCAGCCTCATAGTTAACAACGATAACAGTCGGATGTAACTTCATTGAGCCATAACTATTGTGACATTGTTGTGTCAGCCTGATCGTCAACAACGATAACAGTCGGACGTAACTTCACTGAGCCATAACTATTGTGGCATAGTTGTGCCAGCCTCAAAGTCAACAGCGATAACAGTCAGACGTAACTTTATTGAGCCATAACTATTGTGGCATAGTTGTGTCAGCCTGATAATCAACAACGATAACTGTCGGACGTAACTTCATTGAGCCATAATTATTGTGGCATAGTTGTGCCAGCCTGATAGTCAACAACGATAACAGTCGGACGTAACTTCATTTAGACATAACTATTGTGGCATAGTTGTGCCAGCCTCATAGTCAACAACGGTAACAGACGGACGTAACTTCATAGAACCATAGCTATCGTGGCATTGTTTTGCCAGCCTGATAGTCAACACCGATAACAATTGGACGTAACTTCGTTCAACCATAACTATTGTGGCATAGTTGTGCCAGCCTCATAGTCAGCAACAATAACAGTCGGACGTAACTTCATGGAGCCATAACTATTGTGGCATAGTTGTGCCAGTCTCATAGTCAACAACAATAACAGTCGGACGTAACTTCATTTAGCCATAACTATTGTGGCATAGTTGTACCAGCATGATAGTCAACAACGATAACAGTCGGTCGTAACTTCATTGAGCCATAACTATTGTGGCAAAGTTGTGCCAGCCTGATAGTCAACAACGATAACAGTCGGACGTAACTTCATTGAGACTCAACTATTGTGGCATAGTTGTGCCAGCCTCATAGTGAACAACGATAACAGTCGGACGTAACTTCATTACACCATAGCTATCGTGGCATAGTTTTGCCAACCTGATAGTCAACAACGATAACAATTGGACGTAACTTCGTTCAACCATAACTATTGTAACATAGTTGTGCCAGCCTGATAGTCAACAACAATATCAGTCGGACGTAACTTCATTGAGCCATAACTATTGTGGCATAGTTGTGCCAGCCTGATAGTCAACAACGATAACAGTCGGACGTAACTTCATTTAGCCATAACTATTGTGGCAAAGATGTGCCAGCCTCATAGTCAATAACGATAACAGTCGGACGTGACTTCATTGAGCCATAACTATTGTGGCATAGTTGTGACAGCCTAATAGTCAACAACGATAAGAGTCGGACGAAACTTTATTGAACCATAACTATTTTGGCATAGTTGTACCAGCCTGATAGTAAACAACGATAACAGTCGGACATGTGATATAGTGATACCGACTGTTGTAGCCCTGTGATAGAACTCCGTGTCCGAAATGGAGTATTTTACATAAATTTCAAACTGTGCTATTGTCCGTAATTTTTACCTGAGGTATTTTCTTTAGTTCCACAGTCATCAATGCGTTGTCTTTATTTTCTCCTGTTTTAGTTCTCTTTTAGATTATTCTTGAAGCATTACGTTGGCATATGTATTTAACAAAGTACGACTATTTTATATTGTACCGTGTGACAATAAAGGTTTATTTCAAATATTCTAGTAGATGAATTGATGATGTCATAAACTTTAAGGTAAATTGTTGGATTGATTTTGAAATGGAATGTATCATAAAATAGAGTGCACGCCAATAAACATAGTATTTTCAACAATTATACTGATATTTAACTTCGTTTTTAACATATTGAATCCGACAGGTACGTGTTTTATTTATTTATTATCATATCATAAAATACAGTTCATGCCAATAAACATGGTAATTTCAACAATCTCCCAGACATTGTATTTTGTTTTTGTCATACTAAATCTAAAAAGGGGCAAGGTTTTTTAGTTATTTTTTAAAATATCAAAAACTAAAGAATTGTACTTTTATTTATGTATCTATATATTTGTATATAATTATTTACATTCATATTTTAATTGACAGCACAGAGACAAATAGTATTTTAGCATTCGGAAATAAATAAGAAATAAATATTTTAAATCTTACATAGTTTACAAATATATTCAGGTTTAATTCAAATAAAACCATAAAACGGAACTTCAGTCCATGATACAAGATAACTTGCTGAATATAATATATTAATAAGGAAGACAACTCAATAAATGTCATTGTTATTCAATATATTTCTCAGACTAAATATTTCTGTTACAATCACATCTATCAGATTACTGTTTGCCCAGAAACATGAATCATTCGTAGTTGCCTACGGTATTTGTCTTAAATCATTTTACCCTGTCGAAGCTTCATAACAATACATTTGATAGGGAAGGAAAACACACTGAATGTAAAGCATTCAAGTAATACACTAATCATTACAACACAAATGCCAGCACTGTCAGGAAAACACTTGACGATGACACTACATACATTGAAGGTACAGCATACAAATAATACATTAACCATTACAACACAAATGCCAGCACTGTCAGTTAACTCTTGACGATGACACTACATACATTGAATATGCAGCATTTAAATAGTACATTAACCATTACAACACAAATACCAGCACTGTCAGTTAACTCTTGATGATGACACTACATACATTGAATATGCAGCATTTAAATAGTACATTAACCATTACAACACAAATACCAGCACTGTCAGTTAAATCTTGATGATGACACTACATACATTGACTATGCAGCATTCAAATAGTACATTAACCATTACAACACAAATACCAGCACTGTCAGTTAACTCTTGATGATGACACTACATACATTGAATATGCAGCATTCAAATAGTACATTAACCATTACAACACAAATACCAGCACTGTCGGCTAACTATTGATGATGACACTACATACATTGAATATGCAGCATTCAAAAATACACTAACCATTACAACACAAGTACCAGCACTGTCAGTTAACTCTTGATGATGACACTACATACATTGAATATGCAGCATTCAAATAGTACATTAACCATTACAACACAAATACCAGCACTGTCAGTTAACTCTTGATGATGACACTACATACATTGAATATGCAGCATTCAAATAGTACATTAACCATTACAACACAAATACCAGCACTGTCGGCTAACTATTGATGATGACACTACATACATTGAATATGCAGCATTCAAAAATACACTAACCATTACAACACAAGTACCAGCACTGTCAGTTAACTCTTGATGATGACACTACATACATTGAATATGCAGCATTCAAATAGTACATTAACCATTACAACACAAATACCAGCACTGTCGGCTAACTATTGATGATGACACTACATACATTGAATATGCAGCATTCAAAAATACACTAACCATTACAACACAAGTACCAGCACTGTCGGTTAACTATTGATGATGACACTACATACATTGAATGTGCAGCATTTAAATAGTACATTAACCATTACAACACAAATACCAGCACTGTCAGTTAAATCTTGATGATGACACTACATACATTGACTATGCAGCATTCAAATAGTACATTAACCATTACAACACAAATACCAGCACTGTCAGTTAACTCTTGATGATGACACTACATACATTGAATATGCAGCATTCAAATAGTACATTAACCATTACAACACAAATACCAGCACTGTCGGCTAACTATTGATGATGACACTACATACATTGAATATGCAGCATTCAAAAATACACTAACCATTACAACACAAGTACCAGCACTGTCAGTTAACTCTTGATGATGACACTACATACATTGAATATGCAGCATTCAAATAGTACATTAACCATTACAACACAAATACCAGCACTGTCAGTTAAATCTTGATGATGACACTACATACATTGAATATGCAGCATTCAAATAGTACATTAACCATTACAACACAAATACCAGCACTGTCGGCTAACTATTGATGATGACACTACATACATTGAATATGCAGCATTCAAAAATACACTAACCATTACAACACAAGTACCAGCACTGTCGGTTAACTATTGATGATGACACTACATACATTGAATGTGCAGCATTTAAATAGTACATTAACCATTACAACACAAATACCAGCACTGTCAGTTAAATCTTGATGATGACACTACATACATTGAATATGCAGCATTCAAATAGTACATTAACCATTACAACACAAATACCATCACTGTCGGTTAACTATTGCTGATGACACTACATACATTGAATATGCAGCGTTCAAAAAAACACTAACCATTACAACACAAATACCAGCACTGTCGGTTAACTCTTGATGATGACACTACATACATTGAATATGCAGCATTCAAATTATACACTAATCATTACAACACAAATACCAGCACTGTCAGGAGAACTCTTGATGATGAAACTACATACATTGAATATGCAGCATTCAAATAATACACTTACCATTACAACACAAATACCAGCACTGTCGGTTAACTATTGATGATGACACTACATACATTGAATACGCAGCATTCAAATGATACAGTTACCATTACAACACAAATACCAGCACTGTCAGTTGATTCTTGATGATGACACTACATACATTGAATATGCAGCATTCAAATAATACACTAACCATTACAACACAATACCAGCACTGTCAGGAAAACTCTTGATGATGACACTACATACATTGGATATACAACATTGAAATAATACACTAATCATTACAACTCAAATACCAGTAAAACTCTCGATAATGCCTCTTCACACATTGGTATGCAGCATTCAAATAACACACTTACCATTACAATACTAATACCAGCACTGTCAGGAAAATTGTTGATGATGAAACTAGAAACTTTGAATATGCAGCATTCAAATCATATATTAACCATAATAACACAAATAACAGCACTGTCAGGAAAACTCAAGATGATGACACTACATACATTGAATATGCAGTATTCAAATAATAAATTAACTGTTACAACACAAATACAAGAATTGTCATTTACTCTTGAAGATGGCACTACATTTATTGAATATGCAGCATTCAAATAATACATTTACCATAACAATAAAAATACCAGCACTGTCAGGAAAACTGTTGATGATGACACTATACATATCGAATATGAAGCATTCAAATAATAGACTTACCATTACAAGACAAACACCAGCACTGTCAGGGAAACTCTTGATGATGACACTACATACATTGAACAAGCAACATTCAAACAACACACTTACCATTACAACACTAATACCAGTCCTGTCAGGAACAGTGTTGATGATAACACTACATTCTTTGAATATGCAGCATTCAAATAATACACTTACCATGCCAACACAAATACCATTATTGTCAGAAAAACTCTTGATGATGAAACTACATACATTGAATATGCAGCATTCAAATGATACATTAACAATTAGAACATAAATACCAGCGCTGTCAGGAAAACTGTTGATAACGACTCTACACACATTGAATATGCAACATTCAAATAATACACTTACCATGACAACACTAACACCAACACTGTCAGGAAAACTCTTGATAATGACACTACACACATTGAATATGCGGCATTCAAATAATACACTGACCATTACAACACAAATACCATTACTGTCAGGAAAACTTTTGATGATGAAACTACATACATTGAATATGATGATGAAACTACATACATTGAATATGATGATGAAACTGCATACATTGAATATGCAGCATTCAAATAATACAAATTCCATTATAACACAAATACCAACACTGTCAGGAAAACTCTTGATGATGAAATTACATACATTGAATATATAGCATTCATATAATACATTTCCATTACAACACAAATACCAGCAATGTCAGGAAAACTTTTGATGATGAAACTACACACAATGAATATGCAGCATTCAAATAACACACTTATCATTACAGCGCAAATACCAGCAATGTCTTACGAAAATAATTTGACAACAAATATTTTCTCCTCGCAACTTTCATTTACAAACCTGCATCGACCTGGAAGATTGAATTTGGTTTTAAAGTCATCCTCGCTATTCACTACGTCATCACATCATGAAGAGAGTAATATACCTGAGTAACTATACATACTACACCCTAATAAACTTACGGTGTCCCGTTGGGGGCCATCGCGGCATATTTTTTATAATTAAGTCCAGTCGAAACAATAAAACAACGAAACTACGATGATAACAAGTCGAAAAAAGAGACTTCAATGGTGACAAGTCGAAACTTCACCTTCGTAGTTTGTCCGTCCGTCCGTCCGTCCGTCCGTCCGTCCGTACACACAAATGGGTAGTTAAGTGTCTAAGGTTTAGGGTTAGTAATTTTTATGGACAGTTGAAAAGCAGTTGAAAAATAATTAAGTGGCTGTTTCTAGCCACTTAAAAACGGCTTTTATGTAGCTTTTTTTCTTTTACGTGGCTAAAATTTTCTAAAATGTAGCCACACAAGTATACGATTGACGCAAAGAAGCCACTTAAATACCCATTCGTGATAACGTCCGTCCGTCCGTCCGTCCGTCCGTCCGTCCGTCCGTCTGTCTGTCTGTCTGTAAACATGAAAAACATTTTGTTTGATTATTGTATTGTTTGAAAATTGAAACAGTTTTGTAAAAGCAATAATAGAATATAGTCTTCAACAAACCTTAATCTTACGCTGAATTTCAAAGAAGGATTGATTGAAAATTACGTTACATGTAGCTCTATGTGTTGTTTACTTAACCTAAATAAACTGAAGAATTAAAAGTGTGCGTTACGCTTTCAGGATTACATTTTTAATTTTGAATGCAAGGATGAGAATTACATCTGGCATCAAGCAAAATGTCAACATGGAAAATCTGTAATAATGGCAACGAATAACCTCCATGCATAACCACATGTCATAAGTTATTGGACCTTACACTAAGTTTTTGTTAATGTAGCTTAATTACGTTACGTCTGGCATTTGTTTTACATCAGCGCGCGTGAGCAACAGGAAGGCGAAACAACGATGGTGAAAAGTCGAAACTGCGATGGTGATAAGTAGAAACTACGATTGCGAAAAAGTCAAAACAACAATGGTAAAACGTCAAAACAACGATAGGAAAAGTAAAAACTACGATGATGAAAAGTCGACTTTACGACCATCGTAGTATCGACTTTTCACCATCGTTATTTCGACTTTTCATCATCGTAGTTTTGTTGTTTCGACTTGATTTAGTCATCTTTGTTGGCGATGTCGAGCAGCGTCACATGTGTACAAGATGACACCAGTAACTGTATAATGAAGATATACCGTTTTGCTATATAGCCTGGTAAACATTTTTGAATGATTTAAAGTTATCGTAGTAAACTATTGACAGAAGTTCCATTCAGATTTGAAATCTCTTCATAATCAGCAGAATTATTGGAGCGGTTGGAAATTGTTTTTGAAAATCTCACAAATAACTTAACTCTCATGTCTTTCTATATACAGTAAACCTGTATAAACAGTCACAACTATTAAACAGCCACTTGTCTTAAGCAGCCACATTTGTTAACTATGCTGTCAGAGCAAATCAACCAATATTTAACAGTAACTTGCTCCTGTCCTTGACTGGCTGCTCAGGACCGGTTTGACTGTATATTCAGAGCTATATACTTTAAATTTAATTTCTTTACAAACATAGACAAGTCTGCTGAGGTCCAACATAACATGGGCCTTGGATAAACTCAAGAATTGTTTTGCTTTAAACTTTGTTATATTTTATGTCAGCTACCACCATTTTGCGAAGAGCTCTCCGATTGGCTGAAAAAGGTATAGGGATGTTCAGTGCAATTATATTGATATTAAGATTATTTCTGTTTGGATGAAATGTCAAACTGGAAAATGATCACAATACAACATAAATTGATTATGTTTGTGTCAATAAAAATAAAGTTATATTGCTGTGATTGACGTAATCCATTTTATTAAGAATACTTCATGAAAGTAAAATTTTGGAAATGTAGTTGTTTTCATGCTGAAAATGGTACCCAACTTCAGGGGGCAAAAAGTAGTAAAAAAGGATACTTTAGACCCTATTGTTTGGACATTTTCATTTAATTCTAGGAATCTAATTTAATATGATATAGGAATTTTGAGTCTGCGAATGTTATAATTAGAAAAAATAAGCCAAACGCTATATTGTAAGCCTATGGAAAAGAAAATGGTGGTAGCAAACCTTAATGTAGACTTTGTTAAAGAATAGTTAATTTCAATCAGCTCTCATTGTTTTTAGCGTCAATTTATTTGATTTATTTTTGTAAATATAGAATTGCGATTCGAAGTTAACAGAACATTGAACTCCTTATTCAATATGATGCACAAATGGAATAAGACAATTTTAAAATACAATGTCAGCTATTACAAATCCTTTGACAATTAATTGTCATGTCTTGTCTCGTGACATTTGTAATAATCAACTCATTTTTTTTTGTATCACGATACAGTCAAATAGTTTGATAGAACAGGAATAAAACATGTTCAGTAAAACCAGTATTGATCCAATATCTTAGTATAAAGCACAACATGCACTCACAGAAATAGCTGCGGAAGGTCTGACCTATCCTCGAAAGGCACAAGTTCTACGGTTATCATATCATTATATGATATTTTCCGTAATATAGCGGGGTAAGATAAATGTTTGCTTTATCAGCAGAGAAGGTTTATCTTGCAGTAATACACCCATGCACTGATGAGATGACGCCATTATTTTTTTGCGTTGTATTAAACCCGCGTCTAAACACTTATACTGGTGATAAACTGTTAATTATTTTAATAAATACAAAATTTAATAATCATTATAACATAGTCGATCAAGTTCCATAAAAACTATATTTGATTAGTTTAAAAATAATCCATAAAATTCAGAACTATTTTCAGGCGCATGGATAAAATTAAATGTTTAAATAAAAAAACAACAACCATGCTAATAAAGACAAGCAAACACCATGTTAGTGGTGCCGTATGGTCTAAAATTTATCGTCAATGCTCGTGTCTATTTTTTTTCTACCTTATCTGATAAAGTTAAGACGATCAGGCACTAACATCGTATTGTCTATATTGCCAGTGTTGCCAGTTACAGATACTTCATCCTCCCAATCAAGTACCAGGTCATCGAACTTATACCAGATAACCTTGAAGAGGCACAGGCCAGGGAAGCCTTCCGGGTGCGATAGAGAACAATGAGAATTTTGTTTTTATCTTTTATGTCACTGCATACCACATTCATCTCACATGTACATAATTTTTACAATGCGTGAGTCAGACACAGTATTGAAATAAGAAATGCATGCAAGGCTGAACCGAATGTGCTAATATACCTGGTCAATTTCCATTATTGAAACGATGACTCTGATAAGGCTTATATCTATATAGTCCGTAGGTCGCTCAAATGGTGGTTAACCCCACTGCACCCATTGTTAGGGTTTTGTTGGCTCTGTTTTCTTGAAACATTATTATACAAGCTACAAACGTATGCTTGTTTGCCAATTATAAGTTTGCTCCTTAAGATTTTTTTCTCTGTCATTTTGGACATATAACAAAGGACCAATTTTATTTTTCTCTCCTATACAATATGGTCTTATTTGTTGCATTATATTATACTTAATTTACGAAACCATTTGTTTTTGCAGTTAACTGTACATGTATATGGATATATTGAATAAAATTAAACCACAATCATGAACATTTTTAAGCAAATTTTGTGTTCAATAGTTTTTTAAATTTTTGGCATCATTTAGTGGGTGGGGAAAAATCTAAGTGAAATAAAACATTTTTTTCAGAAAAAGAAAACAATTTTTTTTTTTAAAAAATATGATAGTATACATGTACTAGACTACTTTCAAACTAAGACTTAACTGTTTTGTGATTTAATAAAAAAAAACCTTAACATTTTCAAAACACCAAAATATTCTCGATGTAAGATCATTTTACAACTATTTCTTTAAAATGTACACAGACCTTAAAAAATTTTCTTTTTAATTTACATAGGACTTAATGAAACTGATATAAAAAAGTGTAATTATCCAAAATTATAGTTTCTATTTCTTTTTTATTAATATAAACATATAGAAGTTGGTGGGTTATAGCTAATAATGAATTTACTAAAGCAAAAATATTGAAGAAAAAAACATAGGTCTGAAAGTAGTTATCAATGATTTATATAATTTGTTATCAATTTATGATGGTTATTTTTAAGATCAACTACTTATTTAGAATAGAATGACATCTTAATTACCCCATTTTTATCAAATTAAACAAAATATAACATTTGACGTAGGCATCATCTTAAAAATTAAACTACGAAATAACGAGCACGGCAACATATAATGTTCATGATTATTTTCAGTTTAGAAAATAATGAATATGATTTTCAACTAAATTTGAACATAAAAGCCGAGTGAACTGTCAGGAAAGCAAACAAGATGCAATTTAAACCTTTTCTCGTGAAGATGAGTGGCATCAAGTTCAGGGGGCAACAAGTGGTAAAACAAGACATGTTTGACCTTTTCTTTTTGACATTTTTGAATTGAGTCTAACATAGTACGTTATCATAATACAATATTTTTCTGTTCTTAGGGAGAGTAAATTCAAACATAATACTGTATGTCTACATAAAACCCATTGTTAAAAAAACTGAATTTGTACGAAATCAATGCAATGCAGACGCTATCTTTGGTAAAAACTTTAAAAATAATTTTATCGCTCAATGTCATTAAATTTGATTTAAATAAGTTTTAAATCATACTTTTTCTAAGCGCCCACTTAGCGGTCATTATTTGGGTGATAAACATCTCCATGCAGCAGTTGTGTTTGATTTAAACCTAATTATTTCGCTAAATGAATGTGTAATTAAATTTGATTTAAAGTACTTGTAATTATAAATCATATGATTTTAAAGCTCGTAAAAGTATGTTCTTTGTTGCCAAAAGCAGAATTTGAATAATTGTCATTATATAAAATAACATTGAAGTAAACGTTGTTGGTAATTACGTTTTAGTTTGTTTTATTGTTGTTTTTAGTTTGTTTTTGTTGTATTACAAATGTATTTTGTATACTTAGCATGAAACTATTTTATGTAATCTGATGAATTTTGTAATATGATGCACTTATTTCAAAAGGGCATCAAGGCACATTTTTATTAATACATGTACAGTTACATTCTATAAATAAAGCATTTTATTACCTATTTATTGTCTCTTTTGCAATAGTTTTGTTTGTAAATTGGGATTCGACAATGCCACAGATTATTCTTTCAACCATTCAACCATAGTCAGCATTCGAACTGTTCTGTTCCATATTAGTAAATGAAAACAAATTGCATTAAACTTAATTAAAAACATAATAATGCATTGTACATTAACTTGCTACTACTTTTAAGTGATACATCAGAACGAAATCGTGTTACGTTGACTCTTGGTCTTGTCGTTAAAATAACCAAAATCCTTTAAACGACTTACAGTTCCAACGGTTACCGTATTTCCTGCAATCATATTCAATTAACTACACCAAAATGTCATTCAAATAGAATTATAAGTAAGAAATTTGTTTTACTTATTTTGATATTGTAGCATTTAGTTTAATACACTATTTTGATTTTCCGTTATTGTGTTTTTCGTTTGTTTTTAAATTGTCTTAAGACCTTTGAATGGAACATAATTGAATTTTCGAATGATATCAGCATTTCCTAATAACATTTTTAAGGTATTAGCAAAACATCGTATTTTGTATCCACATGTGAATAACAAATACAATTGGATCTTAAAGAAAAAAAACGTGGAAACTCTTTTTTAACATTTGACAGTCACCAGTCGAGCCTGTTATAGCCAGTGGCATTAATTGTAACCCGTTCATCAGTGTATTAATGTGGATTTAATGACAACAAACAGATGTAACTACGCTCAGGATGTGCAATTAATCATATTGGAATAAAAATATTAACGTATTTATAATAGAAAAATGTGCTCCGTTTGCAAATATGGTGCAAAAAATGGAATTAGAAATTCTAGGGAAAATGTCTCAAGGAAATAACCTATTCCAAATACATTGACAGATATTTATTATGTCCAATGCTTTGTAACGTTGGGTAATCGATAAAATAAAAAAAACTCTTATTAGGAAATGCGCTGTTTTAATAAACAAATAGGCTAATGGAACATGAATATAAGAGTCAGTTAAACAAGTGGTGTTTTCAAGGAAGATTCTACTTTTCAAATAATTGAATATAGAAAAATATCTTGTTTGCCACTTTATACTTTAAATCCTGATCCAGACTCTCTAGAGTATCCATAACTGACATATATATGATCAGATCAATAATAAAAATTTCTAAAACAAATGAGTTGCCAAGCAACACAATAAAATATGACAAACATCCATTGGATGAAAAGAACGCGACCAAACGAAAAAGTAACATCAACGCCTTTATTGCATATGTTTATGTAATGGAATTTGTAAGCCCTTCAAGCCTTATTGTAGGTAAAATCCGTTACCATGTATATATATGAGTAGGAAATAATTTCATCTACAAATCGTGTGCGACTGATATAACATCTACATGCTAAGTATAGTATAATCACCTATTGCTATACAGTTAACTCTTACTAAATCGTTCTTATATGTTAATAGGTCTCAGTACCTTAACTGCCCTATATTGACTGCCACAAATAGCCTATTAAATAATTTTTATTTGTTATTGAAGATGATTGCAGTACTCAGTTAATGTGTATAAATTGACCATCAGAGTCTCTTAAATGCAATTACTGATCAGCCATTAAACGCTCAGTCTATATCATATTAAAATTTCACGCATTCCTTGTCTGGATCAGTTTTTAAACTCCCAAACACATGCATTTATTAATAATAATCAGTGTAAGAAATGTTCGCCGCGTTTCTGGATTGGGTGAGGCAATACAATAAAATAGTCATTAAACTGAGCATTTGTTAAAATATGTTTATATAATGAACCAATGTAACAAAATAGTTAAGTTGTTGTGGCCTAATTTAGAAGTGTCAGCTAGTACATGTCCATTAGAATGGTATAAGCTATATTTAGAGCAGGTAGCATGGGTTTGTTAAAACGTATCGATAGATCGATAGGAGTAATGTTTTTAAGATCTTATAACATATTCATTTTTTGAGTGAAGAATAAATCATTTTGATGTTTATTTCATGAAAATCCATTAAGTATTCAGAAAGTTGGACCATCTAAAAGTGTTTATTATTTATAAAACTAATTTAAAATTACATTGAGACTAAACGCGTCAAAGCCACATCGTACGATATATTGAAAGTTGTTAATTCATAATTTGCACAAAATCCAAAGTATATGGAGTGTTTTATTATATATATCTGACTGTATTATGGAAACTTTGTCCAGTCTAGCAGAGTACATCTTTCGGAATCGTAATCAGATCTAAGTAAATTTATATAAATTGTTCATATCCATTCCGACGAGAATGTCTGCAATTTAAATTCACATCCGCGGTATTTAGAGTTGTTTTGTTAGAATATAGGCCGAGGAATCTGAGAACGTATTTTGAGCTGTTGATATCGTGTTTACGAGGAAGTATTCAAATTCATCATGTTAGAATTGATTGATATGTGTAATTAAATTTTGTGGATGCTTATTCTGATATTCACACAGTGAATAGATACAGAATTGGTCGTTAATTGTTTATATTATAAATGAGAAATTATGTAGATATATAATTGCTACTTTCGGATTGACGGAAGGTTATATATGAGACGTGTTTAAACTACCATGAAACTGCAGATAGTTAGAATTGAATAAACTGTTATCATATACTGATAAATCTACCACGAAACTGTTAGATGGTAAGAATTGAATGTACTGTTATCATAAATTGATAAAAATGCCATGACATTGATAGATGGTAAGTAATAGAAGCAATTTTATTACGCATTGAGTAACTAGTAAATCTAAGTTTATATTTATACACATGTATATTGTAGCCGTTTTTAGACGTACGCAAGACATGTGTCCGCTACGTTAACGACATATAAACATGACAGTAAGTCAGCTGGTGGTAGTACCGTCATGTGGACAGCAACCCACAAAATCGTTAATATGAACGACTTGACGTTCCTTGCGTCGGAGTACAGTCGAAGTATAGTCAGTACGAGGCGACGTTAAGCCAGATAACTCAGTACAGAGTTCTAGGAAAGATAACCCTGTTTATATAGCCATCGACACGAGGGACGATTGACAATAAATCTACGATAATCCGGACGCGGTAGTAGACGTATTTTAAATACAAATATTAGTGTATTTTAATAACAGTTATAACATTCATATAATGTAAGCAGTTTGTATCGCGATATAAATATACGGAACGTGTAGCAGAAATAACTTGTGATCAAAAAAGTGTTAATTCCATCATAGGACATTTTTAAATCAGTGGGTTTTTTTGTTGATGAGTAATTAGCTTTAATGTGTATATATTGTACAATTGTATATTCATAAAATTCATAAAATTGAAAATTGAAATTTTATTTTGAGTACACTTGTATTCTACCCTCGTGAGTTGTCGGCCCTTGGTCATTTTGCTACAACCAAAGACGTTTAAAATGGAGACATAAATTAATTCCGTAATATTTTCAATATATATTGTCTACGATGAAAATTACAAAATGCAATACACTATAAAAATGACATAATGGATGATGCCTATGGCTATATATAATATATGTATATACAAAACACATATTCCTAATTCAAGAATTGATTAAAATGAATAACCACTAAATGATTACTTCTTCACATATTCAGAGGTTGGGAACTCATTACCGTAGAACATACTAATTTGTTACCAATAAATGTGCTAACTGCAGAATGTATACTAGAAACGGTAAACCGGTGTTGGAAAAAGATGCGAAACCCATACAAACAAACAAATAGTTAGATTACAGATTTTATATAGGTATCACACAAATATTTGTATGTTATTATGGAATAAGTTTACCTCGAATGATGCAATTTATCTTCTTATCACATAATTAACAGTGCAGGCGCTTAATAAACCAATGGACTATTATTTGATATTAAATTAGCGTAATCTCACTTACTTCCGATTTCATCGCTTAGTGTTTTTTCCCTATTACTCGGCTCTCGTACGGAAAATGAAGAACTACATTCCGACTTGCCCAAAGAAAAAAAAATGACATCGATTTGTTACGGTAAGTTAATATGACGATATGTTTAGACGTTACATCATACGATGATTGAAGGAAACTAAGATGGCCGATTTAATCTCGTTCATTATAGAGTTACCTGTTATATCAATGATAAATGTAATATTTGCCTGAGTATTGTGATATAGATAATCGTACATTCGTTTAATACGTTAGATAATAAATAACTACTCATGTAAGATAGCTTTATTAGTACATTCACAATACTATTCGCATTATCCATTTTTGTATGCACGTGTCCATAATGTATTACATCTTGCACGTGATATTTAGCTTTCAATGGGATCCATAATTTGTAATAACTCGAATCATCACTGCTGAACATTTCAGTAGCGATGAATTAACATAATACAACTAAAACTATCAAATGCTATAAATAATCAATTATTCTTTCTTTATAATCTAGTTGACCAATACAATAGACTTTGTGCAACAATATTTCATTTGTTTTTAGTCAACAATTTTCCTTATTCAACAAATTAATTGTTATGTTGCTTTCATGCGTAAATCACTCGGTTTGAGCCAGAAGCCAGGGGCACAGCAAAGAACCAGATCGTATAGACGTGGTAATATATAATTATTGAAATAGAACAATATTATTTGCTTATCTGATAAGATGATGATGACTTTAACATTAAACGTATTCAAATCCTTTTTAACTATGTCCGATAGTCTGTATGCCTTATACTTTATAAACGTTTATTTTAATTGTTAACATAATCAAGTTTTACTGTCACACTAGCAATACATAATGGCATTTATATACTTTCAGAAAGCATTGTACTTTGCATTCAAATAGGATAAAATATTAGATCTAAAAATACAACCCTGAAATGCTTGACATTTAAGCTCAAGGCCTGTTTAATTACGCGAATCTACAACATTAAGTAAACTTGAAAGCAATCAAGTGACAGTTCCTATCAATCAGCAACGTTGCTTTTAACGTCGGTGAACCAATAAAAGTAGAAAGTTGAACATATGCCAATACAGGAAGATTCATAATTACGTTCGGTGATTAATCCTAAAACTTGTTATTATTTATAACTATCTAATGAAGTGACGTAAATTGAATTAGAAATTTTAAAAATCAAATTTCAAAGATATAAATCCCTTTCCAAACCATAGGCAGTTCATTGTCCTGCCTGTTATATCACGAAACATGCATTTTAATCTAGCCATCGCTTTTTGTTATTTGTTATGTGATTAATCCAACATGTTAAAATCACCGAAAAAAAAATTCTATGACAGCCATGTTTTTGTTATAACTCAATATAAAAATCGAAGTTCTTGAATGAACTGATAGTTGGGCTTTTATAAATATTCAAACGTTTACCCAACTTGATTGATATCATTGTAATGTTTGGTTTATTTTATGGAAATTTTTTTTTTTAAAAATGACATAATACATCTCCACAATATATTTCAATTGTTTGATTTGTTATGTTGGCATGCACAACATTCATGCAAAAAAAATGAAAATCGAGGAAGGAATAAAAAGTAGCCGTTGTCGCGTATTGTCATTTTGGCGATAATCAACACTGCAAATCTTAATCAAGACGACATTAGTAGGGCTATGCCATTGGCAAAGAGCCCGGCTAAAATTAAAACACGATACACATAAAAATATGTATTTGTCAGATGATCACTTTGAATACAGAAGCTGCAATTCATGTAAACATAATGTTTGATTATATCGCTAAATGAAATCTGGGATCAAAGTCTGATTTGATGGAAAATTACATATGAAATGAAATTGGAAACATTCCATAAATACAGCAATTGTGTTAATTTCTGCTTTCTCTTAAGAGTCTGTGCCTTACATTGTTCAATCAACAATATTGTAAAATGAGAGGTACCTTCGTTGTTTGTATTGAATTTACATTTTGCAAGTACGTGTATCATAATTTTGCATGACTAATGGTGTTTTTTCCATTGAATTTTCCGGGTCGGTTGTCTCTGTCATCACAATTTCGCTTTGACTTGAATATCCTTATATAGTTATGTCTTATATTTCCTGGCATTGTAGTAGTGGTATATTACAATGCTACGTCTCCTGTTGTGAAAATGATGTTTTACTTAAGATAGTTCTGGTCACTCATTAGGCCTTCTTTTGTAAGAATATCAAATATTGACCTCGACGGCACTGTGTTAAACAAACAATTTTAATATTTTTTAAAGTTTGCTTTAACTCTTTTCTCTCTGCTCTTTACTCTCCAACAATTCTGTGTATTTCTCCTTCAAATTAATTTTATTTGTTTACAACTGCCGTACTCTATGTTATTTGTTAATCTGTAGGGGAAGGCTAAATCTAATGTTACAATGGCCTAACCCCATTTATGTAATCATGTATATAAACAGAAAGATAATATCTTTAAACCGTATTAATATGAAGCACCAGCTATTTTCTTTATTTCAACGAGCACATACCATGCTGGCTTGCTGGTGATAGTTTTCTATCGCATGCACCTGTTCAAGTTTTAAACAGAAATGAAGTAAAAAAGTAAACATAATCTCAGTAGTGAAACTATTTATTTTTCTTTTTGGTTTGTCTAAATGAAATGGTACCTTTAAAGAAAATGTCCCGGAGAACAATCGACCCACAAAAATATCCCCTACCACGCTTAAATAAAATCTCACTACACAGTTGGATGTTTGTCTTTGTTCTATTTTAAATAAGGTCTATGAATTCCATGTATTTATTGTTCTTCATTTACCTTTTTTTAAAAATATATTTGGCACAGTAGGAATGTATCCACATGAAAATTCACAGTAACTGGTAAGTTGACCTGCTTGTGTTTTGTGTTTTTTTGTAGACACCCTAAGATTGTTTTAATAAGAAGTCATCAAGTGCTCATAATACACTCATTTGTTAAATCTTATACAGTTACTTTATTAACACAAGTGATGTTTTATTGAAGTACACGCTATGCCAACGTTTGTTTTACGAATATGCAGCAAGAAACACACCCCTATGAACCATTTTGAAATTATTTTAAACCAAATTACATTTTACAAACGTCTGTCATTAAAGATTTACTTGTATTTCTAACATTTACATTAAACACAAAAACAATAGACCAAGCGCATATTAAATAGAAAAATATATACTTTTTAATGCTGTTATGAACAATTACTGCAAAATAGGTTAAAGTGGTACTTATATATCTAAGACTTGCTCTACCGTTTTTTTATATTTGCATATTCGTAAAAGAAATTACCAATAGTTTTGTCACAATTTTGTATTTCCGGCTCATCATTCTCTAATATTCATATACTACATGTATATCATAGCCAAATTTCAGTTAATTTTGTCTTTTTTCTTATACATTATTGCTCTTATTTCATATTTCAGTTTTATAATCGTGTTCTTTATTATTTATAGATATATTTACATAGTTCAGTCCTTTAGAGTTTCAATGTTGAAAACACTCATGTTTCAGTCACATATTTCCCTAATTCCTTAGTTTTTTGTTCATTAAACATATTACAGCCATATTTTGTTTTACTTTCTCGTGCTCGATGAAATTATTCCAGCTATATTATTTTTCTTTTTTTCATTTTCTTCTATGCGCATATTTCACTGTATCTCCATAATCCAACAGGTTTCTATGTCTGGCATTTATATATCGTGTGAGTAGTCATGAATCCTTAACTGTATCAAACTCATAAAAAGCTATCAGATCATGTAAGTCATGACTGACCACCAATTCTAATGAGTTGGTTAATGGTATGGTATTGTGTCTTTGGTTTGCATTATAGCTAGGAACGCACACCGAAGTCTGGTCTGTAGATTTATGTCTTCAAATAATTATTTCCATACATAATTATATATATCATCTACAAGTCATACTGGTCTGATATTATTTGCGGTTTATATCTTATATTCCAGATAATTACATATTGCCAAACCATTAATTCTTACAAAAATGTGTCGTTCTTGACAGATAAACGATATATTATTTAATTAAACAGAAGAACTAGTTTGCGCCATTAAATGTCGAATAGGCGGCCTAGTTCACGCATTCCTTGTCTGGATTTGTTATTGCATTCTCAGACTTATGCCTCTACTACTCGACGCGTTTCCGAATGAGGCATAGTTGAAATACTTTTTATAGAGTTGTATATGTTTTGAATCTTCAAGTACCAACATACCGTTAATTACCGTTATACTTCTATTCAAACTGCGTGCAATTATTAATTGAATAATGCAGGGTTACACATGCGGTACACATTAAAATGCTATATTATCTAATGATTATTATAGTTTTACGTATATATAAAGATTTCCGAATGGTGCGTGTTCAACTAAACTGTCGATCAAACCAGATAACTTAATTTTCAAATATTGTATGATCTTGTTGTCAGTTATCACTGAAATACAGATTTGTGCACAGATACACGCTATTTCTTGTAATATGACTATTGCAAAGTAAATAAAAAATGAATTGATTGGAAGTCGTAACATAGGTGCACAATTTATTAACCAATCCAAAATCGGTTCATATTATTGTAGAGTACAGAACTAGGCTTTTCGTAAGTAATACAAGTTGAGAAAAAGTTTTAAATAGAAAATGACTGTTCCAACGCGATATCCCATTTCTCACGTCAATGGTGCTTTTTGTAATAATGCTTAATAGTGTTTGTGTTCTGGAAGTTATGTCCGTGAATGTTTTATCTTTTATTTCTTAATTTCGTTGATAACGGCAATGAAACTAAGAAAATACATGTGCCAGATGTTGTAGTTCGGGCTTTTTCTCTCCCGTATTTTACAATAATACTTTCGTAACATAATATATGATTGTATATATTTCTGATTGACTTTTATGTTTGAAAGTATCATTATTTACGAATTCAGTTTACTTCATGCCTATAAAGATGCTGCCGCAGAACGCAAAGGTTAGCAGTTTATGTTATTATATCATTACGAATGCTAAAATCTGATTGGTTGAAAACTGAACTAAACTGGTTTAATAAGATGAACTATTAACTACTGATTCCTTCAAAATGAATTGTATCTCAATCAATAGTTTCCTGCTTTGGGTCCATAGTTATTTTACTTAAATACATAATTTTAACTATTGACCACTTAACCGGTAGATAGTTGTTTATTGTTCCACTCCTCGGTATGAATGATTTATTTCGCTATATATAGTTATTGTATTATTATCAATAGTTCGTATAGTATATACCAGACACATAGATGCTTTACAATACATTTCTAACAAAGAAAAAAAGCTTCAAAAGTTAAACATTAAAGAAAAGTGAAATAAAAACAATCTTTATCAACATGTATCTGTTTCGTGAACTTTTAACAAACTGATTTAAATGTAAGCATAGTTAGTATTTTATACGTTGTTATATCATTGAACAAAAACAAAATTCAAAATATTCATATGTGTATTTACCCTTCTTCTTTCCTTTGCTATGCTATGTTATATTAAAACCGACGACGATCAGTTAACCTAGCAACTCATTCCTGGGATCACGGAAGGCTAAGAGTACTCGCCCCCGAGACGAACCATAATGAGACGCAGCGTCGTTCATCAATATTCACGGAGACTATTACCGGACAGGGATTAAATGTATGAGACAATGAACACGATCCCAGTATTGATGATCAGACGCGCTGTCGACTGGGCTAACCGGGTCCGTCTTATCTAAATAAACATCACAAGTAAACACATGCGTTTAATCTACAATATTATAAATATGATAAGTTTACATATGGATGATTTTATATCCAAAAAGCTCAATTAAATAGTAAGTTATAAGCGCTGGATTGGAACAAAGGTTTTAAGAAAAGGTAATATACTATTTAATATACATAAATAGAAAATAAAATCCATTAAAAATGATTGAGTTTAAAATTATCCAATCGATTACAATACTTCTGGGATGGCTTAGATTAATTGGAACGGATAAGATAAGACAGTTAACGTAACGAAGCTAAATGTATAATCTTTTAATGTTTTGGATGTATTTATTACCTTATTTCCAATTTAAAACAACCCAAAACACGTAATCAAATAAAGTGTTGCAAACCATCACATTATTAAATTGTGTTTGTCGACTTTATAAATACTATTTCGATATCGATCTACCATAGTTGAACCAAATGCACCATCAAGAAAAAGACACCAAAGGACAATAATAGTCAAGGTTCATGTTTGTAATCCATATGAAAGAGTGCTTATTGCTACATTTTTTCATTGTGTTATAACCTAGTTACTGTAGGAACGCCAAATGACGGTGTAGATAATTTAATATTTATAAACAAAATACACCAAGCATTTAATATGATAATATATTTTGCTAAAAATAGTTCGTTACATTTTAGGGAATTTGTCTCTGTCCCATTGCGGAGTTATATTGATAACGTTAACCATGTGGTCGTTGTATTATAGTCAAGAAATGAAATCAATTAGGCTCAAAATCAAGATAGCCCAAGGATACCCAAAGGATTACTCATAGGATCTCGTTTGTGTCTTATTATCATTGTTACCATTTTTTGCTAGTTTAAATATTTAAAACAGCTATATTGATAAAAATATTATTTGACGATACGCAATAGTAGTGCTCGTTTTGATCCAGATGATCACTTTTATGCTAAATGTTGATATATTTATGTTTTTTATTGCATATAAGGGATATAACGTACTGGTTACGCAGCTTTAAGGAATTGGGTGACAACTCAACTTTGGCTGGTTGATGCACGCAACTATAAATAATGGATAACCTTAACTGCATATATGCAGCTGCACATAGACATTGCTTCTCATAGAAACTGTCGGTGGTAGTCATATTTATGACGACTGTTATGATCAAATATCTAGTTTGACGTACGTTCTCTAGTCATCGGACAATTTCATCATTTCATGTAAAGATGCTAAAACTCTATCAAGTAATGTATGACCGATGTCAAAAAGTGTTTCTGTGTTCACTACAGACCAGATACTATTGTTACTGGAACGCAAAACTTTTACTTCCTGTTTGATCCATCATGATGATTTATATATTAAGTCAAACCATCATAACTGTTTTAGACGTCATCGAACATAATGTGTTGAAACTATTAGTATAAGCACGCAATATAAATTTGTGTTAGATATCATAATTTACATTGGAGTCAATATAGTGTATTGAATACGGTAGTCGGCAGTTTCGTGACAAATGACCAACTCAGGTTAGACTTATATTCGTATTGTCAGATTATCAACAACGTATAGTCAAGTATTCCTTCATCATCACTCCAAGTCAACAGTAATATTACCTGCTAGATACACATTATACCCAATGTACCAAACAATCAAGAACTGGTGTATCTTACAATAGTCTTAACACTGACAAAAACTGAACAGAATATAAAGAGAACATTTTAAATCATATATTGCACACAAGTTAAATAACTTCATTTCCGTTCATTTAACATGACTGTATACATTTATCAAAGAAATGAGGCAATGAAATTGATTTGATATCATAAATGATATAATTCTATAATGGCGTTTCAAGTTCATCACGTCTCTTACAATGGATCCCGCAAACGCACAGCAGAGCGGATGCGAACCCAATACAAACTCGCGTGGTTCAACATTTAAACATTACAGACATCCCTTGTGTCAACATTTACACATTGCAGACATCCCGTGTTGTGTCAACATTTACACATTACAAACGTCCTCAAGTATATTAAAATTTGAGTATGAAAAACAACATCCTGTTTGTCAACATTTACACATTATAAACACCCCTAATGTAAGTGGAATTGTGATATGGAAAACAATATCGTGTTTGTCAACATTTACACATTACAAACACCCCCAATGTATGTCGAAATTTTGATATGGAAAACAACATCCTGCAATTATATGTCAACAGCATATAAACATTGCAAACGATATCCTGTAAGTTAATATTTAAACATTGCAAACAAGCCTCAACATATCAATATTTAACATATTTCAAAGTTTTTTTACTCAAACTTAAGCATCATAAATTACGATATCGCATCATCGATTATTCACATATTATACTTGCTTGCAAATTATCAACAAATTTAAGGTTACATGTTTATTATATTGATATTGTATGTCCGATGTAAACACAATCTGGTCAACATGTTTTCGCTCGCCGTGGTCTGTACATTTATTTCGGTTGTTCAAAATTAATTTTCTCCATATATGATTAAATATATTGTCATGATCCAACGGGTTTCTATATATGTCCTTTATATAGCCTGTGAGTAGTCATGAATCTTTAACTGATATTACTCATATAAAACTATCAGTTAATGTATGTAAACTGTCCGTCCAGTCCAAATGTTTTGCATGTAAAACCATAGTATATAAGTCATGGTTGGCACCAAATATATCGGTTTGGTAGATGCCTTGAAAGTGTGTCTATAGTTTGCATTGTAGCTAGGCGTGCTCGCCGTAGTCTGGTTGGTATATTTATGTCTGGATGTTCAAAATAATTATCTTCTTATTCATATCATACATTGCAAATGTCCATCTGAAAAGACCAAAATTGGAAATTTCGTTGTTGTGATTTCAATTATCTCCCTTTATGGTTATATTGATATATATTGTTATATAAATATTATTTTAAATAATACACGTACATACATACAAAATAAATATAAAATTAACCTTCCATCAACATATAATCAATTTGACGAGTGATATAGACATAAATGCAAAAAATAGATTGAGCAACGCTTGGTCTGCCATATTAACTAAGATACAATTAATCATGCGATAAACAAACTCTTTCCACATCTATTATGTTAAAAAACAGGTTAAATATTTTTTCTAATACATTGTACAAGTTGCAATGTGAGGGTTTGTATCGCATTGTCCGATACGTATTATAATTTTACACGAACAGGGTCAGGGTCCATATTCTTCTAATTGTGAAAATTAAGAAATTTTAATTTACAGTCCCATTGATACAACATACTGGTGGCTGAGCTGTTCTCAATCGATTGAGAAATGAATATGGAGACAATTGACTTGACGTGAGAACGACCTCGTGACATTGTTTGTCTACGTAAATGGAATGGTGTGTTTAGGACAATGTCGACGTAGTAACCGTTATCGAACACTGATTGGATTATTGAATTGTTTGGTAGATAGCCCGCGTCAGATCAGTTAGTTAGACCAAATCTTCCGTGTGTCGCTATAACATTTAATTTTGTTTTCACAGAACGCTACGCAGTCCTCGGACGACATATAAGCTTTTTTGCATCACATGCTTGTGACTATAACACTACAAAATATTTAAAAGATTGATGCCGGTTTTAACGACAATTCTTCTATAATTTTTGATAACACTGGAAGAATTCTGTATCCAGATTAACAGTGATAAAACATTAGAATTGCAAATTTTGAATATCAAAACCAGTTAACCATGACGTAATTACAAAAAAAACTATGACAAATTATTGTCTCTCTTTCTGTATCACGTGAAATTTATCACATCCCAATCCTCATTGTGTGTCAAAGTCAATGAAACGATACAATTACAAACTAACGTATTTCGACTGTCGTTAGAAATGTTATCTGTGTTCCTAGATTAGAGTGGTAACGGATCGGTACGTGTCCATTAAAGAGATAAAGAAGCTTTAGTCAATTTGTATTTTAAATCCATAACATTTGTGTCGTGCAAACATGAAATTCAATATAGAGCTTTATTTTTTTTTCATAACCCATAATTCCGTTTTTGGTTTTTAAAAGGATATACCTTGTAAAATGGTTGCATTTCAGAGTTTATACATTTGTCATAGATGGCCATAATTATGAACGAAAATTACGATGCTCAATTGTTTCCAAGGAAACCCCTTGAAATATATAAAATATGTGGCAGGATATAATCAAGTGTATGGTATCATAAACATCTTCAATAGTAAAATTTCAGATAATAGTACTAGTAGTATGTTATAATAGTTGATAAGTAAATAACAAACCGATGGCGCAGCTTTCCAAGGACGCAGTCACCAAAGCCTCATGTATTGTAATCATAATAAGTAGACTATAAACGTAGATAAGACATGGCAACAACGGCCACCATCTTGTAACGGTTGGTAACAATAGACGCTTCTGTGAATTTTAAACCTGGTGAACGGGTATAATAAACCTCGCGCTTCTTCCACCGAGAACGAGATCGTGTAAATTAAAACTTACCGCACAAATACGGCAACATACACGTATGTTCAGGTATATATAAAAATAGTAATCAGGATACGGCTAGACGGTAGTAATTCTATGTAAAGATATTGTCCGATTAAGGCTTTAAGAGAAATTCACCATGTTTGAAACTATATAGTCCTTCCGCCGTCGCAAAATTAAAAGATGTCCAACTGTAAAGGGGTCAAAAACCAAGTATTCAGTATGTTGTCGAATCAAAAGATTATAGCGTCATTTGATCGACTTCTTGATATGTTTAGCAAAAAAAAAGTCATGTTTGAGACCACAATCCTTCAGGTCATCACACAATGAAAGAGCAAGCAGACTGAGCGTGGTATCCAACTGTCAAGGGGTCAACAACTAAACATTTAGTAGGGTTTAGAATCACAAAATTACGGCATCATTTGATAGGCTACTTGGTATGTTTGACAAAACAGTCCTGTTTGAGACAACATTCCTTCTGTCCATCGCAAGATTAAAGAGCAGATTTAGCATGAGGTCCAAATGTCAAGGGGTCAACCAGCAACCATTCAGTATGTTGTAGAGTGAAAGGTTTATAGCCTATTTTTTATTGTGTTTAGCAAATAAAATTAAAAGTGATCAATATCAAGGAACTTACTGAATCTGTAAATCGCTTTACCTTAGCAGTCTAGTCTGTAGATCAGACACAACTTTCCTGTTGAATGACGTCATAGTTTAGTAAGAAGCTGAAGCTCCATAGGATAAATATTGAACATTTTAGCGAGACAGAATCGATCGATATTAAATATATCATCTAGGTAAACTATCCAAAGTATTATATAGAAGTATTAAGAAGGCGTTGATGACATCAGCAAGTGTATTTCTTTGTATGGCGACAGACATTGCGTTTATTTCCTGAATAATACGACAAATGCTGTACAATTATTACCTACATAAATTGTAGTGACCTACTACCAGTATTGGACCCGCATTATAAACATGTATTATGTATGTGCCGGTGTTAATATAGATTGATCACTTCCGTAATAAAACATCAACAAAAATCTGTCCATGCCGTTCCGAGTAATCCTTATCAATACGTACACAACTACAACATTTGGCGACGAAGTAAACTACGGTAATCATTCTACAATATATGATCGTGCAAATCAAAAATGAATTTGCCATTATTTCTATCGGTCGTTTGGAAAATCTTCTTGTCGGAATGTCGATCGGAAACGATGCAAGAAAACGCGCCTTACTCTTACACTATGCTGGGGGGAAGGTGTATGATATTTACGATGCAGAAAAGGTTGATGGCGATACCTCATACGACGAAACCAAAGGCGTTCTCACAAACTATTTTGCACCAAAGAAAAACGTTCAAATGGAGATTTACAAATTTCGTTCGTGTAAACAAACAAACCACAGACATTGGATGAATATGTTACTGACCTCAGAACTCTGGCAAAGACATACGAATTTGCAAACAGTGATACAGAAATATTGCAGCAAGTTATTCAACACTGTAAATCAAACCGCTTGAGGAGAAGAGCACTCCGTGAGTCAGATAAGTCACTTTCAGACATATTGACATTAGGTCGTTCACTCGAATGTCAGACGAACAAGCACAGACAATGGAAAAGGACAGAAACGGTGAATGCAGTTAACAAAGGAAATGGAAGCCAAAGGCGTTCATCAGGTAGGGCAAAACATAAAAAGAAATCTAATCACTCTTGGCATACCACAAGGAATCCGAATCCAAAACAGAAATGCAGAACTGTCGAGGTGAGTTTCCTCACAGAAATGGTTGTCCAGCAAAAGGAAAGACATGCAACTTCTGCAAGAAACCAAATCACTTCATGAAAGTGTGTAGACAACAAATACGCGGAACAAGAGAAAACGTACTGGAAATACAAGAACGAGCAGTTGGAGGACAGTCTGAGTCTGGTGAAGAGTACTGCTATAGCATCATTGGTTCTGTTGGCAAGAATTCTTCGCGAACACATGTGATGATTGGAAAACAAAAAGTCAGCATGCTAGTCGACACAGGAGCATCAGTAAACATTCTTGACGAACAGACACACAAACAGATTGGATCGATAAAACTCTCCAAAAGATATGCCGTGTGGTGGTGGAAAACCATTAAACGTAAAAGGGAAATGTGACTTGATGATAGAAAAAGGTAACAAAATACAACTACACACATTCTTCATTGTTAAAGGCAATAATGGTGCTCTACTTGGGTATGAAAAAGCACGTGAATTAGATATTATCCATGTGGTGAAACATGTAAACGAAATCAAAGACAAATATCCTGGCCTTTCCACTGGAATTGAAAAGTTAAAATCACACACAGTAAAATTACACATAAACAATTCAATAAAACCAGTGGTACAACGACAAAGAAGAACTCCATTCCATTTACAAGACAAAGTTGAAACGGAGCTAGAGAAATTGGTCTAACAAGTCATCATTGAAAAAGTAGAAGGGGAACCAACCCCATGGATATCGCCAATTGTCACACCGCCTAAAAAACACAAATGAAATACGGTTATGTATAGACATGGGCGAAGCTAATAAAGCCATTGAAAGAGAACGTCATTTACTACCAACAATCGACAAGTTGGTAAATGATCTGAATGGCTCAACCGTCTTCAGTAAACTTGACCTGAGAGCTGGATACCATCAACTCGAACTGGACTTAAGTTCGAGATACGTTACAGCATTCAATACTTATGTTGGTGTCTTCAGGTACAAACGTTTTGGGATATGCTCAGCGTCTGAAATATTTCAAGAAACAATACGAAATGTCATTCAAGGAATTAATGGTGCTAAGAACATATTAGAAGATATCATTATATTTGGTAAATCACAGATGGATCACGACACAGCTTTAGAACAAGTCTTTCAACGACTTCATGAAAGTGGGTTGACACTCAACCAAGAGAAGTGTGAGTACAACAAAAATACATGTACAATCACTTGTTTTGGTGTCGTATTCAGTGGTGATGGCATCTCAGCTGATCCGAAGAAAGTTCAAGCCATTAAACAGATGACCTCTCCACAAACAGTATCCGAGCTAAAGAGTTTCTTTGGTATGACAAGCTACTGTTCTAGATTCATACGCAACTATGCAGACATAACTGAACCGCTGAGAAGGCTTACAAAAATGATACAGAATGGCAATGGAATCAGGAACAGCAACAAGCGTTAAAAATTCTACAAATGGAACTATCAAGTGACACAGTCATGTGTTATTAAGATCCAAGCAAAGAGACTGATGCAAGTCCAGTTGGATTATCAGCAATAATGACGCAAAGCAACAGAATTGTGGCATATGCGAGTCGCGATTTAACAGGTTCTGAAACTCGTTACAGCCAGACAGAACGAGAAGCCCTTGCTGTTGTGTGGGCTTGTGAGCACTTTGATATATACTTGCGAGGAGCTCCACAGTTCACAATTTTAACTGATCACAAACCACTTGAAAAGATATGGCAGAAACTGAAACCACCACTACGCATTGAAAGATGGGGTTTACGCTTACAACCTTTCAAATTATCAATTAAATACAGACCTGGAATCGATAACCCTTCAGACTATTTTTCAAGGCATCCAATGAGCTCTGAAAACGCTGAACAAATATCAAATGTGGCAGAAAAGTATGTTAATTTCATAGCTGAAACTTTAAGCCTGAAGGCAATGACACTAGATGAAGTAAAAATGGCTACTGTCCAAGACAAAACATTGATGCAAGCTATTGAATATACAAAGTCTGGAAAATGGTATAATATGAAAACTATCGAAGATCCAGACATTAGCTTAGAAGAATTTACTGCTTTAAGAAGTATGAAAGATGAGCTTACTGTTCATAGTGAAACAATTCTCCTAAGAGACAGCAGAATTGTCATACCAAAGGCACTACGAAAAAGGACGATCCACATCGCACATGAAGGACACCAAGGAGCAACGAGAACAAAAGCTTTCCTGAGATCAAAAACCTGGTTTCCCCATATGAGTGTCATGGTGGAAGAAGTTATAAAAGGATGTATTGCATGCTTGGCAACAACAAAAGAAAGAAATAGGATGGAACCACTAAAGATGTCGGAGTTACCTGCTGGCCCTTGGCAAGATGTGAGTGCCGATTTCTGCGGACCATTGCCTAGTGGAGAATATCTTTTCGTGATAACTGATGAATACTCAAGATATCCAATCGTTGAGGTCATTAAATCAGTGTCAGCAAATCGGGTCATACCATTACTTGACAAAACGCTATCATCATTTGGTATTGTCAAAACCATCAAGACTGATAATGAAAGTCCGTTTAACTCAGATTCGTTTCGCCTATTTGCTTCATACAGCGGATTCACTCATCGACGCATCACTCCAAGATGACCGAGAGCTAATGCACAGGCCGAGGCGTTCAACAAACCACTCATGAAAGTTGTGAAAGCATCCCATGTAGAAAAAAAATGGAAACAAGAAATGTATAAGTTTCTGAGACAATACAGGGCGGCGACTCCCCATACTGTAACAGGTTTTACACCCTATCGTTTGATGTTTCAGCGTGAACCAAATACAAAACAACCACAAGTCTATGTAAATGAAACAGAACAAAGGATAGACGAGTTAACAAGACAGAGAGACGAAAAATCGAAATCCGCATGTAAAGAATACAGCGATAAGAAAAACAATGCGAAACACTACCCAATCAAAGTGGGTGATGAAGTACTTGTAGAAAATGAAAACAAAACCAAAGTGAACTAAAAATACGTACCATCTCCTTATCTGGTAAAATCAAAGAAAGGAAACATGATAACGGCAGAAAATGAAAAACGTAAAATTACCAGAAACAGCTCAAATTTAAAAAGATCAAATCTGGACTGAAATATTGTATAGACAATAATAGTGAAGAAAATATTGAAAACGAAGAAATAATTGATAATGAGAAGTTCATAGGAAATACATTTGACAATCCGGTTGTGATGCACCCAGTTGTCACTCCTAAAGTTCCTGTAGTGCCAGATCCAGTCGCAATGCCAAACCGACCAATAAGATTAAGACGCGAACCGGAATATTTGAAAGATTATGTAAAAAAGTGATATGGTTAAACTGTATCGGGGCATAATAATCCCCTGTGAAACCATGAAAGTTGTTGTTTTTTCCACTCAAATATCATCTTTTAATGAATAATTTAAATAAACAACAAGTATTAAACTTTATAAAAAGGGAGGAAACAAGATATATTTATGATATATTACTGAAAATTTGATATCTATACTAGAACATTCGATATCTATAACAACATCTGATATTTATAGTAGAATATTTGATTTATAACAGAACATTTGATATCTACAGTAGAAAATTTGATATCTATGACAAAACATTTGATATCTATAGTAGAACATTTGATATCTATAATAGAACATTTGATATCTATAAAAGAATGTTTATATCTAGTCATAACATTTTGTATTCAATCAAAGGAAACATATTTGAGATCTAGTCATTTAACATTATTTGAAAAGTTATTTAAAGTTTAATACCAGTCATTTTATATGAATATGTTTATATAAGATTTTTTATAACAAGAAAGAAAAAAACCCATGTCTAACATCTAGTCAAATTGTTAACCTAGTGCCATACTGTTAGGAATTTTATCAATACTGTTTAGGAACTTTAACAGCATTGTTTAGAAACATCATATCTAAAATAGGGACAGATGTTGTGACCTACTACCAATATGGGACCCGCATTATAAACATGTATTATGTATGTGCCGGTGTTAATATAGATTGATCACTTCCGTAATAAAACATCAACAAAAATCTGTCCATGCCGTTCCGAGTAATCCTTATCAATCCGTACACAACTACATCATGAATGAATTCCTTTGATTTCTCGTAACACATTTTACCGAATCAAATGAATTGTTATTTAATAGAAATGATAGTGAGTTATTAATTTCTTGGAGATAATACATTAAGCATCTGTTAATTTTAGAATCTGTAACAAATGTACGAAATCAAAATCACAGGTCATATGTTGTGTTGTCTCTGTAAACGTTTTCTGAATGAATGCCGTAATATTCTGCAAATTGTTGGAACAACGTTGGAAAGAAGTACATGTTTACCGAATAAGCTTGATACTGTCTTGAACCAATCGGAACATCGCTTGGATATTTCCGCCTACGCGGGAAATAACTTCGTAATTAATCGGGAATGCTCCTTTTGTGTGTGGTACGTAATTTAATTAGAAGTCACCGAATGTTATATAATAAACATATTTATAACAAACTGCTAACATGCCTATTCACATTATAGTTTAAAATATATTAACATCGATTCTGAGTCAATAGCGTAGAAATTTTGACAATATATGGTAGAGAATGCACACAATATATCTTACGCCATTCAAAAATCGAATCAAGTACATGGTAGAGAGCTTTCACTGTTTATAATGTTGATGTCGATTTCGTAATTGCCGTGTGTTTTCTTAAAACAAATATACTTCTGTTACCCCAGTATAAGATGCATTCTTTAGTTGACGTCACGATACCTTGGTCGTAGCAATATCTTATAGTGTTAATAAAATATGTCTTTTTTTATTGTAATTTGTGTTTCCAAAGTTTGTAGCTATAGTATTTAAGATATTCCCTTGTTTAATTAAACAAATACAGCTTCTGGCAATCTTCTCTAAAAGACGGCATTATCGATCATGTAACACAATAACAATAATTAGTGTCAAGTAGTAGGTAGTGGTAATAAAGATCTGCATTAAATTGCTATATTGTACATGAACAACACATAAGGGTTCATTATTCTGCTAACTGAATCTGTAAACTGTCTTTGATTTACGGGAATCAAATGCACTTTTACCATACATAGTTAAAAAACAAGTTTTTTTTATATTCAGTTATGGGTCCTTCGTGGCCGAGTGGTTTAAGACGCTGTCTTAATGTCACTTACCTCTCGCCGCTAAAGTCGTAAGTTCGAATCCCACTCGCTCCAAAAACCTTATCTGAGAAAGTTGACCTGTTATTTGCGGAAGGACGGTGGTTCTTCTCAGTTTGACTCAGTCTGAGGTCTTCCTACACTAGTAAAACTGGATATGCCGAATATAACCTGAAATGTGTGGGGAATGGCGTTAGACCCTATTAAAGAGGTCAGTTTTGTCCTAAGTGTGTAGTACTGTTAATCATAATGAATATACCAATATTGCGATTTATGTTTTTGACCGAGACGGTACTCTCTCTTAATTTTTCCACAGAGTTACCGAGAGGGGCTGTCTTCTACAGGGGCATTTTATCAGGGTAATTTACTTGAATTTAAATGCATCATTTTTCATGAAATAAATATGTAAATTAGTCACAAATGCTTAAAATACATAAACAAAATTTGTGTGGAATGTGTAGGTACTGTTTATATCTATTTCGCATAAAACATTTGAATATCAATGCAATAGTTTCAATATATTTGGATGTATATTTCCTCATACGGTATTATACGTTCTAGGTGTCACATTTATTTCGTTAGAGTTAGGTTCATAATTTCGTGTCTGCTCCATACATTGTAAACCACTGGACAGATTTAAAAATAATATGGCCGAAAGGTAATGCTCATCCTAATCTAACGATGTGTCGCACCGAAGAAATGATCTGTAGCGCAACGGTCAAGATCATACTTAGTGTTTTAGGTCAGGAATATATGCAAACTTTCGTGCCCGCATCTATCTTGTAAATCATTTGACATATTATAAAAAACAATTTGCCTCAATTGTTCACCATAATCAACGTGCGATCTCATATCTATACTAGCGGGCTCGGAATTGTTATCCTTCGACATCTACCTTTTTATGAATTTATTATTAACAACAAGGACATACCATCAATTTTTTTAACTGTAAAATTAAAAAAGAAAAAGTAATTTTGTGTGAATTCACTTCAATTCATCCATCTAAAACATCAATGATTTTTCAAATTGCATTTGAGTCTACTTATCTTGATAGATCAGAATTATATCCGAAAAATGGTCGATTTAAGACTTATCTGAAATTTTGCGTGATGAACTTTTATATAATGTCAGAGAACAGAGTTTATCACCGGAACTTATATTCACTAGATCATATCGACATCGGCATTCCTTTTATCTTGAGTAACTGTTCTTATTCGTTTCTTTGAGTGTGGCGTATTTTTCACTGTACATTGTTTCACTATTTTTCACCTTTTGTTTAAATCAAGTGGTATTAATCGTGAAAATGTCAATTTCGTTTCCACAACTTTCACGTTTCGTTTCAGCACTCGAATTTAGCTTTCTGTATTAAAAGGTTTGTTGTTGGCATGCATACTCCAATTTTCCATTGTGTTTTGCATGTAAAACTGCAGTAAACACATATTAACCCGAACGACATTGTTAACAGTCCCCTTGGTCACTTTTATCAAATGATTCTGTAATTTATCTGTAATTTAGCTTAAAGAATTATATATATCTAATTTCAACATGTATATACAATAATCATCATAAACAAAACTGATTCCTATCGTTGAATACTATTTAGTTGATCGTTTCTCCCGAAAATCGTATCAACATGCGAAAATAACCGTATTATTTAATTCTAACAATCAATTTAAAGGTGTAACGCAAACCGTTTTGAAATCAATAACATATATAAGTGTTAGCGGAAACAAAGACAGTTCACTTCCTATACATCTTATATACAATAAAATATGTTAAATGTCTTTTCATGGGAATTCACATGTAAAACTGAAATGTTATTTTACCTGTCTGTATGCAATTACCTATCGTATAATTTTAACAAGAGGTTTATAGAACTATATAATGGTATTTGCTAATGTGCATATCTATTTGAAAATATAAATAACACCACCTTTAAACATCAAAACAGGTGGCAAAACTTAAAGAAAACATCTGTCAAATACATAACCTCTTGGTCGAAAACCGTATAACTCGAAGATATAGGCAAAATCATTTCCATTTTAAAAAACATGTATATTTAATATAATGACATGTGTCCACTCATTAAACCCTCGAGGCGGGGTCATTTTTAACTCCAGGGACACCATTTGAACAAATCTAACAAAACTATAGTTTGTTATCTTTACTACATAAACATTTTGAAAATCTGTTGGGCCATTCATGAGAAGAAGATTTTTTAATTTTGGACTATTTTAGTAACGGCTACCATCTCGAATTTCAGATCGAAAAAAAACCCCGTCTCAATCGCAATATAGCCGCTGTGATAGTTGCGGAAGTACTAAACGAAACACATAGCCAGTTTTTATATGTATTATACATGTTTTCTCATTCGGAAATCAAATTGATTTTGAATCAGTAAATCACTCTACCTTAGCAATCTAGTCTGTAGAACAGACACAACTTTCCCCATTCGGTCCCTTAAATAGCAATGATATTTAGACGCAATTGAGCACATCGATTGGTATGTTGCTGCATGGAAACTTTGAATAACGTCATAGTTTAGTAAGCTTTTAATAGCTATGAAATGAAGGACAGGCATGACATTCCCTACTTTATCATTGAGGATAAATCACACGGAGTCGGGAGATATTAGGTTCTGGTATCTACTCAAATTAATGATAGTCAGATAAAGATCAACCAATCGCAAAAAAATGTTGTTAAATCGGTATTGTACTGGCAAATCTGCGGCAGTGAATTTTGCAAACCTTATTACGTAATGTGAATTTCATTATGTAATATAACGTTGAACTTAAAATCCACAACGGAGTTGCATCTTCTCAAATAAATGAAAAAAAAACCCGTTTCAATCGCAGTATAGCCGCTGTGTTAATTTCGGAACACATAGCCAGTTTTTATATATATTATACATGTTTTCTCATTCGGAAATCAAATTGATTTTGAATCAGTAAGCAAAATATCCTTTTCGATTTTAAAGTCCTTATAAAAACTACTTCTATCAACGATGATTGCTGTAGTATGATTTGGAAAACTTTCTTATAACAAAGACGAGTGCTTCTCTTTGATTTAACTTTCTCATATTTTGGACGATTGCTATAGTGTATTTTGGAAATATTTTCTACAGTAAATATGAATTCTATACTTTAAAAATATGTTGATAGTAAATGTTCATGAAACTTCAAGTATTGGTGATTTTATTTTCATTAAGACAGTATTGAAATAAAGTAAAAATTTGTAGTTTTCATCCCATATATCAAATATTTACACCGAATTGTTACTAGCAAATGGCAATTTCACAGTGCACGAATCGGAGTGATATGTATGACATATTGTTAGCTTGTTAACAATGCATGTTGGCCGCTCACGCAAGAGGTTGTGGGTTTGATCTCTAGCCCGACCCGCTGTATATAAAAAACACACACTCAGAACCGGTTCTACCCAGGAAGCGTGTTATTCATGTTTCTGTCAGCCATACGATGATATTTTGTTTGTTTGTTTACGTATGAAAATACATGCACTACTGGATAGGAAACATTGATATGAGTATCTATTCACGTGAGCTACACATATCATAGTTTAAAACTGAATTTGATTCGACAACAAACATAGTTAAAGGGCTAGATATATTGACCGTTTTCATTTTGGGGAGTAAATAGTTATTTTAAAGGTTTTTAATTACTTAACAAATTATTAACTTATTTTGTTTTAACGGTCGCAATTTTTCATAATGTGGGACATTTATAAAGTGTATTATAGCTTCTATTATACTGCGACGAAATAAGTTCGTATCTAAATGTAAAGAGAGATATATTAGCGGCATATGTAAACTTCGATTACCAAGTTGCATGAACTGTGTTGCTGTTTTGGAAACATTCAGCGTTCTTTCTTTCCTGGTAAAGTGTTCTGCAGTCATGCACTAGACCATTCTTAGTATTGTTTCATGAATATGCATATCTACACCAGAACGCAACTCGAAGCACGATCTACCTTACTTCAACACTAGCGTCCATACAGATAACATGGCTATCTTGGATCATAATTGAGATATAAGTCTGATTACATCTATTAAATTCGAATTTGTTGACAGTTTGATTGATGTAAAGGTCAAAAGACAACATTTATTAATTGATTTAAGTAATTCATGTTGTTGCTGTTGTATGGTTTTTAGCGTCGCTTTCAACAATTTTTCAGTCATATCGCGACAGTGTCTGCTTGAGACAGTATTCTGAGAGCTGTCACACTGGAGTATCATGCTGCAGACACATGGTATGATACCCCACCTAGTCACATTATACTGACACCGGGCCGACCAGACATAGAACTCTCCTCTAAATGCTGAGCGTCAAGCGAGGAAGCTTCTAGTACCATTTTTAAAGTCTTTGGTATGACCTGGCCGGGGATCGAACCCACGACCTTCCGCATGCGAGGCGGACAAGTAGTTCATGATTTGAAAATTAGGTTATTATATTATTCGGCATGTGTATTGCTATGTCGGTAAAATGTTGTTTTATGATCTGATAACTGGAAGTATTTACAAATTCTCAGTCATCGAAGGGGTCTTATAAGCATATGCAGGCCCTGTTGTAAATCAAAATCATTCACATCTGACCTGTGTAAACATTCGTGTAGATAAAGGCTAATCAAGAACGGATATAAACAGTTTGTATTGTGTCAGGTTCCATGAATATTAGTGCATTACATTGTTTCCTTATTAAATGACAATTGTCTAGAAGACAAAAAAAAGTTTTCCATTTAATTATAGTAAAACAACAATGATACGGATGGGGGAGGGGTATGACGTATTAGGGTGGGTATTATATTTTACTTTACATATCAGTTGTACAGACAGCATTGAAGCAGATCCAATGTTTGGGAAGCAGATTGTAAGAGGATCATATTTCGGACATTTTGATGACATGTCTCTGTCATCATGTTTTCCAATTTTAATTACTGTCTCCTCTCTACGTCCTCCAGCATATCAATATGCCTGAGATTGGATTCTTCTGGTTTACATAGCTGGATTCTTCTTAATTCATAAAGTCCATTTCTATTCTATAATGAAACATAAAGATATAAGTATTCTAAACTATTGACTATAAATTGTTATATATTATATTGCGTACACATGCCAAAAGAATATGTTTATAAGTCGAAATAGGGTAATACAAGTTGTATCACTTCTCTTTGTTTGATCAAAAAATAAAAATAAAACATAATACATGTTATTATTTTTACATTGATCAAATGCAAAATAAATATTTTTAAAGTTTGTATTTAGTTTAAATAAAAAACAAAATTTAACATTCATGACAATAATAGATTGATACTAGTATGTAACATGATAACTTACATTACCATGTGGTCCTCCATCTCTTCTGATTTTGTTTTATATAATTTGTAAACTAACCAGGTCCCTAATAATTACGAGAGAATAATCTTATCTACTGTCTGATATTCAAAATGGAACAAAACCGTCATGACAAAATCTCAAAATACCACCCAAAGTTGATGTGACATAGCCATTTTTCTATGTAGTTATATCCGTCTGCTAATCAGCTGGTAGTGCGATGAGCTCATAGCCTCGCTGTGATAATGGAATATCTGGCATTCATATAATTTGGGAGAGGTCTCATGTATCAGTCTACGTTATAAACAACCACATGCATCGTTCATACAATCACCAGTTCCCGCTAGTTAATTTAATAAGGCAGATGTTCATTCAAGTGATATGAAAACGCAACACTGAAATAAATATATACGCAGGATTAAGAGGACACTCACTTGGAAATGAAACAAAGTGACAACAACACAGGGAGTACGTAAATAACATCAGCTAACAATTATTACTGAAAGGAATAGATATATACACTCGTACTTAATGTTGCGTTTTCTTGTTTCTTCTTGTTCTTTCGTTTGTGTATAAAATAAAAGCGCATTTGGAACCTTTTTACTCTAGTCTAATGGCGAGATAGACACTTCAACTATACCGACCAATATCTGCATCAGTCATCGGAAACATAAATTAAGATTGATGACTTTAAGGATGGTGTCAGTCTTGCATTAGGTTAAAAGACACCATTAATATGATATTCTGTCTAAGTATTTTATCTCTATATATATTATCGGTAACATTATATCAATCTTTCAGTATATTACTTCAAATCAGTTTACTAGGAACATAGGAAAGTGGATGATTTTTTAATAAAAAACTGTCGCTTACAACCATCGTCTCATTATATAGAACAGTGAGGTCAAATCCCCACAAGTGCAAATTAATAAAACGTTGAACTTGTGTTAAACTGAAATATCGGAAATCAGCTTTCTGTTATTATGTTACTAAATATGATAATTAGTTACTCTTACTACATCGTTGCGCCCCTTCTTTAGTGACGGAGCAATATTCTTGCGTAAAAAATAGTCCTATGTAATTCGGTTGGAAATTGTTCCAATGAGTGGACTACAAGCTGGTAGTAAGACATCATTGATGCTAAAATTATGTTTTTAATGATTTTAACACATGCCTGTATTTATGAACATTTGAGGACTTTCAAAAAAATTAGAAGTGTCGCTTCACTGTTTTCAAAACTAAAACAAGCTGGTGAACCCATCAGTTATTGTGTATCTTGATGTGCGGGTACAAATCCTGCCATGGAAATATAGTTTAAACAACTTTATGCGGAATTATGTTTTTACCGTGGAAGTCCTAGGCCACTTTTATATAGAATAAAGAACACATTTCAATTGTCTAGTGCGACCGGAATATCTCGTTTTCGTTCTACAGTTATTCTTTTAAAATTCATAAAGCTACAAAACAGTCGATAGTCCACATTTATTATCCTCTATACGAGGCAATAAACAGTTTCCCGTCTAAAATATGTAATTTATATGTCAATGCAAAAACAAAAATGTCATTTTTGTAAGAATTAAACAATGATTATGGTGTTTTATGTCACAATGGCAACAATGTACAGAGCTTGATAAATGTTGACACATGTTTGTTATTAACCCAAATAATGTCCGTGTATCAATGTTACATTGTATGCTTAATACTTTCGTTCATATGTTGAACTTGTTGGACATTTTGTTAGTGCCGATGTTCTAGATTTTGTCTCAGATTTGATTTTTGAAACGTTAAAATTGTCCGGAACATATTCGAATTTGATCGATGTTATTGTCCGGAATATACTAGGCTGTAAAACTAATTCCAATTGTCCGGAATTACCGATTTAATTGTCCGGAATATTCTAGGATGTTACAATAGTTCCAATTGTCCGGAATTACCGATATAATTGTCCGGAATATACTAGGCTATTAAAGTATTTCCTATTGTCCGGAATTACCAATATAATTGTCCGGAATATATTATGCTGTTTAAATATTTTCTATTGTCCGGAACTACCGATACAATTGTCCGGAATATACTAGGCTGTTAAAATATATAATTCCAATTGTCCGGAATTACCGATTTAATTGTCCGGAATATACTAGACTGTTACAATAGTTCCAATTGTCCGGAATTACCGATATAATCGTCCGGAATATACAAGGCTGTTCAAGTATTTCCGATTGTCCGGAATTACTGGTATAATTGAACGGAATATAATATGCTGTTCAAGTATTTCCGATTGTCCGGAATTACCGATATAAGGGATTTTATTGATAGACTAATGCGCGATGTCAAATGAGAAAAGAGAATTCTATGGTATTAAGAAGATCATAAAATACGGCATGTGTATTGCATCTTATGTTTAATTGAAATAGGTCGGTAAATGTCAAAGGCTTCCGGACGATCGCATTGACGGAAACGTTTGGTATTTCATGTTGAAAACCAGACAATTTTGCGGAATCAGCGTTCTAGTTTATAGCGTCTACTGTGGCATAACACACCAACATTACATATACTTTTATTAGCTCAGTTTATTTCAAAAAGTTTTATAGGTAAATAGTATGCAATATATCACTTTATAAGTTCTTTTCTACAAACATACAGATCTTATTTCGACCGCTACATTTTTCGAAATCTGGCCCTCAAACTGCAAGCTACACATTATCAACTGCCTTCTTACTTTCTCCACTGTGAAATAAGCACACTGATATCTAAAACCTGTCATTTATATATAAAAGAAACTCTTAAATCTGTCAAACGTGTCACTGAGTTAATAAAGATAGGATTGGTTAAATAGGACACTTGTGTCCCATGCATTGTCAAATTCAATAATTAACTTAGCGCACAGATACGTCACCACAAACACAAAACGGACGTACTGATGCTATAACAGTAATCTATTGTAAGTTATACTTAATAAATAATTAAATAAATAAATAAATAAATAAATAAATGTTGTTTTCATTCAAAGAAAAAAAGGATTAAAAACTAAAAAAAACACAACAAAACATTCAAAAGATGTAGAGCTAAGAGCTAATTATATGAGCAATTTTCAGGAAAAACAGTATTGTGTTCATGAACGTTGTTAAAATTCCTTCAAAACAGAAGAAAGACTCACAAACAGGATTTATGAAATTGTTGCAGCTATAGGTTCTAACAAAAACAAATGCACAGCTAATTTTTACACTTTTCCTTCTTACTGACAACACAAAGCAGTTCATAATGAATTTAAATAATGGAGTGGTGACAAAGCGGGACATCAGACACAAATTTGACATCAACGGTGGAAATGCACAGGCTACGGAACAATAGATTCCTTTGCGAAAAGAAGTAAAGTTACAATATTTGTAATTCAGATTAGAATAAAAATAATAATCAATGATTAATTATGTCCAGGAAAATTACCTATAGAACTAAGAAGGTTGTCAATATCATATTCAAATAAAAAATAAACAAAAAGACAGAAAAAAAATCAATACATTTGAATAACTAGAACAAGATCTTTCTACTGACATTAAATTAATGGAAATGCTTAAAAACACACTTCAAAATGCAAGGTTATTTGATAAAAACGATATACAGTGAAACCTGTCTGAAGCAGCCAGTAAAGGAAAGGAGCAAAAGAATGCACTGCGACAAAGATTCTTTCTGGCGATAGACTTTGGGAAGGCTTGTGTTTGAAACTCATAGGAATATTAGTTGTGCTGGAACTGGGGATTGTTTCATGCACAATAGTCTGATGCTTTAGTTTGAAACCGTTCTCAAACAACAGTTTAGTTTTGTGCTGGAGCTAGATTTTTATCTTAGTTCGAAGACATAGGTTTGTAACAGTCTCCAAACTTATAAGTGTATATTTATGCTGGAACTGAGCATCGTTCCAAGCATACAGTTTTGTTATTAGTTTGAAACCGTTCTCAAACAATAACTTTATTTACGTGCTGAAACTTGTATTTGTTTCATGCGCGTTCGTGGTGTTTGAAGACTAAGGTTTGAAACAGTGTTCAAACATATAGGTGTTCTTTTATGCTGGATGAACAGTATTCCAGACATAAGTTTTGGTTTGAATTTGAAACAAGTCTCAAACGTGTGCTGTCAAGACCATTTGTCTGAACAGCTGGTCTCATTATTAAAATAGTGTTGAACAACAGTTAGTTCAACTCTACAAGGTTTGAAGCATTATACTGTATATATTTAATTGGTATGATCAGTTGTCTGCATGCTATTTAAATATTAGAATCGTTTTGTTATTTTTTTTGTTTGAAGTTAACTTATCATAAGGCAAGAAGTCTGAGGAAAATTTATATATCATATAGTTTGAACAAAACTGTTTAACATAGTTTCAAGCTACACTGTTTCACAGCTTAATCCAGTGAAGACACAGTAGCCTTACAGAAGATCCCGTTTTTAGTTCAATATACCCACCCAACATCTTGACAGTCAGTTCAAAAGTTTAACTTAAGCTAATAATATTTTTTATAACTTCTTTTTTTTTTAAATAAAGACGATCTACGACAGTTTATTTTGCGAAAAGGAATTAACAGGAATATAATATAATTGCCGGTACATAACTATGGAAATAATTCTATGGAAGATATTCTATCAGTTGAAGAAACAGTAGCAACGAGCAATGTCAAACAAAGATAGCCCAGGAATTTATAGTCTTAATGGGGATATCTGTAAAGTACTTATTAATTGTTTTGCAATCTGATTATTAAATTAATCTGATCGATAATTCAAAAGTTATGGCGTTATATCCGTACTTTTGTAATATTCTGATGTTATTTGATCGGATGATTATTAGCGCTCCATTACGGAATTATCATTTACAGTATATGATAATGACACACTACTGGTTATTCCTAGAACTTTCTTCTAAATGCTGATGACGAATAAAGAACGATTTCATTTCCATTTCAGATCACATGTATGACCTGGCCTATCATATTCCCTATGCGAGGAGCATGCTCTAACAGCCGCTGTTGTTTTCATTTTGGCATATCATCAACACTCGTAACAGGGATGTTTCCATGAGGTAGTCGCATAATGTCTGTTATAAATAATCAGTGTTTCATATTATTTTAAAAACGCTTTTGCCTCATTTCAACGCTCATATATTTGTCATGTTTGAATTATTGTGAGTGAAGATAAGAAGTTGATGATTTGAAATTAGGGTATGACTTCATAGTTTTGACGTTTACTTTCATTTTGTCAACAGTACATACACTGAACAGAAACAAATATCTTGGATGCTAATGATCCCCACATTTCTCATCATATTTTTGTGGTGCAGAGTTTGACAAACTATATAATGTAAGTTTCGCTTATTTCATTTTCGTCCTTCAATGAATATGATTTTTACTAAAGAATAAAGAACAAAAAATAATGAAACTGAAATGTGTATTGGTTTTACGTAATTGTCAAACTCGAAATGTCACACCCAGTAAACGCAGCCAATTTCCATCGATATCTGAAAGCAATGTTAAAATTGAAACTGATAAAGAACACTACTGGTAACCCGTTCTTTCTTTTTATACAGTAAGGATTTTTTGTAGTTTTTATTCTCTTGAGGTGCTGAAGCTGACATGATTGGTAATCTGTTCCTCATTTTTTAACAAATGACATAAGAATGGTGTGATACTTAATTGTAGCACTCTTCTTAAACAATTTTCCTCAAAGTCACAGTGAGTTTAAGATTTTTTTACACAGTTAAGTGTTGCGAATATATTTTGCTCGAGACTGTCGTTTAGAAATACATGGCTGTCTTTCGATTTGTACATTATATTTACGTTTACTTTTGAATTTATGTTAGTGAAAATATTTAACGCAAAATGGGTTACACTATATGGTGGCAATTCTAAAGTCCATATGACGACAATATAAGCTGCAGCTTTGCAAAAAATCAAAATACATTTCCTCTTGTTGTTTAGTTAGCATACATTTCACGCATGTCTTTTATTTCTATCTAAAGCTATATATCAAGGGAGGGCCCAAATCTTTTTCAAGCTCAACTCAAATTCGCACTCCAACACAATTTCTAGGATTGATTTACGAACAGACATAATGCATTACAACCGGACCAAGCCTTGAATTTAAAGAACATTGCATGTTTGAGATAGACAGTTACAGATACATAATTATTTACATTTTATAAACATAGTGAGTGAACTTATTTTTGACTTGAGCATGACACGGAAGGAACAATGAACTTCGAACCATGTTAGAGTGCAAATATGCTAAGACGGACATGTTTGTAGTGCAGGCTGTCGATTGTTTATCGTTTTGCTTTGTATATTTAATATAAAAAGCATGCATATGAACGATATATACTTTTATATAATTGTCATGCTTACCAAATATTTGTATGAAAAAACAAACACTTGAACATGTTACAGATGATGTATGAATATTATACCAAAAATGTAATAAATCATAAATCTATACTATACTGAACGGAACAGCTAACCCGCCACTTTCAAAATTTCGTCGAAATAAGGAGTAGCGTTATTAAAAGGTGTAATGGTCATTAACAAACAATTAAATAATCCGATTTTAAAGGAAATTGCTCTGCCACTTTTTGAGAAAATACATAAAGTGTCAGGTACATGAAGTCAGGTGGTGGGTTAGCTGTTCCGTACAGTTTATATATAAACGTACGTTTAACCTCTTGTTGTTACAAATGCATGCATTCACTAACCTTCATTTTAAAATTAAAATTTCATCTTCTTCTTTTCCTTTTCTTCATGCATCACTTGCCACACCATCAATCAATCAATTACATGTACAACAGTGAGAAAAATCAACTAGAAAGCAATAATGATAATAAGTTTGATTGAGATTTTCGCAAAATTAAGGTGAGCATAGTCATTCACTAACAAAATTTCATGAATTTGTTTGTTCCACCATGCAGTAGGAATGCCAGCGGCTCGCGCAGTGATATTTGTCAAAATCCAGTGACAAAATTCACATTTTGACAAAAGATTGGTAAAAAACACATGCCTTCTAAAAGTTGTAAAAAACGTAGTTTTAATAAAATAATCGGTTAGTTTGTCATATTCCTCCATTAAGATAGGGGTTTCTTTAATACCATCAATTTCTTTTCGGGGAAATAATTAACAATGATATACACAATTAGCAAAATCTTCCGACAATCAGGGGGGAAACATTTTGGTCGAAATTCAGTTGTGTGACCGTCGTTGCTACAATATTTTTGCAGGGCATATATGTAACAAATGGGCCCCGATGGACCTATGACCTTTTATTTAAGAAAACAATGAAAGCCCTACTCATAGGGATCATAGGGATTAAATGCCATTTTATACATGTTTTACATATGGTATGTAATATATATGGCAAATTCAGTTTTATTAACAAAGGGATCTAAATAGACCAATTTTCCTACCGAACGTAACTGGCAAATTTTCTTACATAAAGTTTTGGGACCAAGTTAAAATCAAAGCAACAACCTCGGCCGTGACACATAGGCAACAGTATCTAAGTGAATGAAGAGTTTTCCATCACTTTGTTAATGCTGTAAACATTTATTTCGCTACATGAGGAAATAATACATATTTTGAGTCGTTAGAATATGGGAAATTAATTACTTAATATCTTTCGAAAATATTGTATACTAACTAAGCTTAATACAGAAGAGAACTCGGAGCTTATATGTTTCATTCTACAGTCTTCCTAGGTAGAACCAGTACTGACTTATTTTGAGAGAACAAAGTAAAAATTACGGCAACAAATTCAGACCGGTTAAACTTAAAAAGAAAAAATCTCTAAATAACAATATTGACTTTGCGCACATTTATTCTACTATCGGGAAACCATCAAATATCTCGGTTAGAATCTCGGACCGTAATGCCCACAACAGGCATTTTGATGCAGGTCAGTCTACTGAGGACTCAGACTTATTTCAGTGCGTAAAGAAAAGACCCAAAAGGTATTACGTTGGTGGTTTTGACCAATCTGTAACGGAAGCGAAAGTGTACTCCTATGTTAAATTTCGCGGACCTAAAGTAACAAGGGTTACTATATTTAGAAACAGAAAGTACAATTCTGTTGTCGTGCGTCTAAATGTAGAGGACGATGATAATGCGTCACTAGTAGAACTGCCGTACTTCTGGCCCAGAGGTCTCATTTGCCGCCCATGGTTAACGAGGCGTGGGTACAATTCGGATAACCATAACTGTCCGTCACCAAAGAAAGGGTATAGTCACTACAAAAACCGTTATGCAGATAATGGCTTTGTGAGTGATAATGACTACTCGTACCACGGTTTCAATGATTACAATCCGTACGAGTATTTAGATGAGTGTATAGATTAGCTCACGCAATATATCAGTTTGTAAGATTATCAAAACATAATGGCTAGTCTGAAAAATTTAAATTTAATGACATGGAATGCTACAGGCATAATGTCCAGTTCAACATATCTCGTAAATATGTTAAATAATAGTAATATTGATATTTGTGGTATATCTGAACACTGGTTGTATGATAAAGATTTGCATTTTTTAGACAGCATTGATAACAACTATAGGGCTCATGCAGTTGCTGATGCAGATCTTATTTTACCAAGCAGACGCAAAGTTGGTAAAGGTGGTGTGGGGATTTTATGGCATAAAAAATTAGATCATATGATCTCAACCATTTCTACAGATGATGACAGAATAATTGGAATAGAATTAATATTAAACCCATGCAATTGCTTGTATATTTTTCAAGTTTACTTGCCATGCCGAAATCACTCTATTCAGAAATATAGGGATTATATTAATAAACTTGAGGATATCTTAAGTATGTATAGTGATAAGGGACTGGTTATTGTCATGGGTGACATGAATACCGAATTAAGAAGTTCATTCGCTAAGCCCGTAGACTCTAGAATCTATAGTTTAAGCAAGTTTGTATTAGATAATAATCTTTTATCTGTAACATCAACGTGCACGTGCACAGGGATGTCCTTCTCACATGTTAATTATAATGGAAAATCTGAAACACTGATTGACCATATATTATTTCCTGTCGAGAAAAAAGATCTTATTAATTCCTGTTCGATACCGGATGATGATGCGTTAAATGTATCAAACCACAGACCAGTGCTCTGTAATATCACATTACCGTGTATCGCAGAACTCGATGAGAGCAATATGCCACTTAGAGTAAACTGGCGTAAAATCCGTGAAGAAAATGTAACGGAATATAAATATTATATTGAAAATGATGTACATTGTGGTAAATTCCTTAATAACGCTATTAGAGCGACCTCAGATATTGATAACCTATATAAAACAATTGTTAATTCCCTCAATAATGCTACTGATGCATGTATCCCTAAGACAAAATTCAGACACTTTTTGAAGCCTTACTGGGATGAAGAACTAAGAAATGCACATAAGTGTATGACAATTAAACGTAAAAGTTGGATTGGGGAGGGCAAACCTAGGGGAGTATCATTGTTGTCTTATAATGAATATAAAGGGGCGAAATGTTTATTTAGAAAATTGCACAGACATAAAGTTGAACTCTATTTACAGAAACAAAATGAAGAAATAGATAAAGCTGCAGAAATTGATAGTGCCTCATTCTGGAAGCTTATTAATTCCAGAAAGAGAAAATCAAATATGTCACCTGGGACAGAAATGAAATTTAATGGCGCCACATACCGGGATCAAAAATCAAATACAATTCAATGTGGGTATTTTTTTAAAGAGTTATACACACCTGATAATCCTATTGTGTATGATGGATTAATAAATGACAGTTACAAAAGTGAATACCACTCGATAAATAACTTATTATCGCATGTAACATACACAAATGTTCCGTCTATAAGTACTAACGAAGTGCTTGTAGCCTGCCGAAAAGCAAAACAGTTTAAAGCTTGCGGGTGTGATCATGTTTATTACGAAAATATTACCTATGGTGGTGAAATAGTACTGAAACTCTTAGCAAAACTATTTCAAAATATGACTACATATGCGCATACGCCAAATGATATGAAGAAAGGTATAATCATACTTTTATACAAAGGTGGTAAAAAGGCAAAGACTGACCCGAATAGTTATCGAGCAATTACTCTCTCATCAGTACTGTTAAAATTATATGAATCTGTACTACTCGATAGAATTGAACGCGATTGTGCGTATCAGAAAATTAATAAGTTACAAGGTGGGTTTCAACGGGGTATTGGCTGCATGATGACTTCTTTTGTTCTGCGTGAATGCTCTTACTTCGCTAAAGAAAATGACAGTCAATTAAATATTGCTTTTTTAGATGTACGCCGTGCATTTGATACCGTTTGGCATGAGGCTCTTATGGTAATATTGTTCAAATTTGGATTACCGTTATACATTCTTAAAGTTGTTTTTAATTTATATACCAATATGACCAGTTGTGTCAGAAACCAAGGTCACTTTTCAGACTGGTTCCCAGTATTACAAGGTACCAGACAGGGAGGGATTCTCAGTCCTTTTCTGTACATCGTCTTTATAAATGATCTTATGGATAAGTTAGTAGCCTCAGAATATGGTTTTTATATGTACAATATTAATTGCTCCTGTCCTACATCAGCTGATGATATGGTTTTATTATCTTTATCTAAAACTGGGTTAAGTCACATGATTGATATCTGCTACAAATATGGTATCGAACACCATTATTTTTACAATGCTTCTAAATGCTCGGTCATTATATCTCATGAATCACGCAATAAATATAAATTAAACACACGTAAATGGATTCTTGGGGACAGTAAAGTAGATGAAGTGGAGCAGTATACACATTTAGGTGTGCTTTTCAATAAATACGAGAATAATAATGACATTATAAAGGAAGCGAACTACAAAATTAGGAGTACCTTTTTAAATATAATAAATTGTGGCGTATATTCTGGGGGAATTCACCCAGCAACGGCAAAACAAATATATAAGTCGGTTGTCTTGCCGAAAGCTTTGTACGGCTGTGAGCTATGGCATAATCTTACTAATGCTCATATACTTACTATTGAAAGAGCACATAGGTTCTGTTTAAAATATATTCAGTCAATACCAAAGTATACAAGAACAGACGTAGTACTAAGTATGTTAGGATGCCTATCAATAGAAGCTGAAATTGATAAAAGAAAACTTATATTTTTAGGTCAGCTCTGTAGGTTGTCACCCTACTTCATAGCAAAGCAAATATTTGTTAATCGTTTATTTGACTATAAGTTAATACCTACTAAAGTTAAAGGTTTCATTGCCGATATAAAAATTGTTTGTAAAAAATATGATATTTCATCGTACTTAGATGAATATTCTCAGACAAGTGTTTTTCCGTCAAAATTTCAATGGAAAAAAATAGTAAATACTGCTGTTTATGGGTTCGAAAACAAACAGTTACTAAATAGATGTCAAAATGATGAATCTCTCAATGGATTCAATCTTATCCATTGTAACTTTGATTTGTGCTTACTCTGGAAACTGAGTAAAACTGAAAGGATTTATACAGAATCATGTAGTACAATGGCATATATAATGTGTAGGTTTTTTCTCAAGACCATTTCAGCAAAATTGTTCCAAATGTGGATTGCCATCTTCATACTTAGTTGAACATGTTCTACTTGATTGTATTTATAACAATAGCAAACGGGATAATTTATGGCAAAAATTATATGTGAGGTTTGGTGTAAAATTGTTTTGCTATATAATGTATATGCCAACACGGGTACAATTAATACATATGTTTACAGGAATGAAATATTTCTTAAATGAAAAAGACAGATTGGACTGTTTAAAAATATGTGTTTTAGCATTTCATAACATGTGGTATTGCAGTTATAAGTAATATGTCATGCAGTTAATAAACTATCAAATATTAATCAAAATCGTGCAAACTGGCTTATTAAACCATATTAAACGTTCTCTATGGCTACCTTATATTTCGTTTCGATAATGTAGCCATATTATAAAGAGAATATGTACCAATATGGATTCAAATGAATTTGCTTTTCATGTTAATAATTCTTAATTTTCGTTTCGATAGGGTTATTTCATATGAAGATAATTCATTTAGCGTCTGTGTATTTATGTGTGCGTGCGTGAGTGAGTGTGTTTGTGTGCGAGCGAGTTTGTCTGTGTGCGTGCATGATATTATAGCTATCAAATAGACTGTATATTGTTTTGTCAATTGTAAATTATCGTTACTTTATATATGCATACAATCTGTATAGTATTACCTGTTTTTCATTTGTCTTTTGTCAACAATGTATATTATTGTTTGTATGCTCTCCTGTATGATTTGGAGGAAATAAAGATATATATATATATACCTTTATTATAAAAAATGTATATTACCATACTGAGTGTGAGATATTGATACACTGACACTAAATATTAAAACCTTTTTATTTTTTATTGTGTGTTGGTTGGGCAGAAGTGTAGTAGAAAAAGTGAAGGCCGTTTAAGCCAGAGGTTGGGGGTTTGATTCCTAGCTCGATATTTTGCCTCTCATAAAACAACAATCAGTTTCGGACACAAGGAAAGAAATGAAAATGCTCTTAACTTTCTTCAAAATCTATTTAAAATAAATTATTGTAAATCAAGTTAATTGGTAAAATTTAGACATATTTGTTCTTTTTCTCTCTCATGCAATCTGCATGTGAAATATAGAACTGACAAGTGTTTGTCTATGATACAATACATACTGTCACAATATCACATAGAAATACATGTATCATTGGGCTTCACAAGTTAAATTTGTTAAATTTACCCAAAACTAACATGGACATAGGTACGCCATATCTACGAAATCAACACATAGAACCAAAAAACTTCACATCATTTTATTTTAGATTGCTGACTGAAATTAGAAGTATATTATATACCTGTAATAGTACTGGTTTTAACAACGACCATAGGAAACAACTGTGGTGGCCGGCTCGTTGATTATTGATGACACTGAGGTTTCCCAAGCTCATAGTGTAATGGCAAGCTGGACAACCTGTATCAAAACATTAACATAAAATTGTACATAAAATAAGAAAATGATTGCAGATTTTAATAGCATAAGGCGCCTTAATCTGGAAAATGTTACAACTACTTAGTACATTTAGGCAATTTATATCCGTCGCTTTTTCAAAAGAATTGAAAATTGTATTAAAATTTCACAAGATTTGATTCAGGAGTCTTACGTTATTGCACGGGAACCCAAAAAACGTGCGACAGACAGACGGAAATTACAATTTTTCACAAAAAAATAAATAATGGGGCACAACTCTACAGCGCCAAAAGTCTGAATCCCGAAAATCAGATTAAGCCTGAGTTTCGTCATTATGAACATTGTATTAGAATTATAAAACATTAAAGACAGGCATTCTTACATGTAAATTATTGCACGGAAATCAAAGTGTGACGATTTTTTTCACAACTCTACAACGCCAGATGTCACAACCGTGAAAACGAACTAAGCATATGGTACGTCATTATAAAAATTGTATTACAATTTCAAAATATTTCATTCCGATATTCTGAAGTTATTGCACGGAATCCCTATAAAGTGTGACAGACAGACGAAAATTACGATGTTTCACAAATTAAAGGGGCACCATTATACAACGCCAAAAGTTTGAACAACGAAATTCGGATTAAGTCTGTGTTTTGTCATTATAAATATTGTATTAAAATGTCAACATATTTAATTCAGACATTCTTACATGTAAGTTATTGCACGGAAATCAAAGTGTGCCGACTTTTTTCACAAATTAAAGGGACACAACTGTACAACGCCAAACGTCACAACCTCAACACTCGAACATAGTCTGTGTTTATAAATATTGTATTAGAATTTCAAAATTGTCATATGGATCATTTTCAATGGGTCCTCTGTGACGACGAGATCTGCAAAGATCATGTACACTTACCTATCAATGTTGCCTAAGGTCATTGGATCAAGCCGTACAGTCATGGTCCATTTCGACTATTTCATGTACCATTATCCTGAAACAAGGTTTATAAACATTCTTGTAGACATGGGATTCCTGTTGAGTCATATCATTATGTACATAAATGAGAAAATGTCATACTGCAGGTGCAGATTCAAATGTGGAGGTTAGAGGTGACATAAATATAAATCACAAAATATAATTATATCTATACACAGTTTTCTATTCTATTTATAACAAATGTAAATGACCTCGCAATGTCGTCTTTAAAAATGTATTTGCCGTGTTCCAACCTACTCCCTCAAAATTGAAGTAACTAAAACATTTTTTATTGAATTCCAAAGCGATTTTTTCATGAGTTATGTCAATTGTTGTTTAAAATGAATATTAATACTGGGTCGGAGCATGGAACAGCAAACATACATTTGTTTAGGATAACCTAATCTGTTATAATCTACCCGGCTTAGGGGGCTTAAATTAATGCAATAGTCAAAGACCATGTACCTCTTACTGCTGAGGTTGTGGATTCGAGTCAAGAAAATGCAATATTTTCATTATACTTCCTAACTAATGAAGGATTCTCAAGTATTGACCGTATTGTGTTGTATCATTCTAATGTCATGTACGGGAGACTATTAATATCATAAAGCTGTTTATTTCGGTATAAAAAACTATTTTGACACTGGCACTTTAAGAATACACTGAGATGTCAATCACTTTAAACATAAATAGTAAGAAAAGAAAATTAATTAAATGGTCGATGAAAATTAATGATATTAAATATCAGATATTATAATTTCCTAATAAAAGATTCTCAGCTGGATAACATTAATTAGCTGTCTGCGCAACAGTTTTCAAAATATTTTATTGTACTATTTTGCACTGAAATATTTTGAAACCCGTTGCGCAGACAGAATCTTCTAGTCCATTTTTCAATTTTATGGTATGACCCGATAAGTGATCGAACCCGATATATAATTCTCATATGAGGCGGTCTCTACCACTAGACCACCACAGCGGTCTAGCACATTGTAGAAGTAGGAGAATCCTGGCGAAAAAAATAAGGTAGATTGTATTCTTATCTATCTTTCTGATAGTTACTGTGTTGTTGTGGACAGTGTTTGGTGCAAAGTGAATTACACGAATAAAAACAAAGGCAGAAATACAAAATTAATACACTGATGCAATAAATATACAGTGCATGTACTAAATATACGTCAAACAGACCTGGTTTCTAGGGAGACACATATGTTGTAGACGGCATAAGGATGATGGAACTGAGGGCCTCAATTGTGATTTAGATAAGGTAAATTCAGCGGTTTCATTTGATTTGAGGGTAGATACAAAATGTTTAAATTAAGCGTTGAAGGACAGCTTTCTTCATATATGTAATAGGACGGGAAAACCTTTCGCTGACAATAAATTTTAATAATGTTTTATCGACTGAGCTATTTCTCTCCGAATAGGTAAAGGACACACTGTGACAAAGTCTCCCACAAGTTCTTCCTGAATTTCAATACAGGCCAAAGAATATATGTGAATATTTCTTAGAATATGTAACAGTCGAGGCGACAATATTAAGGACGGAAACAATTCAACCTGTCCGAGTAAGCTAGCTGACATGAATTATTAAGTACACAGTCTGAGAATAAATTTGAAATTCAGTTCTGAATTTCTAATGGCGGATCTACTTTAAAAAAAAAGCGACGTACGCCCCCAACCACCCTTAACTCCCATATTTTATTAAAATTCACAATACTCTATATCTCCTGGAAAACACGTGTGCGATTTTGTGTTGTGTTCCCTAAATCTGCCCCCTCTAGAAAAAACACGCATTACTCGTAAGAGTGACTGAAAAGAATAACGGGAGATTAATAAATTTAACGCCACACGAACAGAATGAAACACGAAGGATTACCTTGTAGTCTGCACGCACGCACGCACGCACGCACGCACGCACGCACGCACGCACCGCACCCACACCCACACACTAACGCACGTACGCACGAACGCACGCACGCATTCACCCACCCACAAGCATCCACACAGCATACCACCCACACCATACCACCCACACACTAACACACGCCATATCACCCACACACTCCCACACATCAACAGACACCAACACACACACACACACACACACACACACACACACACACACGGTGGAGTGGCGATCAGACCTGTTACATGTACATGTTGAAAATGGCGTTAAACTCCACTTTAAAAAAAATGAATTGTATATTAACAAACTTCAAACATTGCAAAGCATTTCTGATACACATGTACATCGAATATATTACAACAAATATTGCATGTAAACGTATCACAAAGATTCATACCCTTACAAATATCTGATGAATTACAATTCTCTAACTATGGTGAGTTTAGTGGCGTATCGTATAACGCAGAATCCTCTTTTCACGCCTGTACGAATGGTTGTCCAATGTCTAATTTCAGCGTCGTGATATTAACAGGAGACAGAAATAATTCAAAATGATTGAGTCGGTTTCAAGTTATCAAATCACGTACAATACTTCAGGGATAACCTAGATTGAATAAAACAAATGCTTGTTTTTTGCATTGCTTTGCGCCTAATAACTGACAGATAATAGAACACAGCACTAACATTTTGTCTTGGGAGTATTTGGCTAATACGTTGATGTTTTATACAAAGCTATTTGGTGAAAATGAAAACAAAAGGCAGTAGTCTTTTCAAAGTAGCAATGTATAATTCACAAAAAGAGTACATCAAAGATTACTCCACGATGCGTGAAAAAACAACTTATATATGATATATGTAAGTTTCAAATACACGGATGCGGTGATACGTTATAACATATCTATATAATATATAACCTATAAAACTTAACTATTGTCATTGATACTACGTCTTTAGTCGAGCATGGTCGAATAAATGGTTGTTGCTGTAGTCGGTACATGTACAATGAATCGTGACAAAGTAAGCGCTTGGTCCTTCTAATCCCAAAATCCACATCAGCAAAAGAGAAAAAATATAATATTCTTTCATAGAACAATTGTTAGATAACTTTATTTATAAGCTAGCTGCTTTATAATGATGATTATCTAAATAGTTTCATTTTTAAATAATAAAATAGGTATTTATCCTTTGCAGGCATTTGGCAAAATGCTGATAACATTCCGATTTCGTGTATTGTGCCCAGTCTTCTTCATCGTCAATGCAAGTTATTGAGATTTCCAATATTAAGTTTATATTAGTTCCATTATATAGATATATCACTTGGTACACATTAGAACAACAAGAAGAAAAACTATTTTTTCTAATCAGAAGTTTTGTCATTGACTACAACGATTTGAATAATGATAATAATCTAACAATATCGAAAACATACTAAAGTGTCTCAAGGTGATTTATCGTTTTGAAAATAAATCTCAAAAGTAGCCAAGAAATGATTATATTTCTGTACGTACGTGGTTATGTCCAGTAGTTTTACAACAGCAGCTCCGGAGTCATTGTACCGAATGTGGTGGAGAACGACAACAAATTATTAAATCTATTTTGAATTACCTCTTTGTCGGAAGTATTAAGGTAGATTACATGAAGTCATTTTAACAGTAAACTTAAATTATATCGGATGTAAAGCTTAAGGCGCTGTATTGAGAATTGCCAAAATAAATAATTTTTCTACATACTTATTTACACTTATTTTCAAATCAACAAAAACAAGAAAAACATTATATGTGCTATTTAGAAATACAATAAATATGGTACATATAATTTTGGGATCAATGATTTTCATACGAGTGTTGTTTTTGGTGCATTCTTTTCGATACAAACAGTTTAAAGACATTTCTATGAAATATAGCAAAAAGTGATATGTTTAGTTTATTGAGCAAATGATAGAAGTTCAAAGTTGCTTAGCGACCGTTTGGCACAGTAATAGAACAATATGTGAAAAAGTAAAACAGAACACAAATTAAGAACAATGTTCGGCATATACTTTGACAGTTAAAACGGCATGATCAACAATCTGTGCACATATAAGACATACTGAACCTATGTTTATAAAGTTATATATATTGGTTCAACTTTATAAACAATTGTACGATTGCTTCGAAGGCCATTTAGTTCAATTGTTTACTCAATTCAGAATTGGGGAAAAACATGATTATTTTGTCAAGAAGTTACAGCAAGTTTCAATTGACAATCATTTCCTTACATTTCTAATCTCTAGTGGTTGCGCTCTCTTTCATGGGAACAACATATTCATAACTATCTTGGTTCGAAAACAATTTCTCCCAATTTCAATTTCATTGCTCCCTGCCACTGTGCATTCCTTACGGTAAAATAAAATAAAATGCAACATGTTCAGTCAGCCAATGGAGATTGGATTGTAACTCCAATATGCCCTCATTCAACAACTTATTAACTGATCAATGTCACTGTCACTTAATTCATCCGATTTCTTTGCTCCTTTCAATAATCATCTGCCTTACTTGATCCTTTTGTAATCAATGCAGCATTACTGTTTGGAAATCAGGTTTTTGAGCATTCTTACAGTACAGCCGCACTGTTTGAAATAACTACCTAAATTTAACACGAAACTTCCTTACACAAATGACTCATATGTATTCACCTTTGCCCTTGCTGTTTCTGGCACTTAACAAAACTCTTCCAAACTAAATATCATTTTCTTGTTTGGATATATGTTTTATTTTGTTCCTTCAGTTTTCTCTGAACTTATGAATAATGTTCCTATATAATATCGAAAACTACAGAACGTCAATTGTCTTCATCTAAATGTATACAAACACTTCTTTGTGAATCCTGTGATTGGTTTTGTTTAAAGTAGTAATGATATAAATTTATAGAGATTCATCTTATTGGAAAATCGTACTTTTCTCTGGTTAAGATTTAATGAATAGTTTCGTCAATCATTTAGGTGAATGACGGCGAATTCATTCTCTCGAGGAGAGCGTGCTTTGTGTTTGCACTATCTACGTTTGTTCGTGATAACACAATCATGGCCCTCTCATCAGTTATAAAATCACCGTTATTTCCTTAAATGCTTGAATAATCCCTGTGGTACTGTTTTTAATCAGAAAATAATTTTAGAAATTTTTGTTCTAATGAATTATCCCTTAATATATATTTCACGAGACAACAATTTCAGAATATGTTTGCACTTTATGTACACTGTTTGTTTCTCAGTCCCAGTTTATTTCAAATGACACCCATAAATTGTGAATGAAGTTCTCAAAATAGTTTCATTCTACTTGTTTTAAATGAAGTATAAGGGGTATATATTCAGTGCTGTAAAGTTATATGTATACTTTTGCTATTCTTTAAAATATAATGAAAATTATAATAAAATACAAAATGTTTCATTGCTATCTATTTTTTTTCCTGGCGTAACAGAATAAGGTACCATTGTTGATACATGTCATACTCTGCTAATATCGAAACAAACAAGAACAACCGACATTAAACATTTTGAGAAAAAAGAAACCCCCCCAAAAAAAACAACAACAACAAAAAACAACAACAAATGAATCAATGTCAAAACATACCTTTGTACTGTGTTAACTGCTGGTCTGTATAGGAAAACAAATCAAAATCTCTGAGTAGCTATCTTATGGGTAGGCAGTATATGTATCGGAACAGATCTAACATGTTGGCTGTGTAAAAACCATATCATAAAATGACGATGATATCTTTACGATATCCTATACTTTCTCCGGTTAATATATAATAAAAAACAAATCATTGGAAATTCTAAGTTTATGGCAGTTATTTAAGCAGTTGTTGTCAAGTCTCCATTTATATTCAAAATCTTCTCTTTACTTAATATTTTGAATGGGTTCTCTATATTAGGCGTTTTTTATCAGTGCAAAGACATTATCAAGACTGATTTTGAAAACTAGAGTAATTGCAAGATATCATCAAGACAATTTTAACAGATTCTCGCTGCGTAATGGTTCAATACAACACTGGTAGGGTCGCTATTTACTACAAAGTTTATATAAAATAAGGTCTAGGATTTCCACGTTTAAAAAATATTCCACATAGATTTTTCAAAAATAATTTCTTTTCATAGCAGGAATTTATCCCCACATAAAAATGCACAGTAAATGGTAAGCTTAAAGGCTTGTCATTTTTAAAGAGGATGCAGTGACACCCTAAGATTTGAAAAAAAGAAGTCCTCAAATGTTCATAATTACACCCATCTCCGGTATGCCAGCATTTGTTCTACTTATCTGTAGCAAAAAAATCACAACCACTATGAATCATTTTGAAAATATTTCAAATCAAGTTACATAGGACATTTTAAAGCGTAAGAATCATGTTACCTCGGGAACAAAGGGATGTGTGATGAGACGTATACAGTATCAGTTATAGAATAAGTAAGACGCGGTTTTAAGATAGGTTCCTAAATAGATATTGATTATAAAAGTTTATTTATTGTTTGTGCTTTTTTTCTAGTTGTTACAGCTTTATGGGAGTTTATACCTTTAACATGATTAGTATTGCAGAGCTGGTATCATTTGATGTTTTTTTGTTTTTTTTGTAAGTATCAGTGAACCGTTGATAAAAAATACCTGCGTATCTTCTAGTCACACTTGTGTTTTGTGAAAACCTTAGATAATATTGACACACAAATAAGAGCGTTCATAAAAAGTGATATCTTTCAATACAAAAGCCATTAAACAGTTAATGTTTTTGTAGTTGTAACCTTATCTTAAAGCGATAAAAGAATATCAATGGTGTGCCCAATTATGAACTCTGTTTTTGCATACTTATGCAATAAACAATCTTCGTGGCGATAATATAATCAATTGCAAGAGGAATAGTATCGATATTTTAGAATAGATTTCATTCGTATTCCAAAGTTCCAAACGGTCTGTTCTGTTTAGATTTCCCATATGATGTTGTAAACTGTAATATATTTTACTACTACTTCTACTACTACTTCTACTACTACTACTACTACTACTACTACTACTACAAGGACTACTACTACTACTTTATTACTACATTTACAAATACTACAACAATTACAACTACTTTAACTACTTTAACTACTATTACTTTTTGCTACTGCTACAACTACTACTATTGCTGCTGCAACTACTTTTACTACTACTAATACTAATAATAATGCTACTACTACTACTACTTCTATTACTACTATTTTTACTACTACTACTATAACCACTATTACTACTTTTACTACTACTATCAATACTACTACTACTACTAATATTACTATTAAATGCTGCTACTGATACTTCTATATAACTAATATTACTACTAGTACTACAACTACTTTTGCTGCTGCAGATGCTGCAATCACTATTACTACAACTATTATTTCAATAACTACTACCAGTACTGTTTCTACTTTTTCTACTATAACTACTGCTACTTCTTTTACTTCTACTACTACCAAAATCCTTTTACTATTACTACTACTACTACATTTGCTACTTCTGCCTCTATTACTACTACTAATATTACTACTACTATTACAAGTACTACTACCACTACTACTACTACTACTACTACTACTACTTCTATTACTTCTACGACTACTACTACGACTTTATTATTACATTAACTGATAGTACAACTACTACAACAATTACAACAACTACTACTACTTCTTCTTCAGCTACTACTACCACTCTCTTTTTTCTACTACTGTTGTTCCTACTACTATTTGTACTACTACTACTATTACTACTACTACTATAACTACTTCTACTTCTATTACTTCTACTACTTCAATACTACTACCATTACTACAATATGTATTATTACTAATAATACCATTTCTAGTACGACTGCTACTAGTACTACTTCATCTACTACTACTACTACTATTACTACATTAACTTCTACTATTACGTCTACTACTTTACTACTACTACCATTACTACAATATGTACTATTACTAATAATACTAATTTCTAGTACGACTGCTACTAGTACTACTTCAACTACTACTACTACGTTTTCTTTATTACTATTACTTATACTACTACTGCTACTACTTCTATAAGAAAATACTGATACTACTATTACTACTACCACTTCTGCTACTGTAACTGTAACTACTATTTCTACCAATACTACGGTGGCACATAATCACTTTGTGTGAGATATACGTTGGTTTGTTTATTTTATATGCGCATAAAGAAATGAAAATGCATCATACGTTTTAGTGTTTTGTTATTACCGGTGTTACAGCATTTCAAGCAAAGCGTTACACGATATCTGGATATTACCTTCTCAACAAACCCATTTGAAGAAGAACTGTATCAGAATAGTATTATTTCCTTCTAATCCTTAATTTTTTGAATATTGTACTTGTTTATCTGTAAATACTTGAAATAAATTATGTTTAAACCAAATGACAACCGAATATATTATGTACCATCAATGTTTCTTGTTGCAATAGAACTTAAGTCATATTGGTTATCACAATAAAAACTGTTTTACACGTAATTGTCTTTTGTCTATAAAAAGGCAATGCTTTAAACTTAATTTGATGATTTGAGGATGTTTAAGAATAATGCCTTCGAATTTCAGGAATGCCACGAGCTCGCCGTAACGCGTATTATTCGATCAGTTTCGACGTCAATATTGCCAGTCTATACTTTTTATAAATAGACCTAGGTCTCGAGGAAGATTTTCCGCATCGCATGCGGAATGTAATGATTCGATTCCTGGCTGGTTAATACCAAATACTTGAAAAATGTTACTAGAAGCTTTCTCACTTGGAGTCCAGCATTTAGAGGATATCTAAGTCTGCTCGCCTCTGTGTCAGTATAATGTGACTGGGTGGGGTATCATTCCATATTTCTGCGGCATGATACTCCAGTGTGGCCGCGTTCAGAAAAATGTATCAAGCAGACACAGATTCGATATGACTAAGCAATTTATTTTCCTGGACACTGGCTCGTCCTGAAATTAGCAAATGGTTTAATAAAAGGGAACCAGACAGTACAACGTGTTCTGTACGCGCAGGGAAGCTTTCGGATTTGAAATCAATATTTGACTATGATCAATAATGCTAACACTAGTAATTCATATTACGACACAACAGCAGAGTAAGAACAACAAATCCATGTACTTCTGAGCAGCAATTAATTGTAAACAGCAATAGTCCTGTATAACATCTATGTTGCAAGAACCCCCACCACCACAAAATAAACACATACATAAAAAACAACAACAACAAAACAACAACGGTCGGTATCGGAACCATCTGAAAGCTATATTCCATTAACATTTTAAATAATAGTTTTGGCGCTGTATCAGATGATTACAATATTAAATTACTTGACAGAATGTAATGTTTGAATAAAACATGAATTTTAAGGAATCAATATTTTCAAACACTCGAAAGAAGTCCTTCATGGACGGATGGTCTAAGGCGCCGTCTCAAAATGATTTACCTCTCAATGCTGAGGTCATATGATCAAATTCCGCTCGGTACAAAATCTTAATGTCAGTACTTTTGCCAGTTATTTGCAGAAGGACAGTGGTTCAACTTATATTCATTTCTAGACCTTCCTTCACCAATAAAATATGCCATATATAACAGAAATGTGTTGAAAAGGCGTAAAACCCCATTAAAATAGGTGAAGAAAAAATGACTTTTATACTAAGGGGGGTTAAAATGAATAAAAGAACTGCGTTTTCCAGCACATTAACATACACATAAACGGGTTATTGTTTGCGTCTGTGGGATGAAATAGGCAACGTTTCCTGAGTCTGTCTCACTAATATAAATACACAACTATAAGCTATAATAAGGAAGGTTTTATTTCATAAAAAGACAAAAATGATCTGTACATGTAGCTATATGTTGGTTCAAGTCTGACATATAAATAATAACAATGTAATATAATACATAATTAGATTAATTTATAAAAATACAGAATGATATTAAATAAAGTAACCACATATGATGCAACTTTTCCCAGTTTTAACATTCCAAATATTAAATATAAATTGTCATAATCATTTTTTATGCTGTGCAAATATAGCAAGGAAGGACTAATACAGGTGATTATGTAAAAAGTTTTTATAGATGCTCCAGGAATATAACAAAGAATTTCATTGTTCAATAACCGACTTAAATATCGGTACAAAGAATATAAATATAATAAATAATGGACTTTAATGGTTAACATTTACGGAATATGATCTTACATTCATCTTTTTCACTTACGTGGCACATGGCGCATGTAAGTTCATATTTCGTGAACAATCAAGATAAAAATCATTTCTTTAATAAATCCCTGTGGAAATGGTATTTCTACTATTATGATATATTAAACGGCGACTCATCAACAACTATTGAGAACGAAGAGCCTACCTTTTTGGAACAAATGTACGATTGATTGTCAAAGGGTTGAGATTTTATTGCGTAAAAAACCTAAAGGAAGAAGACAATACCTAAAATGATTGAGTTGGTTTCAAACTATCCAATCAAGTACAATACTTCAGGGATGACCTAGATTAAGTAGAACAAATTATTCCTACACGACTGCTCGCCTTGTAATTGATAGCTAATAGAATGAACAACTGACGTAACTCTCTTGGGAATATTTGCCAGAACGGTTTCTAAAAAAATGAACAAGAGCCAACTCATATAAAATTGAAGCATGTCAGCAGTTTTCGGAAATGAGATGTCAATTTTTCATTCCTGGAATGATTGTGAAACACATTTATACCCTGGCACATTTAATGGCAACTTATACATTACTTCTGTTCATTTTGGATTAAAGAAATAATAAACGCTTAGAAGGGCGTCCATTGTGAAAGGAAAGTTATTTGAAACCATCAAAGACCAGCAGGTAATGGTTCGTCCTACTGTTATCACTTCTATACGATGGCTCCTTTTTATAAAATGGCGAAGTCACAATGCTGTCAGCCGAGCGCTCCTCGATCAGAAGTCGAATTGGAGGCCTTTTGTCCTGTATAAATAATATATAAATCACCGTTATATATTATTTGCAAGTCTTTGTAATATAGAACACTATAATTCAACTCTTATAATTCAAAAATATGCCAGCTTACTTTTTTTATGCTGTTTCTTATGGCACATGTGTTATCTTCGATACATCTGATATATAGTTCTACAATAATATTTTAATAATAATTGCATTTTGATATAATATCACATCTATAAAGCCTTTATCTAAAAGGATTCTTCATTGAGTCTACAATGGCAATGAACTCTTTCTACTATTGTTATTTATACTACTACTTATACTACAATTGCAACTACTATCAGCTAATACCATCTTTATTTATACTGATATTTATAATTTTAATAAAGTTGACATTTCATAACGACATTCAACGACTACCTGGTTCACAATTTCAAATAAAAAGTAGATAACATTTGTAGTTTTATAACTATCTTCTATATCATATAAAATTAACTAAGTATAGCAAATTATTAAATTAAAAGTCACAGAATGCAATTTTAATACCATTATTATGGCAAAATCCAGAGTAAAAAGTTAATTATCTATCAATATATTCTATGAAACTATGACAACTTAAATAAAATGAGTGAAACATATTAAAGAAGTATTCAATCAATGTAATATAAGGCATTCTTGATAATGTGTAATAATCGTGGATTTATTCACAGTGAAACCTCAATCCTTCGACAATCAATCGTTCGTTTGTTCCAGAAAGGTAGGCTCTTCGTTCCCAATAGTCGTTGATGAGTCGCCGTTTAATCTTATCATGATAGTAGAAATACCATTTCCCCAGGGATTTATTAAAGAAATAATTTTTATCTCTTAATTGTTCACGAAATATGAACTTACATGTGCCGCATGCCACGAATGTGAAAAAGATACATTTAAGCTAATTATTTTTTGTCTAAAGTTAAATGTAAAGTCCATTATTTTAATTATTTATATACTTTGTACCTATATTTAAGTCGGTTATAGAACAATGAAATTCTTTGTAATAATCTTGGTGATTTTATAAATATTTTTTTCCATAATTACTTAATTAACCCTTCCTTACTATATTAACTGTTACGACAATTTATATTTATTTAGAAAGGTAAAATTGGGAAAAGTTGCATCATATGTGTTACTTTATTTATTATCATTCTGTACTTTTATAAATTAATCTAATTATAAAATATATGTTATCATTTATATGTCAGACATCAGCCAATATATAGTTACATGTACAGATCCTTTTTGGCATTTTGTGAAATAAAACCTTCCTTAATATAGCCTTTCTATCGTGACTCTTCTATGGAATGGAATGGGAATATTTTTTAAAGAGGGTAGTCAATTAGTATGAAACTTATCGTCCTAAGGGCCCTCTAATGATACATTTACATATTATTTACAAAATACAGTAGTAAAACAAAATAAAAACATTTTAAGCATTGCAAGCAATATAATATATATAAATATTTTAGTTTTTTAAGCAATCCTTTGAAAGTTTTTTTGATTGAAAAAATAATATATATAATTGTATACAAAATTAATCAAGAAGTAAATATTACAACATCTGTCCTGTCATAACAACAAAATAAGCAACATCAAAAACAACCAAACAAGTATAATTATGTACAGTTAATAAAATATGTATATACATTGGCGGTGGTGGCTTATTTGTAGCACTTGCGATAATAATTTAATCATGTCCAAGCATTATCCTCGGGACATATGAAGTAGTTCATTCTTTTTGTAACCATTTAACACAATTTATTGTAATGCTTTTAACTGTAGTACAGTTTCTGATTTTAACCGGTATATTATATCAGATTAAAGTTCAAGAGTGGGACAAACTACCTTTGAATAGTTCCCTGTTGGGTTTTGGAGTGATAAAGTTTAATTCAATGTTGAACATAGATTTCTACGAACGTTATCATGGGAATGAAACATATCCTTTATAAACGAAGGTGCATTGTTTTTTGAAACTCTGTACATAAATTTTACTTTTTGAAGAAATATTCTTTGATCAATGGAAAGTGCATTATTAACTTCATAGCGTCTGCAAATGTTGAATATTGATCACCTAAGATAATACGATATAACTATAGATGTGTATTTATATTTGTGAGACAGACCCAGAAAACATTGCCGTTTCCACCCAACAGGCTCAAACAATGACCCAGTTATGTGTATGTTAAAGTGCCGGAAAACTCAGCTCTTCTATTAATTTTAACCCCCGTAGTATAAAAGTGTCATTTTTCTTCACCTATTTCAATGGGGTTTAACGCCTTTTCGACACATTTCATGCTATATATGACATACCCAGTTTTATTTATGGAGGAAAACCTGGTAATGAATGTTAATTGACCACTGTCCTTCTGCAAATAACTGGCAAAAGTACTGATATTAAGATTTTGGAACGAGCGGAACTCGATGATATCGGCAGTGAGAGGTAAGTGATCTTGAGACGGCAACTTAGATCATCCGTCCACGTACTTTTAGGAATTATTATGTTTCTTTAATTTACTTGTATTAACATTAGGTTTGGCATAAAGAAACATATCAGATCTGAACTTGTTATTTTATACACATATATTGACTGGATGACGTCTAGTGAACTAAGGAGAAAATATGAAAATGAGGTACCATATCAGCTGTATCCATTATTATTAATATTTGCAGTAGTATTATTCGTAGCAGTAGAAGCGGTGGTAGTATTGGTAGAAGTAGTAGCAGTTACAGTTGTAGTAGTAGTAAAAGAAGTAGTGTCATTAGTTGTTTAAATAGTAGTAGTAGCAGTAGTAGTAGAACTAATAGTAAAATAGAAGTAGTGGTAATAGAAGCAGTAGTAGTAGTAGCAGTCGTATTAGAAATGGTTTTAGTATTAAAAGTAGTCAAAGTAGTAATGGTTGTAGTAGAAAAGTAGTAAAAGTAACAGTAGTAACAGTGGGAGTAGTAGTGGTAGTACAATTAATAGTTGTGGTAGCAATAGTCGTAGTAAAAGTAGCAATAGCTGTAATAGTAGTTGTAGTAGAAGTAGTATTAGTAGTATCAGTAGTAGTAGTAGTAGTAGCAGTATTGATAATTTAATTAATAGCAGTAGTAGTAGTAGTAGTAGTAGTAGTAGTAGTTGTAGTAGTAGTAGTAGTAACAGTATCAAACATAATTGTGGTAATAGTAGAAAAAGAAGAAATTGTGGTAGAAGTACTAAAATTACTATTAGTAGTAGTAATAGTAGCAGTAGTATTAAAAGAAGTAATGAAAGTAGTAGTACTTGTAGTAGTATTAGAAGTAGAAGTAGTAATAGTAGTAACAACAGCAGCAGTAATAGTATTTATAGTATGAGTAGCAGTAGGCGGCATTACTAGTAAAAGTAGTAGTAGTAGTAGTAGTAGTAGTAGTAGTAGTAGTAGTAGTATTGGTGTTAGTAGTTAGAGTAGTAATAATGGTATTAGTTGTAGCAGTTGTAGCAATATTATTGGTAGTAGTAGCTACACCGTAGTAGGATTAGGAAAAGAAGATGCAGCATCAGCAGCAGCAGCAGTAGTAGTAGTAGTAGTAGTAGTAGAATTAGTAGTAGTAGTAGTAGTAGTTGTAGTAGTAGCTTCATAATTAGTAGTAGTAGTAGTTATAATAGTTCTTGTAGAAATTGTAGTATCAGTATTTATAGAAATATGGTATAGTTGTAATAATAGAAGTAGTAGTGGTACAAGTAGTAGTTATAGTAATAACAGTAGTAGTAAAAGGAATAATAATGGTAGAAGTTGTAGTAAGAGTAGTAGTAGTAAGAGTAGTAGTTGTAGTGATATTAGTAGCAGTTATAGTAGCAGTAGTATTAAAAGTAGTAAAAGTGGCAGCAACAGTTGTAGTAGTCGTTGTTGTATTAAAAGTAGTAGTAGCAGTTGTGGCATATGTAATAATATAAGTAGTAGTGGTAGTAGTAGAAGCAGTAGCAGTAATAAAAGTAGTAGTAGTAGTTGAAGTAGTAGTGATAGTAGTAGTATTAGTAATAATAATAGTAGTAGTAGTCATAATATTAGTGGCAGAAGTAGTAGTAATAGTGGGAAAAGTAGTCATAATAGTAGTTGTTGTTGTTGTTGTAGTAGTAGTAGTAGTAGTAGTAGTAGTAGTAGTAGTAGTAGTAGTAATAGTTGCAGCAAGTGCAATAGTAGTTGTTGTATTATTATTAGTAGTAGCAGCTGCGGCATATGTAGTAATATTAGTAGCAGTAGCAGTAGAAGTAGCAGCAGTAGCAGTTATAAAATATAATACAGTTTACATCATCTTAAGGCAAATCTAAACAGGACAGACCGTTTTAAGGCGACATTTGGAATCTTAATGAGTTCTATTCTAAAGTATCGATAATATTTCCCTTGAAATTGATTACATTATCTCAACGAAGATTGTTTATTGCATAATAAAGTTCATACTTGGGGCACACAACATATATTCTTTCATCGCGTCAAGATAAGGCTACGACCACAGTAACGGTAACTGTTTAATGGGTTAAATGGGTTTTGTATTGCAACATATCACTTTTTATGGAAGCTCTCATTTGTGGTGTCGATATGATCTAAGATTTTCACAGAAAACAAGTGTGACATTTAAAACATTACCTTTTAAATAAATCAACTTAATTCTAAAACAAACTTTTATGACACTGTATTTTATTTACCGAGTTGTCTGTGATAATGAGATGCCAACTATATCTGTACTTAATGAATATATGACAGTGAAACTTAACAGACCATTGACTTCTAATATTAGCCGTTGTGGAATTTAATTAATACATCACTGGACCGAGAACTCGATAACGTAAAGTTTTCTAGTCTTTGTTTTACTACTACAATTAAAATGTAAAACTTATATAAGTGTCTCTATCAAATATGTATTGTTTATATTGATGGACCATTTGATGCAATATATGAACTCGTATGTTTGTTTCAAATAGTTATAAAATTGATTATAAAAACTTTTATGTTGTGCACATAATTATATTAACACATAAAAGCGTAATTAAAAATGTGTCACATATGGTTGTGTAGAATTATCTACGTAAGTACATAAATGTGGAAGCAATGAAGTTGCAATGCTATTTTTCCTCATCTTTTTTTAATACTAACGGATATATTTGAGTGGAAAACAATATGCGACAAGCTGATCTTTAATTCAAATAAGATAAAACACTTACATGAATAAATTATCTCGCCTCTACTTGTATATAAAATCATATATGTGCTATTTGGCGTATATTTGAAATGAAGATATTTCAAAATTTGTCAGCATATGGACAACTGCGATACGCTCGGTAATAGTATTCATGCTTTCAAATACTGATTTAAACAAACGATATATAACGAATACCGCCGCGTATTATTTATGCTATGCATTATTCCTCTTGTCAAAGGTTCAGTCAAACATCGTTGAAGTGATCACAACGATTCTGAGGTAGTCTAGTGAAATTATTTTTTAAAGTATTCTTAGGGTCTAAAATGTGTAAAAAGAGCCATTGAATTACATCCATCACATACACTTTTCGTCTAAAAATTGACATCAGAGCCTGATATATCTGCGCATATAACAATTTATACTGAATTATTCAAACAATCTCTTCGAAATTACGTTTGTCTGAAGAAGTCGGGGCAAATAAATGTATTTCTCTCAACTTGAAGTTGTGTGGGTAGTCATTACATGATAGGAACGTAGGATCAGATAAATGGGAATAAATCAAAAGTAGGTTATGGTGACATGCAACAAAAGCAAACAGTTGTTAAGATGTAATGCCTGTACCGACATATACACTTCCAAAACATATTGTAATGAACTGGTAAATCTTTGTTTAATTGTTTCATTTAATTATTTTATATGGGTTTTGCAGTCTGGTGAGTCGTTCCTATTTACACGGTACTTGTAATTTGACGACGCTTGAAAAGAGAGGTTGGTTTTGCTGTACCAACTGAGTTATTCGAACCGCTTTCATATATATATTTCTCCTCGTAGGTTACGTACACTCTGTGACATATTCCCTCACAATTTGGAATTTGTCCCTGAATTTTCATATAGACCAGAGCACCATGTGAAAGTTTTCTCGGAATATTTATATATAAGTCACAGTCCCTCGTTGGGCGCCAATGTATCAGGACGAGAAAACTATGCAGCCATTCTGGGACTCGGACCCAGAACCCTTCGCTTACAGGGCGAATGCACTACCGACTAAGCTAACCAAACCGCTCACATACATTTCTCTTTTAGTAGGTTACGCACACACGGTGACATATACAATGTACTATCCTAGTAACGTTAGTTCGGCACGTGCCATTTACCTGTACTGTCCATAGTTTATATAGCGTATGGGTAGACTTGAATTCTTACCTTGATCCAACTCACATAATATATTAGTACATGTATGTTAATTGTCCCTACAGTTCCGACATGTATCTGGTTAATTCTTGATATATTTACCTATGGTTGACTCATAAACATGTATACGATTTACCTTACATTACAGTACATTTCGAAGATTATCTTTTTTTGTTAAATATGTGTCATCTCTGAGAGTTAAATTTCTTATAATTCAACGTTGGTATTCTGCTCAGTGAAATCTATCAAGTCTAGCTGAGAAATATAAATAGATCTAGATCGTCTTGGAGGTTGAGCGTATGGCATATACATTATTGAACTTGAAGTATGAACATTTTTGTGATACACGCTAAATCAACTTGGAGACTGAACTTGTTTCTCGTTTTTAAATATCGACATCAAGATCATCTTTAAGAACGGCATTTTCTGTGTTTACATTTCAACTTGAAGATGAACATTCTTTGAAATACATATTACTATTGGAGTTGGAGATGGATAGGTTTTATTTGCAATATATAATCGAACTTGGAGGTTAACTTTTTTTAATATAAGACAATTCAAAAAGTGAACTTTTTTTTATATTTTACATGTTGGTCACCTTGAATAGAGAGAACTAAATGTAAACTTGGATAAAATATTTATATCTTAGAAAATGAACTATGTACTGTCTTTGAAATGCAACATTTAAATTTAAGATTGAGCTTTTTTCGGAAATATATTCATATATTTATCATCTGAATTTAGAAATATTCTTTTAAATTAAACGTGGTAAATACTGACTTTGTTACAAAAAATAAAACAGCGGTTTGTAAATGGTAACAACTACTAAATCAGTTACAATCAGAATACTAACATCATATTCAAAACTACATCAGACACATAGTTATAATTTCCTTTCAACATAACAATTGCTTTCCCTGGTCTCAGAATCTACGTGTAGTACGTTCATGTATCAATCGTTTGTGGGATATGATCTATTTGTTTCACACATCTTTCTTAACATTGATAATAAGAAAGTACCTTCTTCATTGACCATTTAGAAAGAAGGGTAAATTGATTTTGTTTTGTCGCAGTAATTTACATACAACCACTCTGAATATTCGGCCTTGGCACGTGGCGACTTAATCAAGGAGTAATTTTAAGGTCAGAAATATCCAGGTATTCAATATAAAACATGACAAACTAGTTCAATGCCGTCACATTTTATTTCCAGTGATTCATTCATATGCACATGTGTAAAGTACAATAAACTCAGAAACAGTAAATATCTCGTACATAATTACATAATAAATTAAGAGCATAATGCTATCGACAATGCTAGCAAAAGTGGAACAATAAATAGGCAAATAAATGATAAATAAATGAATCGCAAAGATCATTAACATGTAAAACAAACGATGGGTCTTGAGTAAGAAACGCAATTACTCACTCAACAAATTGTTTTTGATATCGTAACACATATTTATACATGTGCACTATCTTTTCAAAACTTTTAATTAGTAGAAAACAGTCTTTTAGAACACATTATAAAAAGTATTTGCAGATATTTGGAACTTAAGTCATATAAGAATTTTACATGGGTTGGAGTTTGGATAGAAACTTCCGTCCCTTGGGATAACTGTTTTGGAGGGAAACTAGGATCTGCTGAGTTCCTGCGAAAACAGTTATCCCAAGGGATGGAATTTTCAATCTGAACCGAAAAGCCAATTAGATTATTTTTCTTGCATACCAAACACATCGAACATTTATATCAATTGATATTATTATTACTATTTTCATCACGATGACCTTTAAGACTTCAAAAAAGATATATAATTCAAATCAAATCACAACATAAATCATCCCAACATGATGAGGGTTAAATAATCAATTGTTTCCATTTAAATACAACTCGCTTATTTCCAATTATTTTTTCTAAAAAAAAAATCTCAAACAGAAGAGATGTTTTTATGATAAATAGAACAGGTGAACGATTAGAAATGTGTTTATGTCTTGTACATAGGCATTCGTCTTACTTTACATACACACATACAAAATAAATCACGTCAATTATACACTTTTTAACTCACACAATAATTATAATAATGCTAGTAATCTTAAATATATCCCATAAGTTCGTTCTATCAAGATTATACTTTTCAGAGAATAAAGCAGTATTAATAAAGCAATATACAAAGGTTTAAAACTATGTCTAGTTCATTGTTATTGAAGTATGTGAAATCTAAACACTGACAAACCTTCGTCTATAAATGTTTTAGCAAAACTTTGCTATAGTTGTTGGTTTTGTTTATAAACTAACTAACTGTACACATTATCAGTTCTTTATTTGAAACAATAACCTAGAACTAATATATTTTAACAAACTTTTTTTTAAATAAAAATGAAATACCCACGATTTGCTTTAAACGTCACAGTTGTTATTGAATAAAAAACTGAACTGACCTAACGCGAGATAGACTATATGCTCCGCCCAATGGCCAACTAGCGTTGTTTGTCCAAGTAAATGCAATGTAGTATTACCTACACACCGTCAGCTTGTGAAAAATTGAGGCGCGGGAACCAATGTCGATTCTTGGTTGGCTTATCGGATGGCTTGATTCACATCCTGCGTCATGCCAATTACATTTGATTAACTCTTCTTCTATTTGAAATGATACACGGCAATTTTTTAATAAAAAAAATCATTCACCTCCACGCACCTAATCAATCGTTACACATATAAACATATAACCATATGTAGATAACATTATCCAAATATCATTATATGAAACTTTAACAGTAAAGTCATGGTTATTTCGAAAACATGTTAAAATGGGTAAAGATTCTTACAAACCACTTATTGGTGTTTCCTTGAATATTTTCATAACGAGAATAACTGATGATAATGAATATTGTTACACTGTTTGTAGTTAATATGAACTAAGTTGCGTTTTAACCATTGATAAGAGCTGACTCTCTTTTCAAATAAAATCATAACAATGGAACTTGAGTAGTCCGAACTTGATATTTCCGAACTAGTTTTAAGTGACACTTTATCAAACTGCCATGCGTTCATTTACATATCAAATTTGTTATCGTTATGGCATCGACTATTGTGATACCGGTAACCAAGATCATGTTTAAAAGCTTATTAGAATTCTGATACGGCAGCTTGCTCAACAGGAAGAGTTTGATAGTTAATTGACCACGAAAAAGGTATGCGAATAGATATATAAATGCAACAAGCATTATTTTTGTATTTTGTATCTACGATCTGTGAATGACATTTATTGTGTTAACATATTAAATTCGATTTGTTTTGATCTTTCTGACTGGATTCAATATTCTTGCCAAACATGTTTGGGTGAAAATTCAACCTACGTATATACATATATATTTTTTTAAATTGATTTATTTATTAAAGTGACGGGTACAATACATTTTAGAATTACAACATTTGCAAAAGCGTTAGTACATACAAAGAAATACCCAGCCTATTAAGGCTTATCAGTCATCAAAATTTCAATAACTTTAACACATAAACAATGATGAAAAATTACATGGCATTGTTAACCATTTAAAATAAAAAACATCAACACAATTAAATGAATAACAAAATTGTTCAATCAAAGCAATGAAGAAAAAAAAATAGTATAGTACTTGTGCATTCTGTTGAGAGTATACTATAGCCGACGCCGACGCTGTATTGTTATTTATATCATATAAAATAACGGACCACATACAAGTACACTAGTATTTTATTTGTTTTTAAAGCAATAACAAAAAAGTGTAATGAGTGTAAGGATCAAAACAGGCTTTAGTTTATTGGAAATTGGACGACAGATAATGCAAAAATCTTATCAATTGGGAACGTGCTATGGAATAGTATTGATAAAGTATAGTTGAAAATAACAATGCAGCACATTTATAAAACGATAGATTGTAAAAATATGCCTGATCTTATTTTAACATCATTGTGGCAATGTTAGTGTTTGGTACACATTTTGAATTTTGTAAAAACATACATGAACAATGGACCGAGATGTTACATTGGTAGGCATCTTTTAAAGCATTAATGCAACATCTCTGCGGTTAATGTTCGAGAGTCCAGTTCATTGAGAATGTAGATAATTTACTTATGGAACGACCTTTACTCAGCCACATGTTTGCCTGAGATTTTCAATACATCTGTTTACCACATTAAACTATTCAAAATTGGCGTTAAAGATTATAAATATGTACTATTGTTTAATTATTTCGACAGCATATAAAATTAACACTCTCAGACATTATTACTATCTCATGTGCTAGAATTATTTCTACTATTGGAATATCTGTATTGTCCTTTCCTAGAAGAAGTTTGTCTACCGCCGAATGTTATCTGAAGTTTACTGGAATCCGATGTCGGTCGTCTAGTCAGGATTATAGCGTTCTCCATGTGAACCTCACTGTAGACAGATGTGTGCGTCTCATTGTTCCCAAGACCTAACATTACAATATACAAGTAAACATTATATATATAATGTGCATATATTATATACAATAAAACATACAATTATAGATTATTATAAACCTCGTCATATTGAATATACCAATTTACTTTTTCATCATTACAGTACACTTGTTTTAACTAAACTAGATAAAAAAACTAAAAACATTTTCATGTCTAACCATATTGCTTTATTTGGGTTAAGTTAGATTGCCAATTTCGCATATTCTGTAACATTTATTATTATTTTCTATTTATTAAAATAACAGGTGCAATACATGCTAGATTTACAATAATAGCAAAAGTATTAATAACGGTTAAGATTTACCCAACCTGATAAAGTTTATCAGCTATTTTTTTATCAAGATTTCAATTACTTCAACACAAATATAAAGAAACTTACATAACATTTTTTAACATAGAAGAAATAAAAAAGAAGACCAAACAACAAGAACAAAATAAAATGAATTATGACATTTATCCATCAATGTGATGAAAAAAGAAGATATATTATTTTGAGATATTATTGCACTTTAAATTTGTTATAGAAGGTCATTTCTACCTATATATGAATGATTTGTATCATATAAATAATCAGTTTTAGCGTTCAAATGTTCAAGTAAATTATCAAATTTAGGACATTAATTATGAGACATACGAGATATGTCCGACAGCAGACGTAACATCAGAAGAACGCAGCTCACATACAGACGTTTCTGCGGGTTGTTACTGCGCAATGCTACGCGCATAGTTTCTTTCTGTTGCTTTCAGTTTCGGGGTCTAATTTCGCCGTTTGGTTAATTAAAAGTCGAGTCGCATTAGGATATTCACGAAGTCGAAGAAACAACTACGAAAATATAATCAATACCCGTAGTGGTAATTTTCGGATACGAATCATTCGTGAATTTGTTCCAAAGCGCTGAATACATAAAGAATTTACCTGAAACAATATTATTCATACTAGGATGAAGAGAAGGAAGAATAAATTTTGAATTTTTACATTTAGCCTACCTTATGCATGTAAAAGTTTGGTATTGAAGGACATTATGGAAGAAACTTATACTGGTCATACGTAATACCGCGAGTCTAAATTGTTTTTAACCATGTAAAGAATGACATCAATTATAAACAGTAATAAGGCGACTTAAGTGTACCGAGTAATAAACAGTTGAATATACGAAATGCAAACAAATGCCGACGCTAATGAAAGTTGGAGCTTTGCACATGTCTTCCCAGATTGTTATTATACGGGCATTCGCGGTAATAGGTATATTGCGGACTTATGTATACAAGAGTCAATGTTATACATAAACTGTACATGTTGAAGTATAAGAACAGTGGAAACAAACAAGACACATCGATTAAACGGGAAAAGTCCAATATCATTTGACATCAACACAAAGCAATTGAGTATAAGGTAAATTGATGCTTTATCATAAGTCACTAATCAATATCGATGTATCACATAAAATGATAACTTACTTTATCATTTCTAGAGATGAACAACTATAAAAGTGATTGCTTGATTAAATATTTAGCGTCATTTTCATGCAATCGAAGGCTAACAGACGATCACCTAACCAATGTTTCCTTGGATTAACCAGTACTCGAGCACACCCATCTCCGTAACTGATAACTTTCCCACTTGAATCATCCTGGAGACTGTTGCCGGGCGGGGATTCGAACAGTATTCTTATAATGAGTAAATGTTAAAAATAAATTTATACACTGTCACATTTTGTGCTTCCTGTTAAACAGAAAATCGTTACATGAATTATGAAAATAAGAAACTATTCAACACATTTCAGGAATGCTAAACAGAGGCTCAGGTTACAGATAGATTGAGATGTCGGTGCTTGAAATACCTGAAGTGGTTTCATAAACTATGAAGAGACATGAAAATGAAGTTTCAAGGCCAATCAATATCGTGACATAGACAACTTGTACAGAAGCACTAAATGAAGGAGTGACAATCATCAAAAGGGACCAATGGTATGTAGTTTAACTTTTTCAGCTTATTTCTACTATGGGATAAAACAAAATAATCATGAGTACAACAGAGGATCTGGAGGGGGGATCAAACCTGTGACCACTTGTTTGGCACTCCCAATATCCGTGCAAGTAACTGACAACTTTCCCACTTGAATCATTGATTAAAGATGAAAGAACATGAGACACAATGTTGGAATTTGCATATATTTAAATCATCACAGAGACTGGCCACGCAGGTATTTGAGCTTGCAATCCCTTGACAGCTTGTTACATAACATAACAGTTTCATTCAGTAAAAAATGTCCACATACATACAACTTTATAACCATAAGATTTTGTTCAATGTTTTGAACATACATATCATAACAGGTATTGCTGCTCAGTTATAGCCCTTGAGTTGTCAAACTATACCCATATATTTGCTGTTGTTTAAAGTACATTGTTTTGTTTTTTTAGCCAGACCGATTAGCTAGTCCGTAGAGCACGATTCTACTAGCTCAGGGTTGAGAGTTTGATACCTGAGGCTGGCTAACTTACAATGCTAACTTGCAGCTAACTTGCAGATGGGACTTTAAACTGAGGATCTTTATGATGGTGCTTTACACCGAGCAAAAGAACCAGGTGAAACATGGTTGAGTTTCTATGATATTTATTTCCTACACTATCCCCCACAAACTTAAAAAGACTAAACTGTTCACTCTTATGGGTACATCACCCAGGTGGCGATGTAAATTAAGCTAACATACAAATTGTCAAACACACATTGCAATTCATTTCTTTAACTCATATAAACTTTATTTAATTTTCAGTGATGAAGTCAGTCAAGTAATACACCAGGACCAGGCCAATTTATTACAATATGTGTTGCCAGAAGCATGGATTGTGGCAGTAAATCAGATATTGGGAACATGTTAAGAAAAAGTATTCGAAAAACATATGAAGTTTTTGTCAAAAGACTGTACGAAATGTACATATTATGAAAAATCAAGAACAATCACTACCAGTTCACCAGTGTTCTAAAATTTGATTGACAATTAAAAGATTAATGTTGGAAGTAAGCCTAGTACAGGAACAAAACTGTCCAAGTTAATGTAATAATAATAGATGACGGTGTCACTACTATAGCCAAGATAAATACCAGAAAAAATGACTTGAATGGAGAAGATGAAACTCTGAAGATATTTTGTTGAGTAGCAGGTCACTGGTGATCCAACCTTGATTGACAGTACATGGTTTTACCACTAGGCTTCTAACATTTCAAACTATTACTCACAAATATTGATCTTCATAAATTACCCGGTATATATGAAATGTATGAAAGCAACATAACAGTAATTACATTATAAATTACAAATATTATAATTGCTATGTAGTGCATCATTTACAAATATGAAAGTTACCTCTGCAATGGAACTTAATTTATAAAAAATAACAACAGATAATGTTCACCATCTTAACAATTTTAGGCCATTTTATTTAAACGGGAGGTAACATTTAGTACTGTAGCTTAGTAACAAGCAAGGTGACATGTATTTTTTATTCTGTGATATTGTTTGTTGTTGTGCTTCTTTGTAGAATAAATGAAACAATTCTCTGCGTTAGAACATTTTTTATAATTGAATTGGTGTGAAAATGCATCGATTGCGGCCATTTTATGAAAAAGGGAGGTACTATTTAGCACTGTAACGTAGTAACAAGCATGATGACATATACTTTTTATTTTATTTTCTGATATTGTTTGTTATAGTGCCTCCTTGTAGAAAGAGTGAAAAAATTCTCCGCGTTTGAACTTTTATTATTATTGAATTATTGTGAAAATGCATCGATTGCGGCCATTTTATGAAAAAGGGAGGTACTATTTAGCACTGTAACGTAGTAACAAGCATGATGACATATACTTTTTTATTTTATTTTCTGATATTGTTTGTTATAGTGCCACATTTTAGAAAGAATGAAACAATTCTCCGCGTTAGAACTTTTTTTTATTTTTGAATTAGTGTAAAATTGCAATATTTGCGGCAAAATTTATAATCATAGAAATTTATGAAAGTCATTGTATGAAAGGTGAAACAGAATTCCCTGTTCTAAATATACACGCCCAGCATGAACAAACACTTATAACTTAGAGATATACGCGTCTAAAGTATCTAATTGTATTATCTCTTTATTACAAACATCGGGTTTCTGAAGCCACGTTTTCTGTTTTGTGTACATTTGCCATTTTCAATGAACTGCTTTCGGGTTTCCGATCAATCATCGGATAACATCGTGAAGACTCGTTCCCGATTTCATTTTCGAGACTTTGTTCGGGAAGTTTACGGAGTTCAATGTAAACATTGCGCAATACTTTATTGCGGGGACGTATTAAAGTTTTGGCCAATATTCAATTACTATTAATTTGATAACTTTCAAGTAAATAAAGGTTATACGTCAATATATAAGCATTATTTTGTGCACACTGCATATAAGAAAAGTCTGGATTAACAGCTTGTTTGTGTTACTTGCCAATATAATCCCTTTAAGGAAGAGTTTAAGGGTCTGAAGCGGTTACAATGTATACTATTATTGTTATTATTACTTTGTTATTATTATTATAAGTATTATTATTGTAATCATTTATATTATTATTATAATTGCAATATTATTTTTGCTATTATTATTATTATTATTATTGTTGTTGTATTGTAGTTTTCGTTATTATTATTATTATTATTTTTGTTCTTACCTTTATTATTATTATAATTGTTGTAATCATTAATATTATTTTTATTATTATTTTGGTTATTATTAATGTAACCATTAATATTGTAATTATCATTATTTTTGTTTTTGTTATTATTAATATTATTGCTGTAATAATTAATATTATTATTATTATTTTTGATATTATTATTTTTGTTATTAATATCATTATTAATATTGTTATCATTACAATTGTTATTATCATTGTTTTTGTTATTATGTTTATTATTGTTGTAATCATTAATATTATTATTATTATTTTCGTGATTATTATTATTATCAATATGTTTATTATTATGATGATGATCATTATTATTATTATTATGATTATTATAATACTTGCTATTATTATGATTATTGTTCGTACCTTTGTTATTATAATTGTTGTTGTTGCTATTGTTTTTGTTGTTGTTGCTGTTGTTTTGTTGTTATTATCATTATCATTAATAGTATTGTAATCATTAATATTATTATTATTTTCGTGATTATTATTATTATTATTTTTGATATTATTGTTATTATTTTTTTTGTTATTATTATTAGTATAATTATTGTAATCATTTATATTATTATTATTATTATTGCTATATTATTTTTGTATTATTATTATAATTATTATTATTGTTGTTGTATTATTATTTTCATTATAATCAATAGCAAATACAGACTTGATTTTTTGATTATCCAAAATTAAACCCGAAGCTAAAATCGTAAACACATCAACGGAAACGATCGTAACTTTAGGTAAGATCCTTTAAGATATTATTATTAAATAAGAAGATAAATAATAATATTGATTAACATCATAAGTGTTGACGTTCTTTATGTTACGAAACAAGATGCGTCACTTTGAAGTGCCATTTATCAACTTTAACTTAAGAATCAATACATTATCTACCGTTTAATCGTTGCTAGATAAAGCTTAACTAGGAAGAGATCTGCTGAACGAAGTGCTGTAAGAAGGTAAGAAATAAACTACATTTGTTGAACATTCATAAGATTCGAGTTACACGAACCCCCTCGGTGTGCAATGACGTTGCATGCAACATATATAGGTTATTACATGCATATCATAAACGTTCAGCACCTGAACTTTATTCCACATTGTTATACCATTCAGAAAATTCACATAATTTAATTGGTTGATTCTCTCAGATTTAAGGGTAGTACAAAACTGCATATACCGTCGATTACACCATCACATTTTCGCGTTTATGTATTATTATGTAATTTGTTGGAAACGTTACCAAAAAATGTGTCAACAGTCTGTAGTTTAAATACATTTTTATGTCGATTCCATCTACTATTTACTAGTAAAATGTCAAACATATAGAGATGTATTATATATTTTAAACAGTCAGGCGACTTAGTTTGATTTTTACCAGGAACTACTTTTATAGCGCACCAATTGCTGAAATGCGGCATTCAGCTAAAGGGTAAGTTCAATTTGAACACAAGTCGCTCGAGTAACTTGGTTCAGCGAGCAAATTATAATGATAAAACTTACAAGTGCGTTAGAATAGGGTCTAGTATATTGTAATTTTAAAATTTGCAACTGTATATGAGGTTTTTTAATGATCTAAAATATGTGTTTACGACTTAACAGTCTGTGTCGCCGTTAAAGAGATTGCGCCACTTATAATCTCATATACGGCGCAAAAACCAAAATTAAAATATACTTAACCGTATATTAACGTTCAACAATATAACTAATATATATATATACCAAAGTTACTTACCACAGCATAGTATACGTCTAAAGGCACGTCTGAATTTCACTGACATTGCGTTATACAAGATGGGGTTGATAGCGCTGTTGATGTACACCATAGTGCGACAGAAGAGCAAGAACCACAAATCCATGTATTTCTGAGTAGCAAGCGAATTGTACACAACCATAGTCCTGTATGGCATCCAGGTCGCCATGAACACACCAACAATAACGGCCAGCATCCGAACCACCTGTGTTAATAAAGTTATATAAAGTAAACTATTTTTTTATTATATTATATTGATAACACATGTTAAAATGAAATGCAAATTGAAACACTATAATTTAACAATGCACATTTTGACATTCTGTGAAAGTAACAGTAATTTACTTAATAACAAAGCAGGCAACATTGTTTGCTATTTATACGAAGAACAACGGCAACAGTGTTGTGAAAAACCTGACTGTAGATAGAGGTATACCTGACTGTAGATAGAGGTTTACCTGACTATAGATAGAGATACCTGACTGTAGATAGAGGTATACCTGACTGTAGATAGAGATACCTGTCTGTAGATAGAGGTAACCCTGATTGTAGATAGAGATACCTGACTGTAGATAGAGGTATACCTGACTGTAGATAGAGATACCTATCTGTAGATAGAGGTATTCAGCTCCGAGTGCATGAACAGACAATATAATAATGAATAAAAACATGAACAGAGACGAACACACATGGTAATCAAAGTAGATTTGTATAGTGTTTTTCAATGTAAAATACTGTTGGCGACTACAGACATTTAAGTGTTGATAAAAAAGTATGTATCTTATTTTTGTCTATAGCTTATACGTTATTAGGTGATTTTATAAACTTATGTAGTATATAAGTAACATCTTAGATTGTGCAACAGCTTCAAACTAAAGTTAAATTGAAAAAAATAACGCTATGAACCAATTATAAGAATGGTTATCAGTAATAAAGTTTTGTATAATTTTGGAAAAAAACATCAATAACACACTTATTCGCGAAACTATCCAAATAGAACCACTTGGCTGGCAATGTTAAATTGTCAGGTTTAATTTACATTTATCAATTTACATTTATTACATTCAATATTTATTTTGCTCACCTAAATGTTTTGTTTCTTTTTGTAATTGTTTATTAAAGAAATGTTACATTATGTTGATTTGTTTAGTTATATAAAATAGTATCATTTTTTATATTTATCCAGTTCTAACACATGATAATATGAGTCTTATAGGGTGAAAAATCAATATCGACAGTTTTGGGGACCTTTGAAACATAGTCAATTATTTGTAATGTCATTTAATACCAGCATAAGTTAATGGGGACTGTCTTCTTGGTTATTATGGTATGTATTATTGAATGCGTGCGAACAAACGTGATTCATCTCAACATGCCATGTATTACATGATTTTTAAAATATCAAAACTTTTATAAACCAAGCAATTAAGCGACATGCTTCATCTTCAATACACTTATTCTACTTTACTTCCGAGCCGATCTCCGTGCAATTACAATACTTCATTTGGAAAGTTTACAAAACTCTGCTTAATGCAATTTTTCTAAAGAACTTAAAGAAAATTTATAAATCTGTCTATATCTAAAATCTTGAAATAAGTACTTGGGTTTTCATTGCAGAAATCTTTTTTCATTTTGGAGATTGTTCAACGAAAAGTGCTTCCGTCGGGATGTGGCTTGATTGCGTCGCGATAGATAACAAATGACTCGTTTCTTTTAATTAATGCTTATGTTATGATTTGAATGGCTGTATTGGTATATTTGAACATTTTGAAGTCATTGTTTGTGTTTCAAGTGTACATGAAAATAAAATGGATGCCTGGAATTTGGAACACAAATACAAATTATTTGAAATTTACTTTCGCTTTATCAACAATGTAAACATTAAACAGAAAAAAATAGTTTATTTACTGTAGAAATAAAACGGAAAAACAATAGAGGGCTTACACCATAACAGGTTTATGTTCAAGCTATCCACTCCAGTAAGTATTTAGTAGTGCTTCATTAATTACAATCTAGTTAGTTAATTGCATTGTGAAGACCGGTAAAAGCAGAGGCAGGTTGTATGAATTCATAAATTATGTACAATCCCTTTCCTCCATACTGGCGGTTACACTAAATGCTGTGACTTACGTTTCTTTATTACGGAAATAACCACCATAGGAGAATGGCTTATAGAGAGACACATTAGCTTAATTGAGCGATTGAACGCCCGCGGTTAGGTGACAAAGCTCTTGATAACTATTAAATATCAATCAGGTATTAAATATAAATTTTCCGTTTGGTAGAAGAGTTAAGAAACCGTTATAAATAATATAATACTATAGCTACTATGATTTGATTTTATTGGCTATCGGGTACGTCCTTTTGCTCCATATTTGGAAGTAGTCACTTAAGTGCCGCAATGCAAAAGTCTATCCCAGAACCTGATATCTCCCGGATCAGATCTTTTAACCCTCAATAAAAAAAAGAAGGAAATTCAATGCTTGTCCCACAATTATGGCAATTGAACGCTTACTAAACTGTGACGTCATCAAAACTTTCGGTTGATACAACTAATCAATCAACGTGCTCAAATGGGGCTCTCCCCACATTTAACAGACCCAATCTGGAAAGCTGGGTCCATTCTACAGACTACGCAATTTAAGGAACATTTTTGAATGAGTGAAGAATAGTTATTATGATCAATTACGGTTAATATGTTGATTATGACAATTGCCAATTATATATTAGCTTTGTTATAACAGTTTGCTATTGCTTCATACTGGGAAAGCACTGATGAAAAAGCCTGGCATGTTTGGTTACATATTATTGGAATGGGATTTATTCGTTTACAACTGAAACAGTATCTATGTTTGTATCTGGATTCGCACAACTAGCCATTACTGCTGCGTTTATGACGTTGGATTTACAAAGCAGGCATTAGTGTTCATTAAGGCTGTATAGATTTGCAGCATATAATTGTGTATGATAAAGTCCGGTCGACTTGTATCTTTGCATCAATAATCTTGCTATAAATAAAATGGACGTATCTTTATTATAACATGTTGGTTCAAATGCAGACAGAAATCCCCACAGTTCCTCGTCATCACACATAATTGCAATATAATCCCAACAGTCTGTCGCCATAACACATATAATTGGAGTATAATGTCCAGTGTCCGTCATCACACATATAATTGCAGTATAATCCCGACAGTCCGTCGTCATCACACATATAACTGCAAAATGTTTCATCGTATCAGCACGATTTATTTCAATATATTAAATAAATTAATTATTTTGCTCAATCTATGTTTATTATCAAAACATGTATTTGTTTCATAATTTTTTAATAAAGATACCCGCATCATTCACGAATGTTCTGTTAGTAGATACTTTTATCTATAGTAACTGTCAGGAAACTATTACAGTCCATTATGTTTACCGTATAATTATAGAAAATGTTTATGTTACATTATGAGTTTTCATACTTGTCAGCTAAATAATATCAGGTATGTATTTTGGATTAAGTATTGCAATATGCACCTAATAAGCTTGATACTGATACTTGAATAAAGGTGATAATAAATTAAACATGTGAAAATAAAAATCTATTTAGCTGCACATTGGTGTAATTCAACTAAACAGTCTTAATACAATGACTATACTTTTTCTTTATATTATCATTATGTTTTTCCAATATTATTTTCTTTAATTTGTTCCTTAATATTTGCTAAATCACAAAAAAAATCTATGTTACATATTCATTAATATATGCGTGTTTATTATAACTCCCTCGGAAAGTATTCGTAGAGGGCTTGTTGATATGTTCCGATTTGTTCTTGATTTAGAGGGGACACAAGGCATCCTATGTCAACAGTCAAAATACAATTATCTTATTTAGTACATATGCGCGTCCGTCGCTGCGATATGCTTGAACTAGACTACAAGTTGAAGTTATTGCCCTTTCCATTTTTGAATTGATTTATTTGCTATTGATTTTGGAAGTAGTCACGGAAGATATAGTGTGGTTTTCGGACCTATTACCGATATATTAATGAGTGAAGGAACCAGATTACGAGATATAGGAAGCAGAAGTTTTTGAATTAGTAAAGAATATATTATTATAGGTAATATTTACACATATATGCTTATAGTGATAATGCATTTATGATTATAAATTAGTTAACAAACACCGATGGCTTGTTATAAAAGTTTGCTTATTGTTTAAAACTGGGAATGAAATAATGACAGATGCCGTTTGATTAGCGATTATCAGAATATCGAAATAAAAGTCGAACAAAGAAACTGGTATCATTATATTAATCGAGAACATGCAATTTGAACTATTTATACTACAACTGTTGCTTTTGCGACATTGATTTCACAAGGTAGGCATAATCTAGCTAGTTTACATAAATCATTTTCTTAGCAATAAAATCGTCTACAATATATTCCGGTCGAATACTTTCTTGTCAATTTCTACCGTGCACTTTAAGAGTGCAAAACAGTGACCTATGTTTATTCATTAATATAAAAATGCCTGATGTTTGATTCAATCTCTCATCTAGATTTTATTAGCCTTAATATACTTATTACCTTCACTGTATGAGTGTCGATATTACTCGATAATTCCGTGATGTGTGACAACTTCACTATTACATAATAATTACAACATAATTCCCAGCATATCTTTCTCTGCATGGACGTGTCCGTAGTCAATAATGTTTTGTACCAGTATTTTGAGTGTGTTTTAAATATAAATTTGTCATTAGCTGGGTATTGACAAGCTTCTGAATACTGTTTATATCTCCAATAAGTTTTAACCTTTTTGATATTGCATGTTCTGTTTCCGTTGAAATATATTTAAATCACAAACCACGCCGTCTAAACATGATTTCTTCGATGTTATGCGACGTTCGACATCAACTAGTAATGTAACAGACGTTTATTTTCGATTTCGTAACATGACTTTTCATTAGTGTTCATTACTATTCATCACGCCATATTATATCGAGTTTTAAAATGGTGGCTTTTGTCGGTTAATAAAGATTTTGTGTAAACATTTTCAATCTACAGTACATTTTTTAGCTCGATTTCGAAGAATGCTGAAAGCTTAAATGATTCGATCTCGAGTTCGTTTCCTGGGTATATAATGAGTGTAGGTTTTGAGAGGTCATCGCGCCGAGCGTCTGAGTGACATGCGACAGTAAGAGTGGTAGGTCAACACTATCTACTCTCTGTTATCGCACTGCTTAAATTTTTTAACCGACTATATTATTATTATTATTATTATTATTATTATTATTATTATTATTATTATTATTATTATTATTATACCACACTTATATAGCACTCTTATCATATTAGATTCGCCAACTTTCACTGATACATTTTCAACCTACAGTTAGTTAAAAGGTTAAATTTAATAAGAAAACTAAACATTGTTTGATAGACAATGTTGTAGACGATATTTATTGTTTTTGTGTTTTTGTTTCACACTTTACTAAAACAAAGGTACAGGGTGTCCCAAAATATATGATACAGTTTTGAATGTAAATATTTTATTACTGTTCATAATAAATGAAATAATATGCGTATCATGATACAGGATATACAATAATATTTTTTTGATATGCAATAAGTGGGACTAACCCTCTTTGTATACATATGACACACGCTGAAATCTATAACCCGTTTTATAAAATATGCTTCAAGTGGCGTCCTTTTTGCTGTACTTCGACGTCAAGACGGTCCCTAAAGTTCCTTACAACTGATTCGCACGTGTTCTGTCCGATTGATCTCATTTTTATTTGAATGCACAGGTCGACAAGCAAAACTGCAGATACTGGGAAAGTGAAAAACCAAACATGTATTTAGAGAAGCCTTTACACAGCAAACAAGTGACGGTTTGGGCAGCACTTTGCTCCAGGGAATCATTGGACCATTTTTTTTCTATGAAGACGAAAATGGAGAAACTGCGACTGTAAATAGTGACCGTTATTTAAAATTGTTAAAAACTAAATTTTTACCAGCCCTGCGAAGACGAAACATCGACATTTACAATATATGGTATCAGCAAGATGGTGCAGCCCCTCACAAAACCCCGAAGTGCTCGCCTGTTAAGAACAGAAATATGGGGGTGTTAAACCTGATTTCACTGAAAACGTCTACACCATGTCCGCCGCACTCGTCTCACCTTAGCCCGTTTGACTTCTTCCTGTAGTTTTATCTTATAACTACAAAAGATTATCCTGGTATGTCGATTTAGATCATTTAAATAATGAAAACAAAGCCATTAATTTCAAATATTCCATTATAGACATGACAATACCAATGTTAATATAGATTTATTAATGTAAAATATGGGTTTATTTCAGTTTCAGTGTGGTCGTGAAATATACATTTTAAATATATCTACTTATTTGTTTTACTAAAAGTCATTTAATATTCATTTCTGAAACATTGGTAATATATTTTGAAGCATTTCCAAAAGAAAGAACTATAACAAGTGTAGATTATTGTCGATTTAGAATATCCAGGCTTCACTTTCTAATTATCTCCCATAAGATTATTTCGCCCGTGAAATAAGAGCTGTATAAATCGGTTGAGCATCATTTTTGTTAAAAATGGTAAAAATGGTCTATTTCTTTACATTTATGAGAACATTGGAACACTTTCATGAGTTCTGCTATGGGAACTGTTGAATGAAGATATAACAGTTAAAAGATGCGTTATGATACACTTCAACAAATGGGCAGAATTGGCACAACTACAGATGTGTCATCAAACCATCAAAATTGTGAAATAACTATTTGGCCAACAAAGAAAATAAATGAAACTAACTACAACCTTAATACTGACCATGTGTAACAATGGCGACATCGTACAGTTATTAATGAAATCTATAAAATCTCTTATTTTGTCTTTCAAGTAGACATATTCGTTATAATCTTGGAACTAAAGGAATAAATGGTAACGTTTCATATTTTCATATTTACCGACACTTTTGTAAAAGAAACTTTGTTATTATTTAGCTATACGTTATTTTCCTCACTCCACAGGAGACACTGTTTAGCAGTTAGAAGCCAACATCAATGTATAATATAACATGACCATAATATAAAAAGGGCGGAGCTAGATGAAACGGTCAGTACAAATATAATATTATAAAATTGGAACAATTTTTTACTACTATTGATAGATGAAAAGGTAGTTTCACAAGTCACAAGATAGTCCAGTGAAGCTCCGAATCAAAGTCACATTATGAAGATCAAACTGCGAAAACACATCTCCTACACAAAATGTTGCATTTAAATGATTGATAATAGTATAGTTGCTATATTTACAATGCTAAACCCTGATTCACATAACATATCGTTCATATACATGGTCAATACAACCGAATATGTTATTTCGTTTTGTTTTCGGTTGCGATCTGTGCTTCTTGGAGATCTTTGTATTTGTTCAGGGAATACTTTCACTTACGAACTATAACCTTATCAAAATATAAAACTGAAAGTCACACTTCATATTAAAGAAAGTATAATTAGTTTTATAAGTGGCGTCATGCACGCTTTGGAAATTGAAATGATTATTAAATATCAGCAATACCCTATATAAAAAAAAAACAAATTGAAAATTAAAAATATGCGAAAAATTATGCGTTGTTCATAGTTATACCCCCTTTCCAAAATAGTAATGCATTAGAGAATTGGACCTCATACTGGAGTAGATGGATTTGTCGAGTAAAAGTTTAAATCTGGCTATTGAAAGAGGAAACCGGTTTTAAGTTCCTCATGTATTTGTGTCATTTTTATGGCAAACCGATTATTACAGTAAATCCGCTTATTAACAATAATTTCGAGGGGAAACGGTATATATCCTCGCAGAAAATCCTTTTTCAACCTTTTTCTACGTGTAATCCAGTTTCAATATAATATATTGCCTCGTTAAGATATACATGTATGTTTTTTAAGAAAAGGTGATTAGTGAATATTTAACAAACTTTGTCTCGTGTATCTCAAACATCTTCCCATATTACAAGTATTGCATTTACTCAACGTGATAAAGACATTGTAAGTCCATTAGCAAACTATTTAAACAGATTTTGTTAATGCAGAGAAATCGTAAATGCCACGCACAAGTATTACAATGAAACCATAATTAGAATTAAAACAAATAATGTTACAATACGAAGAACATTATGCTGCAGACGATGCCTGAGGTTAACCACGGCCAGACACACTCCATCCTTGCAATTCGTTGACTACTTTCCTACATTTTCTGAGGTTGTAGATTCGTGGACGTTAAACAAAATTCCAGTCAGTACGTATACTATTACCGGGCTGGCATTTGAAAGCAGGATCGAAAAATCTGTAGAACGGACTCAGCTTTCCCGACAGGGTCCGTTAAAAAACAATGTTGGAAACATTACATTTGAGCATGATGATTGGTTAGTTGCTTAAACTGAACAACGCCACTGTTTAGTAAGTGTTCAATCACTATAAATTGTGGAATAGGCATATAATTTCCTGCTTTTTCCATTAAGGGTTGGTAGATTTGATCCGAGAGATATGAGGTTCTTGGATAGATTGAGGACCGAAGGAATGAAAGTCAGAAACGTTTCCGATTTCAGATTCAACGATTATTTCAGAAAGATTGTTGCAATTTTCTATCAAACATAATCGAACTCATATCTAATTATATGAAGACGAGTTTGTTTTGCCGTGGAGTTTCTTTGTTCAATGTGCGCTAATATAAGGTGTATAATATGAAAAAGCTTTACTTGAGGAACACCTTATCACAGCGGTTTCAAAATCACATACGCCTCGTGGCTTCCTAACAAATATTAAACAAATTCTACCCAAAGACAAAGCTAAAAAACACACAATTGGAGGCAGATAAAACTTGTAATGGGATGACAAAAAGAGTTAAAAACTACAAAATACATTTGCCAAACATTAGTTAAACATGTTCACTTCATTTATAACATATCATTCTGACTAACGTGGTTACTAAAAAAATATACAGCCAATGCAGAATTTCACACAAAATCTGATAAAAATGAGCTAAAACTTTCAAAGCAGAGAACGATGTTTTATTTAGTCTGTTAATGAAAAGTATTTAATTATGCAACATCCTCTTATCTCCGCTTACGGATTACGATTATATCCAACTCATACGAAACACTTAAATGAGCTCTTCGAAGTTTAACTGAGACCAACATATAATTGTAAGAAAGCAAATTATCAACGCTCTCCATGTACACAATCCAGTAAATAATCAAAATGTTTTATCAAAGAAAAATGATTGCGGAAACATGGTTGTCTTAATTTGGAAACCTTTGTTATTAAATCCGCATTACATTCAGATTATTCAAAAGTTGTCATTTTCTTAAGAGATGACATAGGAATGCTAGTTTTTATTTGCTATTTTGAACGATTTAAATTTTAAATAAAGATTAAATATTTAGAAAATTAAATTAGTTAATAAGTTTTATATAATTTGAAGCAGCAACAAACAGAAATGGTTGACATGGCTACGCATTATGTTAATGTCACTGTTAAATCGAAAACCAACACAGTATCAGCACGCATTAAACATATGTAGTTGAAATAAATCCATAGCTATACCCAGTCAGGAAAACATGCGCTAGACAGCTGTATCATCATACCTCGAGCAGTTTCGTAATAAAATATGTCTCTTATTATTGACACTCCGGCTCACAATTCCATCTAATCATGATTAATTAGTGGTTAGTATTATCTCCATTAATCTTTTACGACTTTAATTGACGTTTTCACTGACATTCTATGACATCAAAATAAAGCGCATGTCAGAACTCTTTGTTATTGATTATCACGAACATTGCTTTCTGCATTTGTCAGGTATATCGAGCATAAAACGTCTGTGATAATGCATTAGTAAATGAAATATTTTATCACATACCGGATACAGACATCTTTGACCATAAGACAACTTTATGTGTACTCAGGTTGAATAGAAAATTCAGGTGTCGGAAATATAAAATTCAAGATATGTATGAAGAAACCGTCATTTTAAAGTAAATACTTTAGGTATGTTCCATAATAACCGTCATTTTAAAGTAAATACTTAAGGTATGTTCCATAATAACAATTGTTTATCTTACTTCACAGTATCTGTTCAAATAATACACTTCAAAATAAAAACCTTACCCATGTCCATAAGGGAAAACAAGACGTCATACAATTAGGCGTATACGTCATTAACCTGACTAAATGAGATTCTTCTACATTTCCTTAGAACCACTGCTTTTGTAACAATATTGCCAGAGACTCGATTCTGATAGAAAGCAATGAAACATCAGTTTGGAATATTCTGGTATCAAATTTATTACTCTAGTCTACATAATTGTGGATGATGTGCGTATAACAAGATGTATATAGCTGATGATAACGCATACCAAAGAAGTGTTATATGCTACCGCTTTGGAGCATTCTGTTCAACATCCTCTAATGGGGAACTTAAACCTGGTTTACGGTTGCAATAAACTTCTCCCTGTTTTCCCATTGCGACATAGAACACGATAAACGAAACAACTACAGTAACTAAGAAACTACGTTCCAGAAAGAGTATTGAAACTATGGCTAGACAGTATCGAAGGTAGACGTCTATAATTATTTATAAATAATCCAATCATTTAACCTTAATTACGTTATCAAGACAAAAGTTAGTTATCAGATAGTTAACCAGCTGAAAAAAAAAACACACACAAAAATCTATCTCTTCATTTGTACTTAAGAACCTAAGTGGATTTTGACATACTTTTGATATTTTGGGTTAATCTGTACAAAACATCGTGGCGTATTTCTGAATTTCGGAACATTACATCCGACACGTTACATTCTCCTTAGTATTATAAGAACAAACATTACATCCGACACGTTACATTCTCCTTAGTATTATAAGTACAAACATTACATCCGACACGTTACATTCTCCTTAGTATTATAAGTACAAACGTTACATCCGACACGTAACATTCTCCTTAGTATTATAAGTACAAACATTACATCCGACACGTTACATTCTCCTTAGTATTATAAGTACAAACATTACATCCGACACGTTACATTCTCCTTAGTATTATAAGAACAAACATTACATCCGACAAGTAGCATTCTCCTTAGTATTATAAGTACAAACATTACATCCGACACGTTGCATTCTCCTAAGTATTATAAGTACAAACATTACATCCGACACGTTGCATTCTCCTTAGTATTATAAGTACAAACATTACATCCGACACGTTACATTCTCCTTAGTATTATAAGTACAAACATTACATCCGACACGTAACATTTTCCTTACTATTATAAGTACAAACAAAACGATAAAAAACAGTCAAGAACAATGACTAAACAACACGCAGACACGTGATCGGCTCTTACGGGAAAAAAACGTGATATCATGTATTACACTTGATGCTATAACATGGACTCATTGTGTGATACTGCTAGGGTACTAGCGGATCAATTTCGGTAAAAAACATATCACGCTCGAAATGTAGTTAATCTTAAATATGATATAAACTGGTGATTGAATAATCTGAACCTGATGGATGGAAGTGAAATATAGAAGCTTATACATAACACAAGAATACTCTCATACTGTTCTGTAAATGCATCATAATGTAGATGACTTTATGTTATATAAAATGTTTCTATCGTAACCTTGGATCAAGATATTAGTCATGTATTCATAAAATATATCAACTCGGTATATATGCCATGAACAAAACCCCTATCATTATGTCAGCCTATGACCTGTGACGATTGTTATGGAATGTATAATTGTATTTCGTGCACCACATATACCGACAGGATGAATGTAATACTGTGATAAAAGACCTTATGTATACCTCTTGTGTATGATTATTTTCAAGACTTCCAGACATATTTGAACACTTCAGACATAAATACATACTTGCAGAGTTGAAGAAGAATGATTATTATTATTTTCTTAAGGAAATGGTTTTTTTTATTGTTTTGTTTTTAATTTTGGAACGTCTGGCGGATATGAAACCCTAAGTAGTTCCTATCACTCAAACAGTTATATCGAACAGTAGCTGCATTTCCTATCACTGATACAGTAATGTCAAATAGTAGCTGCATTTCCTATCACTGAAACAGTTATGTCAAACAGTAGCTGCATTTCCTATCACTGAAACAGTTATGTCAAACAGTAGCTGCATTTCCTATCACTGAAACAGTTATGTCAAACAGTAGCTGCATTTCCTATCACTGAAACAGTTATGTCAAACAGTAGCTACATTTCCTATGACTGAAACAGTTATGTCAAACAGTAGCTGCGTTTCCCGATAACGGCCTTATATCTGAATATTGTATAAGTTGTTTTAACAGATGTCTGGATTTAAGAATGCCAATGATCGAGGATATACATTAGGAAATCTTTAAAAGTAAAAAACGTCATAAACGTCTGATAAAATATTAATATTTTTAATTGAATATAAACCATCCCATTGTCATAAATATATAATCTCAAAATGGTTTGATCTATCAAATCCACCAAAGTGTGAAAAAAGCGATATAATTTAAATTGGATTGGTAATTTTGAAAAAAAATCACCAGTCTTAAAATTTAACACCCACAAACCATGGAGAGGGTCAAATTGAATGTTAGAAGAATGTGTAGCCCAACTCAATTCCTATATTATAAATAGACATAACATATGTTTCAACCACAACAAACATCTTGGTTAAATAATATGAAACAGATATAGAACCCAAAACAGAATAACACTCACTTGTTTGTGAAAAGTACATGTGTGTAACAAATAATATAACTTGATCAGGTATTTAGTATCAATTGACAAAACAGTACGAATAATCGGTGCGCTGTCTTACGGACATGTCTTGTTTTTCTACCAATACCGTTCTATTTTCGATGCAAGTCATTATCTTTTTTTTGTAATATGTTAATATTTTTTAACAGCATAAACATAAAGGAGAATGCAGATTGCACATCGCTGTTAAAGGGAGTTGCTTTCATTATATAACGACATGATTACATTAAATTGTTTGCATGGATTTTGTCAATATCAGTTTGAAAAGGAATCGTTTGTTTTTTGTTTTTATCACTAACTGCTATAGCAACTATTTGTTATCATATCAACCGATTGTAACAACCATGGGTCCCTATATAACCAATTAAGCGACATTTGGCCAACATGAACGTCTTTTTTCAAGTCAAATTCACCACAAACTAGATATCTAACCCATAAAATCTACATTGGACACTGAAGATGTAATGTAATATTACTAAAAGTTTAGATTCCTATCTAGATGTTTTGAAGAAAATAACTCAGGAAGGCCGAGCCTATTTTTTTTTTATTTATAGGTGACATTGACTTCTCAACGGTTTGGAAAAGGTGTAGAATGGGAAGAGAATTTGAATTTAAACCTTTTTTCTCTGGCCTAAAAACCTACAATCTTATAACGTTTAAGGACAAAGTAACAAAGTTAATGTTAATTACATTTTAATAATTTTTAATCTTTATCAAAAGTTTAAAACACTTATATAGATGATATCTGGTATTTAAATTAAGTTCAGACTTAGGATATAGATAGCAAAAAGTTAAAATTAAACCAACGATTATACAATTGGCTATTGAAGTAAAAAACATCAATAGTTATACAGTCGTGGAAAATGAAATAGCATTGTACCAATTTTCCGACTTGTACTTCTAACTGTGTATGCGAACTCGTCTGGATAGCGCAATTATAGCGTACATTCTTGTCAATTCAGAGGTCCCGCGCTCGATTCCTTATGGATTCGTTCTTTGTGACAAAATGTTCTCCGTCTCTATTTCAAGTTGGAATGATGTCAGTTACTTGCAGATATCGGTTAGTACTGAATTCATTGAAAACCGTTAGGATACCTGACCGCCATTATATAACTGTAAACTTTTGAAATGGCGTTAAACTCATCACACTCAATCAACTTCGAAATGTGACCTTGAACTTCGACATATTGATATTTTCTGTTTCTTGACATTTTCGTCTTGTCGTGGTGAACTCGTACGCACTTATTTAGAGCTTTTTTTTTTAATTTGCCGGCGGAAAACATGGGTTTGATAAAATAATACAAGTTGTTGATAGAGTTGGTTTAATATATGCACATGCATTTTTGATACTTTGGAGACTCATTTTTGTTTATTACAAAAAAAATCAAACATAGTCAACGAAGTCAGATCCCCGATAATTGCCCTTCTATATAAAGATAAGATTATAAAGAATCTGGTTGCAAGGAATTGTCAGATACAAGCATATTTTTTGTTAAATAACTTTACGTTAATGAATATACTATGTTAAGTTTATATATTCAAAAAGTTACTGTAGCTGCCAATATGCTTTGTTCCTACAATATCTTAGGGCTTAACCATATCAGTATAGCAGCGAGATACATGAAACACTGTACATGCCCCATCCCGCCACCCCTCCAACACACACATACACACCGGTGTAGCTACACGAAGGCACTGCACTTTTCCCAGAAAAATAAAAGTCCCTAAGTAATTGATATATGTTTTACATAGAAACATACACACAAAGCCCCCGATAATTAACCAATGGTAAATTACCTCAGAGCCCCAATCAAAATTTTTTAGACCTGCAGGTTTACTTTGACCAAGCTAGGTCACCTGCCCAAATTTGCAGGAGTGTAGAGGGACACTCTCCTCTACGTCTTGGCTCGTAGTACTGGAAGTGAAACTCGATTCATGCGTGCGTGCGTGCGTGCGTGCGCGCGTGTGTTTCAACAATAACGCTTAAAATAAAAAACATTGACGTAGTTAACAACCATATTTTCTAAGAAATGAGTGGAATTGAGCGGTTAAGTGTTAAAGATATGAAACATTTAAGTTTTCGAGCGGTTCCCCGTATCCCAATAGCGGGAGTAGAGTAGAGTTACCGCCACCAGCAGGAGAGGGACACCCTCCCCACACACTACACCCAGGCTGCCTCTCCTCAATAACTGATGTACTATTACGCTCATTAAAGTACCGTTTACCTACAAAAAACTTATAATTACGTAAAGTTACTCAAAAAACAAAGCCGTTCATTTTAAAAGGAAATTTTAATATTTGAAATGAAAATAGTATCTGGCATTTTTGTGTGTAATAAATGAATAACAAATGAGGGTTGTGTACTTAATGTCGATTAAAAAGCTTACCATGGCTTATGTTTAATTATTGCAACATGCGACATCAGTCAAGTCATGTTTTGCTTATATTTAACAAACCGTTAAAAAAGACCCCATGTCTGATCAAAATTCAACACTGATCAGTTTTCAACGACTGTTTTGATCAGAATTTAATGTTGAAATGTGACCCGGGTCAATTTTTATCATTGAAAAATGACCCTTGGGATAATTTTTCAACAGGGTCAAAATTTAATGTAACACCGGCATCGTCGGTAGAACAGAATTTTATTTTCGCGGAGCACCAAAGGGGTTTCGCAGTTCGAAGGAGGAAAACACTATTACAGCAATAACGGTTATTGTTTTATGGTATCTCATGGCGCTTTCAATTTTTTCCGTCATATCGCGGCAACGTCTATTTGAAACAGTAGTTTAGTTTAATAATAATTTATTGCATATATTATATACAATTACATGAATAATAACAATACAAATACATTTATATATAGTGCAAATGGGATGGGCTGCAAGTTTTAACAACATTAGCAACAGCTCTCCCCAAAGAGAAAATCACATTTAATTGTACACATTTTCCGATACCTTACATGTAATCACATTAATTCTTTTATCGAAGACATATATTTACAGTATACTGTATTCACTATTTCTACCATTTGTGTATCCTTCTTTGATCCGGTGCTCCTGAAAGGTGTTTTGTTAGACGTATGATTATCCCTATCATATATACATATATAAATATATACAAAATGAAGAGAAAAAAATCTATTAATAAAATAATATTTATATCTGATTTGAAATGAAAAAGGATAATCCGAACTTGACAAAATGAACTACTAACCTGCCGAACCCCGGGGTACATATCCTATTAAGCTAACCGTCATAATTTTGTAAAAATAGTGACATATATATGATATTTATGAGAGTAAATAAATGAACGTTTGATACATATTCTTAATTATTTCATGCAATGGACAACACATTCATAACAGTAGGAACTGAGATCTGTGTCTAGTTGTTCTGCTCTGTGCAGCGCGATATCGATGTGATGACAACAATAATCTAAAATAATTCTAGCAGCACGGTTATTTTACTTATCAACAGGAAGTCTTTGTCTTGCAGATGTTTACAGAATTTACACATGGAATATTTCCGATAAATTTGTCACACAATAATTGGTTTTACAACATTTTTATCAGTATTGTAAGCTAGCAGTATTGATAATAATGAAATGTGTAAGTATTGTTGCTGGAAATTACAATGCATGTATGATGACGAAGGAAATCAACGACTGGGATTTTTTACGGCTAAATATTATTAAATTCCCTTAAGTACTACTACATATTGCTATGTGAGACACTATAATGTATGAATACCTTCGGTTATATTTGTTCGTAGAAGCTTAAATGCGTAATTTATGATGCATATACAATTACAGGTAGATCAATTTAAGTTGTTGTATTGAAAACATTATATATGTTTAAGGTAAAGTAGACATATAACTGTATTGAATTGGCATAATACATAGAGAGTATTATTTGAAACGTTCGGTATGCATAATATATTTTTGTGTTTCTTTGAAAATAAATTCATTTTCGCTTTTGTAAGATGATTGTTCCCGAACAATAGTTTATTTGTACTCAATGGATGGAAAAATCTAGTTGTCAAAAATAAGTTGCGTCTTTGTAAAGCATAGCGTTTACACTTAAAAAAGAATGCTCTGCATCCTCAATTTCACTACCACTGTCACATGAAGAGTTATGTCTCAAATGATTTATAAACAAATCTGAATTCAAATTACTACAACGATTCCTAATTCAAGCATGGTAAACTGAAGCAATTCTTACTCCAATTAAGTAATATTTTGGGACAATAGGTGGTTTAATCTGTTGTTTTTTTAGTTTTGTTTTAAAATTCGAAAGAGTTGATGCTTTACGGATATTTTGGTCAAGTTCGTTCCATAGTACAACAGAAGAAGGGATCAGAGATTTAAAAAAAATCTGTTCTTCTTTGAATTGTTGAAAAGTTAGCATCATCAACAGCTTGAGGAAACAATTCCGAGATATATGTAGGTAAATAACCATGTTTGTTTAATACACCAAAATCAATGTTTTGCATTTTCCGTCTGTCTGAAAGAGATACCCAGTCAATTTCGATATAGCCTATTTATTGAGACAGAGCCTGTCAGTCCAGTTACTATTCTTGCAGTTTCATATTGTATTTTTTCTAATGATTCTTTTTCAATTATGGTGCAGCTATCCCAAGCAATTGATGTATATTCTAATATAAGTCTAAGGTATGAAATATAAATTTGATTGAGCGTTTTAGTTTGAATTTTAAAATTTGCATTGAACCTTAAACATTTGCTGCTGAAGAAGAGATTTTCAATATATGTTTGTGCCAGGAACCGTCTTTACTTAAAGTGACACCAAGATGCTTGTGGTGCTGAACAGAAACTAGATCAGTTACATCGAAGATTAACTTTGGAAGTTACTTGTTGGCCAGCGAAAAAGTTACTACTTGTAATTTTTAATCGATTACAGTTTACCAGCCATTGTCTTGACCAAGCAGAAATCAGAATTAAGGGTTGTTTCAATTGGTTTTGTTTTAAATGATGATACTGCAAGAGAGCACCTTTAGCCGAATTCGATGTTTATTACCGACATATGTCGTATTACTTGCATACTTTTAAAACAATTAACACATACCATCTAACTGTCTATTAAACATGAGAATTAATGCACGAGGGAGAAGTGCAGATTCACGGACATCCTAACGTGATTGTAGATAAACTTTGTAACACATGAATGAAATAACTCTAATGTGAATATATGAATGACACCAGTTAATTTATATTGAAGTATGAAACTGGTTAGTTATAGACTTGTGTTTTCACTCTGTAGACACTACAGACAAATTATACGATATAGAAAAGTCGTGCTTGGGTCACGGTCATCGTGCACGACCTACATAAGCACTAGCCAAGTGATACTGTTTGTTTACAAGTCAATAAACAGCTAAAAATTAATTCTTTCGTTACTAAGACATTTCGTGATTATACAGGAGAAACTAAATTGTAACTTTATGTTACACAGACCTGGACACTGTTAATAGTATATGTTTACTCATTTTTGAGAGCGTCTATCACATCCATGTCCTTTATCCAAATTTGAAACAGTATATAGTATTGCCTTCAAACATCTGTGTATCATATGAATCTATATTATATTTCCTTATAAAACATTGTAAAAAGAGTAACATGTCTTTTATATCCGCAAAAAGTAGACAATAAAACTAGCTTAAGAACATAGCGCAAAGCTGACAATACACTATCAGCAAATCCATTCTGTCTCATTACACTTTTAGTAGTTTTGTAATAAACTTTATCTCTAATTAATTATACTCCGATGCACAATCCCGTTTTAGCATTGCTTCCATTTTTCTTATTATGCTTTAATTGACGCTTTCACTAACATTCTATGGCATTAAAATGAAGCTCATGTCAGAAATATGTGTAATTGATTATCGTGTACATTGTTTTTCAACATTCGTCAATGAAACCATTCGTCAGGAGTATCAAGCTTAATTCCTCTATGATAATTGTGAGGCATTAGTTAATGAAATATTACATTGCAAACGGGATAAGGACATACATCATATAGCTAAAGTGAGACTATACGAATCTATCATGCGTTTTGTGTCATTCTGAGCCATAATGTGAGATTTTTCTATCCAACATGGGTAAATTTATAGTTTATTTTCCTCATCTTGGTCAAATATTAGACAACGCCATCGCAACAATATTTCCTTCCTGTCAATTCGTGTTTTACGCCCAAAAAAGTTTATTTCAGTGCATACTGAAAGTATGTACAAGAAATGACTCCCGCTAATCTTTCAGCACAGTGTCGTTGAATACAGCATGCAGTTCAAAACTAAATTGCAAACTTTAGCCCTGTCAACATGTTCGATTAAAACACCATAAAAATTGACATTTGAAGTCATTATTCTGACGTAACAACAAATTTAAGTTGTAAAACAAGAGAGAAGTCGATGCAAGACCAAAAATCGCTGTTTCCTTTTATAAAATTTTAAATAGTAGGCAATAAATGCCTTATAAATTCAATATAAAATGTGAGCGGCAGATGAGTATGTGTTCCACGTGCTTTATGGTTTCAGGCAAGTTGGCAAATAAACTAATTCAGAGAGAACTTATATTTCTATATAGGCATGGGCAATAAAAATCGCCAAATAATATAAATGTGTAAAAATGTGCACTTAAGCGTATTATATCAATACATGAAGTGCTTTAAAATATATAAAGGCACATTGCTATTACGGTATAAAAAAATCTACTGACAATAACTTTATTTTCAAGTTGAGATATTGAAAAAAGCTTGGCTCATACAATGAAGAATAAAGCTACCTATCTTGGGCATCGCACAACAACAATTTTACAAAAATATTTTATATTCATATTTGACCAGTAAAATAAAAAACACTGTCATTGATTTGACCGAAAACATCCGATGTTTTACACCAAATTAATTTTAGACTTATTCTATAACTATCCAATAACAATGCAATATTCTTGAAAAGTAATATAAAGTAACGATATGGAATAATGATTTGCTCGAGCGATCAAAAGTGTCATAGGATGTCTAGTGAGACGGGCCCCAGAACCGGGTATTTATGTCATTTCTTCTTAACTGATGGGTAACAATGTTTTTTTTTTGAAAAAATGTTATTGCAAATATTCAATGATATAGTGTTTAAGATATAAACACTGTCCTTGAATTGTTTATTATGCTGGTTAGTCATTAACTACTACTTTGAGCAAGTTTATACACAAAAATCAACATGACAACAGTTGTAAATTCCTGAATACATCATGAAAAAGCTTAGATTTTCTATGGCGAGTCTATATTAATTGGAATAGAAAAATAGAAAGAAATAAAGTTTCCGTTGCTCTTTAATTTGAAAGATTAATCTGTCGATAAAACTGCTGAAGGATTACTCGTAATAACTGAATTAACTTTAAAAAATAAAAAATAGGAAATGCATATTTAGGTTACATTAAAGTAGCAGCATTGTACAAGACATGCATACATAGCGAATGATGACGTCACGTCAAATGCTGAAAAATGGTATTTGAATTGGCTAGTACAACTAACATATTATTGAAAATAATTAATTTTCTATTATATATTTATGAATGTTAAAAATTTCATGCTACCTTTCCGTCGAAGGGTATAAAAAGAAACAAAAAAATACGTTAGAGTAATCATTTCAGCAGCACGATATATATTTTTTAATATTGAGTTTTCTTCTTTTTTTATCCGTCTTTATGTAACCAGAAGTTCTTATGCTTTAAACAGTATTTCTTTCATCTACAATGTATCGCATTTTGATATGTTTCTGGTGTTTTCATAGGAACAGCATTTCTCCCACATCCAAATAAGTAGCCCCACATAAGAAATATTATTAATATCCGCCGCCTCCTGGCGGTGTCTGATAACTCCACACGCGTGAAATGACACTCTGTACAATTTTAATGGTGTGGATAAGGAAACAGAGACTGCCCAAGATTGTCGTCAAGTCATGTTAAACATAGGTCACGCGTGATGCCTGTAAAATAAAGTTGTCATCCAAATAAACTTTGTATATTTTATGAGTAGAAATAGGAGACAGTTTTCTCATTTGATGGTCGAGTAAACTTCACGGCCTCGTAAACTACACACACTAATGCTTGTATGGCGCCATACTATTTGAACGAGACAGTTGTATTGGTCAAAAGTGAGCATACGATGAGAAAAATGAGATTCAATATTGCCACAGAATTGCCGTGGTAACAACATTTGCAGAAACCTGTTTCCGATAAAAACAGTGATACCTTGGTTTTTAATGCCCTTGTGTTCTGTCAACCTGAAACCCATCTATATTATTCTTTTCTTTATAATGCTGGAGGACCGATTTATATGGAGAATTAAATAATGAATCGGGATTTTACGGCATACTGAAACACACAAAAAGCACATCAATCGTAAAACATGTTCGTGACGTTTTATCTTTGAATTTACGGAACTAAATCTGACGAATAAGATTTCCTAATTCTCACATGTTCAAGTGTTACTTACTCAATATAGACGAAAACAACACTATAACAGTCAGCAAACACGAGATCGACTCTAACTGAAAAGCAATGTTATCAAGTATAATACTTGATGCGAAGAAATGGACACAGAACTTGGACATATTGCGTGATTTTGTTGATGTATTAACAGATCACTTTCGGAACATAGCAATTTGGTCACACCAGAAAGGTTGTTAATCTTAAGGATGATATCGGTAATCGAATAATCTAAATGTGTTTGATAAAATAACTTAAGAAAAATCAAATATAGAAGCTAAGTAATTATACAGGAATAATTAATGTATTCTTCTGTAAATTGAAGCTAATGTAAAACTCTATATACATGTAGAATCTACTTCAGTCTAGTTATACAAGTCTCGTATTTGATCACTTCATCCAATACATTGAGCTAATTTTAGATATTCTGTCAACCTTATCATAAGAGCCTCGAAAGATAATATAAAGAGTGTAATGGTATATTTGTACGTGCATCATTCACCACCACAAGGTAGGCAATATGACAGAAGTTGAGATGTAAGCTCTTATTCATGACCTATCAAACCGTTTTACAAGACTATCAGATCATAAACAGATACCTCTAGTCTTGAAGAAGATTAACCTTTTTTTTTAATTTCTGGCAGGTATGAAAAAAATCAAGATAGTTCCTATTATATGACTATAAATGTAAAACGGTTTAATATAGGATAATTGCCAAACGTTAGGTGCCATTCCTGATATTGTCTACATTTTGGAAAATGACAATAGAATTTAAAATAGTATAAGTAGTTATATATGTAATTAGAAAACCCTTAAATACAACAGAAAAAGTGTGTTATATATAGGTAAATACTAGCTTAAATACTAATAAAAACGACGAATATGAATTAACTTTGAGAGATAGAATAATAGATTCATTATTGTTTCATTTTACAGAGAGCTTATCATTTCATCTTTTAAACAAATTGTAAATGTAACAATGTTTAACATAAGTAGTAGTATATCTTAAATAGTAAGAGCTCGGTCTATCCAAAGCATACACTGATAGCTAATGTAATGCCAACACTTCTATAGCTGTGCATTAAAAAAGTCAGTGTTCAATTAAAAGTATTTTTTTTCTTTATAATATCTGTGCATTAAAATAATCGTTTGATTAACTTAACTAAACAGTGATCTGTTATATTAATAGTATTAGATATTTTTTTTATAGTTTTGTATTAAAATATATCAGTTGACTAGCTGAATTATATAGTGATAGCCATTGTTTTAATCATGGTATAAAACCTATTTTTAGGCAATATACATAATTTTTTATGATATCGAACCGATACAATGTGTTAGTATTAATATATATATAAAGTGTCTTTGGTATCAGTTCTAAAAACAGACTTAGTGTTTATATATCATTAATACTTTCTTGATATTTCTCTGGATATTTTCAAAATAGGTTAATATATTAGTATATTCTGGAATACAGGGGTAGTTTGCAACCGGGTAACACAGCTCTGTATTTTCTATCCAACTCATGGCCTTCAAATTATGTATGAAGTGTTCCGATTACACGGCTAATTTACATACATTTTCTAATTTAAGTACTTGATGGTAATACAAACACACATGACACTTGTATATACAATACAACAACCCAACGTTTTAACCTAACTAATAGAAATTTTGATTTTATTTTATAGGTTATATATAATTCAACAAAAAATGTTTACATCAAATGTAGGCAGAATTATACATTTGAGATTTAAAGAAATGAACAGTTTATAAGCTGAATCTGCTTCCATATATAACTACATTTCTTGGAAAAGGAAGTTTTCAAAATTTCGCTGGCCATATTGTTGAATTTCTTCATTTAGATTTAAATTTATACATAGATAAATAATGTATAACCGTAGTATGTAGTTTGATTTTTTGTTTTGCTAGAGTGTGCGCAACAGCTTTGTTACACATTTTAATAAACGTTATCTCAGACTATTTATGTGCTTGCACTAGACAGCTGTCTCGTTATGACTTTAGATTTATAATTCTATTTGACAATTAATGGTTGCATTTCCATCATTAATCTTATTGGATATTAATTGACGCTTCTTCTATATTTCAATGATGTTAAAGTGTGGCACATGTCTGATATGTGTTATTTATAATTATAAACATTGTTTCAGCATTTGTCAGTGAAAAAGTCAGCCCTGGAATATCAAACATAAATTGTCGGTGATAATGGTGATGCATTAGTCAATGATATTATCTCATATATAAGACGCTGACATCTTCCATTTACCGGTGGTATGATGTATATCATAATTACAAATATAAGTTAATGACCATACCATATATTGATAGTACTGATTTAAATTACAAAGTTTTCTGTGGACCAGCCAGTTAGCTTTAGAGAATTCGAAATTTAAAATAAAAATTACCCATAAAACTTTGTCTAGTGTTGGAGTAGTATAATGATTATATGGTCAATCAATAAATATGCAAACTTTAAAAAATAATTGTTAGATGTAAAATTCAATATTTACAAATATCTCAATGTTACATCTTAGGGAAATAAATTACATCGTCCATAACTTATTTTGTTGAGTATAAATGCTTATATGAAGTAGTGCTATTATTAGAAGACAGTATATAATTTCGTTTAGCACAGTTACGAGGTGGATATCTCGGTTCAAGTCTCTAAAGGGGGCAGTTAGAGGACCTTGGACACTGTAGTCGTAAAAAATCAGCAACTACTAAATAAAGAACAATGCTTTGTTTATTATACGCGATCTCGCCCGTCGATCAAGGATATCACCGTCACGAGTTTATTTTAATCTACGCATCCTGCACGCGAGCAGAAACAGGAACGTGTCAAAAAAGCCAGAAAATGTTTGAATGAAGCTGTACCAGAAATGTGAAAATAAGAGTTTTTCTGACCTAATACCTGGTGGTGAAACTTTAGGTCTAGAGACTAGAGGTACACTTTTTAAGCCACAACTAAAGTGTCCAAATCGTGTATGGGCTACGAAACCTGCCAAGAGGCCACTTAATGCCAAAACGAACTGCAACGGTGAAGAAAGTGTTGTACTGTATTCGCTACTCAATTCAAGGACCTGCAATACAAGTACCTATTCCAGAAGGTAGATGTGGGACTGCCAAATCCTATATTAACGTTAATTTTAAGAAACTGAACAAATACTTCAAGGTATGTCGACCTAAACACGGCTTTAAGTACGTTTTGCTCCTCTTGATAACGCATCATTACCTACGGCTTATGTTGCGAAGGATTATTTGAACAGTGAAAAAGTTTCGAGTTTTGATCATCCACCATATTCGCCAGACACCCTGTAATTATTTTCTGTTCCCTCGGCTGAAATCGATTTTCGCTTGGAGGCTCTGCGCTTCGCGGAAAGCACTTGGATTCTTGTTAATTTTAAAGTACGTATAAAAGGATGTTCCCCATTTTTTTAAATTTGCTAGAAACATTTTACCAACTTGAATATCATACGTACTATATATTCACTGATCCATTATTGTCATATGGATGTCTATTTTATATGGAAAGGGATTTCTTAACTTGGACTACGCGTTCAGGTTATACTAATATATATTATCCCTTAAATTGCAGTGATGTTATTAATATAAATGAGTCGCGTGATGTAATTTTCATGAACTAATACGTCATATTGTTCACATAGAGATCCAAAATAACAACGCGAAAGTCCTATATGGTATTCAATTTTAGAATAAACATTTCGTTTAACAATTTCGGTTAAAATATCGTTCTTTCACGTTTTGTGGATTTACTCGTATTTTATTTATCAATAAAAGTGAGAGACTTGTTTTCAGTTACAATATGTTTTACAGATATTAACAGCGGTATTGCCTCACATACTGCCTTTAATAAATCAAATGCAATTCATGATTGTAATTAGACGTTTATATAAAAGTTTGATTGAAATGTAAAACAGAGATAGCATACGGTGAACTGTTACACTCACCAAATGACACACACACGTCATTTTATTAATGCTAAGAAGGGGCTTTATGCATACTGAACTTAAACATATTAAACTATTTTTATAAACAATGCATATGCTAATTTAAACAAATAATCAGAACAATATATATATACTGAATAGGTAAATGTTATGGGTGTACACCATTTTCCATGTCGACAGTGGTAAACCCACCGGTGACAATTTAAATTTAGCGTACTCGTGAGAACAACAACACCATTTTCCGTGTTGACAGTGGTAAACCCACCGGTGGAAATTTAAACACAGCGTACTCGTGAGCACAACAACACCATTTTCCGTGTTGACAGTGGTAAACGCACTGGTGGGAATTTAAACACAGCGTACTCTTGAGCACAACAACATCATTTTCCGTGTTGACAGTGGTAAATCCACCGGTGGGAATTTAAATTTAGCGTACACATCAGCCCAAACAACACCATTTTCCGTGTTGACAGTGGTAAACGCACTGGTGGGAATTTAAACACAGCGTACTCTTGAGCACAACAACACCATTTTTCGTGTTGACAGTGGTAAACTCACTGGTGGGAATTTAAATTTAGCGTACACATCAGCCCAACAACACCATTTTCCGTGTTGACAGTGGTAAACCCACAGGTGGAAATTTTAAAACAGCGTACTCGTGAGCACAACAACACTATTTTACATGTTGGCAGTGATAAACCCACCGATTGGAATTTAAACTTAGCGTACTCGTAAGCATAACAACACCATTTTCCGTGTTAACAGTGGTAAACCCACCGATGGGAATGTAAATGCAGCGTACTCGTGAGCACAACAACACCATTTTCCGTCTTGACAGTGGTAAACCCACAGGTGGGAATTTTAACTTAACATACTCGTGAGCATACCAACACCATTTTCCGTGTAGACAGTGTTAAATCAACCGGTGGGAATTTAAACACATCGTACTCGTGAGCACAACAACACCATTATCCGTGTTAACAGTGGTAAACCCACCGGTGGAAATTTAAACACAGCGTACTCGTGAGCACAACAACACCACTTTCCGTGATGACATTGGTAAACTCACCGATGGGAATTTCAATTTAGCGTACTCGTGAGCACGACAACACCATTTTCTGTATTGACAGTGTTAACCACACCGAGGAGAATTTAAAAACAGCGTACTCGTGAGTACACTAACACCATTTACCGTGTTGACTGTTGTAAACCCACCGGCGGGAATTTAAACACAGCGTACTCGTGAGCACAGCAACACCATTTTCCGTGTTGACAGTGGTAAACCCACCGGTGGAAGTTTAAACACAGCGTACTCGTGAGCACAACAACACCACTTTCTGTGTTAACAGTAGTAATTTACCAGTGGGATTTTCAATTTAGCGAAATCTTGAGCACAACAACACCATTTTCCGTTTTGACAGTGGTAAACCCACCGGTGGGAATTTAAACATAGCGTTCTTGTGAACACAACAACACCATTTTCTATGATGACAGTGGCACAACAACATCATTTTTCGTGTTGACAGTGGTTAACCGACCGATGGTAATTTAAAGTTAGCGTACTCCTGAGTACAACAACACCATTTTCTATGCCCACAGTGGTACACCCACCGATGGAAATTTTAACTTAGCCTAGTCGTTAGCACAACAACACCATTTTCCATGTTGACACATTATAAAATCATGACGATGCTGAGAAGTAAACATAACAGTAAACAGATAGGCAGACAAGCCGTACTAAATTATCACTTGATATACTGTGGAACGCCGTATGTGAAGAACCTGACCTAAATATTGGCACATCGCGTGAGTATTGTTTATAACTCAACAGACCTCTATCAATTATATTCAGCCTGCAATAATCTGCTTAAATCTTATAGAACCTATTAACTGACAAGTGAATGATAGTTTACTTTAGGGATACAAATAATTTGTGAAAATGAACAATAATGATTCATAACATGTCCGATATTTTCTTTTATTATCTGAAGCCCTGGGAACAACAGATCGTATGACATTTTGTCGTGGTAGACCCATAAAATATTTGTCGTGGCCAGATCTTGCAACATGAACAAAATCTATTTCGAGTGATCACAAGGGCTACGATTCATTAAAGATGGTTTGGCCATGGGGACGCGACAGACAATAAGATATGTCATGGTTATGTTGTGGGCGTGTCGCAAGTCAGTCGTGTGACAGTCGTCGGACCATCATGAGTTGTCGGGCATTGTCGGGGGCTGTTATACACGAAATCTGCCGCACAACAGTCGTGGGTCACTCGTGGGACACTCGCGCGTCTGTCTCCCGGGCGTTTATTTGCCCGAGCTATATATCCCTCAAAAACGAAAATCTGTTGCAAGACTAACTCACGACAAACTTGCACTGTTTAACGAGTCTATTACGGAATATAATATTCGTGAGGCAACCTTGCAACTGTCTCACGACAGTCCTGCGATAGTCGTGAGACAGTCGTAGGACAATCGTGCGACAGTCGTAAGATTGTAAGATTATTGGACTAAAACTATTTCTTCTGTTACCCTCGACAACACGACAGCCACAAGACATAGATACCACAAAAAAATCGTAGAAAAAAAGGTCAAATTTTCCTCACGAAGGGAAGTCAAGCCACGATGCCCACAATATCGTAGGACTATCTTGCGACGACCCCCGATGACCCACGATTTGCCCAAATTTTCTGTCGTGTTGGAGCACAAATGCTTCGTGGGTCCGTTGTGACGAAGCCTTTATAGATGCAACACAAATAGCGAGTTTCAAGCGTATATCAAGCCTTATTTGGCATGGCGCCATACTTGATGCAATAAAAACTACAATTTTCAGAGAAATGGTTTCCTTGGACGACTATTACTTTGAGTTGGTGTTATTTTCTCTAAAATCGGAAAGGGAAAAGTGTTGTTTTATCGTATAAGCTATTTTCTATTTCACTTTAGATTGAGATAAAATGCACGCGCAATCAACATTTACGTACCAGTATGACGTCATGTTATTTAAAACAATTAATTTGTGTAGACAAATTATAAACAACATTCATTGGATATTAATTAAAGATTTTATTCAGAGAAATACTTTTGTGTCACTGAATCTGAATTTCAGTGTTTTTCATGGAAAGTACAGTGCACTTACTTGTGTTGGTCATTCCTGTGTATGTTCATATTGTATATGTGTATGATAGGCATGAGGCATATATGTACGCGAATAAAGTGTACCTAGTAATATTTAAAAAATAAGAACCTTGGCACCGGCTTGAAATAACTTCTCATCTCAACTTAATGCCCATTGCATATTTTAATAAAGTGGGCAGAAAGGTGAAGATTTATGTTTGTGACATTTACAACAAGACAAATTAAAATGTTTTTTCGTTGTATTGATGGATATATGTTAATCCATTTTATTTTCTTCTTGTTGTTATGGTTTCTTTTTTGTCTTCTTTGTTAAATAATGTCACATAAGTGTCTTTATATATGTGACTGATAAGTTTTGAAAATCACTGGCGTAAATAACGAGTATAGGAACCATTCGCCTGGATACATGCACTCGTTATTGAAACTTTTGAAAATTCACTTTTTGGGGTAGCTTCGAAATATTGTATAAAACATTCAAGTCTCATGATATTGACAGTAGAAGACAGAGATGGCACTTTTAAGGTATATACTTTTTCTTTGAAATCGGTTGACATTTTCTGTACTAAAATTACCTGACGTAAGTGGTGCGTTTTGCCTGAGTTTATATACATGTATAAACATGTGTAACAGATATGTCAAATGAAAGATATTTTGAAGATTTTTTTATGAAACATTATTTTTATTTTCATTTCTCATACAGTCCCCACAACTACCAGACTATTCTTGCATACGTTTAGTGACGTAAAAAAGTAAATATTCCATGAAGGTAAGCAGACGCTTACTGCTTAAGATTTGAACGTCTGGCAGATATGATACGCTAAGTAGTTGCTTGAACCCAAGGGCTAATGTAATATAATTGATGTTGAGTAATTGTCAAATTCTGATGCATTTTGTGATAGCGAGTCCATTTATGCCAATGACAATATGACTACAATTCGTATATAAGTAGCTTTAAATGGTAGATTTATCAGGATTCAAGAATGACAAGGATAATTGATTCCGCTGTATAACCTAAACTACTTTAGAACTTAAATTAGAACTTATAAGAGCGGTCAGAGAATATTACATACTTAACAACTGCTTTTTAAGGGTTAATTCGAAGAGAGAGAGAGAGAGAGAAAGAGAGAGAAAGAGAGAGAGAGAGTATACAATATAGTCATCTCGTTTATTATCTAATTTATTAATTGAGTTGGCAAAACTGTATTATGATTAGTGCTTGTAGAGCATTTATTTTGAGTTTCCATCCAAGGGACGTAACCAGAAAGGAAATCATAACCAGGCAAACTCTTTTGGCAGGGCAATGCAAGCGATATGTTCCTTTTATATAAAGAAAATTACTTAGATTTGCATCACCTTCCGTGGATTATAACAGCTGATACCTCTTTAACACGGGAATAAACCGTGTTTTAAATATATATTTACCGATCAGTTATTTTATATGCAAAAAGAATGTTTCGCTGACAAAACTTATCGTAAATTTTCCGCTGATATATGCGCATCAATTGTTCATATTTGGCTTATGCCGTCTCCATTCGATGTGATGCCTCGCAGATACAAAATAATTACACCAAATGAACTAGTTTGTGTAGTATTTTCATTGTTTACTTTTTTTGCTCAAAATACTTCAACGTGACACAGTGAATAATGTGAATATTATGAATATGCATGAGATAAAGCGTTTTTTGTTAAAATGGTACAAGACATTAATGATATAATCGTTGATAGAAAAAATAGGCTAGTTGAATGTTGCCGAGATGCATTCGGGCTTCAGAAAAATAAAACTAGTTTTATGTTTCTCATTACCTAATGACAACTCAAAATTTTGCATTAATTATCATTTATTAATTAATTAAACGGGTTGTTGAAAATATATTATACGAAGTTCTGTCGAGAATTATATCATTTTACTAACGAGTTAAATAAAATAAGATAATGTATCAGCACAAATGTAAGACGTTTTTATCAAATATTCATTAAACTTTCAACTTTAAATTGAACGAGAATAACTTGATCATTAAGTATTTGTGTCCGTCAGTCGTCATATGACGTAACGACTTAAAAATACCATAGCAATGTCACGTCTTGTATATACTCGGGAAGAGAACCGAGTGCAACGGAAAACACCGAGCGATAAATTGGAAAAAGATTTTAAACTACGTTATCAGAAATAGGTACTGACCATAATAAACTCCTGCACCGTAGCTTTTCGTGGCATTGCGATACTAATATATAACTATTTAAATAACAATACATATATAAGATTAGTTTCCTTCATTCTTTGTATAACTTAACGTCTCAAAATAGTGTTATTTTACAATGAAATCGACGTCATTTAGAAAACCCGGTAAATCTGAAAGCAGCTCGGTAATTTACGTACGAGCTCCGAGGTATATACGGAGAACACCGAGAGTTGACATGGAAGAGCTATTACAAAATGTTATTATGATAAATATGTCATGCATGACTACCCTGCACCATACCATCATCTGATAAATGGGTTATCCAGACCACTAATCAGTGCCTGATTTGTTTTGAGCTTATTTATTATACACCGATTGTAAAACCTCAAACACGAACTTTTCCTAGGTAAAATCAGTAAAATCAGTACGGATAGTTTCTTGCTCAAGGACACAAGACATAGCCGTGGATTAGGAGCGAACCAAGAACCCCCGATAGTGGATGCTGATGTACTATTGGTTTTATTATTTTTCAATGTTTTTTCATTAATTATCGACAGAAGTAGGAATGTTACGTTCATGATCAGCACCATCAAGATCTGACAGCAAAACATAATTTATTTCAAGTTGACAGTAGCAAGACGATTATATTTAGCAGGGAATAGATAATGTAAACACAACTGTTACATTTCATAACCGAATAAACAACCTTAACTATGATTTATAACGTGTTTGCTTAAGCAGCTTAGCACATTTCCAACTAATATTGAGATAAAGATAAAGATAACAGAGAATATAATGCAAATACTTTTTGTTTTAGTTTTATTTCAACAGACGTTTGTCTTATATAGATAGAATAGAAAAAAGTAATTGTAAAAAGCTTTATAGTGGTAATCGCAACTATACAATACAATTTCCTAGTATATATATATATATATATATATATATATATATATATATATATTAATAATGTATGTTTTGTTTGTCTGTATAAATTAGTCATTTATTGTTATATATATATGATATTATTATATCATTTTGTGATTGCAATTTATGGATCAAAACAAGCAATAAACATTTACCACTTGGACAATCGTATCTAGTTGCAAATAAAAATACTTCATTTTTACAAAATCGGTCGAGATTTGTCTTTGGATATAACAAAAAGAATATATTGAAAACTTCCATTGCGAAACTTTGATGGGTAAATTTTCTTCAGAAATATTTGTAAGACGGTATTTTATGCCTTTTAGTAGTAATTGCAGCACATTGATATATTTAATAAAACATTGATTTTTGTCATTAAAATCGTTTTTGATATATTTTTTTACTAGACCGACTTTTACTCACCAATAAATATATTGTATCTGCTGATATACAATTAATAAATGTGCTACAATGAACTAGTATTATGTATATAGATACATATTTGGCTACAACTGTGTGTTGATAATATACTGTTGTGAATGGAATAAGTCACCTAAGTATAGACATGTAGATTGATTGTGTTTCGATACTCAACATTTCTATCCTGTAACAGATTCTATTTCCAAAAGTAAAAATACTCTGCCTGTATGTTTTAGAATGCCAAAGGCAGTATCAAGAGTTAAAAATAAATTAGCACACCGGTCAATGATACAAACATACACAAATATAGTAAAACGTTATACAACAATGTGCCAAATGAAAAAAAAACAATATTAGAAAGAGAGAACAAAAACATAATGTGTATCTGTATAATTTCTGAAAATAATCGCACCCAATTGCGTATGCATAGTCAAATCGCATTGACTTATTACATGAACGTAGCCAATTGGCTACATTAACATCGTTAATACTGTCAATTGTATCAATAAGCAAACCTCTAACAATAGCTGGGAGCATTGTTGATCGAAATAAATGATACGAGATGATCCTATAAATCAACCACAAATCGTTTATAAATAATCATTGAAACTAATCTCTGAACATTTTCCATATACTAATGCATTCCATGCAAGATGTCCATTTGCGATGTCTAGACACCACTGTCATAATTGATCCAAGCTTTTCTAACATCTTAACCAAAATGTTCGTCTATAGAAAGATATGTATGTGAGATATAAACGATACACTTCTGTGTTATTCAAGACAAACGTAAATACATAAGCGCATGTTCATGAAATATACAACGTCAGTCAGATAGCCTTTACTAACACCAGTTGACCTTTTTGATAGGTAACGTTCGCAAGATTCATGATAATTCTTAACCATTTGTATTATATGTCATTCGTATTGAAGCAGTTTAAGTACGTCTATTGTTACAGATAAGCATTGTATATACATCAAGTACATTATATTCAACATAGGGCCAAAATTATTGTCCGGTGAATTAAAACAGGAGTATTAGAACTAAATGAAAACAGATATATATTTATACATATATATATATATATGGAGATAATTATTTGTGAATAACCAAAACATAAATGTACAGACCAGACAATGCAAACCATAGATACAATATCAAGGCATCTGCCAAACCAATAAATTTGATGTCGACCATGACTTATATATTATGGAATTACATGCAACACATCTGGACAGGTTGGACAAATTTACACACACATATATACATATATATATAGACTACTCGGTCACGAAGAACCCTCCATAATGTTTAAACGATTATATTTGACAACATTAATTGATGTTCAGATATATCTTTAATTACTATACCAAAGATTAAACACGTTATACAATATAAAGTAACGTTTATTACATAAATGATTATTTCAGAAAGATGTTTAATTTCTTTACATATTCGGTTAAACAACGAGTCTCATTTTTTAAAGGGGGTGTATCAGGATAAAACGCTAAAACGTCTTTAAAATAATTATCAAAATGGATAAAAAAAATCTCGATATCATTGATTAATATAAACCAAATAGTTTAGTATGCCAAATACACCAAAACGTGACTAAAATCAATATGCAAATTGGAATGGTAAACTTAAAACGAAATCCCTATTCTAAAAATAGACAAAACTTAAATAGCGTTTGACGACTTTCTCATTGTTATTCTGATTTATTTTCTAGAATGGAACACTTTTAATACGTGTAAGCCTGTAAAACAGATAATATTTAATTCAAAATTTAATATCGTGACTCATGTAATACATTACAAAAAAAATGTTGCCATTTTAGGCTAGACATATATTTTAGTCTAACCTAGGCGCGTAACTTTATCAAGTGGGTATTGTTTAGATTAAACTGAAAGATGTAAGTATATGTGTTTCATTAAATATGTTTGCCAACACTATGATCATAATGACAAAGTCATTTATGGAAATAACTTACCATACATATTCCAAAACTGGAAACAAAGCTTAAAATAGTTTTAAAAATATTTTATTCACATAAGTACATATATTTAGCATACATTTAACAAAAAAGCATGAAGTCATACGTTTAACAAATTATGTCGAAAGAAAACGTAAAAAAAGCTTTAGAAGCTTATGTAAATCTGCTTCCATAAAAGTTATTTTGCCTTTCATATAGACTTTTATATATTGTTCCGTCATAATTTCAATTTAGCCAAATGTGCACTAATTGATAAATGAAATAAGGTTTTTTTCAGAATATTACAAAAAAAAAGTAGTGGTTGAAGAGAAGGAAAACAGAGATTACACGGATTTTATCTTCATTTATCGGTTCATTCCGGAACAGGGGATAGGTTTTTTGCAAGTTTATGTTTATAAATTATAATATACTCTGAAATTTTTCCCGTCTTTTCCTTACCTTGTTATATAGTTATATAGTATATAGTTTTGTTAATATTATTGGCAGACCTATTATTACACGTCCAGTCAACATTGGGATTGGGCAGAGAACGTCGTTACATTGGATATAAAATGTCACTTTTTATCAGTTTCGGTTTACATTCAATATTTTATAATGCTTTTTGTATTTTTTTTTCAAAAAAATGAGTGTTTTCTTTCCCTGATATGAGAAGCAATTGCAGGCAATTCTCCTCGTATACCATATGTCAGACATTCTTAATTATTGGCCTTCATTAGCGCCTATGTTGGTACTAACATAATACGTCCATGGTAATCAATATTAAAAAAGGAAAAAGGAAGATATTAATGAATAACAATAATTTCTGTATACAACATAAACCATCATAATTAGAGTTGAGCTCCCGCGAAAACATTTCTAACCAATCGTAAAAGCTCGGTAACATTTTGTATTTAATAGATTTATTCGAAGCTAAAATGACGTTTCGTAGGTATGCGTCCATAAAAGCTGAACGACGAAGTTATATACGAGTCTAATTAATATGTCACGTTACAAATGTAAATATTTTGCATTTCTAAGTAATAAAACAAATGTCGTACATTTCAGCATGTTTTAAAAAATCATAGCATACTTTCTTCAGTAACTTGATTACACACATTTAGTTAAAGCACTCGGTGAATCGAAGTTTTAATACCTAGTCATCAATATCTAATAACTATTTAAGCAATATAAATATTCGTTATGATCCCTATACTGTGTCGTTGACAAATCAACATTCTAACACGGAATTCCATATGGCATTGCATGTAGACGAGCGCCAGTGTATATGTATAGGGTTAGATACTGATCGACTTTCTCCTCCTTGAGCAATTTCATTGGCTGATGAAATAAGTATACTGACGAGTCAATGACATTCTATGTAATGTTCTATTTTGAAAAAAATATCTAAAGAGTATATTGGCTGCTGTAGAATGACTATAACTATATATAGCAAAAAATCCTGTCTGCCAAGTTGACAACGTCTGGTTTCCAAACAGACATTTTCCTCTTTTTTGTAGAATTATCTATTATTAATACTTGCACCAAAAATATTTTCTTGTAACCTATACAGTTTTGGTAAGTTTGAGGCGCAAATCCAGAGTTTATGACGCATAAAGGAAGTCGTACTTGTATCGTGATGCCAGAGAAATGTCGAATAAAATATCCAGAAGTTGCATCACTGTAAATGGTACAGACATATTGTAATCCGAACATCGACGCTATTAAAGTACCAATTACAGTTTGAAAATCCAGGAAAGGCACGAAACGAATCGCAACACGAAACAAATCAATAGTGCAAGTATGAACATACACTTACATTGATATCCATGTACATAAATAACTTTAACATTGTTAATCAACTTCATTCAGAGATTTTTACTTAGCATTTTTTGAACCAATATAAAAAAAAATTGTGGTTTCACGCTTAAAGTAAAGAAAAAATATAAAAATTGCAAATGTATTTGTTTCTATTAAACTGTTAAAGAAATGAATTTAAAATATATTTGCCTTCCGTTTGTCACAGATAACCAGCGGTCCATGACTGTTTCAGCATTTTAAGAGTTAATCTCATCCTAATAATTGTAAGGAAATAAAGCGTATGAATCTATGTTTGAACATTTTTATTTCATATCTGCTATAATTTGTAATCTATAATTTAAAATAAATGTATTGCATTTTATGTGTAACCTTGGTAACTTGGCAGTTAATATCTATTTTTTAAATTTTCGATAGTGAAGCAAGTAATTACAAATAACACTCGAAACCTCCATGATTCTTTTAGAAATAATCTCATTTATTAAGTATCGGTGAGTATATTTTGTATTTATCATTAATAGTATATATATATATATATATGTGTGTGTTAATTGCTTTTACATTGCTATGGTGACTATAACAGTTTAATGTTATGTCTCTTATTGGATATCTTTTCACTCTTATGAATATTTATCTATTGTATAATAAGTAATTTATATATCTATAGATTAAATAGTGTTAATATGTTACTTCCGTGTGTCCGTCCGTCTGTATGTCTATGCGTTTGTGCGTTCATGCGTCCTAAAGTGAGCATAACTTTAAAAACCTTTAAGGTAATTACAGAAAACTTTGTACACATATCAACATATTGGGGTAGGAATTTATATGGCTGTTTGGAGTTTTCACTGTTGATATTTATTCTATTGCCAGGGATAATATCAGTTTGGCCGTTTCGGGAGCACAACTCCAAAACTGTTCAAGTTAACTTCACGAAACTTTATACACATGTCAACCTTTAAGTGTAGTAGTGTATTTTCGTATGAGAGAGATTTTATCAACAAATAGCCACAAATGCAAAATTTACTCCATCACATTCGAGGTAACTTCGCGAAACTTTATAAACTTGTCTACAAAGTGGGCTTAGTGTGTCATTTACTATGATGGTGTTTATATTTTCAATATCATTTCTGTTACCATGGAAGCAAAGTGCTAAATTTATGATTATCTCTTAACTTCAAACTGTTCAAGATAATTTTATGAAACTTTGTACATAATCTAGTGGTCAAATAGTACTTTGTGTTGTGAGGGAGTTGCATTTTCAATTTTATTTCTATTTTCATAGATACACTAGCCAATATTAACACTTCGTTTTAAGAGCACAACTCTAAATTACTTAAAATATGTACACATGTCAACCTAGTGGTCTTATAGTGACTCTTGCTAGGAGGGAGTTTTCATTTTCAGTGTTTGTTCTGTTACCATTGAAACAGTTTGTCAAAAATATGAAATTCTACCTTTCTGACGTAACATTTGAAACCTTATGGTCTAGTTATGTGTTTTGCTGCGAGATAGTTTTCATTATTGTGTAATTCACATCTTCAAAGTTTGAATAATATTTTCATTCTTCACTCTGTGTCATTTACATCTTTTTATAATTTAAATAATGTTAGCATTACTTATTTTTTTTGCAAATTACAGCTCTTAAGTTCACATAATACTATTTTTTACACCGTTTGTTTTTTTACCCTTCTTTGCTTAACTATATGTTGTTTAGATATCGTTATCATTTACAGCGTTTTCTGGTTTACAAGCTCCATAGTTTGAATAACGCCATGATTTACTTCATCTGTTGCATTTACATCTCTATAGTTTAAATAATGTTATAAGAATCTTACATGTGTTGGAGGTTCGGATAGAAAAAGGCCGTCCCGAGGGAGAACTGTTACTGTATTTGGAGAGAACGAGGCTCTGCGCAGTTCCCGCCAAATCAATTATCCGAAAGGGACGCAATTTTCCATCTGAACCGAAAATGCCATGTAAGATTAATTTCATACCAAACACAATGACTTCTTTTAATCTAAATTATTATTGAATTTCACCGCGATGACTTTTAAGACGTCAAATCAAATATATTATGTCATTTGTTTTACAACGTTATGTCATTAAATTGTTCCAACGTCACAGCAGGGTAGCATGAGCGCGTGGAGGCGATGTATGGTAAAAAATCCGTACCCGGATAAAATCCTTCTCCGGTATGTTAGAATATCATTTACATCATTGTGTATTTTACTTTTCTACATCGTAAATGGTGTCATCACTTTCTCAATCTTTGTCATTTAAACTTTCATACTCATATTTTAAAAAATGTCGTGTTTACTTTAATAAGTGTATTATTTACATCGCTTTAGTTTAAGTATTGTCGTTATTTATAACTTGTGTAATTGACAATTCTATAGCTTGAATAATGTTATAATTTACACAATTATGCTATTAACACATCGACAGTTTGAATAATGGTATAATGTACTCCATGTGTGTCATTTACATCTAAATAATTTTCATTTTGTTCTACGTTACTCCAATTGTATTACTAATATTTCTGTTTTGACTTTTGTAATTGTTGTCACTTTCATTGTTTTAATGCTGTTGATTAGGTGCATACTGTGTGTCATTAACACAGCTATTGTTTAAATATTGCTTATCTTTTATTTCATTTGTTTTATTTGAATCTCTTTTGGGTTTTTTTTCGAAATAATGTCGACGACAGGTTTTCACTGCGACCATTATGAATCGGTTAACTTGAAAACTGCAAGGTCAAACTACTGCTGGACTAAGTGTGTTTTACAACATAAACTTTTTTAGTAACAGTATTAAAAGTGACGTTTACAATCATGTTACAGTCTATTGACGTTGACAGTAATGTTGTCAATAATCGGGGAAAAAACACGCTGTTGATAAATCGACAATTCCACCAGGTTGACAATATTACAGTCACTCTCAACACATACTATCATGTATATATTATAAGTATTATGTATGTCCCGTCTACACGAGTCATATATAATTTTTATCATTCTCTTGTGAGATGGATGTGTTATCTGAATATTAACTCTGTTACTGGGTGTGCATTTTCTTTATTTTCAGGAAATGAATATTAAAGAAACCAATACAGCGATGCAAATGTCATATATTGGTAAAATATCGAACATAACGTAACATATTATCATTGTAACGGAAACACAGCTCACAGTGTTTTCTAACATGATTGACATATTTAAGAACGTTTCGCTTCTGAAAGGGCACTGATATATCATGCTTGAAGACGATACAACCATTTTAAGAGCTCAATTTGTAATCGACGATTTAAAAAAATATAGATTGGACGGCAACTGTTATATATATATTGGGTTTTACAAAACTACGTCATTTGATCTAATTGGAAAGAAATATACATATATTTATCAATTATACTTGCATTAAACGCCATCAACGGGGCAGTTATTTGATTATAAAATGCCACAGAAAACAACACATAATGGATCAATTTCAGTTAAGCATCACTAGTTAAACATCGATCGTGTCAAAATGACGTCTTGTAGATCATTGCTGCATCAGTGTCAATATCAGATGTTGGCGATATCACATTACGTGTGTTTCATGTCGTAATTACAAAATGGGTGATAAAAGAGCTGACACAATGTTCAGCATGTCGGTTCATTTCCCTGTAGCATTTTTTCTGATTAACTTTTAACAGACGTTGGTTTCTTTTTGTTGGAAGGTAAATTGCTCTGTTAACAAAGAACGCACTAATATATTAAATAAATGACCTGTTGCATGTATCGCGGGTGAAAAAATACTATCTGGGACGCCAAGGTGTGTACGCATGTTATTTCATTACAAAGTTCAAATGTTGTTTTGATCTATTAAATTACAATGAAATTGACTGTATAAACCAGTACAATATACAAGATACTATAAGGTTATTTAACAGTGTTTTGTACAAAAGGGAAATATATGGTGCGAGTATGTATTGTGGTAAAAATCCATATGGTTTTCACCACATTTCGGACGGGTACAATATATTCCCATATTGTACAAAACACTGTAAAATGATCATTTTATTTTATACCTCAACCTAAAAGAACTCTTATGTCTCAAAAGAGAAAATAAAAATCAAGATTGTTTTAAAATAAATAAACCGTTAGTTCAAAGCGGCAGACGAAGGAAGTTGCAGTGACAGTGCAATGATGTTCTAAGCGTCATCGTCATGCGGAACATTTTGTCGCTTGTTTGTTTTTATCGTTGAAATTTCTACTTAATTTCACTTTTTTAAGTCGCTATCTTAAATTTTGAACAGTACATTATAACAGCTATTGGATCCAATAAGTGTACGGTCACGTTGTAACATCTGGGGCCGTATTCATAAAGCTTCTTAGATTTTCGATAAGAAAATATCTTAACTCAGTAATATTTTCTTAGCTAAGATGAAAACAAAATTTTAACTTAAGTGGTATTCATAAAACCTCTAAGACAAATCTGAGTTAAGAAAACGTATAAGTAAAATAATAAATCTTAGATCAAAAATTTCATCTTAAAAAAAAACTTAACTCGATAACTAAGGAAGTCTGGGATTTTCAAATCTTAAATTAATATCAGAAGTGATAGTTTAGAAAATACCTTCTATACCATAATCTACTTTAAATAGGTATTGAAATGTCAATGTGGTATGCGTGCTTGTGTGTAGTGTGTATATTTACCTATGTGTGTGTATAGGGTATCTAGCTGTGTTTGTGTGTATGTGTATATAAACTATGTACATGTTAGTCACTCAACTCGTTTTGTGTTTATCGAGCGTGATTTGTCTAAGTTATAATAACTTGTGTCACAATCAAAGTGAAATAAATGCATTTTATGATGATTAGTTAACTCATCTGCGCAATTAACTGATATTTTTACCGTTTCAAAAGTTATTGATAAAACAGTGGAAAATGGGTTGATTGATTGAATATTTAGCGTCAATTTTATGTCATCAAAAACTAACAGACGATCAGTTAACCTTACCACTAGTTCCTGGGATCCTGACAGGTTAACCAGTACTCGAGCACACGCCATATCCGCAAGCAATGTAAAATGGAATAATGTAAGTCTGTTGAATTGAACTGAAAAGAAAATCACTGAAACAATGATGATATAGTTTGTTTATACTAGTCTTTGTTAATGGGATAGATGCTCTCCAACTGTCGAGTATCGAGTAAGACAATTGAGTGGCAAGTAAGGACAGTCGAGTAAGAAAGTCGAGTAAGAAAGTTGTGTGTCGTGTTAGGAAGTCGAATATCGAGTAAAGGAATCGAGTATTTAGTAAGAAAGTCGAGTGTCAAGAAAGAAAATATTGAGGGTCGAGTAAAAAATGTTGAGTGTCGAGTAAAAAAAATAAATTTCGAGTAACAAAGTAGAGTGTCGAGTAACAAAGTCGAGTGTCGAGCAAGAAAGTCGAAATACTTTGACATATGAAAAAGCCTATCTAATGCTTTTTTAAATCAATATGATCACAAGATATTGTGAAAATAAACTATTCAAGAAGGTAAAATATTTAAATTAACAAGTTAAAATTAAAAATAATAAGGTCGTTTTACTACTATTTTATTATAAATAAAACACTTAGCAGTAGATGTTTAAAACTATTTTATAAAAAGAGACACAGATCATCAATTAATGTTTTGTCCATGATAACCCATTATAATTCAAAGTGATAATTCAGTTTCTCATCAATATGGCATCAATTTAAAAACTAATAAATATTGTTGTATTTGAGGTAGATTTTAAGTTGAAAACCATCAATGTTGCACGGACATAACAGTTTCAAATGACAGAAAAAAATGCAGACTTCTCCTAGAATATAGTAAGGTATGTGTAACAAATATTTTTAAATATTTTCAGTTGGAATTTAAATAGAAGTTCTAACTGCTGAGTTAAGAAATTGAGTGCCGAGTTGAAAATTAAATGTCTGAGTGTCATGTAAGAAAATAGAGTGATTAAGAAAGTCGAGTGTCGAGTAAGAATATAGAAATTTATCATTAGAATTTTGTGTGATAGAATAAACTCACAATTTTGGTCAAACTTACATGCAGAGACAAATCCCCTGCAATTTTGACCAAGAGGGTAAGATTTGCCTATTCCACATGGATGAACTGATGATGGATTTTATCTCCTATTCATCTCATACAAATGATAGACCCTCGATAATGGCAGTCATCACAAAAATGTCCTATTTTTTAATTAGGTGTTTAACAACCAAAACCATTTTCATACTCGACACTCGATTTTCTTACACAAGTACTCGATTTTCTTACTCAACACTTGACTTTCTCACTCGACACTTAACTTTCTCACTCGACTTGCTCACTCGACACTCGACTTGCTCACTCGACACTCGACATTCTTACTCGACACTCGTTTTTCTTACTCAAATTTCTTATTCGACCCTCTACCAATTGTGACACACTGCCCAGCCATAGTCTCTGTGATGACAGATATACGGCATTGCACCTTATTGTCATTTGCCTCACACCGCTGATTTTAAATGGGAAAACCATCAATTACTTTCACAGATAGGCGTGCTCGAGTACTGGTTGACCTTCTATGATCCAAGTGGCCGCCTGTTAGCTCTCGATGGCATAAACATGCTGCTTAATAGTCAAACAACAAACGAAAGACCAAACAAACGAACGAACGAACAAAGATAGACGTACGGACGGACGGACAAATCGCTTTAACTGTCAAGTATACATAAAGGATAAATAGGTCAACTACAATTAAAGAATAAAGTAAATCAATCTTTAGTAGTAGTTGATAAAGTATAATAACATATGTATACTGAAATCGTGCTCAAATACATACTTCTAGTTTGAAACCAAGTAACATGTTGTAAGAAATTGCTTAAATAGTTAATACAACTCAGAGCTAACTTACAGTTGAGAGGAAAAACGTTCTATTCTTAGATAATTTTTTCGCTAAGATGCTTTCTGAATAACACTTAAGAAAAAGTTTTAATCGTAGATGAAAATATGGATTTAGGATGAACAGTTAAGAAAATTTTGAATATCTTAGATGAAAATAAATCTTAGAAGCTTTATGAATACGGCCCCTGGGGTAGCTGATAGCAAATCATTTAGGGTCGGTATGTTGCAAACATATACTGAAAATAAAACGAAATGCATATACACAAAACTCATAAAAATTAAGATCTTGATAGTAAGTTAGTTTCATACGGCTAGGATTTGCTATTGGGAGGTTAATCAACAGTAAAGACCAAAACATATTCATCACGCTTCATTGCTTATATCCGTACCGACGTTATGCACAAAACAGCATTCCAAAAGCCGTGTATCAAAAATGTACATGTCTCAAGTCATTCTACAAGCCCTAATCGTTTTCATCTATTCGCAACGTGTTTCATCCATGACAAGACTACGCCAAGATCAACGTGAACGTGCAGTTACGTTACAACAAAGCATGTCACGAAATCATATGGCAAGGACGTTGAATATCAACCAAATCACCATAACTCGTCTTTTGGGTCGGCTGACTGATACTGGAATAACAGCTAAAAGATGTTTGTGCCACGCGGTCGCCCAGACAGGATCGTAACATGCGGTTATTACCTACCATTTTAAGCATGGAAGTTTCTTTATCATGTCTTTTGTGATTAATATTCATTTTCATCAACATAGTCATTCAACAAGACATGTTGCATACTTATGCATATGTTGATAAGTGTGTAAAACGTTTATGATTCTTAGTGGTATATGCTTGATCAACTAAGTTAATGGAGAAAAAGCAAATCAAGCAGCAAAAATGTTAATGATATTGTCATTTTATAGTGTTTGACAGTTATTTCTCTTTCTAGTTCATTTGTCTTTTAAAGTAACATTTGAATAATGTAAAATTAGGAATGGTGAATCCTTGTAAAAATCAAAAGATATTTTAAAATAAAAGCCTTTTAGGTATGTTGTAAGCTTATTCAAAAACATTTTTGAGTTAAAGCACTTCCAAAACAAATGTTTTAATGTTTCACTTTTCGTATTGGAAAACTCACAAAGATTCGAAGCTACAAGGTTTGTTGTTCATTTATAATTTATTTGTTGCTATTATTTGCATTATGTAATTGTATGGACAATTCCTTATTTTTGAATCAATAATAGTAACTACTGTTGTAGGTTTAAAAGCAGAAGTGTAGATTTTCTTTCATTTAAGATCAGTTTTACCACATCTCCCTTTTTTCTTGCTGTATTGTTTTGTGTTTTATTTCTTTATCTAATAGGTATATGTGGATAAGTTATTAGAAAGTATTTGTATTTCAGAAGGTACATGTAAAACCTTTCCTAATATATTTTCGTTTTGTGTAATGTTTATTTGTTAATGTTAATTTGTTTATTTCTATCTCTTTCCACTGTTTTGGAATAGGTGTTATGATTTAATTTAACTTTAGGAAATCGATATTCTCTATATCATATAGATTACAAAACTATTTGAAAGTATAAAAACTCATTTTTTCCTGTAATCGTATAACTTTAACAATAAGGTTTAATCCCTCTATCATATCATATTTTATGAAAAATAATTTGTTCTTCTAGTTTAACACGTTTATTGTCCAAATTTGTCTCTACTGATAGATTTTAATTCATTGCTTTTTATCTTTGTCCAAATCTTATGAATTTGTTTAATAAATAAACCATTTATGAACATCCTTTCTATATCCGTATAATGTAGGTTACATTCAAAAAGCAGTAATCGTTAAATCCAACTGGCTTTTAAGGAAAAAATAAATTTTTAATATCAATCATTTTAAACCGCCTGCGTGATAATCTAATGTCAAAATGCTACGCTTGGTTTTATCAAGTTTAGAATCCTAAATGGAATCGAACATGTTGTTACTTGTTTGTTTTATTTTTGCATTAGAAGTAAAAGGTACAGCTGTTAACGGATATAACAATTTAAGAAGTACAAATCTTGTTTATTACTGTTATTTTTCTAAAGTAACTAAATTTCCTAAGTCTCCAGCTTTTTAAGCAGTTCTAAAATTCTTCTAATTTTGTGTCAACATTAAATTTTAATGCATTTTCATCACTATCAATGTAGAAAGAAATTCCTTGTGTAATTTTTATTTTTTGTGAAGTGGGTATTTGTCTTTTTAAGTGAGCCAGCACATAGAACATCGCATTTACTTATGTTTAATTTCAAACCAGATATGAAGCTGAACTAATTTAAAACGTTAACTAGGTTTTTAAAGCTAAATATTGAGGCATCGGTTATGAAAATACTATCGTCTGCAAAGATTTATTTTTACATCTACGTCAATTCCTTTTATATTTTTTTTATTAATGAATATTTTTATTGATGAATAGTTCAAATAACATAAGTTAAAAAGTAAAATTGATATAGGACATTCTTGATGAACGCCTCTTCAAAATAGGGAAAAACATCAGACATGTAAACTTTTTAAATCTGAATAAAATAAATTTATCCAGTTACATAGTGAATCACCAAAATTAAAATGTTACAATGCAGTTCAATGCTATACCACATCCGTATTCCACATTCGTATTCTGTTAAAAGACCTTCGCATGTTGTATCATCTGTTTCATTTAATTTTTTATGTTTTCATGTAATTTGAATCATAATTGCTTACTTTTTTGTAAAGTTTGGCATAGAATTATTATGGGAATGTACACTTTCTTTCTGAGTTTCATTAATCCTACCATTTATAATTAATCGAGTTAAAATGCCATTTAATTATTTCTATTTTAAGTTATACCATTTAATTCAGCTTTCTTAAAATATAGTTATTTGTTTTCATTTGTTAAATACTAGTTTAATGAAATTTGAAATGTATTTTCTAATTGTTCTATACTTTTGTTAAGCTCACTTTCTCGTTTAGATTCAGATTCCCTTATCATGGCATAACAAAGTTTTCACTTACTGTAATGGTATAAGCATGGAAGTTGTACCGCTGGCATGTTATAGCATATACATTTACTCTAATGGCAAAAAGTTTTACGCTATCATGCTATAATGAAGTATTGATATCGTGACAGTGTAAAGTACATTTTGTTGATCTTGAAGTAGGTCTGTAATCAATCATTTGTTTACTTTATACGATTCGTATTGACAGTGATTTCATATGAAATAGGATAAAATTAAGTCGAAGAGGCATATTCCATCGTAGGTAATACAAGGCTGATGTGAAGTTGTTTTCTTAACCTTTTTAACGGCAATGTTTCTGTTATTCATAAACAATTCACAAAACATAATTTCATTTCAATTCCATTTATTATTATTATCATAATTATTATTGTTTTGCAATATTTTCACAAGATTTTAAAAGTTACCTTTGAATCATAGTCTGCGCTTACTGTCTGTATTTCGGCACAGCAAGTTCTATGATCATTCCCTTTCTATCCGCGAAGAACACAAACATCTGCTCCCCAAAGAGTTTCGATACACGTACATATTTGGAGAAGTGGACGAGGATTGTATTCCATTACCGGGATTGTTACCTTCGTCTCAGGATCACAAAGATACTGTCATGTTTTATCTGAGTTTATTACTTTAATGATACAATCGTTTCCTTTCTTCCTTATGAGGATGTAATTCTATTCATTTTTGTCGTTTGAAAGTAAACGATTAATCCATCTTGTACGGACATTAATCATATTCTGCTGGTCTGTTCTAATTCTTTGAACTTAAAAAAGTACACAATTAAATGGATGATAGATAGCATTAAGGTATATAACGACACCTGATCGGGCTAAAATTGGAAGGGTTAGCATAGTTACACTAGAAATATATTTATATTCTTATGACATATATGACATATATGATTTTTTTTATGATTCGTTTTCCGTCGTATATTTTCCTGAATGTAACAAGTAACGTAACCGACACATATTATTTACAACGAAAATTATTAATAGTGGATCAAGCCTCGTGTACAGAAATATACAGAAGCCGCCGTCTAAAATGTCATTTTTATTGTTGTTTATAAATGTACCTTATTGTGCTTGGCTATCGAATTGTGCTTGGCTAGGTGCTTTGTAAGTAAGCGCATAACAATATTATGATCTTGCAGGTCTCCCTTCACAATTAAATTGTATTGTTTGTTCAATATAAAACATAGTATAGTATTACCTCGGAAAAATGGGTCGTGTGTTCGATCCCCGACTGGGTCATACCAAAGCCTTGCTTAGAGCTTAGAATTTAAAAGATAGTTCCATGTCACGTGGGCCCGGTGTCAGAAAAGTGTGACGGGGTGGTGTACCGTACCATGTATCTTCAGCATGATAAAAGATAGTTTCATGTCAGGTGGGCCCGGTGTCAGAAAAGTGTGACGTGGTGGTGTACCGTACCATGTATCTACGGCATGATAAAAGATAGTTCCATGTCAGGTGGACCCGGTGCCAGAAAAGTGTGACGGGGTGGTTCACCGTACCATGTATCTACGGCATGATAAAAGATAGTTCCATGTCAGGTGGGCCCGGTATCAGAAAAGTGTGACGGTGTGGTATACCATACAATGTATCTACGGCATGATACTCCAGTGTGGCAGCGCTACAACTACAACAACGTCTTTTTCAAGCGTCCAAATCATCATGATTATTCCTTCCTCAATCATAATCACAAACTATTCTATTTGATTGAAAATCATTTTGTCTTGTAAAAGGCAATTATGTTTTAATTACACTGAAAATTAATACATTATTTCTAATTAAATATTTGTTTTCGCAATTATTCAAATCGTATTAGACATCGTGATTATGAGAAACAACGGAGAACAACGAATCATGCATACGTGACAAATGCACATTACATTTTAAACAGTTAGTAAACAGTATAATTACTGAAAGAAACTAGCACCACCGCCTTCAGTTTTATTTTGTATTGCATAATAGTATTGCTTTACACTCGTTCTCGACACATATAATGACGTTTTAGTAATTTCATACTTTTTGTTTTTTCATACTTGTCATTTGGTTTTCTTAGATGTGCTATTGGAGTTACAGTATATTATATGTTTAGAAATCGATGTTCATAAGGTCATACCAGATCTGATCAGGAGAGTTAACTGACCTTTTAAAATAGCTTTTAAAAAGCTTTTGACGACTACAAATGAGTAGTTTATAGCGATGAAGCCTTTATCTTTCGTTTCACGATTGAACAAACGTTATTTTAACGTACTTTAGGCATACAGCCAAGAACAGCGCCGGTCTCTCAATTACTACAGTGTATAATTCTATAGACTATACTTATTCTAGCATAAAGCATGTATAATCTGTGATAAATATGTTTATTTTATGTCAATTAATTTTATAGCGACAGTCTCCTGTTATTCTTATATTGAATGATTAATTACAGTGTATATGTTATTGTATATTTTAATTATATATGTATACATAAATGAGACTTTAATAAAGATATGAATAATGTATATATACTTTTACGTTATACTTGGAATAATGTTTTCGCAATTCGTAAATTCGTTTATTGTTGTTTCCTTAGACTTAATAAATATCTGACCGAATCTCCAAATTGTTTGCCATAAAAATAGCATTTTATTTTTGTTTCAAACTCGGTGATTGTATATGTAGCAAATTTGGGAGTGCAATTCTGATGTTGCTTTTTCGAACAAATTTTAAAAATATGTGGGACAGGGGTATAATGCACATACGGGGTTAATCTGGATATATTTCTGGTAGAAACACATTTCTATTTACTATCAATCATTAAAGAAAATTTTAAAAGATAAAATTTAAATCCTTATTAAAGCAATACAAATTATCTTACAATTAACCATTGACTATACAGTTATTGTAACATTCACTGCTAAAAATAATAGATGCTTTTGCAAGACGAGAAAAAAAATGTTTACGCCCGACTTCGTTCAATACTACAATGCATCATTTTGCAAACATTCTGCTTAATACTCCCTCAAAGAAAGCATAATTTGCGACTGTTAGTGCATCATGTTGGCTGAACTAACCAATTGATATTTTTGTTTGTTGGTGTTTGCTAAACCTCAATATGCATATTTCATGATTTATATATAACATTATATAAACTTGTACCTTGAAAGTTTTTCCTTGATACTTAATCACTAACTATATATGGCTTAAACGGTCAAATTGATTGAGTCACCAGGGTATATTTATGTTGTTGCTGATATTTTTTCTTACGATTGCCTAGCCTAAATATGTATTTTCTAAGGCACTAACTTTATACGGTCAACACGGTCAAATTGAGTGTATCACCAGGATACATTTATATTGTTGTTTTTGTTTGTTGGTGTTTGCTAAACTCAGATATGTATATCTAATGTTTTATATATAACATCATATTCACTTGTACCTTGAAAGTTTTTCCTTGATACTTAATCACTAACTATATACGGCTTCAACGGTCAAAATGATTGTGTAACCAGGGTGCATTGATGTTGTTGTTGATATTTTTGCGTTTGCCACACCTAAATATGCATTTTTTAAGGATTTATATATAACATACATAATTGTGTATCTTGAAAGCTTTGCGTTGAAATTTTAATTACCAACTATATACGGTTTACACGATCAATTGATTATATGACCGGAGTGCATTTATGATGTTGTTGATTTTATTTCGTTTGCCTAGCCTAAATAATTATGTATTTCTTAAGGATTTATATATATCATCACATAAACTTGTACCTTGAAAGTTTGCCTGGAAAAGTTGATCACTAGCAACTATATATGGTCTATATGGTCAGTTGATTGTGTGACCAGCGTGCATTTTTTTATTGCGTTTGCACAACCTGAATATTTAGTGTTTAAGGATTTATATATAACATGCCAATGTTTTTTTATTTTTTTGTTTTTGTTTCATTGTTGTTATGTTCGTAGTGGCACCGTCACATATTTAACTGACAATTGTATTAACGTTGGCTCTGTCATACGTCATGTTATCTGACAAATATATATAAATTATAAAATAAGATTGTATTTAGTTGTTTTGGAACCAATTATTCTATGTTTATTACAATGTCAAAAGAACATATCATTTATGTTGCTAATGTTTTCAAATCCCTAAGCTTAAATTAGTTGTTCTATTTGTTCTATTTATCACTACAATGTGACATCAAGTGCCTACAGTCATTGAGGTATAAACTTTTCTTGAAAACATTGAAAATACCTTTAATAACTGACATTGTGCAAATAACTTTATGTTGATTTTCAGTAATTGTTTTTTGTCAAAGTAGCGCGAGATGATGTTGTTTATCAAAGTATTATATAACTTACTTGTTTAGTCTAAATATCGATCCTTACATACACAAAATGCATTATGTATATTATAGCTAACCTTCTTTCCATTTTAACATGCCGAACATTTTCATTGTTTTTATAACATCAGTTTTTGATTTCTTTACCAGTTTTTTCTTTAGACTTTCTGAACTCATGTATGGACTACTTGTGCAACGGTTTGATCTTAACACCTATGTTTGTATTTCTAGAAATCTCTATGTTTTCTTGCCTTTGAAGATTAACTTTGTGCTGGTGTCAGATTTGTTTCTAATTTACCTCTCTTCGATTACATTATTTGTTTGAAAACATATTCTGGCACAGGCACACCGTTGATAAATGTTAAAGTCAAATTTTCAGCCTAACTGCGCTTTATTGTTTTACTGTTTATATACCACTATTACGTGTATACCATTGCGTTCTTAATATACATTAAAAGCGCTTCGCAGTGTCACTCTGAGATTGTATATCCCAATAAACGTATATTATTAGGCAAACATTTTAAAGATAATTTGTTTTTTTACAAAATGCTTCATGCTGCCGTTTGTTTAACAACACTGCTTAAATGGATCTTCATTTTGTTACCGACTTGTCGAGATATTAACCCAAATCGAGGTCCTGTAGGCTCAACTGCAAACAACATCTCAGTTTCATCTTCCTCGTTCCTATCAGATAGTTTGGAAGCCTTTGACTTTTCACATACACTTTCTCTTGTTCATTATAATGTTCAAATTATCAAATACAAATTAGATACAATCTACTCTGAACTTCATGAGTTTGATATATTAACAGTCTCCGAAACTTGGCTTAATGGCACTGTTGCGTCAGCTGATCTAGAATTTCAATCATTCCATAAACCAATAAGAAAAGATCGCATTGGGGATAGCCACGGTGGTGTTATTATGTATATTAAAGAGACAATTCATTTTTCTCGTAGAAATGACTTAGAAATCAATTGTCTAGAATGCGTATGGGTTGAAATTACTTTTAAGCACAGACATGTACTCTTAGGAGTTTTTAACATACCTCCAATTTCTGACGCTGCTTATGATAACCTTAATTGAAGATTCTTTAAATCTTGCTGTCGATACTGGTATCAAAGATGTAATCGTTAATGGTGATTTGAACTATAAAATGCTGAATGATGTTTATCGCGAGGTCTTAACAATATATGCCAGAAGTTTGGTCTATTTCAATATATTAAAGATCCCACCCACTTTACTGATAATTCATCTTCTCTGATTATTTAACTTTTAAGTAATAAAGACAGCATTATTAAAAGTGATGTCGCAGATCCGTTTCTAAATCAAGATATCCCATTCCATTGTCCGATATACGGTATATTTAAATTCAAGAAAAACAAACAATTAGCTTTTGAGAGACATATTTGGAAATATGAACTTGATGACTATGCTCTTTTAAAAAATAAAATTATTCAAACTAACTGGAACGAACTATCTAGCGATGATGTAGACGTGTATGCTACCAATGTTGCTGATTAAATTAATGAACTTTCAAATATATGCATTAAAAAATAAAATCATTAAAAGTAAACCGCATGAAGCCGCCGTGGATATCCACTGAGTTAAAAAAGAATATTAAGGCCTGTAAAATACTTTTTAAGAAGGCAAAGAGATCTAACGAAATATACCACTGGAACAGATTTAAAAAAAACGTAATGAGGTCGTCCAACTTATACGCCAAGCAAAGCAGTCATACCTATGATAATTTAGCAAGTAAACTTAATTCCGTGTCTCTCTCTACCAAAGACTGGTGGAAAATATTAATGTCGTTCATCTCTTCTAAAGACAAGCCAGCAATTCCTCCACTGAATGACAATGGAACTATTATTTCCGATTTTGACTTAAAAGCCGACTTACTAAATTCATTTTTCCGATCTCAGTCAATCTTAAATGACGGTAACATTGAACCAGCTTATTTCGATACCTAGACAAAACATAGTTTTACTAGATCTTGCTTACTACCCACCGATGTGTGCAGTATTCTTAAGTTGTTACCAGTTGGAAAAGCCTCAGGTCCCGATGAAATTAATAAATATGTGCTCCGTTAACTAAATAATGAATAATCGACCCCGCTGTGTGATTTGTTTAACACTTGTTTAACAAATGTTTTTTATCCTAAAATTTGGAAGAAAGCGTTCGTATGTGCTATTTACAAGAAAGGAGACCCGTCTATGGCTAATAATTACAGACCAATTCACTTCTTAGTGTATTGAATAAAGTATTTAAAAGGCTCATATTTAAGCATATATTCAATTATTTTCGAGATAGTAACTTTCTCCCTTCATTTCAACCTTGTTTTGTACTTGGTGATTCAACTATCAGTCAGCTATCTTTTCTTTATAATACCTTCTGCAAAGCGATTGACGATGGCAAGAGGTCAGAGTTTGTTTTGTTTTTTATATAAGTAAAGTCTTTGATAGAGTTTGGCACAAACGGTTGTTGGCTAAACTGAAAGCAGTTGGTATATCTTGTCAACTTTTGAATCTATTAACCGACTATCTTAAAGACAGGACGCCAATATGTTGTCATTCCAGGCGCGAGGTCTTATTTGGGACCATTTAAGCCGGTGTTCCCCAGGGATCTATATTAGGTCCTCTTCTGTTTTTAGTTTACATAAATGACATAGTATCTGATATTCACTCCAACATACGACTTTTTGTCGATGATACAAGCCTTTACTTTATAATTAATCATAATAATGATATTATTAATGCTGCACAGACATTAAATTCTGACATAAATAAAATATCTGAATGGTCTAATAAATGGCTGGTTACTTTTAATCCGTCCAAAACAGAAGCAATGCATGTAACTCGCAAACAAACTCAACCCGTTCACCCCCCACTTTTTATGCAAAACAAACAAATTATAGATGTGTCATCACACAAACATCTAGGAATATACTTATCAAATAACTGCAGCTGGCACACTCATATTGACTATATTAAGAATAAAGCTTGGTCTAGAATAACTATTATGAGAAAACTAAAATTTCAGTTAGATAGAAAAACATTAAAAACAATCTTCATGTCATTTATAAGACCCTTATTGGAATATGCCAATGTTATTTGGGTTAATGGTAAAAAATATGAAAAATATGAACTTGATAAAATACAGAATGAAGCTGCACGAATAACAGCTGGAGTTACAAAACTTATATCTATCAATAACCTGAATTCTGAAGTAGGATGGGAAAGTCTTGAAACACAAATCTTACTCTTTTTTATAAAATGATCCACGGAATGGTCCCACCAAATCTATGTTCATTGGTTCCTTGTCTTACAAATGCAAGTTCCACAGTACAACCTCAGAAATAATAATAATATTCAAATTCCTTCTTCAAGAACAGCTCTGTACTCAAATTGCTTTATTCCTTCCATTGTCCGTGACTGGAACACTCTCTCACTTGAAACAAGACAAGCCTCTTCTCTGAATGCTTTTAAACGTAAACTCGAAAGTAACGAACTAAAAGTACCTTAATTCTTTTACATTGGTACAAGGATATGCCAATTATTGCATGCCCGCCTCCGAACGAGTTGTAGTGTACTTAAGCAACATCTATTTCTTAAACACACTGAAGACTCCCCCTGTGTACATGTGGACAAATAAAAAGCACAGCTCACTTCTTTTACAATTGTCACCTTTACCAGCATCAACGCATACCACTCCTGACATTTGTCAGTGAGTTATGTACAGTTTCTTTAAATATACTTCATTTTGGTGAACCACAACTCTCTTATGACAATAATGTTAAAATATATGAAGCAGTTCACAAATACATTTTATCATCTAATCGTTTCTCCTGATCACTGTAATTAAGTCTGAAGAAATAACAAAGCTATTTCTATTTACGTGGTGAGGTCAGCCCGTCTCCCAATTTCGTCCTATGCCGTTCAGAACTTGTCCAAAAATGTTAGCCATTATTATTATGTGAATTCACATAATTATCCAATACTTTAATCATTTTAATCACTTTTCTTTTTTTTCTAATTACTCACTTCATTTTCTAAGTTTCTTAATTATATCAGAAACAATATTCCTTAAAGTATATTAAACATTTTTATTCAACTATATTTTGAACTATGTTATATTCGTAATGCTAAGAGCATAAATCAAATTGTTAATAATCTGCCAAATTTGTTCACAATTGATATATGTCATGAAAAAGAACTTTATAAGATTTTATCTTCCGTTCTAATCCATATGTATACCTAAACTTGTGTGTATATATGTACATTTGAATGAATAAATATGTTTAAACGAATATCTTAGATATATTTGACATGCTCGGTATGATTTTTTAATGTATGACAATGTTTGCCAAAACATTCAAATTGATATTCAATACTTGAATCGTTGTCGTAAATTACAATCATTTGATCACAACCTTAATGCTGACTTCTATGTAGTGTATTGACTTACATATACTTCTGTTAATATAACATAAAAGGACACTAGCCGACTGAAAAACAATAATTTTGTATTTGCGAATCTCTTTATTCGACGAATGCAAAGTTTTCTTGTTACTGGCCAATTTCAACACGTTTTATTGCTATATCAAGGACATATACACAATAATGTAATAACAGTATCCTACTAGTCATAGAAGGTTGAAGAGTGCCAAGTTAGAAAGTCATATTAACGTAAATGAGTGAATTGTACACGCCTGCGTATCTTGTAGTATTGCTAATAATTGTCCAAATGGGACGTAGTTAACATTATATAGCTGCTTTGGTATAATTCTAGACTTCAAGGTTTAACAGCACAAAACATAATTTGACAGCATATTAATGGTTTGGCGTCAAGATGATACTTAGCCAAATTAGTCTAGAATTTGGTATAACATGACATATGTAATTACGGACAGTTTTTGATAGCTTAGTGCTTTTATATGACGCAACGATGTCGGCATTACCATTCACATTTATTGGTCACTATTAGAAAAAAACATAAATTAAAATGAAATAAAAAATGAATATAAGTCATTGCGTTTAAACCAGTAGGTGCAAAGAGTTTCAGTCCTGGCTCGACCAGATAGCTCCTCAGATCAACTCTAAATTATGACTTCATACAGAGAATGTGTTTGATTGGGGTATCAAGTTTTATATTAATATACGTCCATTTTCTATTGATTATATTTCTAAACATATAAACACGAGTAAAATATGTAAAATAAATATTGATTATAATAAAGAACCCCGAATCTTCAACTGGCAATTGGTCTGTAGTTGGTTATTAAGACCCCTAAATACCAACTGCCAACTACCTATCAGCTTTACACTCATGATTTTTTTTTATTTATAATAAGTTTATTTTGCGTTCGAATAGTTTAAACATTCAGAAATTTATGAAAAAGCTAACATTCTCAAACGATCGAAGATCTGAGAAATCTAAATGTTACGGACAAGCATTGCAAACAAATGAGGTTGAAGCATCTGTTGAAGAGCATTATTATATCTAGTTCGACTATCCAATGTCGATAGGAATCTGATTTTTTATAATTTGTATCGGTAAAAAAGTAAAGTTTGCGAAATTAAATAAGCTTGATAAAAAAGTATTTTTTTTTAATTACATCGTATTTTTATTTGACATATTCAAATATATTTTGATTCAGTCGGAAATGTTTAAATACTTGTAATGGAGCATAATCTAACAATTATATTGGCTACTGCACAAACAAAGTATCAAACCATGCTTCTCAAATGTATAAAGTACGTTTATATTCACGTGCACGGAATCAATTCTTCATCAACTTCAGACACCATGGCAACATAATCATAGAAAATGCACAGAATACCATTAATAAGTACAATCACATATAATAGCAGAAGTGACAGCAGGGTACCCGCTTTAAAACGATCAGTTACAAACCTTAACTTCTTTGAATGGTGCACAAGGTAAGTTCTAAACAATTACTTGTTATATATGACACATCCAGTGTTATCCATAGAGACAGACCTGAGAATGCATATGAGCAGATCAGCCGTCCTTTCTCAAGCAACTGGTACAATTTACGATCTCACATATTATCTTTAGACCGAGCTAGGCTCTAATCAACGATTTCAAGTGGTGAAAGATAAGTGGTTGTTAGACGGGAGCTCCTTATTTATTTCTAATGATATAAATATATGACATACATAGTATAAGTATAATTCGTAAAACTAATTGTATATTGTAGGCGCTTATAGACGTTTATTATAAAGGGAGTACAATAGGAAAAGGAAATACTATTAATGTTATAAAACTATAGTAGTATTTAAAATGAATAAAAAATATCTCTTTGTTATAAATAAAGTTCCAATAGATTAAGTACACCAAATCCACCGAAACGTGACAAAATAATTGTAAACTTGAAACGAAATCTCCATTCTAAAACTAGACAGCACTTAAATAATACTTGGCGACCTTCACATTTTATTCGGACTATTTCTAAGATGAAACATATTGACTACCTGTAAATCCGTATAACGGATCAAACTTAAATCAAACTGAAATCATGTGACTTATTTAATACTTCACAAAATACGGAGGAAATCCATTTTAAATACATTATTTGGTATGTTTGAATATATTTTCTTTGGCAATACGAGGTCAAAGAGTATAGATATGTATTATCTATTTTTTTTTAAAAAAATGTTCTCTTTAAATGGTGAGCACATTACTAAAAATCCTATTGATCTTATATTTATTTTTAAACTGATCAAAACAACATCAATTTTTAATGACTCCGTTTTCTAATTATAGTTCTGATAGAATTTTGTTTTTAAAAAAAATGTATTAAATTGAACAGCATGATACATAATCAGATTACAGCTGGATAAAAAGTGAATCAACAAAAATTGATTTTAAACATTTCCTTTTAAATACCGATAGGAGTCCAAAAGGTTCACATTAAGACAATGACTTTTATATTAAAAACCAGAAACACGGGCAAACAAGGATAATACAGTTTTATTATTAAATTCACTTTAAGATGTTTTAAGTTTTAACTCTCAAATGACGCCGGTATGCCAAAACGAGATATGAAAGCTGTTAACGACCTGTAAAGATGTTTTTCAGAAATGTCGGGGAAATGAGACTTAGAGTGCAAGTGTTATTTGAATAAAACAATAATTCAAAGAATCACTTCACGATCAAATATCGAATGTACGATACTGGTGTATAAATCAATGAGAAAGTAAGTTTATGGGAGACGTGTGGAACATATACTGAACGGCACAGCTTACTCGGCACTTTTGCATTCCCAATAACTTCACCAAAATATTGCGTAGCTTTTGTATACGTCATTTACAGACACATTTCATGTATTTGTCCCTTTTACAGATCGGTGAGTAACTGGACTCTTAATCAATGCACACTAACTGTCAAATAAATGAATGAAGGTGTATTATTGCTATCTCAGCAATACTTACGATACGATGGCGTTTACTATGTCGTATAAAGAATGTTGTATATTACAAAATATGGCCACGTCCGATCTAAAGAGAGCACCTTCTGAGCACCACATTTTTCACATGTGTGAAAAAAAACGGTCTGTTTGCCTGCCTGCCTGCCTGCCTGCCTGCCTGCCTTCTGTCTGTCTGTCTTATTATCATTCAGGGAGTCTACAGATGAAATATTTTTACGGTTTCCATGACCTAAAATATTTGAAATCTGTAAAAGCGTCAGTTACATTTTTATATGCAGCAGCTTGTGCATCTTGTATATAAAAATAGTTTCCTAGTAACAAAGTGTAATCAAATCGTATGAAAAATAATGATGCATTACTGATATTATGTTTTATTCCATTACAACCACAGCATTAATCTAACAATAGTTGTTTGCACGCGACATTCAGTGACAAGATGTTATAAATTATAATACAATGCTAGGGGCAAAATTGGCATTCGCCAGTTTAACATAACCTATTATGGAGCTGAAGGACGGTTTCTGTACCAATGTCCTCCTCCCCAAATCTGTATAACTATTCTCTAAATTATAACCAGACGATTATATATTAATTAGAATTTACTAAATGAATGCAAGGTTTTTGCCGGTGTAGCATATTTATCTTAATACTTCCAATGATCATAAAAACGACTGTGTTAATTTCATTTCTTGAATATCTTTAGAATCGTGTTCTCCATTTGAGAAAAACATTGCATATTTCATAATTGGAAATAGTTTTATACGTCAACCTAACACATGCGAAAGGAATTGCGTTAGTCTGCCGTGCCGATAGATGCAGGAATAATATATGTTGTCAAGTAAAATCTAGAGATAAACCTCACAAGTTTATCAAAATCCACCTGCCTCTTGGAAAGAAACAATGTACAAACTACCATTATCCGTGTTTATGCTTTCCTCTATCACACATTTCAATGAAGTAAAAAAACAAAATATATTACGAGCTTGACTCTCTTGAACCTGAACACAAATCAGCGTGTGATGGTGTTATAAGTGAAACGGCATGCTTTGAGAAATGCAACTGTAATAGTCTACCTCTCATGCATAAACAATGTTTTCACCACAAACAGTTTCCGTCTAACCAACTGCCATAAGATAACATGGATGTATCCAAAATTCAAACATTTGTATATTTTGGACTTCATCATAGCAATGTAGACTGACATACAGAATATAAGTGTAACAAAAAACTTTATTGATCGAGAATGTTGGACTGACCAACGTTTAGACATCTTCAAAATTAACCTTAATATCGAGCCTAAACGCCGACCTGAAACGAAGAATCCCCCTACCTGAGACTGAGCACTTCAAAACTGAAAGTAGGAAATACACCAGACAACCTCGTCAGTGACTTCAACATCAAGCTATCCGACCTTTATTTCGGTAACCCCAGCGTAGAGGAAGAGTGGGCAAATCTTCTAGATCAAATATATGCTGTGTCTCTCGAGCAGCTGCATACCATAAACAGAAAATACTAATTTAAGATTAACATGTAGATGATGAAAATGAGGAGGAAATCAAGAAACTCTTACGGGCGAAACACAAACAATGCTTTTACTATCAGTGTGACCCAATACTGACTTAAAAATATCTGCCTTTGTTGACAGCCTGCCAAAGGTACAGAACAAAGTTGATGGAATTCAGACATGTGCCAAGCGTTTATGTAACTCACTGAAAGCAGTTTACGACCCTCCAAAATCTGGTGACGCATCTCCTATATCCAGACGGACCCACACTGCTCCTTGATTGAACCAAGGTCCTGGAGAGGATGGGCCGGACACTTTGTCACTGTTCGCAACCGCCCTTCATCTATCAACAAAACTTCTATAAACCGCCTACCATATGTGGGGAAAAACACATAGCTGTTATAAAGTCCGTGAATCTGCTGCTATCGAAGCTGAGACATTTAAGTCAGGAGGTCAAATACTAACACAAAATATGACATAGATCTTCACATCTTTCTTTCACAAAAGTTATCCCTCCCTCTTTAAGATTTCCTAGTCAATCTCTACAAACACAAGGAGAACATACAGTTCTGTGACAGTGCCAGTTGGTTGAACTTCCAGTTTAGTGCAGTTTAAAGAAGGAGCTGCGTGACAACCACAACAGAATGCAAGCATTAAGCGGACGATGTCATCAAATTATCCGCATTATCTTCATTTCGCCGTGTCTCCTAAAATGTGTTCATATTTTTCTTACTGTTATGATATTGACAAAGTTATTGATGATATTTCCTTAGAGCATGTGTTTATATTTACCTGTGCATTTTGCAACGTAACGAACATTTTCTTTTTTTATGATGTGGCAATGGGGGGAAGGAGGACATGAGCGTGATGTTTAAGATATTCTTCCAAGGTTAAATCAAGCTAACTCGAAGTTTATTCCATTTCCATTCATGAATATTAGAATGCTCTGCGGCAATCAATATATCAGAGTAAGCACATTTTATAATGAAATAGTGATATTCATTAAGCTTGGCTGAGGTGGGAGAATACTTTACAGTTATTCCCCTTTGTAAATCTACACAGGTAAGCAGGAGTTTTAATTTACCACACTTAATAATGATATCAAAAAGATAAATCATATTAGATTAACCCACCCTCCCATAACCTTCTTGTTATGCTGCTTCCTTTATCTGTATTATTTTCATCACGGAGATGTATACGATTACAAAACATATAAACATTTTAACGGATTGGCTGATGGTCGAGGATACATATTCTGAATGTTGGTTCAAGACTACGAAAACACGCATGTGCGATGGAAGTTACATCCTTCCGATTTATGTATGGTCATTAACATAAAATTAAATTATTACTATCAGTTCTGCGTTATCGTAGCAGTACTTACTATCAACTATTTCAGTTTCTATTTACAAGTATATATGTAAGTTTTGTATCAGTTCTGCGTTATCGTAGCAGTATTTACCATCAGCTATTTCAGTTTCTATCTACAAGTATACATGTTAGTTTTTGTATCAGTTCTAGGTTATCGTAGCAGTATTTACCATCAACTATTTCAGTTTCTAGTCTACAAGTATACAGGTTAGTTTTTATATCAGTTCTAGGTTATCGTAGCAGTATTAACCATCAGCTATTTCAGTTTCTATCTACAAGTTTACAGGTTTGTTTGTTTTTCATCAGTTCTGCGTTGTCGTAGCAGTATTTACCATCAGCTATTCAGTTTCTATCTAAAAGTATACAGGTTAGTTTTTGAATCAGTTCTGCGTTTTCGTAGCAGTATTTACCATAAGCTATTTCAGTTTCTATCTACAAGTATACAGGTTAGTTTTTGTATCTGCGTTATCGTAGCAGTATTTACCATAAGCTATTTCAGTTTCTATCTATAAGTACACAGGTTAGTTTTTGTATCAGTTCTAGGTTATCGTAGCAGTATTTACCCTCAGCTCTTTCAGTTTCTATCTACAAGTACACAGGTTAGGTTTTGTATCAGTTCTAGGTTATCGTAGCAGTATTTACCATCAGCTATTTCAGTTTCTATCTACAAGTATACAGGTTAGTTTTGTTATCAGTTCTGCGTTATTGTAGCAGCATTTACCATCAGCTATTTCAGTTTCTATCTACAAGTATACAGGTTAGTTTTGGTATCAGTTCTGCGTTATCGTAGCAGTATTTACCATCAGCTATTTCAGTTTCTATCTACAAGTATACAGGTTAGTTTTGGTATCAGTTCTGCGTTATCGTAGCAGTATTTACCATCAGCTATTTCAGTTTCTATCTACAAGTATACAGGTTAGTTTTTGTACCAGTTCTGCGTTATCGAGACAGCATTTACCATCAGCTATTTCAGTTTCTATTTACAAGTATATAGGTTAGTTTTTGTATCAGTTCTGCGTTATCGTAGCAGCATTTACCATCAACTATTTCAGTTTCTATCTACAAGTATACAGGTTAGTGTTTGTGTCAGTTCTGCGTTATCGTAACAGCATTTACCATCAACTATTTCAGTTTCTATCTACAAGTATACAGGTTAGTTTTTGTATCAGTTCTGCGTTATCGTCGCAGCATTTACCATCAGCCATTTCAGTTTCTATCTACAAGTATACAGGTTAGTTTTGGTATCAGTTCTGCGTTATCGTAGCAGTATTTACCATCAGCTATTTCAGTGTCTATCTACAAGTATACAGGTTAGTTTTTGTATCAGTTCTGCGTTATCGTAGCAGCATTTACCATCAACTATTTCAGTTTCTATCTACAAGTATACAGGTTAGTTTTGGTATCAGTTATGCGTTATCGTAGCAGCATTTACCATCAACTATTTCAGTTTCTATCTACAAGTATACAGGTTAGTTTTTGTATCAGTTCTGCGTTATCGTAGCAGCATTTATCATCAACTATTTCAGTTTTTATCTACAAGTATACAGGTTAGTTTTTGTATCATCAACTATTTCAGTTTCTATCTACAAGTATACAGGTTAGTTTTTGTATCAGTTATGCGTTATCGTAGCAGTACTTACCATCAGCTGTTTCAGTTTCTATTTACAAGTATACAGGTTAGTTTTTGTATCAGTTATGCGTTATCGTAGCAGCATTTACCATCAACTATTTCAGTTTCTATCTACAAGTATACAGGTTAGTTTTTGTATCAGTTCTGCGTTATCGTCGCAGAATTTACCATCAGCTATTTCAGTTTCTTTCTACAAGTATACAGGTTAGTTTTTGTATCAGTTCTGTGTTATCGTAGCAGCATTTACCATCAGCTATTTCAGTTTATTTCTACAAGTATACAGTTAAGTTTGTGTATAATTTTACTAGACTTCTTTAAACATTATATTTTTCAGTAAAAAATAATAATAATGAAAAATAATCCTATCGTTTCCCCTTCATAACACTTCTTGTTAACAAGTTTTTGATCGGGGTTTTAGGGCGAGGATTTAATGTCTTTGTTCAGAGTGGCATTGACACAATGCATCTCTAACTTACCATCAGTTGTAAAGAATATATTATTATAAGGTTGAAATTAACATACAATATATAACTATGTTTCCGTCCTAAGTATATATTTGATAGAGTTTATATTTCAAACTAATATAGTTATAATTGACGCGATGTAAAATTTTATCTGGAATTGTTCCAGTCGTCCGGAATATTTATATAATAATCATTTCGGATTTCCTTATGTGCTACATTGAAAAAGATGTGTCTGATTGTCTAAAACATCTATATAATAGTAATTTCAGACTGTCCGGAACGTACTACGCTAATATTGTCGATTGTTCAGAGATTCTACATAATAGTCTTATATTCGATTGTCCGGAATGTACTTCGCTAAAATTGTCGATTGTTTGGAGATTCTACATAACAGTCTTCTATCCGATTGTCCGGAATGTACTTCGCTAATACTGTCGATTGTTCGAAGATTCTACATAATAGTCTTATATCCGATTGTCCGGAATGTACTACGCTTATATTGTTGATAGTTCGGAGAATTTACATAACAGTCTTATATCCGATTGTCCGAAATGTACTACGCTAATATTGTCGATTGTTCGGAGATTCTACATAATAGTCTTATATCCGATTGTCCAGAATATGCTACATTGTTAAATGTGCCGTAAACAATATTGTTCGATTAAAATGATTCCGAAAGTCTGGAAAATCAATAATTGAAATGAAATCAGCTATAACCAATTTCTGCCAAACAAAACAAATTATAAATAATATTGATAAAATTGTATCAATCTTCGTTATATTTCAAACTCCACTATTCATAGCAAATGCACATTATATTAGAAGTTATATCAAATGTAATAATTGGTGTATTCAACTTTTATTGCAAGCTATATTATCTTATTTCAATATTCTATATAGTTAATAATTAACTTTAAATGCTAACGGAAATTTCATTAAACCTAAATAAAATTAACTCTTTTGATCAACATGCTTTTTGTGTGCAATATAGTGATATTTGTAATAAAAGGTAGCTATGTTAACGGACAATAAATAAATTAAAATATCTGCAGGCAAGATAGGTTACATAAATGTTCGTGTCAATTACTTGTAAAATATCGGATATTTGGCTATAAATAGAAAGAAAATTAAAATATATTGTTCAATCTTTTCTCTTATGTTCATTTCGCTTGAAATTGAAAACAATGTTGAACCAATTACACCCCTATTCAATTAATGTTTATATACTTATCACATCCACAGCTGTTAATTACAAAGGTACATCCACAGCTGTTAAGCACTGAGTCACATCCACAGCTGTTAAGTACAGAGTCACATCCACAGCTGTTAGGTACAGAGTCACATCCACAGCTGTTATGTACAGAGTCACATCCACAGCTGTTATGTACATAGTCACATCCACAGCTGTTAAGTACATAGTCACATCCACAGCTGTTAAGTACAGAGTCACATCCACAGCTGTTATGTACAGAGTCACATCCACAGCTGTTATGTACAGAGTCACATCCACAGATGTTATGTACATAGTCACATCCACAGCTGTTAAGTACAGAGTCACATCCACAGCTGTTATGTACAGAGTCACATCCACAACTGTTATACACAGAGTCACATCCACAGCTGTTAAGTACAAAGTCACATCCACAGCTGTTATTTACAGAGTCACATCCACAGCTGTTATGTACAGAGTCACATCCACAGCTGTTATGTACAGAGTCACATCCACAGCTATTATGTACATAGTCACATCCACAGCTGTTATGTACAGAGTCACATTGACAGCTGTTATGTACAGAGTCACATCCACAGCTGTTATGTACAGAGTCACATCCACAGCTGTTATGTACAGAGTCACATTCACAGCTGTTATGTACAGAGTCACATCCACAGCTGTTAAGTACAGAGTCACATCCACAGCTGTTATGTACAGAGTCACATCCACAGCTGTTATGTACAGAGTCACATCCACAGCTGTTATGTACAAAGTTACATCCACAGCTGTTATTGACATAGTCACATCCATAGCTGTTAAGTACAAAGTCACATCCACAGCTGTTAAGTACAAAGTCACATCCACAGCTGTTATGTACAGAGTCACATCCACAGCTGTTATGTACAGAGTCACATTAACAGCTGTTATGTCGTAAAAACAAGTGATTGCTTTCTCTTTGAACAGTGCATTGTGGGTAGGTAAGTCATTTTTATACGACATGTATTATGTAAATGAATTGCATATATATTACATATATATAACATATATATAACATATTTAGAAATACTGTATTCATAACAAAAGCTTAAATAACTTGTTATTATATACAAACAAATGATATGAAAAACACTACCCCCAAAAAGAGATATGAAAACGCAACATGGATTAGGACTGGACTTACTTGAACGTAAAAGGAGTGACATCAGTGCAGGACATACCAAATTGTTCCGTTATGTCTCAGTAACATCAACCGATCATAAATGCTTGATGATATAGATAATAACTCATATATATAATATATATATGTTATATTTTCACATTTCTGGAGTATGTAAACTAATAAAGGCATATTCTATCATCCACTTAGATATTGTTATTGTTAAAGATATTATTTACAGTTTTGCGTTAAGTAAAGTTTAGTACATTTTGAGTCTTGAAAGTGTTTGACTTCTGACATATAATTACGAGTGTGAACTAAAACGACTGTGGTTATAAATGTTTTGCTACCGAGATGCAACCTTGTTTGAGATAAACATTTCGCTACAGAAATACGCCCCATTTTAGAATTAATGTTTCGGTAAGGGTTAAGCCCCTTTTCAAAATTAACATTTTTCTAAAGGGTGACGCCCCTTTTTAGATTTAACGTTTCGCACTTTCAGAGATGCTAAAGATATTCGATAACAATGCATAAGATTATTTGTTATAGATGGATGTAGCAAAAACATTAACTTTTATTCTATCTTACCTGACGGGTGAGTTTGAGAACAGGTGAGTTATGTTCTGTGTATGGATAAACCGAAAATGATAAAAATAGACAATATGCCAGTCATTATGCAATTTTCGTAGTGGTTATAGTTACATTCCTGCTATGATAAAAATAATGAAAACATTTTTGTATATGGAAAAAAATAAAATGAAAGAGGCAGTATATATAACAAAAAAATCAACTTTGTAGTTATATTGAAATTCGATTTCTCTAGCCCTGATTGCACTGGTAAGTGATCTCACTTGTTTTTAGATTTAACGTACTTTATTACTGTTACATTAGACATACTAATAAAACAAACTCGTCAAAACAGGATAAAGCATATGAATTATCTTTATAACATGAAAAAGAACTACACAATATAGAAAACTTGTATCCATTGTACATGTAGACATTTTACAATATATTAAATTGTTCAATTCAAATCTTCCAACTTACCAAACATTACAGTTCAATGTATAACTTTCGTGTAAATGATGTAAGCTGACTTAAGTTGTATAGTTATACAATGGCACTAATGAGGAGTAATATACACAAACTACGTACGCTGCATTTTTGGTTATTTATGCTTTATTTACATTTTGGCCTGCGATGGGTCTACGGAGCCCTTATCCTGCGGCCTCCGTGCGGTCTCTACGATTTTGTTTAGCGATAAGTTATACAAATTTGAAAAAAATGTTAGCCCGTAGCCCGTAGACATGTCGTAGGTGGCAGTGCGCAATCCCCGCATGGGAAGTGCGCGCTGATCGTGCAGAAAACGCAAGCTTTTAGGTGGACATTGGGGCAAAGAAAAATCATGCGAAAATTGTAGGCTCTTGGGACAATCGCACCATCGCGCAGCCTCTGCATGGAACAGCACGGGCTCCGAACGATTTTCTTGTGGAGACTGCACGGCAACTGCACTGAAATTGCACGATTTCCGTACAATCTCCGCGCAGCCTCTGTACGGCTTTGCCCCGGCATTCCCCCGGGAGCCCATACGAAAAATCGCACGATGCTTGTACACAATTTGGACACATACTCGTAGCCCGTAGCCACTTACGATGTCTCAAAAATCGTACTGAAAATCGTAGACCAATTTATCGCACGGTGCCCGGGACAAAATCTGAACAAGGCATTATTTGAAAACAAGTCTTTATCAAATGCCGTATTTTTTTCTGCGGTTGCGAATGTCTGAATTTTTCCTTAAAATAGGTTTGTCTAAATTTTTGCGATTTTAGCTCTACTGGCCAGATATATTAGATCTGCATTAAAAATCAGGTTTGACTTTATGTAATGTATGCTGCCTTGATGTCTTTATGTTTCTCTAAATAACATTATATCTTGCCCCATTGATTAAGATGATTTTGCTTGTATTCGGTACGGATGACTGGCTTTAAGTCTTATATGAATCTGTATTTAAAAAACAAAACTTGCTTTGAAATGTTATTTTCTCGGTGTGTGTATCATTTTCGGATTAAAAACAAATGTTACAATAAAGAAAGCAACGATGAAAACAGTACTAGACTAATGAACTATTTTGTAACCTATTGGAAATCATGTGTTGTTTTTAACATTGCGATCAGTTTCCAGTTTTTAAATAGAGCAAATAGAATAATAGTCAAACGCATTACCAAACGCAAGAACCATATTGAAATGTTCAGTTGTGTAGAGTGAAGTATACGATTATTTCTATAGATTAAGTCAGAAATTCTGTTAAACAACATTTTGCTTTATTTGTCCGCCTTGACATACTGACATCTATGGACAAAACAGGGGTCCGTTATTTTGAAAAAGGAAATGTGAAATTATTTCTGCGGAATAAATGTCTGTTTCAATGGCAATCCACATGTTCACGCAGAAAAAATACACATATACATTGTGCGGTACAGTCGGCAACAGAAGACACTAAAATCACATAGAACAGTGATGTAATTATTTATAACTAAGGAAATGAGTTGAGCTATAATATATTGGCGACAATAAATCTGTGGCAATCCTTCCTGCTTCTGTAAATCCCCGATTTCTGCCAATATATTATCAGTTTTGAATAGAACTGTACACAATATTAATTATTCACAGAACAACTGCTACTGGTAAAAAACAAATCATATTTCTCTTCACAAAACTAAAAGAGATTTATCAAAATATATGTGACATTTCAGAAAATTATTTTTTATTTTAGTTCCTTTACAGTTTCCATCTCGACATATTACTATCTTTAACGCATTATTTTGCTTATCTTGCTTCAATGCTCTGACTCTTTCTCTCTCCTTTCACACACTCTCTCTCTCTCTCTCTCTCTCTCTCTCTCACACACACACACACACACACACAGACACACACACACACACACACACACACACACACACACACACACCATATATATCATACCTCATCATAGTTGTCTTTTTCACCATTCACAAGCAATAATTCCGAAAGAAACACGACACTGTAGCAGCAACAGAGATCAATCAGCGCATTGATGGTAATAGGGAGGAGACAGCCAGACAGAGAGATAAATGACGATATTTGTTCCACCCTTGAAATGGTAGTTAACGGGTGGCAAATGGCGATATATCTTTCCATCGTAAACGCTTTTATAGAGAATGAGGACATGTCAAACAGATCACATGACTCTGCCAAAGTGCCACTCGTCAATTTGGTAAAACGTCTCCGGTATCGCTGGAAGAGTTGCCGACAACAAAACCAGGCAATCAGCTATTGTTAGACTCATAAGATAGCAGTTGGTCGGCGTTCACATACTCCTCGTCCGAATTACAACGACCACCACAAGAATATTGCCGACCATTCCGACGAAAAATATCAAAATATTTATAACCGCTGAAATTGTCCTAGACAGTGGATTATAATTAAAAATTTGCGACGATAACACAACCTGTGTTACATTCTCACAAATGAAATCACAATGCGCACTACTGCTAATATCCCACTATGTCTTGAAATGGTAGTTGACGAAAGCGCCACCTTTGAACTTAAACGGTGTCTTCAGATGCTTCCATTCTCATGCTTAATCCCGCCAACGCCTACTGATCTTATTGGCAAGTATCATTTTTTAGTTTAAACTATTTTTGATTTTGTGTTGTTGATTTTTTAATGGGGTTTAACGCCATTTTCAACACATTTCTGGTTATAATGGCATATACAGTTCTACAGCTGAAGGAAGACCTCAGATTGAGTCAGACTGAGTAGAACCACTGTCCTGCTGCCAGTAACTAGTAACTTCCTCACATTTGGAGCGAGTGGGAATCGAACCTAAGCGGTGAGAGGTAAGTGATCTTGAGACGGCACCTTAAGCCACTCGGCCACTTCTTTGATTGTGAGACAAGTTATTACAATGTATACAAGTTATGCTCGAAGTCGTCCTGGGTAGAATCAGTAAAAAGTGTCTTGGTCAACGACATCACATAGCCGCGACGGAGGATCGAACCTACAAACATCTTGATCTGAAGCTCTACCACTTTACCACGCAATCCATTTCAATAATTGGAATATAACATGGTTTAGCGTTCTAAAGTTACATATTTAAAATATAATAAATAACAAACAAATACTTAACGAAACATGTCCGGTATCAGGTTAATTTTTATAGGAAAATAAAACGACTCGGCAGGAAACGTGCATATTTATCTCTTATTCAGACTTTACGGACGACACACTATCTGATCGACTTTGAATGCTGTAGCACAATAAAGCAATTCATCAATTATATTGAAATATATTCACAAGAATGTATACTACATTACGACAGAGGCAAACGGAATACTGATGTCTCTTATAGCGATCGACATGGAACAAAACCAAAACATGACCAAACTAGCTACATTTACAGTAATTCATACTAAGATAATGATTCGATAGAGTGTCAAATCCCTTTTCACATGTATTACGAATTTGGTGTGTGGTCAGCTCAGTCGGTATCGCGTCTTGCTTGTAATCCAAGCGTCACGAGTTTAATTCAAAAGCTAACAAAGACTGTGACGTAATTCAACTATTAAAGAAGGATCTGACCAATCACTGTGCTCTTATTCCATTACTATGTCTCAAGCGAGTTACGCTGGGTACATTGCTGTGCTTATTCGATAGTAGGTGTATAAAAGGTTTCTAAATATACTATTGCTTTTCTCCGCTTACATAATAATGTTTGTATGTATGCAGACATATAATATTGGTGGCGAACCCACTGTGATTATTGGTAGGGCGTGGTGCTAAAAATGGAGGAAATTGTCTGAAAGGTACACAAAACAAAGACGAACGCTGTATTTATATTGAGATGAAAACCAGGTTATATCAAGACAATGCTTACTTGAACAAGTTGGCTGCTTTTAAAAAGCATCCAATGGTTAGGTCTTATAAAAGAGGTGGTTAATAGATTTAATGAATGTATATGTTTGAGATTGTACGAAATAGGTGTGTTTATTGATGTATAGATGCAAAATTTATGTGAAACAACATATTTAATTTTAAAAAATTAAAAACAACCGCGCACAGGGTACCAAATACATTGGTGATACCAAATCCCGACCAGGTTCCGGCTGACACGGCCAAATTCTGGATGCAGGGAAAAGGCAAACGCGGTATGCTTAATAGTAATTTTGATGTTTAAATGACTAATCTCAATCATTATGCATTTCGATTTCCATATTTAAAAACATGTCTTGAAACTTACCTAATATATTTTCTAACGTACTCAATGATATGTTATTTACTACTGTGATCAATATGGCGGCGCTCTTAGTCAATTTCTTAACTGTCCCTTATATAGGGTTCGGTCGCTCATGCGAAAACATATAATAAGGATTAGTGCAATTTATAAAATGATACGCCATTGTACTTTTTGCATTGTCACTTGATACACTGTAGCAGACTAGAAGTACATAGCAAGAATGGTATCTGCAAAAATATAACCTGGCACAAACCATTAAGTGACATGAGTTTGTCGCCTTGTTATTTATTAGTTGAAAGGCAACCTACTTAACACATATTATTTATTGAATATCTGTGACAAAAAGTGCTTAACATGTTTATGGCCAAAGGAAACAGCTAGAAGTATCAAACGTTTATTTCTCTTCATAACAGTATTAATACCACTAGATTTATAAAAACAAATTATAAAGTTTTAAATCCTAAATTCAATATAGATATACATAAAGATTTATATATCTTAATTGTTATACATCCAAAGGTGCAACATAATTATTGATTTAATGCGTGAAAACGTGTAAATTCAATGTCAATATTGCCGTATGTTTCTTTATAATTAAAAATGAATGTATAATTGCTGTATACTGTATCTGTTTTACGCAATATTTATCGAATTTAAATGCAGCTATTACTAGTACTTGAACCCCTTAAGAGCTACTATATTTTCTACAACGTTATATATGTTATTTGCTGTAATTACAGTTTTCGATTCATTTGTATGTCTTTTGTTGAAATGTATTTTCATAGTTGTTTTGCTTTTTGTTTAATAGGCCTTGCAGCTAATATAAAACAAAAACAATTTGAATTTAATCACTTTAGAATTAAATGCAGGATTGAATTTGAAACAGTCTGCTATTTCCCATTACAATGGATTTGTTCGTTTTTTTTCTTAACGTTTAATATTCATTCAATGTTTGTTATGTTTCCAAGTGGGTATTTAAGGAGATTTAAAAGTGACATGGGAATAAACGTGATAGTCTGTAAACGAATTAAATGGGCTCGCTACAGGTTTCATAAATGTTTCTAGTTAATAACAAATATTCTTTAGGGTGACATTTTAAAGCACAGTTTAAATTTGCAATGTTTGTACATGATTTGCACTAAGTACTTTAATAGCTAAAGAGGCACAAGTTGGTAAAACCGATGTAATGTGTTAAAACTTCAATATTGTTAAATCGAAAGTCATTTTCCGGTTACAACAAAACCATTTCTGTTCTTTGGTAAACAAATATATTCTCGATTTGGTTAAAAATGTAAGATTTTTTTTTAGAAAATATGGAATGACCCTCAAATTGAAAAATTACAAAAGGTACGTATTTAGATGATTAGACTTTATTCGAATGTGTTATTTTAACAGTGTTATAAAGCGTCACAAACGCCATTTAAAAACTTTATTTACGTCAACCTTAACGGTTAAAATTATCTGAACAAATAGTGTAAATTTTTTTTAATGAAGTTGGATAATGAGCCAACATAAAATGGATATTTTAATTTCGTTAATGTATGTAAAAAGCAAACCGTCACTCAACATGCAAAGTACTAAATCTTTAAAATGTCTTAAAAATGTATTTATTGTATCCTTTTATTTTCGCTGTAACACAGTTTTTTTTATCGACTATACCATACTAACTTAATATGATACTTTACTGAACGTTACATTTTGATAATTGAAAAAGTATACGTTTTACGTAAAGATAAAATAAATAAATTATTATCGATTATTTTGAAATTTAAAAACTGATTATGAAAAACATCGATTATGAAAGAATTTTAAGTGCGGGACAAAACTGTCGGCGACAATGTTATTATTTTACAAAATAAAAATGTGTGTTTTTAACTGTATTAAGTGTACCAATATGCTTCGAAGGTTTCCTAATTCAAATTGAAAGTCAAACAACATTAAGCATGTTTACGGTACGTGTATGTAACTATATCATATCAGATGTTTCTTTATAAAAGTATCTTGTTCAAAGTTTGTTTTGAGGAAACTATCGTGACAGTTATGTCTTCCTTTGGAGTTTAGAGGTTGACTTTTTAGTTCTCCATGCTGACATATAACATATGTATGACGGTACTAATGATGTGCTTACTAACAATATAAGTTTACGTGATAGTATTAGTTATAACTATGTTAGTGTGACGATGCATTTATGTATATAACATATGAAATAAAATATCCGTTCTATTCTGTTCATATAAGAACGACAGAATGTGTGAACATTTGGTACACATTTTTATGTTCTGTATTTGTTTTGAGTCAATAAATTACTTATAATAATAAGTGTTTTTTCAAGGAGTATTATAAACACAATGTGTACATGAAGTATGTAACATAAATGTTTAAATATATTGTTTTATATTCGTTTTAAAGATTGTATAGTTATTATACAGCATTTTATAGTACTTATTCGAATCGTACTTTGTACATACTTACATAATCAAAACGCTGCAACAGTAACACAAAATGATTAAAAATACTTTTTTTCTAAATTTGTTTAAAGTTTTAAGTTAAGATTTAATATCTATTATATCTTAGTATTGATTGCGTCTTTTCATTGGTTCTTACAAGGACTTGGACTCAGGAACTATTACGCTCGCAATATAACTGTTATGTTGAGGTCGCCATGCTGCCACGTATGTAAATGACAACATGTTCCAAATGGGATAAACAAATGTTAAGAAACAACTAAAAACTATTCACTATTAAAAATAAAATCTTTGAAGAAGAAAATAAAGGATATAAGTTCATTTCGATGATTTTTAAAGCTTGTTTTGAATTAACCATGCTTACACTGCACGTATAGAACAATTTATATAACACGATATGCTGTTTCCTTCTTTTATCTATTTTACTTTTACTTTTAGACTGGAAAATATTTTTACATTTCTTTAAACCATACTTTGTAATATCACTGGTGTGCACAAGTTAGCATTAATAAAAAATGCGAACATCAATTCTTATATTTGTTTTTGATAACATTTGGCTTTGCCGTGAAAACATCATTAATACCAACTGAACTGAAGACGTACCATATTTTAATTTTATTTCAGCTTTCCCAGAAACCGTTAAAGTGACCAATTTGGTATGCATTTATCATAATGATTATTTCATATACATTTTATTCAACTTATTGCCCATAACAGCGTATTCTGAATCGCATGTGCTAAACTATCATGCGTACACGACTATTACATTTATTAAATATTCCCGTAGGCAACGTTGCTTAAATATCGTTATATTTGTTGATGCAAGAGCGGATCAGTATCAACTTTACTTAATCCGATTGCATATATGAAACTGTTCACAAACTTGTTTGGAAAAGCATTCTGGCTTTTGGAAATGTTTTACTACCATATGCAAGTAAGAAACAAGAATCCAAAATCAGGATTAAAAATGGTCATCTCTAATTTCCTAAAAACAACTAATAGATATTTATTAAATTATTAACTGATTTGAAGAGCGACATACGACCTACCTGCAGTCTAGATGTGACTTGACAGCTTTCTACTATGCTTTCCATTTAGTGCAAGGCCGCTATTATCTTTAGCGATATTCGTTTTAAAAAGTATTCGGGCAATAAGACCGTATAAAATTGCGGCAATCAGTAGCGGTATGATATAGAATAAAATCAAGTCCGCTAAATAGTAAGTAGTATATTGTTTTCTTTCTAATCTTATGCTGCATACGGGTACGACAGTGTTATTTCGTGGTTGACTTTCTAAAATTGTCAATCCAAGCCAAGGACTGCAGTAAATAACCCCGAATATCCATATGCATGCAATTATTCGTTTTGCTCTTTTCACTGTACACATGGTTTGAGATCTTAGCGGGTGGCAAATGGCGATATATCTTTCCATCGTAAACGCTGTTATAGAGAGTGAGGACATGTCAACTCCGAGAAATTGTAAGAAAACTAAAACAGAGCACATGACTCTGCCAAAGGGCCACTCGTCAATTTGGTAAAACGTCTCCGGTATCGCTGGAAGAGTTGCCGACAGCAACACCAGACAATCAGCTATTGCTAGACTCATAAGATAGCAGTTGGTCGGCGTTCGCATACTCCTTGTCCTAATTACAACGACCACCACAAGAATATTGCCGACCATTCCGACGAGAAATAATAAAATATTTATAACCACTGAAATGGTCCTATACAGTGGACTATAATTCAAAATTTGCGACGATAACACAACCTGTGTTACTATTCTCACACATGGAATCACAATGCACACTACTGTTATATCCCATTATGTCTAACACAATTAATTCCTTCTAAAATATTTCATTATATTTCATGTTAATCATTGGTTCTATTTAAATATCATTTTTTTTTAAAAATCAATTGTTACTGAAGTTGATATTTGAATGGTATCCGTCATCATATTAGACTAATGAATTATGTCATATACCAGTTAAATAAATTTATGAATATTTTGTATTTATGCAAAAATCTATTGCGACGTAAGTCCGCTCAGCAAAGTATTCCAATTATGTTTACAGAGAGTAACCAAGTACTGCTTTTCGCCAGTAGTCACATTTTATCAATACGTGTCTGCGTCAATTCGCAGCAACAGTTGTGTGCGAGCTGTCGCTGAAATGCTTGCTATCGCTATGACTCGTATTAGAGACACTCCTTGTCCAAGCAGATGTTTAGTCTATGATATCTTCATACAGACAGATGTTTAACCTACGTTTTTTGTATATGTACTTTTGATTAATACTACTGTGAAATAATTAACTTTCATGGGGTACTAATTTTCGTGGATTTCGTGGGAAGCCTAAATAACGAAATCAAATACCAGCGAACTTATAATGTAATGCTGTCAATATAAATTACCTCTGTTTTCATATGCCTACGTACATCGCATTAGGGTAAATAATCCATCTTTTATTTATATATTTTCTTTCGTCATATTGCATTAATATTTACAATATTTACGCATATCATCTTTAATTCTACGTCGATCCGCTCATAGACGTGTGTGTAGCGATATGTGTTATAATTTATTGTATTTCAATCAAATGTCAGAGCTTGCTAAAAATAGACCGTCACCTTGCAGGAAAATGCTATCAAGTTGAAACAATGTGACGTATAGGTCTACGGTAAACATTGTAAAAAAAATATTGTTATTTACAAACGTATTTGTTCCAACTTCGGAATGACACTTTTTTTATTTATTCTGCTAGTATATCATGGAATAAATGATCATATTAATGCTACGTATATAGATTGTTTGTTAAACAGTTGCATAGACACATTTTTCCAAATAAAACCAAATCAATGTTCTGCCATAATTGGGTAAACGATACAATACAACAAGAGGGTTTCACAGACAATCAAAAGGTAAATATTACTTAAATACCGTTCCACGTGCTTATATTTAGAAATACCTTATTTTACCATAATTACACAGTTAGTTTGTTATTAACTTCGTACACAATAGTTTTTATTCCAACTTCAGTTGTGCCTGGATTATATTACGAACAATACCAATCCCTTATAAACCGTCTGTGCTCAAAGACGATATACTCAACCTATTTCTTCTCATTATATTACCAACATTGTCCTTCCACCAGACTTTGGTCAATGTAGCTCATAACGGCACACTCGAAGTTTATCAATAAGAATTAATAAACATCCTCGTGTGTCTGCGAGATTTTTTTTCGAGAAAAACACAAACTTTTATAATAATCTGTTCCTCTGGGACATCAATGCAATGCAAATAGGTTAAAGTAAGTTATTTTGGTGCTTTTGGAAAATTGTTAGTAACCAACGTTGCTGATGATTAAGACATTTACATGTTATGGTATGGTGTAAAGATAATGTTCTCGATTTCGTTAAATAATGAAAGCAGGCTTGACGTTGATGGTGAAAATAAGTATGGTTTTAATAGCTTGATATTGTTATTGAATTGTTACCGTTATTGACCATGAAAATCAACCTCTAATTTCTTGCTTATAATAATACCATATTTATTTTTTTAGCATAAAACCCTATATATCAATTATTTTTTAAAGAGACAGATACAATTCATTTTCGATTAACATCATTACATCATTAGCAAAACTGTTATTAAATATAAAGAAATAAGAGCCTAATAAGGCTTATCAGTCACTATATGATAAAATTTGCAATAACTTCATTGCACTATAAAGAAACTTACATGACATTATTAAACAAAACAATAAGAACAAAATTAACTGAATTATAACATTTATCCATTAATGAAATGAAAAAAAAAGTGTTTAAGGACATTTTCTATAGATTTCCATGTGTACTTAATTCCGTCAATAAAGGGACGAAATTTTGTCGAGACCTGCCAGAGTCACTACATACTACTATACCACAACTCATCCCTATTTCGGATGGCACAATCATTTACGGATACGCCTCTTATATTGTGTTCAATTTATATTTAATATGCATACTGGCATAAAACAATCGTTTATAGCAATTTAACTTGAACATAAAATATAATAGAAATCTTAATATTTATACATATATACTCATTAAGTATAAAAACATTAATTTGTTCAAGTGTAGTTTATTTAACGATTGTATACTTTTAGAGCTATTATTCTCAAATAACGCGGTATTTTTTTTAATTTCGTTTGTCATTAGAATAGGTATAACAAAACTATTGACAAAAAACGCTATATTTTTAATTACACAATTGAAAAACAACTGATACTCTGACGAAGTGATTTTGTTTTTAAAAAACATAAACAGTTCAATTCAAGCCTAAACTTAAAATTTCCATGACAAGTAAAACAATAACTAGTATATGTTTGCATGTATGTAATTCTTTTAATCAAATATTAGATGTAAACAATCTCTTTATCATTGATTTAAAAAGTTAAAGGACATGTATATTTATGAAGAGGTAATGCACTTTTATTTTGTAACAGTATGTCAATTCTATCAGTTTTTGCGTTTAAAATTAATGTTCAAGTTAATTATCACAATGTAGGACAACAAATTATGAAATATCTTTCGATATTAAAACCATAAGGTATATATAAACTTAGTTTTAGCCAGAAATCAAAATTGGTCTCCAGAACTCTTTTGAACACACCTCTTCTCCGATGAGAAATGAGTTTGAAATGTAATATAAATATATTACAGAAAATAAAGGAAATTGCGTTATAAAGTGTATAGTAATAGAGATTTATAATTTAGTTATATGATCGTTTTGCCTATAAATACAGTATATATTAAGTATAAAATAAGCAATAATTTGAATGCTAGTGTGTATTGTACAAATACGAAGTTATAATATCTGAGAATACCTAGGGGGAGACATGAAACGTTAATCATATACTTCTTTCTTCTTTTTTTCTCATCTGAATTGTCTCTCGCCATATTTATCCCTATGTGTATATGTATATCTATTTCACCATCTCACTCTTTCTCTCTTACTCAATCACTCACTGTATATTTATTATTGTTTGTGCTAGCGTAAACATGAACTTTGTTCTGTTATACACTATAAATTTGTTACTAAGGTTGGGTCCGAATCTAAGTTGCAAGAACTTTTGAACCAACCCCATTTCGAAATATTTTAAATGAAATGAAATATATATAAACTAGTAATTGATTTTAATTGATTTTGTTGTGCGGTAATTTGGCCATGATGAGGATTTATGTTCTGTTTCGGCGGGTAAATTACTAAATAATATTCGGCTTCTATTAACTGGTTCCCGGGCAATTTTTAAATAGAGTGAGGTACTAGTCTTTCCCAGTTCTAACCGTAAGCTTGTGGAAGGCTTGTGGCATTTTAATTTGTCACCATTTTACTTTTAAATACCTTTTATACTTCCGTTATAGTTTATTTTATTTGAGTTTCAATACAACATTGAAGGCTTCATTACGTGGAACGGTATACAACGTTTATTTATTGGATTCATTTCTTGTTTGTGAGTGAGTGTTAAAGGCTTAAGACTCATTTCATATTTTTAAGCAAATGTGTGGTATTCACGTTTTCGGTGTATTTCCTAAAAAGTTCACAACAATATACAACCTTCTTTGAGTGAAGGTAATGAATAGGCCTAGTGAGTGACGAATTGATTACTTTTCTCTCTTGGCAAGCGTAGCGAATGATAGTTTATTTTCCTCGCAATCTTTTACAGACGAGACTTATAATAAATATCATAGTATTTTTTTTAATTTAATATGCTTTACATCTTCCAAGAGTGTCCAAGCAATTAATTGATAGGCATTTTGAGATGCTGTTTAGTGTGTGACCATCTCTTCCACGCTTGTTGGCATGAATAGTGTAATCTTTTCCTCTGGAAGTGAAGACTGCTTTTTGTTAATTTGCAGGTATAACATATATAAAACTGATTTGTCATTTTTAATTCCTTCCTGAGTGAATATCGTTATTTTTTTATACATAGTGATGTTAGTTTAATAATTTCCCCATTTTTCTCTAGCATGAGGTTGTTAGCAGGCATAGCTACCCCCCCCCCCCCCCACCCCCTCTCCTTTCAATGCATCATTGCTATTTTGTTTCCTCACTTGGTAGACTTTATCTTAGTCTATTTCATTGTGGTGAATGACTGTTAAAATCAGGGAGTCGGATTTCATATATAAAGCAAACAGGAGTTGACTGCCCGTTTTATGTTGTAATTTCTCAAAAGGTGGACAACAATATCAATCAATACAATCTTTTTGAGTGAGGACATGAATCAAATTTGTGAGTGATGATTTTGTATACCTTTTCCTCGTCTATGTCAAAGGTGTGAGTGATGATTTCGTGTAATTTCCTCACAATATTTTAGATTCATGTTTATTTTATTATTAGTTTTTTTGTGTTGTTGTTGTGCTTTCTCAGATGAAGCGACGTCAGATGTCCACTGCATCTAAATGTGGCTGTTGTCCTGAAAGCAGGGTCTCACAATAACACGTATGTAAACTCAGAAAGAGGACGGACGGAGATCCGGTCCAATAAAACAAAAACGGACTGTCACTGCCAAAATGAGTTTATCTACTATGGAACCGTCAAACACCAACAAAAAAATCATTCTGTCCAATTTACGAAGATCAAGTGTAAAACGATCGGCTACAACTTCGGATTATTCATCTTCTGATGCCAACGTCTCATTCTTTGACGACATTGAGTGCATCGTCGACAATACTTATTTTGATATTTGTCAATGTAATGGTGGGCAGGTTTTAAACCACTATCCAATTTCAACTCCTTTTGATAAACTCTATGAAAAATAATTTAAAAGGAAAATATTGGCAGATCAGTTCATAGATCTGTCATTCCTGCTTCAAGACTACTCTCTGAATCAAAGGCAAGGTCAATTCTCAAATTAGGTTTACCACCAGGCCAATTTAAGTGTCTTGCCAAGTAAAAAGAACAAGGGGAATCCCATCAAGTAGACTCTTGGTCTTCAGCGTTCATATATTTGGTGTCAATTTATCTGCAAAAACACATCCGTTCTGGCCCACCACTAATGAAATACAAGGCAATTATCAGAGATCTTGCCTCTTAACGTCCTTATTCAGCATGGACCACATATGATAGACAATTTCGCTTGCTCCGAGCAAATCATGCTTTGCCATGGGATTATCCCCATATGGAGTTTTGGATAATGGCTTCCATGCAACAGCAGCCTCCAGTTCCTTAAATCGTTACATACATTACGAAAGTCCTTCCGACAGCAAAGTCATTTCATCAAGAAATACTCTCAATTTATGGAAGGTACATGCTGGACCTTCAATAGACGGAGTATCTGCCTTGCCACCCCCCCCACACACACACACACACCCCCCCATTGCCCAAGACCTACACACCTGTGGTTACTGCAAAGGCAACCACAATGCTAGTTCATGCAAGTTTACAAGCAAAGAATAAGCCTTTCAATCCACGACTAAACAAAACTGAGCAAGAGCACCGCGCCAAACCACTAAGGTCGCAATTAAATATTAAAGTATACAGTCCAGGAAACATTAACCACGCCTGTGAAAATAAAGAAATTGTCACCATTACTCAAATGTTATCATTTTTGTACTTACTTAACATTTTTCTAATGGTTTTAAACTAGGCTACACAGGTAAACGCCTCCCCTGCTTTGCGTCAAATTTGAAATATTGCTCTGACAATCCTCATGAACTGGCTAAATAACTGTAAGCGGGTCGGATAGAGGGTCCTTTTACAGTTTCACTTTTTCAAAATCTTCATGTAAGTCCGATTGGTCTAGTTTCCAAAATAATGCCGGGTCAATATCGTCTTATTCGTGATCTAAGGTATCCACATGGTTCATCTATAAATGATTTCATAGATAGCTCACTACCGACAGTACAATACACCTCTTTTGATGATGCGGTTAAACTTCTCGTATCTTTAGTGAAAAATAGCTTGATGGCGAAGGACGGATAAAGACACCTGTAGGAGCTCGCTTCATTCCGTTACATCCTTCTGACTACGAACGTTTAGGTTTTAAATATGATGATATGTTTTATTTCGATAAATGTCTCCCAATGGGCACTTCTAGCTCTTGTGCAATGTTTGAAAAATTTAGTACAGGGCAAGAATGGATAGCAAACGCAGAAAAGTCACTCTTAAAGAGCTACAATCAGTTCTTGGTCTTCTCAACTTGTTTTGTCAAGCAGTCCTACCGGGGCGTTGTTTTTACTGCGGCGTTTAATCAATCTCACCAAGAAAGTTTCCCGTCCCTCTCGTAGGATCGCTCTCAATAAAGAAGGTCGCCGGGATATAGATGCTTGGCTTATATTCATCGATCATTTCAATGGCAAGCACATCGGTAGATTGATAACAGTCAACTGCATATTTTCACTGAACATAGGTTTCCGGGCAATTTTTGGTTGCATGGAGAGTGGCCATCCCAGTTAACAAGTTTAATATTGCATTTAAGGAACTGTTTCCTATAGTGTTAGCTATGGAAATTTTGGGATTTTTTTTAGAAATCAATGCTTAGTACTTCATACTGATAACTACGCCGTTGTTCATATTTTAAACAAACAAACGAGCAAAGATTCAGATATCATGAAACTCGTAAGGCGTTTAGTTTTAGCTTTACATAAATGAAGTTTACATGAAAGATAACGGTTTTTATGTTTGAGGATTTTTGATCTGTTTCGGTCGGTAAATTACTAAATAATGTTCGGCTTTTATTTTCATTTACTGGTACCTGGGCAAAGAAAGCTTACCCATTTTTAAATAGAGTGAGGTACCAATCTTTCCCAGTTCTAACCGTAAGCTTGAGGAAGGCTGACGTGGCATTTTAATTTTACTCACCGCCACCCTATTTCCTCAAAAATATTTTTTGTAATATTTCTTTTTACAATTTTATTAATTTTTATTTTCTTTGCTTTCAGTTTTACTTAGTTTAAGTATTTCAGAACATATGTCCTCTCTTGTTTTATTTTTGTATGTCCATTAATTTTGATCTGGTGGTTTTGCAAGTCCAGATATGTTTAAATGTATATATATATATATATATTGGTATTTAATATTTTTCTTCTGGTATTAGATAATGTTATTCGCGGCATTTTAAATCAAAACGCCCATCACAACTTACAATGTGTTTTGTTGTTACATCTTTACCATACAAGCGACTTCGGTCCATCCTAAGCGTTGTCTATCTTTTATTAAATCCAAAGTAACATAAAATTGCACATATGCTTAACATAATTAAAATTTTGGGAATTATATTGAAACTATGAGCAATTCTCTGAGAATTAATGTTTCAGACATCGACACCACAAACTTTGCAATTATTAGCGGGTTGTAACTACCATTTACAGCAATGCAAACAACACATCTCCGCCTCATTTAAAGCACGATATTTGCAATACATTGCCAAATTATGTTGTTCCACTCCTGACCCAAGGAATTTCTCAGTGGTGACCGACCAACGTTAATTAGTTTTCTCAGCTAATCCGCGACATGCTCAATTAGAGTTTTTAGTTTTAAAGGCCTTTCAGTGAACTTCTACCACAGCAAGCATGGTTTTTTTTTGTGTCTGATTAATGCTGTCTAGAAAACAGATTCTTACCGAAGTGCAAACATACTCGATGACCTTGTGTATTTTGTGTTGCATTTGTAACAATCTATTAAACTTAAATCATTAAGACTTAAATGGTAAATGTCCATGAAACACAATGTGTACCTTGATGATAAAATAAGTATAGCACATACACACATATCTTGTATAAGTTTTTGAATTTAACATTATGTATATATTATGAAGCAGATTTGGACAATTTGACTTTAATATATTTCTTAAGTTTTCACAAAATATTATAACCATGTTAGATATAAAAGTGATTGTATTTGTGTGCATGATGTAAATACATAGTTAATCTTCAATTTGCAAAAGTTAACATCATTTGTTATATCCACAGTATATTTTGCTAAAATTTCAAATATGCCAATTTAACCATTTCAATTAAATCAATATGTTCAAAGCAGGAAATTAGATTATTTATTAGTAACGGTAATCACTCTTAATTATCACTTCCCCTTTAAAAATGTTCTTACACCTTGATAAGAATGAAGTCTTTAATGCCATTTTCCCACCGTCACAGTCAAACAAATGTTGTATTAATAGAGATGGAAAGACTGTGTATTATAAAATTAGGAATATAAGATATATAAGGATAAAAGATATTTTTATGCAAGGAATTACTTTATGTGGTTTTATCATCTTTCTGCGTAAATAATCCTTAACACTGTGCATACTTTTGTAAATATTATAGTTGACAGTTTGAACATCTAATTCAAAAACGTAAATTTTAAATACTGCATTTTGTTAATATCTAAGACAACCACACATCATGGATAACTACATGTACCTTCGTTATGAGTGGCTCGTATTACCCTAAAAATAAGTATATATATATTCGAACACTCCTATCTTCATTGTCAGGGTTGCACAATATATGTAAAGTTTGTTGCCATGTCCATGCAGGATTGTCTAGATTATCAATGACGCGCTAATCGTCATCAATATATGCTTCATGTATTTTTGTTTTCCGTTACTTCCAGAAAGCAATATATATTTATAGGAAGCCTTGTTTCTGAGGGAAGTTACCGGGTATTTGCATCACTGATTAACATAGAAGTTCAGTAAAATAGCTTACGTGCACTAGGTAGGACTTTCCCTGCACATGTGTCGACTACTGAATATCCTCTCCAAAGGATTGCATGCTTGCCCAAATAAAATAATCAAATCAAATCGAGTTTATTTACAGTAAATAAAGGCCACCGGCCCATAATACAGAACAATACATTTGAACATGCAATGTCATTTGAAAAGGAGTAGTGTCAGACATATTATAATTGTAGAGGTACTGCTTCAACATTGGTTTCTAAATTGTACATTATGTCGTAAACATATATTGCAACCTTTTTAATTAATTTCATACTCATCTTTAGTGTTCATTAATCGGTATTTACAGATAAGTATCAGTTCTATAAACTATGTGCGCGAAACATATTATATTTAGGACACTCAAAGAAAACATGATATTCACATTCTACAACAGATATATATTCAGATAACTTAAGCAAAAGAGACAACATCTTTGTTCTCTTGGAATATAAGCTCACCGTCCAGTTCCGACATGAAGTCTAAGGCTTGAGCAATTGAAACATGCAATAGCAATAATATACATAAAAGGCATATCTATATTCAAATATATCTCGTGTTCAAGTAATGTCTTGAATGTTTTATAATGATAACATCTGCCAGATTTTATTTATATTTTCATGCCAGTTTTAAGATTTGATATTTACCAATCTTTGCTTATAAACAGAGATAAAACTGTGAATGTCTCCAACATATTGGGCAATCTAAATATATCCAAAACCATACATAATTAATAAGTTTTTAACATGGGTGGCCCTGATTTTCGACCACCAACATATAAGGATTTTAACATTTTATAACAATTCTTTTGATATCTAAGGTAGGGCATTTGTAATAGTTTACAGCAATATTATATGCAGTTTGTAAAATATGTTATACATTGTGGCTGGCGTCCGCACTCGCACATATTATTATTGACTGAGTTATCAGGCAAATCAATATGTATGGCGTTATTGACGCATAAAAGTACATTGAAATAGTTCATCCATTCCAAATCGTTTATCAAGGTATCAGTATTAGCAGTTTTACGATTCTGTTTATGTCCACATAGCATTTGGGTTTTCCTAGAATCAATTACATTATGTCGTTTTGTTTTCCGATATTTGCATTTATTTTGATGGCATTTACTTTTGAATTTTTTTTATTAACTTTATATGACTCAAGTCATCAAATGTATTAGATGACCGAAATGTTCACAGCGATGCACTATTTTGTTGATTTAAGCTGTTCACATTCTACATCCCACCATAGCGGGTGACTGTGTGTTGGTAGGAGGTAATAACGGTACCCGCATGCAACTAGCTGTATTTTGGTACATTTTAGTTAAGGCATCGATCGCTATGTCAATATGACTGTCGATCGCAACGGAGATATTTTCTTTATTGTCAACTAAAATAAATTGGAATGCAGTTATAAAGGACCCCCGTTTACGTGTCTACCATTTAAACTTTTGGCAACTTTTTTACATTTAATATCATCAGTAGTGTGCCGAGTATTAATAGTATGATTTCACTGTAAAAGCATTTGACATATAACAGGTGAATGATCTGAATCATCATTGTCATCGATTTTAAAATCAGAAAACTATTGGAACAAATCGACTGATGCAATTATGTAATCAACGACGCTTTCGCCGTAATTTGAAAAAAACATGCATAGTTTCCTTCGATGTCAGAGTACAAACGTCCATTTAAGATGTGCAGAGCTACACATTTGAACTAATGATCGCCCAATCTGATTGTACCTGTTACAATCTGTATTATATCGTTGCAGTTCAAATTCATTACTGTTAAAAGCAACATCACCAAAAATATAATTCAAGTTATCAGACGGTATAATACTAAGAAGTGTTTTGTTCTATAGTTCATATCACATGCCAAATTAAACTAGCTGTGAGAAAATTTAGCATAATTGCTTCTATATCATTTTGAATTCTTAAAATGCCATTTTTTCTCCTCTAAGTTGCTATATATAGATGATCCCTCTGGGGAGACTTATGCAAAATACATGATAATATTATTTACATCATAATACATTGAAAACTTGCAGTGCAATACTAAACAGTTATCTAAAGGACTAAATATTCTTTTTATGATATTAAGTTTCTGCAGTTTTCTACTTATAAATACACTTATGCATCCACTGTTACCGAGGGTCTGTGGATTAAGTGTTTTTACACTGTCAAAATTCATAAATAAATTTAGAAAGTTATCAAATTCGCCTGTAAATCTTGACCATGTTTCACATAGGCAGACAATGTTAAAATATGTTAGAAATGTCTTCAATTAAGTGTTATCACAACGTTAATAAGAACCCTGGATATTCCACGTAGTTATGTTAATGTTTATATTATCATCGTTATTCGATGAGACTTGGTCGCTACCCAAGTCGACGCTTGTTGTACTGCAGTTTCCAGGCCCACCAGCCGCACTACCGATTTCCGCTCTTCATTCCCAGCGTAATAAGGCATGGTGAGAGTGAGTTTGAAAACCCCAGAGGAAACTCCATTTGTACAACTAAAAACAATGCAAGAATGAAAAGGTTTTTTTTTTATTTTTAACATAACAACATTTATGAAATAGACCAGACCAAATCAGTTACTGAACGTGATTATTTCAGATTTGGTAGTATTATTGACCAGAACATGCAACCAAAAAGTTAATGAATTTCCACACTTCATTCTTATAAAGGAGAATAATTTTTCGACGTGTATCATACACGTGTATCTGTCATACACGTTTATCTATAACAGTTTAAAATATGTTTAAATAATACTATGCATTGTGGATTATTCCCAATACCAATAAATTTAAAGACAAACTGTAATTACCTATTTAAGAAAAAGGTGTTTAAGATATAGATCATAACTTGCCAATGCTGGTTATTAAAACCAATACAATGTTTACGATAAACTTTGTTAGTATCCATATCTCTGTAACGCCAATGATCTGAATTTAGAAATAATACAAACATGCTTATAAATTCTCATAAACAATGGTATATCTTCCTCGAAACCATAGCAGTGGTGCGGATAATAGCAGATAACACGTTGACAGACAACTCAATGGAAACGCAATTTGTAGAGGAAATATAAATAAACTTTTCTGTTAGAAGAAATGTGCTTCATTTGTCATTGGTTCGCTAATATGGATTCGCCGGCAAAGTATTCTGCTATTTCCGCAATATACAGATTTTTTTTAATTCATTTTAATATAATTGCTTTCCTGGATTTTTGTTTGAAGCTATACTTATGAATCTGTCTCATATAAATATATTTTCACGTGTTATGGTGCCGCTTAAATCGTATGGATTTATGTAATGTGCTATGAAAGCTTGTAATCCTTCGGCTGGGATATAAAACAGTTGGCCTGTGGACAGGGAGAGTCATATCCTGTGCACGTAAAATATCTCACTTAATTTCTGTGTTGACGCCCGTAAACCTCTTTCAGAAACTAGGATACACATACATGTAATAAATGCAAGTAACGGAAGAAAGAAAGATGTCAATGTGGAATATTCGTTCACTTTTTAACTAACGCATGATGTAGTTCAGACATACTTTGTTAAACCAAGGCATAATGATTGAGTAAAGATCAATATATGTATATCTCGAAGTTTTGTTTTTACAGCTTCGTTGGATCATAACAAATGTTATCAAACAGAATGTTTCGTTTTTAAATGTACTGAGTGTAAAGTTCATTAATACTATTGAAAGTACTTTAAGCATTATGACTCGTCCTACATCAATCAAATAAGTATCGTGCATTATAAACCATCTATTTCATGACTTGTTTATATTGACGACACATGATTAAGCCGTGACTATATATACCCGAATATAGCGGAGACATTCTGTAAAATTACAGCTTCGCACAAAACATTATTAAGTGACATTATTATGAAGAGTTATGTGAAATACGCATTCTAGATATAATGCAGGTCTTTGCACAAAGCGATAACAAGAATATTGTCGTGATGCTTTAATTATGTTTCAACTATAACAATGTATTACTTTAACTGTCACATAAATAATAATTCCTAACTTGATCAAGCCTTATTAATGAGGAAAAATCTTAAGGGATAAGATTACATTTTAATTAAATCGTCAGACATTGTTATGAGTTTTAATTATTTAAAAGATGCATGGTCTTATAAGAGCATCTAACCTAGAAAAAGGATGTCGATGGTTCGATCCTTCGCCTCGGCTATGTATAGTATCATTGAGCAAGACATTTTATCCACATATTATGCTTAGTACTGGTTCAGCCATGGAAGGTTTCGAGCATGATTTGCCTTAGTTGTAAGAAGTTGATGTTTCACAATGGAAGTTTAAACTAATGATCATTTTAGATTTGAATGAAACAATAAAAAGATCATTCGATGCCATTGTTTTACGGCTAAGCATCTCAATTGTGGTGGTCATGGGTGAGCATGACAATGCCATTGTTTTACGGATAAGCATCTCAATGTTGGTGGCCATGGGTGAGCATGACAATGCCATTGTTTTACGGCTAAGCATCTCAATGTTGGTGGCTATGGGAGAGTATATCAATGTTAATGTCCACGTGTAATCATGATATTATGATGATTATGATGTCATTTTGTGCGGTTGAGCATAGAAATGTTGGTGGTCTAGATGAAAATAAAAATCGTTACCGACAAATGGTTGCTTCAACAGAAAATACACCATATAGATCTAAAGTAATAAGGCTTAATGTTTGTAAGACAGTAGGAACTTTTGCGTTTTTTCTTGTTGTTAATGAGACGGAAGAAAATCTCAAAGTAACGAGCACATTCAAACTAACGATATGTATGCTGTCTTTGTCCATTATAGGATATAAAATAGAACTATAATGTGTCTATTAAATGAAATCCACTATCAACTGTTCTACAATAATCAACTAGTGTATCATGTGTAATGAATTTTAATGGGAATCTTTGAACAGAACATAAGAGCTCTTTTTTACCTTTGTTGCCTTTAAATGGATGCCAAAGCTAAAGTGTGTAAGTAGTGAAATTATCTGACTTTGTTTATAAGATATAATGAGTTAAATGGTTCTGAGGTTAAGTGACAAAATAACTAAATTAAATATAGTACTTTTTTTTCAAAAGTTTCAAGATTGAAAATGAAATGTATTTAAGAAGGTGTGTATGAAAATAAAAAATATATTAGTAGTCTTTAGTATTTGTGGTTTGGACTATTGTGGTAAAGCCGTAAACCTAAATAAATTAGTGAAGTAACACAGTTAGGAAATCGATATATCCTCTGCACAAAACAGCGAAAAGTGTATAAAAAGTGTATTGCTTTTTAAATTTGAGTTCACACCACATTATTCAAACACTTTTTATCACTAACAATCTCAGCTTTAAGTCTTGCATATTGGAAAGTGTAATGAATGTTTAATATTCCCGCAGTTGTTTGTTTTATCTTTATAAAATCATGTTGTCAGTTACAGCGAGCAAGCACTAAAAGGTATCATATGAAGCCTGAGAAAAGTAAATTTAATTGCAAATGTCAATGTAGAAAATGCGAAACAGATGGCAAAAAACATAATATGCAATGGTCGTTGTTTGTGATTGTATGGTGGTGAAATAATTTTTATAAACATTGTATAACATAGTATTGCTGTCTTTCTTTTCTTTTTATTATAATAACATGAGAAGTTGCAAAGTACACATTCACCACAACAACACAAAAATAACCACTTTATGAAACATTTATAAAACATGCATAGAGAGAAAATTACACCAGTAATAATTGACTTTGATCAGCAGAACCACTATATGAAACAATCATAAAACATGCATACAGACAAAAATACACCAGTAGTAATTGGCTTTGATCAGCAGAACCACTATATGAAACAATCATAAAACATGCATACAGAGAAAATTACAGCAGTGGTTATTGGCTTTGATCAGCAGAACCACTATATGCAACATTCATCAAACATGCATAGAGAGAAATGTATACCAGTAGTAAAATGCTTTGATCAGCAGAACAACTATATGTAACATTTATAAAATATGTATACAGCGAAAACTAAACCATAAGCATTGGTTTGGAAATTATATACATAAAATTCAATAAATATTTGCTGTGGTAGATACCATGTGCTCAAGAATGACAATGTCGAAGAATCAAGATAGTACACGCCCTTCCTTTCAATGTAAACTAATCATCATCATGGCAATTTTGTATTCTTTAATTATATACCTTCTTGTTTTAAAAACATGTAACTAAGGTCATATATGTTTCTCTTCATTTTTATGTCAACGATCAATGGAAATATAAATTGATTAAGTTATTTACACCAATAGAAAACCGATATAGGTTATTACTAAAATGATATGATGTTGATGAGCATGTTGTTTATAGAAAAATGATACATCAAATCATATTCGGTAGAAAGACTTTTAAACGCTCGTTCGATTGTTTCCGCAGAACTATCCTTCTTTTTTCCCGATTGAAGAAAAAAGAGGATACAGTCTGTAAAAGTAATGTTGTAAGTGATCAAAAATGTTACGACATCATCTTGCTCGACTCAGATTTGAAAACAGTATCTAAAATGTTAAAACAATATATTTTTCTAACCCCTGATCTCGACTCCCACCACAATTCGCCGTTATTTCACCACGACCTACCGTTACCTTCACTGCCTGATGTTAAATTTAAGTTAAAAGAACAAAGGGTCATAGCTATATTAAACACGTATTTAATCAGATTGCAAACACCACATGTACATGTTCAGACCATGTATCTGCCGTACAGCCAGTTTCTTTTAAATTATGTTAAAACTGCTGGAGAAGTTGCGTCCGCAAAATTGTTTGTATAAAACGTGACAGACGGACGGATAGATGGACACACGCCATTTCAATTATCCCAATTTTATGATGAAGTAAAATATTGTATGTGTCGGATGTTTAGCATTATATGTATAACAAACATGCGAATAGCTAATCCTTCAATTTGTTTAATCCTGTATTTTCAGTATAAGATTTGTCGTAAATAATGGTAACACGTTTCGACGATTATGGTACAATAATCGTGAAATCATAGAAAATAATCACACTGTCTTCCCATTACAGCTATTAAACAAAACACAAACCTTAATGAATTGATATTTATCCGCACTAGAAGTGATTGAATGGGTAATTACAGCTATATTTTAGTGATTAGAAAAACGCGCTGTTTTACACAATGGAGTAGTGATTGATATACTGAATGCTATTACTTTGTTTAAATGTTGCATGTTTTATCATTACGTTTAAAACATTTATAACAGAAATGTCTCAAAACTCATAAAGCATCGATCTGCAAGACCAATAACAATTATCACTAAACAAATAAAACATCAATTATATCAATTAAACAATACACCTAAAAACATATCTAAAATCCTTGGTTGCAAGATAGAGAATCTGGACCCATCAGTAACCAATCTGCAACAACTGGAACAATTTTTGCGCCTAGAATAGAAAATATTGCTTAAAGCCCGGATCTGTCGTCTCAATGGTGGCATAAGGAAGAGAGCTGAAGCTGTCATCCGGAACGCGGAGGCTATTATACGTTACTGACGACAAAGTCACAGAATGTCATGTAAAAGTAATATTGCCATTTTTTAAAAAAAAATATATATACTGAAAAACGCAATCGCTATAGCTCCCTATTTAAAACATGTATATTTTTGGTTAATAATATGTTAAGATACTTTGATTAAAAGGTACACTAAACTGAGAACCGTGCAAACTTTTGATTGTTTTTCGCTTACTATGTCAGTCATCTCATAAAAGTACTTCTGTGATCATTCATTATCAAATTTCCGGGAGATGCTTAACCTTCTTCCAGGTGTATATTTATATTGTCTAGTATTCACATAAGAATTTACATAAGGTGTATGTTAGGTACGAAGGCAGCACATAAGCTTATGCATATAATAACGATTTCATGATGTATCTTAAATAATTAAAACTCAATTAGAACGTATAATTATCTAGCAGCAACACCCCCTGAAAAAAGTACATAAAATATGTCTCTCCAGTCCAGATATGTTAGTAACATGTAAAACTATAGTACATGTTTGACACCAATTCTATTGGTTGATTTTATAGTATTGTATCCTTGATTTGCATTGTATCGTGGTACGCTCGCCATAGTCTATTCTTTATATTTAGAGTGTAATTTTACTGTTTAATAGTTCAACGTACTAACACATTAGCATGTTTCCAATATTAACATACACAGATTTACTAGCTTTAAAGTAAAACTGGTCACGGCTGAGTAGTTTCGGTTGGTCACCTGACAATCTTATGCATTCTTCGGTTGACATCTTTGAAGTTGTGTTATGAGCTGTAGTTATACATCCACTGTATGTTTGAACCATGTATAGTTTATTGTGCCATTTGAGGTAAACCTATCATTTAACCGTTTGGAGGTAGTAGTCTGTCATATTTGGAATCGGCAGAAATGATGGTAAGAACTGTTATTTGTTTCTTTTTACTTTAAGTGATTATATCTATCTATTTACTGTATCATTATTAATTGAATGTTATTGATAATTGACAAAGGATAAATTATGATCTAGAACTGTTATGGAAAATTGGCTATGTGTTACTGTGTATATTATAAATGCCCAAATGCGCCTGTCTGTATCGAAATAGATGCGTCCTATGTCGACTGGGAACAGTATATATTTATTAATCCTTTTAACTAATAGGAAGTTGAACAGCGAATATGAATACTATTATCATTATTGTTACAAGGCAGGTGCTAGATGTTGAAACAACTGTCTGGATGAAAAGTGTACTGTTGTTTTAAATGTTACTTTTTCTAATAAATACATTATAGAAACAGGAAATATGTAGTGTTGGGATAAAGATGGTGGTAGAATAAAGATGTGATATGACGAATGTAGAGGAAATTAGACTCTTTGTGACATACACATGTATGTATCCATATGAATAAGTATTCATTGTGCATAACGTGTTTACTATGCAAATGATGATATCAATGCTAGAATATTGTATATTTTACATATGTTAATGTATTAGTTAACATTGATTAGTAAATATATTATTATGAATAATACGATTGAATAAGTTAAATATCATTGAAATTGAAAATAATGTTTAATATAAAGCATGAAGTTAAGAAATCTGTGTTATTATAAATATGATTTAAGTATATGTGTTCTATATGTTTTAAAAACTGTATTTTATATTTCAGAGATGGTTGGTTCTATTATTTACCATCTAATTAGTCAAATAAAGAGTGTACATAGAGAGCAGTGCATTTATTTACTGACAACCCTTGTTATGGGATGTGGGTTAACAGCTATCCGGGATCGCCTTATAATATTTGCGTGTGATTGTGTGTCAATACCATGATGACATTGTCACTATTAAGGAGGTCAAACATGACTTGAAATCTTATCAAATCTTCTAACCATACATGGACGTTGTATGTTTATTAAGTGGGGACATTTAACTGACCCCATAGACCTCTAATTATTGCCACTAATGATTCCTATTATCTATCGTAGTATTATTTCGACACTAAAAATTACATCTTAGTTTATATATCAAGCAGGTTCAAGGTGGAAGTGCTTGTATCCGTGAAATGTGGACTTTCGACATTTAAATGGCCGAGATTCTTTATAAAAGAAAACGGAGATCGGTTCACGGAAGTCTGATGGATAAGAACTAAAATAGGTTAACCTTTCGTGTTTGAAAGTTTTTTTACAAAATTACCTGTTTAAATATTTAACTTAGACATTTCAGTGATATATAAAATTGCAAAGTGTACCAATTGAGACTTATTTTCTTTTAACTTTAGAATAGTTTTATTTTACATGGACATACTGCTACATTTATAAGAGTAAAGAGTGTAGAACTACTAACTGCCTTTGTGTATGCCATGAGTAAAACAATAATTATCTTATCTTTTATAGTAAAGAGTAAACCCAAACAAAACAAGACCATAGAAATAGACTTCTGTAAATGACAGTTCTTAGTTTACTTCATAACATTCATTTGACTGTATGATATATATTTTTCAATATTTTTACATAGAACGTGTTTTATGACCGAACTAAGTTGTTAAATCACAATAGCGGCTTTCGATATCGTCAGAAAAAATACTAATATGTTCCTAAAAAACAACGGAAAGAGAGGATGATTGGGTATATCCATACACTACAATATATATCATAATGGAGCTCGAATGCGAATAAAAACACGAAAAAACGTGAACTTATAACCGGAAAAGCACGAACATTACAAATTAAAATTTATGAACAGCACACTATGCATGATCTGTATTTATATTTTAATAATAGAGACATATTTACAATATCAGTAATGCTTTACCTTTATATACATGTACATATTCGAAACTGTAAATATCGCATACAATAATCTATAAATGTGACTCTGAAAACTACATTGTTTCAGTTTTTTTTTATAACTCCAAATGCTACGTTTATAATGGTTGTCCATTGTTCTAGTAATAATGACATTATGTTTATTATTATTATCCACAACGGAGATACATCCTCTAGCACATAGTTTGACTTAAGTGTTTTATATCCAGTATTGCTACTATTTGTTCCGGTTTTCTCGCTAATTTTGTATAATTGTGTTTTATAAAGGACATTTTTCTGCTCTTATCCCATATAAAACAATACATCATAGCAATCACACTTAAACAAGGCATTCACAATATATAAGAAAAAAATAATATAATATATAAAAATGAAAAAAAACAACAAAAAAAACCCCGATAATTGACCATAAGAGACTTTTTAGTCGTTAATGCTATAGATTAATTGTACTCTTACACAATGTTGTTATATTCACAATAACATAGAAGTGTTGCAGATAATAAACCTCTCAGGATGTCAAAAATACCAAGAGAAGCGTTGTTAGTGATTTGGGAAAATGTCATTAACAAATAAAGTGTGAGATTCACTTGTCATTAACTTGTTGCACTGATATAAGCTGAACTCAACAAGGAAAATACAGGAGTAGACTGGGTTTGATTAAGTATTGCACGTGCAGTAATATCACCACTTATACTCTTCCTCTATCCTCGGTTTACAAACCCTCTGAACAAAAACTATAAATTATTACAACTTTGAGTTAAACACATGACGACATTTTGCTTCGGCCAGATTTTACCAAGCTTTGTTTTATGGTGTAAATCGTCACTTTTAACAATTGTTCAATCATAGAGCGACGGTGTCTACTTGGGACAGTATTCTAAGTGCTGACACACTGGAATATCATGCCGCAGACACATTGCATGATACAAAACCCAGTCACTTTATACTGACACCGGTCCGACATGACCTTGAACTATCCCCTAAATGATGAGCGTAAAGTGAGAAAAAGGAATCAATCTATTGTATTTATTGATACTTGCAGTGTCATGTTAAATTTCAACCTCTTGATAATCATTTACTCTTATTTTCTATCGATATTTCGGGTTATTGGCTCGACTTTTTTTTATTAAACGGTTATAATCTTAAAATATGACGTAATAACCAATAAACAATATTATTACACGGATCTGATATTTTGTTCTGTAAAACCGCGGTAATGTTGTTATTGTCATGTTACAAATATTTACGCATTCTTAGTCCGTCAATATATAAATTGTCGTAACAGTTTTGATTTAAATTAGGTTGTTATGTTAGCTCTACTTCTAGACAAAGTATTGAAAAACAAATTATCTTCCTCCTTGATATAAGCTTTGGATAGGGATATTATGACTGAAAATAATAATTGTGAATACTGACTGACAATGATGAAGAGGAATTCTGACTAAAATCATTAAATGGAAAATTCTGACTAAAGATACAAATGGATAATTCTGACTGAAGATTCAAATGGAGAATTCTGACAGAAGATTCTAATGGGGAATTCTGACTGAGGATTTAAATGAGGATGTCTGACTGAATATTACGATTGAGTAATTCTGCCTGAAGACCTTGAGGTGAATCATTCGAACTTCTAGTGGTAATATCATGATGGAGAATTCCGATCGAAGATCACGGCTGCAAATTATCAATGAAGATCATATCATGATGGTGCACTTATACTGAATGTATTGATGAGGAACTTGTGTACGATTTATTTGGTTCAATATTGACGATGAAGATAAAGTATAGTTATATTAAAAAGTTGAGATATGTGTTGCAATAACCAAAAAACTGCAGAAGCTGCTATTGTCTATGATAACTTGTTGAGTCTACAGCAAGTAAATGAAAGACATGGTAGCCATTTACTTGTGTGTAATGATCAATATATAAAAAAGTGACTTTTAAAATGAAAATCTCCGTAAAGGTTTGCCATCAATGATTCAATTTGATAACATGCAGTGTATAACACTAACTATAATGCTTTGTTGTCATTGGCTATAAATACTTGAATATAAAATTAGAATCGCCTTTAAAAGTTGTTTTTCACAATAAATATAGGTCTTCTAAATAATTACGATGAGTTATGTTTGAAAACTGTAAGGCTTTTTGCATAGCAATTACTAAAGTTGTGTCATATCGTTATAATGTAATATTGCATCTGTCATATAAATTTAATTCCGAATATAATAACATCCTTTTAATGAGGGGAAACTTTCCTTCGGATTTTGAGGTGCTGCTTTTATCACATTTAAATTACAACTTGAGACACGCATTGGCTTTTGGTACAGGTTTTAATTATTCAAATGGCAAATATGCATTAATTTGAAATTGTATCAATATCTTATTTGGTTTAAGGAAATAAGAAAGGTCATACTTAATAGTTAAGTTATGGCGGTATCTGATAACGTCATGTACATAATGAATAAATAATGGTTTCAGAGAAATATCATTAACTTTGTAGTGCGCTCAGATTTCGAGAACACTAACAATTTATTTTGATAATGTATGTAGGTACAAAGCATGACATTAATATGATGCATGGACGATATAACAACAGTAATATAGGAATTAACATGACTATACACATACAGGCCATGAAATGCACACCAATACCAATGATAACTAACGTAAAAAGAAAGGATTTCATTTATTTCTCTAAAGACATGTTGTCAGAAAGCAAATATACAGAAGAACTTGCTGGTATCAGACATATATAAAATGAAGAATAAGAAACATGACTATAACAGCTTACCTCACTTCACACCTAATATAAAACAGATGTCAATCAAAAATACAATTGAAGGCAACCTAAATAGAAAATATTCTAAATTGCTTTCATAGTATAGACTAAGCTTCGATTTGTCGTTTAACAATCTTAATTGTTCTAGCAGGGATGCCATATTCCAAAGTGTTAATAAGCTTAATGTAAATGAAATAATTATTCATTATAAGACTGTTTTAGAATTGACAAGTGAATAAGCCTGAGCTAAAAGCTGTTCTTTGAAAATATATAAATATACGGAATTTTTTTATGATTGTTCATTCTGAAAAAAATATCATTGTTTTTGTATGCGTAAGTATAGACGTTATATAAGCTGGGACGATATTGTAAAACGTGCAAAAATAAGTACATAAATATAATATTGTGTCTTTTATTAAGCGTACGTCCATAGTGAAAATATTTATAGCATTCAAAAGATCATGTTAAATTCACAATACGAATAATTACGATAAAAACTCCAATGACACAAAGACACACTGACAACATAAAGAAGTGGTCTTCTTGTAGATTTTAGCAGAGATTAGGTCAGCTTAAAGAAACGCACAAAAATGAACAATTCCAAGTTCTTACTTACGGATCGAATCAATATTTAAACCTATGAACTCATATACACGACAATATCAATGCAAATGCCAATTCTAGGCCTCATGCCTACATTACATTCGTACTGCAATCGGCCTAAATGAACTATATAGATTTATTGCATTTCATTTTGCAATGAAAAACACGTGGACCAGTTTGCATTTCAATGGTTGCAAGAATTTGTTTTGCTGGTGAGACGTCACGGTGTCGTAGTTTCACGTGACGTTTGCCGTAAGTTGTCCTACCAATTCGTGCACTTATTCAGTATGTTGACAACGTCGCCGTTACATTCATGACATTGGCTTTGCAGTTAAATGCGTATGATTTGCTTTTTAACTACTTGTATCAAAAATGGCAAAAATAACATTATAGTTTTATCTAAAATAGCTTGAGAATATAATGTAAATATAAGGATTAAAAGCCGAAAATTGAGATTTCATCAGGTGGTGAAAAACATTAGGCTTTGGGTCTCTCGAACGTTAAACTGACCTAATGTATTTTAGATAGTAGATACGTTTGATGAATTTGACTGACTCTTCATCGCTATGTAACAACTGATAAAGGAATTTTTTCTTTTAAAATGAACGGTTTGCCCTGTTGAGTAACTTGGCGTATCTGTAAGTATTAAGTATGTTAACGATATTTCAAATATTGGGTAGGGCAAACTTGGAGTGTAGAAAGGGTGTACCTCTTCCCCTATTTGGAGTATGGGGAGCCGTCTTCAGAAAATTTTCATATCGTAACCACCAACTGCTGCTTTCTACTCAATTCTTAGAATAAATATATGGTGATATCGTAAACACCGACTGCTGCATTCTGCTTAAATTGTAGAATAAAACTGTTGGTGTAATTAACGCCAATAATTTTGTGTAAAAATACAGACTTTGATATAATTTTGACAGTTTTCCAATAAACAGTTCATTATCATAACGTCTTTGTAAACCGGAGTATTTTGCTTGCCGTTTGACTTAAAAGTACATGTTAAGACGTTACTGTGATATAAGATAATCGTAAACACGTTTAAACATATGCAAATTAAAGCCCTAATTATTCTCTGAAAAGTAATAATACCATTATTGCATTGATAATAATTGATTTGCAGTTAGGTATATTATAGTAAACCTATTCAAAGACCTATAAGTAAATCGCTACAATAAATGTTTAAATGGTTAAAGATCGTCAATTACAAAAGAAGTAAACATTGTGTCCGTACTTTAGCCTAAGCCAATGACTGTTTATTTCATAATTATTTTGTAAAAATATGAATTTCAAAATAAAATGTAGGTGAAAATACAATCCGTCTCTTTAAAACATCATTATGTTGTATAAACCAGAAGTTACATCCACATTTCTAAATTTGGAATACTTTTCAAAACCACTGTGGAAATTTCCTTTAATTATTGTATGGTTCCTAAATAATTACACAAAATGAAATGATTTCATGAGCACAGTAGCTGTAATGTAAAACTCACCATGCAAGTAAAATGTGATTAAATTTAATGCTGTAAAAATAGCGCATTTTATGATGTTTTTTGTTGCCAGGACAGGAAGATATTTTTAAAAAAAAAATGATTTCTAGTGCTAACGATGTCTTTGTCCTTTATGCAAATCTAGAATATAATTTTAACTTGTCTTTTAAATAAAAGTGAGCATCAATGCAACCAATATAATTCAATGCAGTATCATACGTAATGGATGATTACAGGGGAACGATAGAATAAGTATTGACATTCAATGCATTTAAATGTATTCTAAATTTTTAAATCATTGATAACACGCCATTTTGCAATGCTTAATGTATGTGACAGAATTGGGAAACGTAGTGTTCGGGTTAAATCTAGATTAATAAACCGTATTTTAGTTTCAAAAGCGTACAACTATATTGAATTTCAATGATTACCGTTATATATGAAACCTTATGGAAATAACTTGTGTATGGCAATATAAAATAAAGGACCACATTTAAGATGCCTCATTATTGGACCTTTAAAATGCATTTAATTTAGATACCTTTATTTGTAGCAAAGATTAATGCTTACGATCACATATTCCCTACTCTTTTGATATATGTATATTTTTTTAATTTTATGTTTTTCTACAGATTGATTGATTGATGTTTATTTAGGTTAAACACACATATACAGGTTACTTTAAAAATACATACTCAATTGCAAATGAAAAAGATACAAATTTCAAAAAAGTATATTTATAACTATCTACAATATCATATCAAATTAATCAAGTATTGCAAATTATTTCATAACTTCCGGTGCAGGAATGTAATAAACTACCGTTTCAATACACCGATGTTTCAATACGCACTATCAAAAATCAAAACAAACATGGTTGACCTATATTTATTTTTCCAAGTCGGTAATTCAGTGCAATTTTATGGGAAAGGCAAGTGCGTTGTGACTGGAATAGTGTATCGCCTATTCGTTAAATAAGAGTGCATATCTTTCACAAGAACAACGTTTTTTCATATATGAAGGACACTTGTCATTTATAATTCTAATAAAATAGAGTTAAGCAGTAACGTCTTTTTAATTTTCTAATTTCTACATTCAACAAAGACATATCAGATAGACACCCATTGTTAACACTTTCTATATGAATCTATCAATTTCATTTCGACAAATTTAAAGTTTGTTTCTTAAGTCTTTGCTTAAACTTGGATGCCAAGAAAAAAATAAATAGTCAAATTTTCTTTTCATAAGTTAGAGAGTAGAAGACTACAGAATATTTAAAAATTTAACAGGGAATTCTTCTAAACCAGTACCTTTTGACCATTTTTTTATTTGTTTTTGAAGACACTTCGAAATTAGAGTGATACAAGTATTTTTGGAAAAGTAATTGGCGACATTTACTGCCGTTACACACAACGTCAATCTGCAGTTGTGATTACAGCAATCGTCACGGCCGTTTCAGGCATGCACACAGACATACTCATGATTTATATATTGTATAAGTTATCTAAATTGCTGAAACACTGAGATGCTATTACGCCAACTGATAACGATTTTATTTTGAAATGCCACATACGTTTAACATTATTTCGAAATCACTTGGACTTAACTTTGTATCAGTGAAGTCGGAAGAAATATTAATGATAAATAGGATTATAGAATGTCTAGACTTATTATTAAAAAAACACATTCATTTAAATCATTCATGCCGCTGATTCTATTTGACCCTTTTAACCAAATGTAAAAAAAATACATTCACACCAGTCTGTTTTTCGATACTATGGAATATTATAGTATACACACAATAATAACTTATTTTCCACGTCTTTGTTAAAATACAGGTGATATTTAATGGCAATTGTTTTTCATAAGCAAATCAAACCGACGTTATTAGGTCAAAGCTATTACCGTAACCATCTATATTACGAGTGCCGCCGAATAAAACTACAAAGATATTTTAATTGATGTAGGGTATCTCCAGACGGCGTTTATATATGTAGCTTTTCAAAAATAAATTGGATATCTACATTCCTTGATCGCGTTTATTTCTGTTCAGAATTGCAGCTAAACATAATAACCACATTTTAACAACAAAACAACAATGGTGGATATGTTCTTGATTGTGAAAGAAACTGCCATTTGCATTAGTCTGTTCGGAGGAAAGACCTTTTCGCATTTTGACATTTAGTGTTTCGTAACACGTTCATATTTGACGTTTGGATGATTGTTAAAGCTATATCGATACCAATATATGGCGTTTCTGTATGCTCTTATATCACTGGTGCTGGTGGAAGTCAGTTTGCTACAGTTACATAAGGTAGAAATATATTAAATATACTTAACGCCGTTATAAACGCAAGTTCTTGATTATTGAAAATACGTTTTTATCCCAGATCTGCAATCATATTTATCGGTTCATATAACATGTCGACCGCAATTCATTTGTTTAATTTGTGTTTTAATGTGATGAAATTATAGGAAAAGAATTGGACAACAAGATATTGGTATAATATCCATGCTTGCGATTTTTAAGGCGTACAGTATAAATCAAATTCAAGTAAGAATAAACAAACTGATATTGTATTATATTATATATATTATAAGATTTACTACTATACGGCAATAAGAGGTTGTTTTGGTAATTAATGGTGCAGATATGCTATTGATTAATGTTTTTGTTATAATTATACAATTCGAAATATATGAGCGGGAAGACTGATGAATTTCAGTATAGGCAGACATGGTGTTGGTTGATAAGTTATAAGTGACTTCGCGTATGTCCACTTTGCTCGTATTGGACTTAACAGTAAACTAGTAGCATACTGTCATATATTGGAAATAGGAAATACATATTTTATTGTTTTAATGTTTATTATTTCGCACTATGCTAGGTATGAAATGCGTTTAATCTAGAATTGAATTATGTATTTAAAACATTTAAAGAGTGGTTTTTTTTTCATACTGACAAGATGGAGAAATCGTTTATTATTCTAATCCGTAACACATCATATCATTAGTGAGACTTCGCAATTGTAAAAAATATGTAATAACCTGTTTCTATAACACTGTTACACTGTTTCTATAATATGTAACAAAATAGTTAGGTTGTTGTGGCCTAATTTAGTATTGGAATGATATAGGCTATATTTAGATAAGGTAGCGTGGAAGTGTTAAAACGTTTCGATAGCTCTATAACATATTCTTTCTTCGATTAAAGAATTAATCATTTTGACAGTTATTTTCATGAAATTCCAATAAGTATTAATAAAGAAATTAAACGGGTTTATTATTCATAAAACTAATATAATTTTAAATTGGGCCTTATAGCGTAAAATCCAATCCGCATCCTACCATATGGTACGATATACTGAAAGTTTGTTGTTTCATAATTTGGACGAAATTCCCTAAGGTATGTGGAATGATTTGCTATATATGTCTGTCTGTATTATGGAAACACTGTCCAGTCTAGCAGAAACATCTTTTGGAGAAGGCTTGAGAATGTTACTATTCAATTGCATAACAGCAAATGGGTATAGTGAATGTTATATTATGTTGTATATTGTTTAGTTATTTAAATGTCTGGTAGATATATTTTGACGTAATCAGATCGAAGTAAAGTTGTATAAACTTGTTCATATCCTTTCCGACGTGAATGTCTGTAATTTAATTTCTAGTATTCATATTTTATGAGATCCGTTTATTACGATGAGTGAAGTGTACCGTAACATATGCGCATACGTTTAATAGTAATTGCGATATTTGAATAGAATAGATGTAATAAAAATTTCGCTTAGAATGGTAGTAGTTTACGTAATTTAATCGGAGTGTGTAGCTTTAAAGTACGCAAAGCAGAATAGTACTTTGCGATTGATAATCTGAGTGTATAGCTTTAAATCTAGTTATTTACACACACGTTGTGTAGTAGATATGGTAATGTTAGCGAGTAATCAATAGATGCTTGCGGTTAAACTGAGTTTACAGTTTAATATAATTTAATATTGTTTGATATTGTACATTAGTTTTTGCTGTTGGTAATGTAGTACAAATTATACTGTGGTAGGTCATACACAATAATTAATCATGACTAGTATGAAAGAGTTAACAGAACTAGGAAAGGAGTTTGGTACGAAGGTAAGGAACTTCAGACTTTAGTTAAAGAGGAACAATTGATAGAACGAGAACATAGACAGCGGGACCGGGAAGCAGATATGGAGAAGATAGAGCGAACAGAAGGAGGTAGTCTTACAGAAACAAGAGCGACAGAGGGACGCAGAACTAGAGAAGAAGAAACTAGAGGAAGGCAAAGAAAAGGCAATAACGAACCAGAAACTGGAAGAACATAAACGAGCAGTTGAATTAGCTCAGCTTTAACATCACCAAACAATGGAATTGGCAGAACAAGAAAAATGTTAGCCTTCAATTAAAGTTACTAAAGTTAAGGGCCGAAGCTACCATTGTTTGATGAAGATAAGGACAACATTGACAGTTATATATCAAGATTTGAAAAATATGCGGAAGCCCAAGGATGGCAGATCGAACAGTTGGTTTTAAATATTAGCGCATTATTAAAAGGTAAAGCTTTAGATGTATATTCAAGGTTACCAACTGAAGACTCTTTGGATTATGACACATTGAAGTCGGCATTATTAAAACGATTCTAACTAACTATCAGTTACTACCAATAAGCAATAGAGCGTTATCCTTGTTTTTTAAAATAAATGTATGGAGATGGCAACACGGGCAGATTATTTTGCAGTCACGAGTGGAGGTAAAGCAAAAGTTCGGTGGGATAAAGATCAAAAGACAGACACCACACGAAGACCGTTTGGTAATCAGCAAAGGGGAGGTAATAATCATTTTTCTCTTTGGAAATGTTGTTATTGTAGTGGAACCCATAAATCATCTGATTGTAGAAAGAGAATGAGACGGTACAGTGATGCTACAGTCGATGATAGGGAGGTAAAGACAGTCGCGAATGCTGATACTGGTAAGACAAATACTGTTCGTTCCTAGAAACATTTACCACCAAGGAAACCGATTTAATAGGTTAAGAGGAAGAGGTAGGTATTAAGGCAGTGATCGTGAGGGAATGACAAGAATCGATAGCGCGAGTTGCATATTTGTATGTAATGAGATATCAGAACCGTTAGGAGCTTGCACGTATATGGATGTCCGAGTGATGAGAGATACGGGTACCACTTGTGTCGTGGTGTGGATGAGATTTGTCCAAAAACACCAATATTTAAGTAAAAGCAGATGTTGCAAGTATATTGATGGATCCGAGTTTTCAAGTAGTTAAGATAAAAGTTATTTTGTTATAGGAAACATTGAAGGAGCAAAATATCCGGAACAAGGAAGACGTGATGAACGCAGGTACAGACTCGAGCACAAGCACAACAGGAATCTCATGCCACACAGAAGGTTGAATGTACCAGGTAAGATATTAGACATCTCACAAACAGATTATAACACTACAAACGGAAGACGAGACATTGAACAAGACGAGAGAAAGAGCGAATGAAGGAGAAGTTAGGGAAGTGTAAAGGTTGGAGACAGGTAAGACATTTATTTAGAAATAGCTTACTGTATAGGGAGTACGAATGGCCAGAGCGAAAACGGGCATATCAGTTAGTAGTTCCAAAGAAATATCATGAAGCCATAATGAAGTAAGCTCATGAAGCATTAATGGCAGTACATCTTGGGATACGCAAGACTAGTGACAGAGTTTTAACCGATTTTTTTTGGCCAGGTTTCAGTTCAGATATCACTAGGTATTGCAGATCGTGTGACATTTGTCATTGAACAATGGCAAAAGGTAAGGTACTGCGAGTGCCGTTAGGGCAAATACCATTTATAGAAACCCCTTTTAAGCAAGTAGCTTAGATTTGGTAGGACCAATAGAACCCATGACGGAAAGAAAGAATATATGCATTTTAGTGATGGTAGATTATGCTGCGCGATATCGCGAGGCCGTTGCATTGCCAAGTTTTGAAACTGAAAGGGGAGCAGTTTAGTAGAGTATTGTCATTACGCAAATTTACCACTACAGCCCTACCACCCTACGTGTAACAGGTTAGCAGAAAAGTGCAATGGAACATTGAAACAGATGCTGAAACGTATGTGTAGTGAGCGACCCAAGGTTTGGGATAAGTACATTAATGCAACATTATTTGCTTATAGAGAAGCACCTAAGGACAGTTTTTTTTTTCACCATTCGATTTACTCTATGGTAGATCTGTAAGAGGACCGTTGAGTATATTGAAAGAGTTATGGTCAGGAGAAGTCAGTGATAGCGAGGTAAAGTCTACTAACCAGTATGTAGTAGATCTACGAGAAAGACTTGAGACAGGTAAGATGGCTCAAGAGCAATTAGGCAAGGCTAAGTTAAGACAAAAGAAGTACTATATCAAAAGAGCGAGGTCGAGCAAGTTTACAGAAGGTATGAAGGTTCTAGTATTAGTTCCAGTAAACAACAACAAGTTATTATTTCATTGGAAAGATCCATTAACTGTTTTGAAGGTTATGAACGAGATATTTTTTATAGGATTGATATGAATGGTAAGGCAAAGACATTTCATGCCAATATGCTGAAGAAGTACAATGAGAGGAGAGTAGATGATAACAATGAAGGTATATTGACAGTTGTTCGTGCTGCAAGTAATAGAAAGTGAGGAAGACAAGAAAGTAGATGAATCGGAGGAAAAATGGATTGATGTAGATATACTATTAGGGTGCCCATCTGTAGTAAGTCAGGAAAGTGTAGAAGACGTTCATATATGTCAGCTGTTGTCTGGTGAACAACAAAAGCAGGTATAACATGTATTGGAGAAATTCACTGATGTTTTAACTGACAAACCAGGAACCACTTCATTCATTAAACATGATTTTAAGCTAAATACCAGTGAACCAGTTAGATGTAAAGGGTATCCTATACCATACCAGTCGTGAGCAACGGTCAACAAGGCAGTTAAAACAATGTTAGAATCAAGTCCTATAGTATTGATAAGAAAAAGACAATTTGGTCATTTTGCTACATAATATATATCCTTTAACCAATTAGTACAAATACAAATGCCGTAATGGGAGAAGCTGGGCATATACACACATTTAGGTGTGTTTAAATAGCTGTTTTTTTGTTGCTTTACTTTTTCTGCAGAGTCAAAGAGTAATTCGCACGGTATATCATCTATTTCATTATTGATTTATTTATTATTACCAAGCATATGCGGTAAAGTGTCTTGCTCAAAGTCATCACAAATAGCTATGGCGGAGTATTCGAATCTTGGGTTCTACCGGTGGACAATGCGATCCCGTACGAGTTATTCTGGTAATAGGATCCCACGGGATATAAAATGAAAAAGCAGGCTCAGTTTTATGGAATACGTTCTTAAGTAGTTATCACTCGTATCCACAAGCATCGTTTTAATGATATTTTTTTAGTCGAAGTAAATTTAAAGAATATTAAATGCGCTCTTTAACTGCAAAGCACCAAAGATAACTACCATCTCTGAATCAATGTACAGGTCAACTTTTTACGGTGGTTAAGTAACCTATGATATTTCAATGACCTAATGAATAACACATTATTTTATATGTATGACTTTAGTAATTTAAAATAAACTAATAGTGATGGTAAAAACAATCAATAAGTGTCTTGGATATGAATATTTTTTGTATAATCTTGTCCAGTGATAGTGTTTGCTTGCGGTGACATTTGACCTAATAACTCAATCAAAAGGTCAAATATTTTCTGGCAACCGATTGTTTCTAATGTAGGTTATTGCGGTAAACTCATTTATCCCAGTTGCCGTCCATGAACACACCGTACACACCGTACCTCATGCATTAATTTCTAGCCACATATTATGAGAAATTTCACCAGACTAAAACTTGATTTTTCAGTTGTAGTAATTTGATATGTTAATGAATGACAGTTTCTGTATTATTCTATATTTTTATTTAACTAAGCAATACCAAGCTATGATACAAGTTCTCACTTCAAACAGAGCGTAACTTTGAGAATGTACTTCATTATATGAATATTCGAATGATCTTCAGATCTTTGGTGTGAAAATATAATTTTAATGTTGTTAAACAATTACAACTATGTTGTAATAAGTTGTAAAAAATATAATATCATTTATCTTATAAGCATGAATTCAGTTTAAGTCATTTAATAGATGCTAATTTGATATTATTTTCATCTCATGATTCCGGTATCAATACTAAGGTATACATCGAACAGGGAGTAACTTTAAGAACCTACATCATCATGTGAACATACAAATTGATATATGTGTCATGTGTTGAACCAGTTATAACGTTTACATAAATATTACATAATGTCGAGAGTGACCTAAAGATAAATGGATTAAGTTATGGATTTAGAGTTTTCTCCTGATAATACCTTCACCATCAATTGAGTGTAATGTTTATTGTATAATACCGAATAAATTATTTACTGCTATCATAATAAAGAATATTAAACTCAATTTGCACTAGATGCTGTTAATTATATCAGATAAAAATATATTAAGTATAAGACTGCTACCCTGTGGAGCATTATGTAAACTGTAATAGACACTTTAGTCGGGACAGCAATAGAAACGTAAAACCTTAGTTAAAATAATGTAAATTTACCTCGATTCCGATTAAAGATCAGAGCGTATGTGATATGCTTACAAGTCCACTTCCTACGTAGACCAATACTGTGAGTTGTTTCATGCTACAGTTCCGCTATTTAAACGTCAATACCATTAACAGAGCGTATTTACCAACGCTATCAAACGTCATGTTTCGCAGAATCCTTAAGCATACCGCGAATATTGACAAGCCTTTGTGTTTTCGTTATTTGTAACAAAATGACCAAGGAGTGACAAATGACTATCATGGTAGAATTCAAATATACACATAATAAAATTTACTATTTTACATTTACATCAATGAAATTTGGAATATACAATAATACAATATATACAAATTGACAAGATTTGTTCAACATGAAATAATACCGATCTAATTAATGGTCTAAGTTGTAATTTTACTAACACTTGTCCACGTTACAACGCTTTTGTACTAAACCGCTACTCAATAGTGTTTTACTGATGTCGAGATACAAATTGCTCTGCAACGTCAATGAATGAATTATAATGTTTTAAAATAAGATTGTACTTATTCAATCACTACGTCCGCTTCCGGATGCGTAGATATCTCGAGCCATCCGTTATGGCGATTGGTGTATTAACAGAGTTCTCTTTCACGTGTTTTATGTAGTACTGAGTTACTATGACCTTTCGCCGCCTAATGCCGATTCCAATCTGATATCAGGATGTCGCGTCATTGATATGTGGGTTGTGCGTCCTTATGACGGTATTACTACCGGCTAATTTATGTTACGTCGTTTACGTTACGGGACCTACGTCTCACATACGACAATAAACTGCTACATAAATATAACTCAGATTGACTATTTACTCAATGTGTAATAGTATTACATTTATCACTTTCCATATAACTATTTCATGGTAGTTTCATTAATATATCATAACAGTTCACTCATTTCTTATCATCTTTCACGTTTCATGGTAGTTTTATAAATTTATCATGACAGTTCTTTAATTCTTACCATCTATCACATATCAATATATCAACAGAACATTCAAATATAATAATAGTCTAATAATCTCGTGGTAGCAAATACACATATTTACATTTTTTCACAGTATACAACATAAACACTGACGAACAAATGCCGTATCTATTTGCTTTGCAAATAACAGAATAAACTAACACAATTTAATTTCACATATCTTACACTTCAAAGTACTGAATTTCAATACTTTATTATAAACACAATATTAACATCTCAAAATACATTCCAAGATTCCTCGTCCTATAACCGAATACACAACTATCAATAATACGGAAATGAAATTAAATTCCTAGTCTTGATATGTATCAACAAGTTATACAACAATTTATTTAGATCTAATATGTTGAAGTATTACTATGGGACATTGAAATTACTAAACTATAGGAAACATAATATAAAAAGTGTTCACTCAGATACTGTCGTGGTCAATTGTATAATATTGTTTTCACTTCTTGTCACATTGTTTCCGCATGGTGGTATTTTACTTACTGACAGAGATGTTGGTAACCATACGTGTATATAAACAAAATTAACTACAGACTACAGGTGAATCTCAAGCAAAGCATGAATTCACCAGCCACCCAGACATCGCACGAATCATAAGGTACGAAAGGGCTTCTTATAAAATATGGTTAGTTTTACAATAATAAACCGATTAACTTTTGCTAAAATGCTAATTACTCAACGGACAATTATGAAATATACGTCGAAATTACTTATTATTTAACCCAAAACTATTACACCACCTGACGCTAGCCATGCCTATACAATGTACATATGTTATACCAGACCCTGTCTGATAATTCAGGACACGTAAACTGCTATTTTGTTACATTATTGTCATCTGAAGACGCCATGGAATTTTCAAGTTAGAGTATTAGTTAAATTGTTACTATTAAACGGCCATATGTTTTACAATATGATGTAAAAACTATTGTCAAGCAGTATAACAAGGATCTTTGATGTTTTGATTATTTAAAATTGCTATGTTGTTATTTGGTTTTTAATACAACGCATCCTCTCAATTGCAAAATTATTCAATATATGTCAAGAAGTCTTGCTTCAAGACGTTTTTCCTAAGTTAATAACATCGTACTTATGAATACTGTTAAGATAAGCATTATGCTTGTAAAGTGAATTATATGGAACGAAATTCTGCACGATAAAACACTCGCAATAAATAAATAAATAAATAAATAAATAAATCAAAGAAGATTCATGCAACACTTGCGTAAGCAATGGCTCTAAATATACATATGTCATAGAACTATTGCATCGACTGTAGATTGACACAGTAAATCTCATGTGTGCACGATTTATGATAAGTTATATGGAATACGCATGCTGGAAAATATACAAAACACTTAAAAATTGTATTTTAATGCTGTTATAACGATACTTATGTATCTGCTATATAAATCTTAAATAAATAGAAGTTTTGCTGATGAAAAACCTTCTTCCAATATTGACATACAGTTAAGGATAAATTTTAATTAAAATATCAAACATGCGTTGTATTTATCTGCATCCTTTAATTATTGGAAATACAAAATTGTTACAAATTATAATCTACGTTGTATTGTTAATTATTTTACGTTATAATGAGATAAGAGATTAATCATACAAATCTTATTATATTTGAAACGCACTTAATATACAAATAGATATTTCAAGTGTCAATTCATTTTACAATTTATAACGTAATTGCGTAGAGACTATTTGCTTGTTTCAGAGAGTAAATATCAATTAAATATCGTTATAATTTCATCAAGTTATCATGATGTTACATGTACTTTTTAGATATAAACGTTTTGTGAGTGGGCTAATAATAATAGTGCAATTATATGGTGAATTGTATAATGTATATAGAAACACAGAAACACACACAAATGTTGTAATAATTTAAATGTCAGTAATACATGTAATTCATGATTTACATCCATGCATAATAGTATATAAAAATAATATAATTTTTTGAATCTAGACTAAAAGATATGGGTTAGAAATACAACTCCCCCTATCATAGAATGGGGTGTTTTCAATCCCACAAATAGTAACTGATCGAAGAAGAATATAGTTTCTATCACAGATAATCACAAATATGACAAATGGATGAGAACTTTATTCGATTTAATCTTCTTTTCTTATCCATAAAATAAAATTTAAAATGTGTTGTATATACGTAAAGTTGATTTTAAAGGGACGATACGCCATATTCAAAAGATTTTAGGTTACACATGGCATACCCAGTTTTATTGGAAGAGGAATGTAGAACCACCGCTCTTCAGCAAGTAACTTGAAAATATTTTGATATTTTTAAAAAGGTAAAATTGATTTGATTCACAATGTTTAAACATTATCCGAAAAAGTATTTTCAACAGTAAACAGGAGTTATACCCCTTTCCAAAGTAGAAACGAACTCAACGATCTACATAGTAATTACGTACTTATGTATCTTAGATTTATAGTTGCATCAAATAGAAATATTATTCAAAAAGTGTTATGGAGAAGAACTTTATAAGATGTTATCTTTCATTTTAATCTATTTTTACACTAAATCTGATTTGTATGTGTAAATTTGAATACATAAATATGTTTCGAAAAAGTGACAATGTCAATTAATTTAAATTGTTTTATTTCTCTACTTATAATATTCGTTCAAAATTTAACATTCGTTAAATCTGTCCATATGAATGTGTTTCAAAAGGACCACGGCAAAACACGCTGCGTTATTTAGATAATGGCGTATATGTTACAAGTACATCCATCACTGAGAATTGATTGCTGCAATGCAAAACTATCAGTAAATTGTTAAAAAAATTATGCTTGTAGCAAAGCAGAAACTGTTGATTTGTATTTTTGTTGTTTATGATTATAGAGCGGAAGAGCATTTCAACGTAACGATCACGTTCTAGCTAACGATTTTCATGCTGTCTTGTTCCATTATTGAATCTGAAATAGATTTGAGATTTGAAATGAACGTGAGAACCAAAGCTTACGCAATAATTAACACAGTATAATGCGTATTGAAGTTAAATAGGAAGTTTTAATCAGAACGCAAGAGATGGTGTTGACGTTTGATGTATTGAACTGGATTCTAAATCGTTGATAACACGTGAACTTGTAATGGTTAATACCTGAGCCAGAAAAGCAAATAGACTCTGGGGGTTAGATATAAGAATTACCAAACGTTTTAACTGTTTCAAATTTAAAAATAAACGATATATTACATTTACAGATAAGCAAAGTACAACAAATATTTGAGGTTTGAGATCATTCTTCGCCTAATTATTTCTCGTAATAGCCATTGATTATATAATATATAACTCAAAATACTTAACTGAAATCTAGGAATAGATCTTCTCAGGTAATCTGTTGCCTTATCCAATTTCATCGTCATGTACAGCATTACTTTCACGCCTACTGTTGAACTACAAGACTATTCATATTTTATGTAAGAAATAAAATTGGTTAAGCAACGATACTTTCGAATTTTGGGCTGTCAGAGCACTTATGTAATATAAATATATTGATACATTGAGATACGAGTGAGCTATTGAGATACGTATGTGAGACATACAAACAAAATATTAAATCAATGACATTTACTGCATTTGTTTTTAAAGACTATGTTTTATAACACTGATATATAGTTTCATGTATAAAATTAATGTTCTATGTAAATAAAAGTTGTGTTTCGCATACATCAATCCATCCATCTCAAAAGATGACAAGCTTCTATGCATAATACAGTTACGCAGTCTTTCCTAGAGGTAGGACAAATACATAAAACTTGTTTTTTAGTTCTTTCACACAAAACAAGACATTCATTTTGGCAAAAAATCGTCTCAGACTGATGCATTACTTTATGTGCGTTTCAAACGATATATTGTAATAGAAGAATCCCAAAAAGACATATAGCTTGCATGATAATGCATTTCAGATAGTACCCATGGAAGTGTTTTCATTTGCTTTGATTACAAACTAGATACCAGACAACAAAGTACATTAAATCCGAATTCCAACGTCGGTTTCTACTTAGCAAACTTTAGATAATTCGAAAATAAATCTTAAATAATGGTGTTTGAATAATAATTGTTAGTTGGTTAGTTTGGTCGAGATATTGGGTAATTATCCTCAAATAGTTTGTAAATAGAAATGCTTTAATTAGGTAGTCTTTAACTATTGATAGTGGATACGGAACGTACGGTACGGTACATTACTTGAGTGTCTGATATATAAATTACAAAGAACATTTTTCTCTCCCTTTAAATTAGGAACTCTTTATGTCAGGTCTCACCCCAAAGTTGATATTTGTTTTTTTATTGATATAACAAAGGTCTAGGATTGCTACAGTAAAAAAAGTATATTCTTTTTCAAAGTAGGAATATATCCCAACATAAATATGCACACTAACTGATATGTTGACCAGCTTTTGTAAATACAGTGCAAAAAAGAATGACAGTAATGTCTTATTGCAGTATATGATATTTACTGTATGCTATGCTAGCTTTCGCTCTAGCGTCTCACTACACAGTTACGCCCAATTTTACCACGGTAGCAAGGTTCTTACGCTTATAAAAAGGCCTATGTACTTTGGATATGAAATATTTTCAAAATGGTGCATAGTGGTTGTGATTTCATGCCGCAGATGAGTAGAAGAAAAGTTGGCATAGCGTATACTGCAATAAGACATCACTGGTGTTAAAAAGTGACTTTAATAGGATTTCAACATTTATTTATAAACATTTGAGGACTTCTCTTTTCAAAAAAGCTCAAAGAGTCACTTACTTAGGTTTGACTGTTCAGATTTTATGCTAGGTTTGAGGAAATGGGTTAAACTCTATAATAATTTTTTTTGTGATAAATTTTTTTTATTTCATCAGTTATATTACAGATTATAAACATATAATGAAATATATTACATTTCTTCCAACAATATTGTCATATAATCAATTCAGTTTAATTTGTAATACTTGTATCGCAATATATTATTGTGACGAAATAATTTCATTTTTTAGAGGAATAGAGAGGAAGGAAGAAAGAAGAGGGATGTAGAATAAGTATAGAATTTGGACATTGCTTTTCCTTTGTTTAAAAAATTAAAACGGCATTTTTTTTCGACATTTATTAGGTTTAAACATTTATAGAAAAATTTTCCCATTTCAGTTCATGTATATGCAGTTTATCTTTATTTAGAGCTATTAATCTTTCAATTTCTATACCTTTATATAGGTTCTGTTCAAATACATGAAACAATGGGACTGTTTTTATACATTTACATTTAAAGACAAAATATTTAGCAGAAAATATTATAAAGTTGATGTTGTTTTTATTGTTTACTTTTTCAGTACAGCCGAAACTTACTAATTTATAATTTAAAATAACATTTATATCATTTTTACTATTTAAGAAATTCTGTAACTGACTCCAGAAATGCTGAACATAATTACATTCCCAAAACATGTGCTTTATGGAATCTGTATTCATATTACAAAGGTCGCATAAATTAGAATTAGTCAATTTGAATTTATATAGGGATTTGTTTGTTGGAATAATTCTGAGTAGATATTTATACTGAAAATTCCTTAATCTACATTCAATTGTAGATTGTATAGGTACTATATATATTTTCCTCCAATCAATATTTCCATGTTCTGTTTCCCACTTCTTTTCTGACTTTATTTCTAGTTTTATATTATTATCCAGTTGGTGATTGTATAAAAAACTGTTGACTTGTTTTGATTTCAATAATCTTTGCAGAAGACTTTCTTTTCTATTTGTAACTATGCTTTCTGTTTTTAAGATTTGTTTCCATTCTTTAGGTATACTATTAATTATTGATGTATGTAACAGAAAATCTCCAGCATCAATTTGGTATAAATTTTTAAAATCGTTAAAAGTGTAAAATGTTTTACTTCGGTAGTCAAAAAGTTGTTCTATTAGTGTTATACCTCTATCTTTCCATTTTTTATTGTAAAAAGTATTTAAATCACTTTTTAAATTAGAATTATTCCAGATTATTTCTTGACTTAAATATTCATTTTCTTTGTTTTGCTTTATTTCTTGCCATGCTAATAAAATATCCTGTAAGAAACCTTTTTCTGGAAATAATTTGACGATGTCATTCCTTTTAATATTGCATTCAAACAACATATTACCGCCATATTTTTTTATTTTATTTAAGTAAATATGCTTCCAAATTCCTTTATTGTTGTCATTTAAAATTCGTTTTATCCATCTTCCTTTAAGGGCGTTCATAAAATATCTTATATCAATCATTTTTAATCCTCCATTTATATATTTTTGAATAATAATTTTTCTTTGAATTTTATCAGGTTTACCATCCCATAAAAACTGATACATTTTATTTATAATATGTTTTATTATTTCTTCTGGCGGATTTGGAAGTACCGATAGAGGATAAACTAGTTTAGGAATGGCATAACTTTTTAATACAGTAATTTTACCCATGAGTGTTAGTTTTCTATGTTGCCAACTTTTTACTAATAGACAGTTATTAAATTCTTGGAGTTTTGGTTCTAAGTTAAATGTATATATATTTCTTGTTTCGGTGTGGAAAGTGACACCTAATGCTTTTGCACTATCATTGCACCATTTAAACTTTTTATTTTGACAATATGTTTCCTTGGAGGTTTTCAGAGACCCTACTTTTAGCGCTGTACATTTTGAATGGTTTAATCTTAATCCAGATATATATTTAAAATTATCCAAAACATCGATAAGAGATTCAAAAGATTGTTTGGAGCCATCAGTTAAAAAAGTTGCATCATCTGCAAATAAAGTTTCTTTTATTTCATGTCCATATATATTAATGCCTTTTATATTAATGTTGTGTGATATTTCATAAGATAACAGTTCAATGCATAAAATAAACAGATAAGGAGACAGGGGACATCCTTGTCTAACGCCACATTGTATTGGGAAAAACTGCGACAAATGACCATTATTAATTACACAACTCTTTGCATCTGTATAAAATAGTTTAACCCAGTTTATGAGTGATTGTCCAAACTGAAAGTGTTCAAGACATTTAAAAACATAACTTTGATTTAAACTGTCAAAAGCTTTTTCGAAATCTGAAAAAAACAGGATTGCTGGTGAATTTGTATTTTCAATATCATCAAGTGCTTCAAACAGAAGTCTTATGTTTTCACCTATATACCTTCCTTTTATAAATCCTGTCTGTGAAGGTGAAATAATAGAAGGTAAAACAGGTTTAATTCTATTTGCAATAGACTTTGTTGTTATCTTATAGTCTACATTTAAGAGACTTATCGGGCGCCAGTTATATAAAAACGTCGTGTCTTTGCCTGTTTTAGGTAAGAGCGTAATAATACTTTGCTTCTGTAACTCGGTCATATTTTTATTTTGAAAAGAATAGTTTAAGGAATTAACAAGAAAGGTTTTAATATAACTCCAAAAGATTTTATAAAATTCTGTAGTTATGCCGTCTGAGCCCGGACTTTTATTATTTTGCATTTGTTTTAATGCTATGCCACATTCGTATTCTGTTAAAAGACCTTCGCATTGCATTTTTTCATTATCTATAAGTTTTGGCATAGTTTGATTAAAAAAATTATAATTTGATTCAAATGCAGCTTGATTTTTTTTTGTATAGATTGGAATAAAATTCTGCTTCTGATTTCAATATATCGGACTGTTTAGTTACAATTTTACCTTTTACGTTCAATTGTGTTATTGATTTACTTTCTGAGTTTTTCTTTTCTAAACTAGAGAAGTATTTACTGTTTTTTTCGTTGTACTCAACATGTAAAGCTTTTGCTCTTATCATAATTCCATTAATTTTTCTATCTATTAATTCATACAATGCTTGTTTTTTTTCTTCTAAATATTTGTGTGTATCTTCTATCTCTTTGTTGTCTTTTATTGTATGTAGTTTAGATTCAATATTTTTTATTTCATTTTTTAAATTAGTTTCTTTTTCATTATCTTTTTTTTTTAGCTGTTGCGAATTTAATTGTTACATTTCTTATAGTACCTTTGATTAATTCCCACAGAGTATTTGGATTCGCATCTTTATTTATTTCTGCAGTTTCTGCTATATTATTTATTATTAATTTTTGATATTCTTTATCTAATATCAGACTATTATTAAGTTTAAAATACCCAGGACCTTTATTGATTTTAATAAAATCAAATTTAATATCAACGATCGAGTGGTCAGATTTATATCCGGCTGCAATTTTAGTAGATTTAGTATAATTAACAAGATTATTTGAAATTAAAAAGTAATCTAATCTACTAAATATAATTGGTTTTGTATTTGAATGCCACGTAAATTGTGTTTTTTGAGGATTTAAAAGTCTCCATATATCTACCAAATTATTTGTATCAATTATAGATTTTATTTTGATTCGACTATTTTTATGTGTATCTTGCCTGCCATTTTTCTTATCTACATCAATATTTAAAACCGTATTGAAATCACCTGCTATAATAAAGCTTTTGTCGTCATTGTTAGTGATATAATCGTCTAGTTCTTGAAAGAAAAAGATATTATCGGTATTAGGTCCGTATACATTTATGATAGTTATTTCCTTTTCATTTATAACAATATCTAGTACTTGTAATCTTCCATTTAAAATTTCTTCATGCTTAACTATTTCTAAATTTAGTTTTGAGTTGATTAAAATGCATATCCCTTCTTTATTAGAGTTTGTACCACTTAAATATACATGTCCACCCCATTCCTGTTTAATGTCATCTATTTTAAAATTTAATAAATGGGTTTCTTGCAGTAAGCAAATATCGTATGCTTGTGTTTTTAACCAGTTTAATATTTGGTCTCGTTTTATTTTATTCCCTAACCCCCGGACATTAAAAGAGCATATACTTACGGCCATGATGCATAAATAAGATTGTATTTCAACAACAACAGGAAAAGCGATATCAAAGAGTAGAATTTAAGACGAAAGACGCAAGGAACAGATATAAGAAGACAAAAATATAATTTAAACATGCTTTTTGATGTACGATTTTTGGTAATCATAGAGGTCGATGTACAGTTAACTACGTAAAATATTTACACGCAATAATCAAAGATGTCTATTCAATCAATCAGAAAGAAAAGTGTATTATGGGTTTTTGTGTGTCGTGTTTTATATAATATGTACAGAAATAACACAATTAGAGTTATAGATTAATGACATAATTGCATAATAAAGACTATTACTACAGTAACAAGATTAAACATGAAAAAGTTTATCTAAACCGTTGCAAAGTATGTATTTATGAACCTACAAATCGGCTGCGTAGACTTGAAAAATCACATATCTTAAATTCATACAAATCATAATCAATTTATACAGACCATTTATGACAAAAACAAATTCTGCAGACACGTATCGGCTAAAAAGGCTTCTGTTTTTAAAACTATCATAACATAACAACAAGTTTATATTTAGTTCATCAAAGTTAAAAAAAATACACATAATGACTAAATGTACTTATTTCTAAATTAGAAAAACTATTATGTAAAGTTCCAATCATACAAATCAAGAACATTTATATAAATACATACTTATTAGCTATGATTGCCTTAAATATCACATAATATGTATCCTGTATTTCAACTATAGAGTCAAAAAGTTTTTAGACACATAATGGCTAAAATATGCTTATTTATGATATATCGTACATAGTATATATAGTTCAATTCACACAGCCAAAATGCAGTTCTATAGATCCATACTGATTAACTGTTGTATGAACCCAGTATTGATCTATTGTATACACCCAGTATTGATCTATTGTACGAACCCAGTATTGATCTATTATATGAACCCATTATTTGATTTATTGTATGAACCCAGTATTGATCTATTGTACGAACCCAGTATTGATCTATTGTACGAACCCAGTATTTATATATTGAATGAACGCAGTATTGGTCTATTGTATGAACGCAGTATTGATCTATTGTATGAATCTAGTATTGATCTATTGTACGAACCCTGTATTGGTCTATTATATGAACCCATTATTGATATATTGTACGAACCCAGTATTGATCTATTGTACGAACCCAGTATTGATCTATTGTACGAACCCAGTATTTATATATTGTATGAACCCAGTATTGATCTATTGTATGAACGCAGTATTGATCTATTGTACGAATCCAGTATTGATCTATTGTACGAACCCAGTATTTATATATTGTACGAACCCAGTATTTATATATTGTACGAACCCAGTATTGATCTATTGTACGAACCCAGTACTGATCTATTATATGAACCCAGTATTGATCTATTGTATGAACCCAGTATTGATCTATTGTATAACCCCAGTATTGATATATTGTATAAACCCAGTATTGGTCTATTGTATGAACCTAGTATTGATATAATGTATAAACCCAGTATTGATATATTGTATAAAACCAGAATGGGTCTATTGTATGAACCCAGTATTGATATATTGTATAAACCTAATATTGATATATTGTATGAACCCAGTATTGATCTATTTGTATAAACCCAGTATTGATCTATTGTATGAACCCAGTATTGATATATTGTATAAAACCAGTATTGATCTATTTTATAAATCCAGTATTGATCTATTGTATGAACCCAGTATTGACATATTGTATAAATTCAGTATTGATATATTGCATTAACCCAGTATTGATCTATTGTATAAACCCAGTATTGGTCTATTGTATGAACCCATAATTTATATATTGTATAAACCCAGTATTGATATTTTGTATAAACCCAGTAATGATCTATTGTGTGAACCCTGTATTGATCTATTGTATAAACCCAGTATTGACCTATTGTATGAATCCAGTATTATTATATTGTATGAACCCAGTATTGATATATTGTATAAAACCAGTATTGATCTATTGTATAAACCCAGTATTGATTTGTTGTGTGAACCCAGTATTGATATATTGTATAAACCAGTATTGTTCTATTGTATGAACCCAGTTAAGCTCAATTCATAAAGTCAAAAATCCAATTCTGCAGACCCTTACTGGTCATAAAGGCTTATTCATGATATAGCACACATGTTATGTAAAGTTCAATTCATATAGTGAAAATCAACTTGTATTGACGCATACTGGCTTAATAGGATTATTCATAATATAGCACACCTATTATGTTTAGTTCAATTAATTCAGTCAAAATCAAGTTCTACAGACTATAGACATATGCTAAAACTAATATAATTTTCACTTTAAATCACCTGTTTCAAGGAATGTAGATAATAAATCTGATAGTTTTATAGCTTAATGTATAGTTTAAAATCGTTTATAGTTGTACATTGTACACCGGCTAAGACAGGTAAAAATCCAGGTATATAATGTTGTCTTTATGTGTCAGTATTTGACCGCTAGCCATGTATATACGTTTCGATTGACCATTGTCTTGTTTATTATGGTAGACTTGGTATACACTATTGATCAATAGGTATGTATACTTCAATGGATTTACACTGCTGAAAAAAAGTCAGTATTCTTCATGTATTATCTCATTTTATGCACATTTCCATTTGTCAGTTGTGTATATATATACGATTACATATTTTGTTTGTATAAGGAGACATTGTTTTATGAACGATGTGTAATTCAAACTTTTATGTGTATAAAAGTATAGGTCATGATAACACTAGTAAGTGTTATAAGCACAAGCCGTTTATGTAATGTTTTCATGTGCGGATGTACCTTCCGTTGTAGTATTCCCTGGAGCTATGTTAGTTTTAACGCTTGGTGTGCCGTTTGGCCAGTTAAGGTCCATCCAATGTTGGTATTCTTTGTACTTGACAATATGTTTGTGGCCCATTTTATTTTTATAAAACAGACGGCCGTTTTGTGACCAAACTTTGTCAACTTCATCTGGGAGTTTTTTCCTGATGCATGTAAACACGTGTTGATTAATGGAGGTCAAATCCTCATTGACAAATATACCCGTGTTTTTCAATTGGTATTTTTTGTACATAAGTTTATCCTTCGTCATCCTAGAAACGAATTTGACAATAATTTGTTTTTTGTTACCATTTTTTTCTTTGCCTATTCTGTGTGCTGTATCAATATCACTTTTGGTTAAATTGAGGCCCTCTATGTTGTCATTAAGTTTTTGAATAACGAGCTGTGTTGTCGTTGTTGGCGTTTCATCAGTTCTAATATCTATTCCATCAATACGAACGTTATTCCTTCTGCCATATTGTTCTAAATCGTTAATTGTGCCTTTGATTTCGACATGGGCTTCTTCTGTTTCTTGTTTAAGGTTCATGTTTTCTTCTTTTTGAGCCTCGATTTCAGCGTTAAGGTTTTTGATATGACCCTTTAACTTGTCATTCTCTTGATCTTTTTCATAAATCTTCGCTTCAAGTAATTCTATTCTATGAAATACAGATTTGAGGAAATCCTCTTTCATGTCCTGAAAGATGCTTTTCATAATATTCTTTAAACTGTTGTCATCTTTTGTCAGAACGTTTCCCATTTTGAGGTTCAACTCTTTTAGTTGGGCTGCAATACTATTATCTTCTTCATCAATTGTACCGGATTTAACTTTACCAGATTTTTCATTTATACTGGTCATTTTCTTTGACTTTTTCTTTTTGTTTTTATCAGAAGAAGTCTCACAATTCATACTATTTTCTAACTCACTGGCACTTGACGTTTCCGACCGTTTTCGTTTATTTTCACTGTATTCGTCAGTGTTAGAGTTTTTATCTTCTGATTGCATACTTTTTTTCTGCAGTGTAGCTTTTATAAAATCGTGCGTGGGAACATTCCTTTAACGGTGTGATTCTCATAATGTGAAAGGTGTACTGAATTATATATACGTTATACTATACAGAGATAGCTCTGTTTGGTACTGTCGCTGTACATCGGCTCCTATTCAAGTTACACTGTCATTGTATTTGAGTTAATAATTCATTTTTTACGTAGAGTTTTTGTTCGTAGAAAAAGATATTTATTTACCGAATATTTTCCATTTATGAATATCCAGAGACAAAGAAAAGTATCCAGCACTTTTGATTTAATTTAACATTTTTGGGAGAGCTTTGTTTACATTTTACCGAAGATGGATACCGGAAGTCAGACGTGAACTATATAATAATACAAAAGAGAGTAACTGATTAAATAAGGCCATAGTTTCTATCGCAGATGATTACACATCTTACAAGTGGGATATCCATGCAAGTAAACATGATGTATGTCCCTTTAGAAAATAAAATACGAAATTAATGGTCTACATAGTGATACATATTTGTGTATTTTATAATTATATTTGCATTAAATAGAAATACTATTTTCGGAAATAGTGTCAGTGAAACTTAATTTCAATTACTGTTTTTCCCTCTAAATATACTCTTTAAAACCTTAACATTCATTAAATCATTAAATTCCATAGGAATGTGTTTAAAAATGACTTTGACAAACTTCACCGCATTTAGTTCCTTAAAACGTATATGATATAGAATATAATCCACAGAGTATTAATATAATGTGTATTGAATTTAAATAGGAAATTTAAATCATAACGCAAGAGGTGGTATAGACGTTTGATGTATTAAAATGGATTCTAAATCTTTAGTGCAGACATTGATTACACGTAAATTGTAATGGTTAATAGCTGAGCCAGAAATAGTAAATTGACTCTGGGGTTTAGAGATCAGAATTGATAGAAACTTTTAACGGTTTCAATTTTAAAACTGAACATTTTACAGAAAAATAAAGTATAAGAAATACGAATTTCTGTAATACTGAAAAGAGCAAACATTTAGATCTAAGATAACACAATAACTCAGAAATAAGAATAAAATAATGCATGACCAATCAACTCTTAGTATAGTTGTATTAACTATTATAACTAATGTGAGACAGCTATTTATCTAATACTAATTTATTAATGTCTTATTCACAATATTTAAGGGAAATATGGGACTTGATCTCTCGTGTAATCTGTTGTTTTATCCAAATTTCATAATCGTGTACAGCAATCCTTTTACGCCTATCTTTTTTGAAATACCAGAATTGTTAACATCAATGATACTTCCGGATTGCCAGAGTACTCAAGTAATATCTATTTGTGTGGTATACTGAGATACGAGTGAGCTATTGAAATACGTATTTGAGATCTTCTAACGCAATATTAAATCAATGACATTTACTGCATTTGTATTGAAAGACTATATTCTATAATATAGATATATAGTTTCATGTATAACTGTTCTTTATAAGAATCAGTTGTGTTAAGCTTACATCCATCCATCATGACATATAACAAGTATATATCAATTATATGATTACGAACTATTTTTATATTACACACTCACGTCAACATCAGACGTAAAAAATATTTATCTTGGCAAAATATCGTTTCAGAAATGCATTATTTTATTTGCATTTATAACGATATATATTCTAATAAAAAGATCCACAAAGGATATATCAATTGCATGACAATGCCTTTCAAATGGCACCATTGATAGGATATTTTCATTTGCTTTGATTACAATCTCGATACCAAATAACAAAAACGTTAAATCCGAATTCTAACTGATTAGTTTGACCGACATATTGGGTAAATATTAAAATAATTTGTAAATTGAAGACCCCCAGCCAGATAGTTATAAATATAAATAAACGTATATGTGACATGGATCATACGTATATTACTTGAGTGTCTCAAAAGTAAATCACAAAATACATCTCTGTGAATAAGATACCATTTAGAGTTGTATATATTTATGAATAACAATAGCAGAGAATTGATAGGAATACAATAAGGTTTGGCTTTCTGATTTGCAGGATTTCATGAAACTTTTTTTACTTTAATCGATAAACAAGTACATGCATTCTTCATTTGATGTAATACAACATAAACGATTGCTTTCTTTTTTTATGACATACCATGATGTTGACTGACAAGTATCGATGCTTTATTATTCCCAGAAGAATTCTCCATAAAACAAGCGCGAGCATCACCTCCATCAGAACCATGTAATGTTGTTGACAGCCGAAGAATAACAGACATGAAATTGGTGTCTGTCATGCAAAAATTCATTTTTTGCGACAATAAGTTTCGTCACATTATGGGGCACGAGTCAGAAATATGTAGCAAGACATATATGTATAACTTTCTCCATATATATATCATGCATTGTGAATGAGCATCTGAAAAGATCCCAAAAATCGTAAATTCCGTTGTTGTGAATTTAATTATCTCCCTTTATGAAATTAAATATATATGAATTCACTGTATCTATATGATCCAACGGTTTTATAAATCTGTCCTTTATATAGCATGTGAGTAGTCATGAATCCTTAACTGGATCCTACTCATATAAAGCTATCACTCCATGAATGTAAATTTGTCCACCCTGTCCAGATGTGTTGCATGTAATTCCATAGTATATAAGTCATGGTCGACACCAAATTTATTGGTTTGGCAGAAGCCTTGATATTGTATCTATGGTTTGCATTGTAGCTAGGCGCACTCGCCGTAGTCTGGTCTGTACATTTATGTCTTGGTTATTCACAAATAATTATCTCCATATATATATATATATATATATATATATATATATATATATATACTAGTTTTAAAATGACATAGTTTCCATATCAAGGGTGTTTAACAATCGTTATGAAATAGTTTTTATATTTTTGCCTATTCCCTTAAACCTATTTCTCCATTTAAATTACTCAATATTCTGGTATTTATGAACGTTATTGAGTCATGTTATGTTTATTTTGATACAAGGTACAACACATTTTGCCTTCCTAAATGCTTGTATCTATCCTAACAAACCAAATCGTATCTCCGGGATTACAATAAGGAAGTGTATAGAGCAAATACGATAAGAGTATTAACATAATGATGTACAATTGCACCTTGGGACACGTATGTCATTGCCATGTGTGATTATCATACAATAAATAATAACAAGGATATCAACTCAATTTATTCAGATATAAATTTCCATTACCCAAAAAAAAAACAAATAGCTTTAGTGTACCGCTAACAAGATTTTGTTTTAAAACAAAATACAGGACCTCTAATGTCAATACGGCATCACGCTAGGCATATTTTAATCTTGATTTGGTCTTTTTGGTGTATCTGCGTTATGATTAATTATGTTATAATATGCATTTATCGAAATTTTCAAAACTAATTATTGTAAATTGTTATATATAACATTTTCAGGTTTAGCCATGTCACAAAGTGTAATCAAACATTAATATTGATATACAGCCAATGGCAGTGCTCCATTGGAATGTAATTAATGCTATGACATTCAAATATTATACAATATATACAGGATTGGGCACTTAATGAAAAACGATACAGCCTGAAGCGTATATTCTTCAAAAATTTATCATGTTTTAATACATTTCGTTTGAAATGTGTATGCACTAATTAGTCATTAGTTCACGAGGAACATAACAACCATAAATACTCAACAAAATACAAATATATCATTTAAAAAATAATAATAATGTTTATTATTCAACATCTAGCATGTTAACTGCAACACAAAACTTGATGTTTTGATAATTATTGTATTTTATATTGGCAAAAACTGATGGGAACCATATTTAAATGTGTTGCACTTATCACGCGATATGTTTCAATGTGTTGCACTAATCACGCTATATCATGTTAGCTTTTAAATAAATAATGATATTGAACATTATTAATTTTCTGTACTGACAGTTAAGTTATTGGGTATGTTTGATGTCATTCTAGCTTCGTCATTTATTATTATAAGTTCTTCCAAGCTCAAATGCCACATAGTAACTCTCATAGTGTTAAACATTCCAAAACTATATATGAACATATGATATAAATAATGTATATATGAGTATATCTTTTACGGGAGTTAACGCCTTTTTCATCACATTTCAGGATATATATGGTACATCCAGTTTTGTTGGTGGAGGAGAACCTCATAATAAATCTGAGTAGAGCCACCGGCCTTCTGTAACTGTAAACATTCCTCGCGTTTTTGGAACGAGCGAGACTCGAACCTCCAACGTTAGTAGTAAGATTTAACTGATTTTAAGACTGCGCGGTGCCTTAGATGACTCGGTCACGGAGAACCCTAATAATGTATATAAACAAAATAGTGATATTTATTTACTGTTCACATACCTTTACTGTAATACATAGTGTAATATGTGTTTTGTGTTCACATACCTTTACTGTAATATTGTGTAATATGTGTTTTGTGTTCACACACCTTTAATGTAATATATCGTGTAATATGTGTTTAGTGTTCACATACCTTTACTGTAAAATATAGTGTAATATGTGTTTAGTGTTCACATACCTTAACTATACTATAAAGTGTAATATGTGTTTATTGTTCACATACCTTTACTGTAATATATAGTGTAATATGTGTATTGTGTTCACATACCTTTACTGTAATATATAGTGTAATATGTGTTTTGTGTTCACACACCTTTAATGTAATATATCGTGTAATATGTGTTAAGTGTTCACATACCTTTACTGTAAAATATAGTGTAATATGTGTTTAGTGTTCACATACCTTAACTATAATATAAAGTGTAATATATGTTTAGTGTTCACATACCTTTACTGTAATATATAGTGTAATATGTGTTTATTGTTCACATACCTTTACTGTAATATATTGTGTAATATGTGTTTAGTATTCACATACCTTTACTGTAATATATAGTGTAATATGTGTTTAGTGTTCACATACGTTTACTGTAATATATAGTGTAATATGTGTTTAGATAGCATTAAAATATGTTTAAACTAGTATTCCGTGTTGCATAAATATGAAGGATTTCGTTATGCTATGTAAAAGAAAAATAAATCATTAAAATACATTATACCAGAACGGTTGGATTTTAGAGGCCGTGTAATTCGGCTCACAGCTAATTGTACGATTGGTTTTATGTTATAATTAGCTAACAATAGTCTGCAAAAACTAACACATCGTAAAATGTCTATTTCACACCACAGTTCTTTTGTATAACTTAGCGGTATTCAATTTCCTAAAACGGAACAAAATCCATTAAGACATATAGAGAGGGTGAACCATGCATTGATTTCTACTTAAGCGTGCTGTTATTGGACTTGGATTCTCAGTGTATAATTTACAAACATCACTGAAACCGTTACATTCAAAATGGATTACCAATTTTGCTAACTGGTTTCTATAAGAGTATAATTCGAGTATTTTAAATATGAGAACAGTTTTCTTCAAATGATATTGAACGTCCATCATTTTATGCATTAAAGGAAAACTACAATGTTTTAAAATATTCGTTGGTTGTTTATTATGGCAGGTCCTATGTGCGTTTTGTAAATATCCGAGTGGGATTTTTAGTTCCAGAGACGTTCCAAAACTATGTTTGCAACCTGTTCAATAGGTACTGTTGTTATATGTGTCAATGGGATGGCGGGGTGGGGTCTGGAACGACTTTTAATAAACCAAAGAAGCTGTGTGTATTTGTTTGTATTGATAGTGCAAAATCAACACATTACTGATTACTTAAATTAGTTTGATTCTGACAATCCTACGAATAAAAATATTTTGTTTGAGAGTAAATACATTGTTTATAGTCGATAAACGTGGCATGTCGGTATTTTATGTATAGATATAGAAATAACGAATTTCATGTATTGAACGTTAATCAACCCGTTATCTTTCATACTATAGATATACGGATGTGTAAAGTGTAAACACTGTAAACTCTGCTGAACTAAGGTTCATTCCGCAGACAGAATACACAGTCCGGAGTTAATCATGTAATTGCAAGATCAACTCTAGAACTAGCTTCTTTAAGCTGAGTATTAAAGTGTAACTTAACAAGTATCACCTTTATTAACCATATGAATATTCTTGCGCCAGAAATGAGAGTTATGTAAATTGTTTCGACATATTGTTGTTTTGATAATGCTTAAGCTGATCCTTTTTCTGCCTGCAGGTGAGGCGATTGGACTATATATTATGAATTCTGCATAATTGGACATAATCACCAACACTGAATAGTTTGGTCAGTTTGGTTAGACACCATGTTTTTCTAGGCATACTTGACGTGACTAAGTACACTTTTTAAAGCAAACCGTTTAAAGAATCGTAGAGTGCATTTACTAAAGGTAACGGCCTATTCTACAGAGTCATAACATACATTGTTCCGTAAAGTTTCTTTAAGCTCCGATTATGTTACAGTTCTGTTACAAACTGGTTTACAGGATATAGTAGTCTTTAGGGATGAACTGTTAAACGTAATAGTGTGACATAAGTATGTGGTATTTTAAAACAGGGCATATCGTTGACTGTTTACGTAGAAAAAGTGCACTAAATCAAGAACGTTGGAGTGGAGTTCTTATCAACTAAATTAGAGTAAGTGTATTTATGTCTTAGGCTTACCAAAGCTCATATGGCGATATAGTTTAAATACTAAATCAATTTCGTAACTATTTTCGTCTCTTTCAATACTTGCGAAAGTTCGAAAATGTACAAAGGTTAGTAGGACGTGTCCTATTAGAGCTGTAACCAAATATCGGAAAAGTCGGCTTTACACGTCTCACTACACAGTTACGCCCCTTTTTTTCCACGGTAATATTATTCTGACGCTTTAAAAAGGCCTATGTGCTTTGGTTATGAAATATTTTCCAAAATGGTTCATAGTGGCTGCAGAAGAGTAGAGCAAACGTTGGCATAGTATATAATACAATAAGACATCACTGGTGTTAAAAAAGTGACGCTTATAGGATTTCAACATATGCATGTATTTATGAGCGTTTGAGGACATCTTTTTTAAAAAAAATCTCAGTGTGTCACTGCTCCCTCTTTAAAATAAATCAAGCTTGTCAACCTACCAGTTATTGTTCATTTTTATGTAATTATACATTCCTGATATGAAAACAATACTTTTAAACAATTTCTTTGTGGAATTCTTGTTTTACCATTTAAGTCCTAGACCTTATTTTATATAGAACAAAGAACAAAAGTCAACTGTGTAGTGAGACCTTTAAGCGTTTACTTGTCACAAAAACATATATTAAACAAAAAGAATTTGAAATTTTAAAGACCTCTATTTAAAGCATTCATGTTATATTATATGTTAAATTCTTAAGTGTTTGATCAGAAATTTGTTCAAGTGTTCAAGTTTTATTAACAAATCGGCAACAAAATGAAATATGGCAAAGACAGCAATTAATACAAAAATTGTAAAACACAGTAAAAAAAAATGCACAATATAAACAAAAAACATGTAATTCATTTTACGGAGTATTTAGATACGTTTTGATACTTTATGAATATCTAAGTCTTCTCTTGTACATTTGAAAACTTTATACAACTATTATTATTAAGCCATTATTTCGCTTTGAAGCCATTTAATGTATTTGATAAAGGTCACGCTTAATGACCAAAATATTTATATCGAATATCAGTTTATTTGATATGATAAGATCATTTTCAATAATTTGAATAAAATTAATACTATCGATAATAGCATTGATATAAAAATGAACATAATAGAATATAAAGGTTGCCTTTAGGTAACATCCCGTGCGACAAATTTGTTCATTCTTATTATTTTCAGTCCAGGTTCAATGTCCGAATAATTGTATAAGGTTCGGATATAAGAAATTATAGTCATAGTTTAGTGAACACAATTATATTTTAAAGTATATTTCCAACGTATTATGTAGCATGCAAATGAATCACAGCATTGTATACTGAACACAAAAAGTTATATGTTTAAAACTTAAAGTACAGACATGTAAAATAATCTACATTGTTTCGGACGAACATTTATGTGTCAAAATAAATGCAGTTGTAACTAGCACGAGCGGATTAGACACAATAGACAACGTGGGTGCAGTTCTCCACGTGCTTGCACGTACCAGTACGTTACGTGATTTTGTTATGTGATAATGAAATAAATATTTTCGTCTGATTGTATTGTAAATGAAAAATAAGTTCAATAAACATTGAATTTTGGTCAGTTTTTCTAGTTATGTGATATATAATAGTAATATGCCTAATAATTCGTAAAAAGCTTCCGCTATGATCAATTCAGACTTGTTCTTAGAAGAACCAAATCCAACAAAATAGGGAATAAAATAAAATGAAATTAAGTAACATGACATATAGTATATAAAACGTTATAAAATGCAATGTATTCAATTATAAACATATTTTAATATAACATGAAGCGTAGGTCAAGTTGTTTTAAATATCAACATTTTGCCATGTTTTATTATATTTCCCAATGTTAATAGAGACCGAGTGAGTTTATCTAATGTGATAATAAAAAAGCAATGACTTAGCTTAATCTCATTGATCGGAAAAAAATATGGCATACTGCCTTTAAATTTAAAACAAAACCGAGAAATAACTAGAGTACTAGTTTTATTTTTAGTTCGACATAAAGCGGAAATGTTTTAACGAACAAATGAACTTTACATTATCATAACTTCAAGTTAAATTACACTTGACATTTACGGCCTACACACGTAAGACTTCTCTGTTGATAAATTTATTAATGAACGATATTTGATATAAAATAATTCTTTGCAAGCGCAGAACAGCAACAAACACATGCATGTATCAGACGAAGTTTATTGAGTAGTACTCAGGAGAATTGATAAAATTCTAGTATGCAATAACACTAACGTCCCGTGGCATCGGCCTAAGTGGAATGCTATGCTGAACAGAAAAGATTAAGCGTCACGTGATATTTTATGTATTTTCTCATAAAAGCAATTCTCTTGAAACTTGGTCTTGACTAAAAAAGAACTTTTAGGATATGACAAAGTCTGTAGTATGTAAAATCAATTCACAGGTTAATGTCGTATACAGATGTTAATTATGCTACTCAATATATTGTTGAAGATATTGGAAATACAATAGCGACAGGTTAGCTGTTCATTTTAGTATATGCATTTTAATGCATGCAAAAGGTCATAGGATCATCAGCATACGGACATAAATCTAAAATCATAGCAAATATGAGTAGCAGATTAAACAATTAAACAATGGCACCGTATTAAAGGGATTATATGGGCAAGTAACACAAACACGCTGTTAATCTGTTGATCAAGACTTTTCCTGTATGCAGCGTGCACAAAATATTGCTTATGTGTTAACGTATAACTTTTATTTACTTGAAAGTTATCAAATTAACATTAATTGAATATTGGCCAAAACTTTAATACGTCCCTGCAATAAAGTATTGCGCAATGTTTACATTGAACTCCGTAAACTTCCCGAACAAAGCCTCGAAAACTGAGATCGGGAACGAGTCTTCACGATGCTATCCGATGATTGATCGGAAACCCGAAAGCGGTTCGTTGAAAACGGCAAATGTAAACAAAAACATAAACGTGGCTTCAGAAACCCGATGTTTGTAATAAAGAAGAAATGCAATTAGACACTTAAGACGCATATATCTCTAAGTTATTAGTGTATCTTCATGCTGGGCGTGTGTATTTAGGACAGGGAATCGACGGTAATATGCCAATATAATCTCTTTAAAACATGTATCACGAATAAACTAGTGATTTCAAACCTTAAACTAAAACAAATATTAATCAAAGACAACCTTAACACACTTGTCATGAAGAATAAACTTGAATCTTAAACCAAAATAGTAGAAATTGTAAAGTTATATATACACCTGTAAAGCATTTATGTGAGGAGAAACGGGTAACTACAAGTAATTTATGTTTGATCTTTGTTCAAAACCTTTGTTAATATATATATATATATATATATATATATATATATATATAAAGGGAGATAATTAAATTCACAACAACGGAAGTTTACGATTTTTGGGATCTTTTCAGATGCTCATTCACAATGCATGATATATATATATATGGAGATAATTATTTGTGAATAACCAAGACATAAATGTACAGACCAGACTACGGCGAGTGCGCCTAGCTACAATGCAAACCATAGATACAATATCAAGGCCTCTGCCAAACCAATAAATTTGGTGTCGACCATGACTTATATACTATGGAATTACATGCAACACATCTGGACAGGGTGGACAAATTTACATACATGAAGTGATAGCTTTTTATGAGTAGGATCCAGTTAAGGATTCACAACTACTCACATGCTTTTATATAGCATGTGAGTAGTTGTGAATCCTTAATCCTTAACTAGGCGCACTCGCCGTAGTCTGGTCTGTACATTTACTTGGTTATTCACAATTAATTATCTCCATGTATATATATATATATATATATATAGATAGGTGTCTAATTGTTTAACTATTTCCGCTGTTTATCAACTCAACACATTTTAGTATGTTAGCATTTCCCCTAAGGTATTTCTTAATAAATGGATTCTAAATGTCATCATATTATAGACATTCTAATAACAAGTGATATTCATCTTGTAGTGCATTACATATTTTACGTTTCCTTTTTTAGAAATGTATTTTAACAGGTTTGAGCCTATATTCGATCGATCCTGAGTGACATCTATGATTCTAAAGAGAATTACAGCGCCACAGCACGAATCGACTGTTGATGACCGTCTTATAGCACGTCAACTATAAGGTCTCAGACAGGAACATATTTAACCAAGCAAAACTGTCATTCTAGTCTACATGCAAGGTAACATTAACTTATGTTTTACGTTCTGGATTGTATAACGATGCATATTAGTCTACATGCAACGTGTTTGACGTTATTGAGTACAATATGTTATATTTCTCATGTCTGATGTTATGGTGTGAAAACAGATATATATAATCATTAGTGTACTCCAGATAGAGCATACGCTTATATAATATGACTGACATGCTATTGTAAAATACAGTTTGATGATTTTAGATCTTATTATTGTTGGAGAATGTTCGTTATCGCAGGCTTCAAATGTTACCAAGGGAAATCTAGAACGTGCACTATAAGAAGGAGTTAATTACGTAAACACCGTCTAAAACATTCTGCCATTGTAATATTATAATTAATAATTGACTTTTATTATGAGTGTTTGACCGACAATATAAAATACAGTACTAACGGCTGATTAGATGGCATGCATAGATGTAACAATGAACATTTGGAAATGAAAGTAATTGAAAATATATATCTGTGTATATTTTATAAACGGTACATAACGGCCATGGTACAAAGATACTTCGACGTAAATAACGCAATTAATCGAATAAAAGTAAAGAGATAGCTTCTTGAATGTTAATCCTGCATCGATGTCATTTTAAAAATATAACATACTTAAGATGGGTTTAAAATGTGAAGGAAAATATCTGTGAAGGAATCTCTCTTACAAAATCCTACCCTGACAGGGTATTCAAACACGTTTGTTTTTTCGTCAGGTGGCACATTTTCAGAAGCACAAATCACGTTATCTGGTCCAGCATTGAAAGCAAATTTAAAAGCATAAATTAGACTTATTTCATAAATTACTAAACTATGGTAGTGATCAAGGTAAAATAATATTAAGAGTTCAGATGCAATTTTGTAAACGTTTGTAAGGAGTAATTTTATATTACACAAAATGATTTTATTTATGGTAAACTCGGTAGAATATCATTTGAAAAACTTTTATATAGTATAAGATTTGGACTAAATATTACAATTAAATGATAATGTTTTCATCCAAAAATCTTCCTCAGGGAAGTAACCATATTACACAAGTTCAATTTAATTTACTCAATATTACAAAAGTTCAATTTAATTCACTCAAAATTACACAAGTTCAATTTAATTCACTCAAAACTAAATGATAATGAATATATATAATTAAGGTTTATATTTTGTTAAAGCAAGATAAGGGAAATTGCTAAAACGAGAAAAACTGGTGTTCACTATTTCAAACCTTGATTTGCTCTTTGCGATTTCATGACGCATGTCTTTATCAAAGTGTACATGTAGGAAATTAACAATTGTTTATGTATAACGTTAAGCAAAGGCTTAAAGATCAATTAATGCATGACTAGCATATGAAATAGCTCAGGTAGAGATTTTTTCTATCGATGTATCTCAAATTTCAATATTTTACCATGCTTAGATGTGTTAAATGTAAAAAAAATAGAATAGGTGTTTCGAAATTAAGAGTTTCTTCAAAAAGATTGTTTTTTGAAACAGGCAAGATGGGCTAAACCTTAAATGTTTAACAGTACATTTTCAGTATTGTCAATAAAATCAGTGAGTATTGGATGCGGAGCCTATCAGTTCTACAGTTATTGAATATATCATCTGATAGCGATAATTCTGATATATTGACATCTTGAGAAATGCCATTTACAGAAACATTTTTAAAATCTGGTTTACACTAGTAATAAACTTGTTTACTTGCTTTTTTGTGCAATAGTCTCTGTCTTCATGTTTTGAATTTAAATCTTGGTTTAATGCAGTTTCATAGCTTGTTCATGTCATTTCTAGCTCTCTCAAGACCAAACTAAGTATATTGTCTTGTTGAATTTGTTCCTCGATTTTTTAAAGGATAAAGCGTAGCGTACGCAGCTCATGGGAAACATTACTTTGTAAATGAGATGTTGATTTCTCCGATGAATATTATCAGGATCTGAAATGGAGGAAGACAATTCACATAAAGCCATGTATCTAATCTTTAACCACATAAATAAAATAAATAACTTCTCTGTGACTATGGAAGAAATGGGAAATATATATGCCTATACCTTTTAAGAGATGTTATATATTTTAAGGTTAATACACGACAAAGCCGGGCCGAGAGGTGATAATCGGCCCGGAAAATGAATAATAGCCAAAGAGCTTTTTAAAAATAAAAAAACCGTCATCGACGCGTCTTGAACACACGACGTCTAGATTTAAAAAATGCTTTACGACGTGCACGTTAACCAACCGAGCTAATGCACCATCCTGACGTTGACGTCGTATTTTAAGATATTCATTTGCTTTTCAGTTTCAAAATGCAGGTCACTATGCCGTTGAATTGTTTACATTAGAAAATGAATAAAAATAATAAAATAAATACGTAAACACTTAGTACCATATAAGTGATTTTCATTAATAAAGAACACTTACTTTTCATCTATGAAAGAATATATTGACATGTTGAAAACGAACTGATCATGGCCATTGGTTTCTCGCGCACGCGTTTACCGGGCCGATTATGATTATGAGTTTTCGGCCCGGGCAGACAAGTGATAATCAGCGCTTCAAGGCAAATAACCTGCTTAATACCTGCTCATTTTTGTTACTATATAAAGTAACATGTGTATTAACTATTTTTAGCTCGATTTCTAAGTAGGTTCAGAACTTATATGGACTGAGTGTTTCTCCTGAATAGAACCAATACAGAGTGTTGCAGCGGTGAGATCATATTGTAGAGTATCGGACTTTTTATAATTTGCCAAAATATAGAGTTGAGCATGTGACGCAAACAAACCATGTTGGATGGGTTGATCTTACCTTACATTTGCAACATAATAGCGTGAAATGTTTCAGTAAAAGATACTAACCAACAAATCTAAAAGTTTCCTCTATTTAACCGCCCATCAGTGAACGTAGTGCCAAAAGAGAAACAGCAGATCTAACAACTTAAAGAGATTACATTGGCAAAATACACACAACAGCTGCAAGTGATGACTTTCTCTATGTGTTGTGCACATAAAATACCGATTCAATGCCATCATTAACATAGGAGAAATCAGATTACCTATTAACACAATATTGACGCGAAAAAGTACAGTATCTGTCAATATTTGCAGTAACTGTCAATATTTACAATTGTCGCGGATCGCGTAAACATTTTGAAGCGGCACTATATAATAATATACCTTGCATTCATAAATATGTAAGTTTTATGTATATATTTTATGTACACATGCGCATTGGAACCAGATTTGACATTTTTGAAATAAAATAGATGTTATGACTCATTCTGGATAATACTGTCCTTACATAATAGTGAAAACGCGGAATCCACAAATGCTAGTATCATAGTATGAATTATTAAAGTTATAAGAAAAACAGACTGGGTGACATGAGTTTTATACGGTAGTCTTTAACATATATTTAGATAGTAAAGGGGGTCCAAAGGTGATTCCATTTTCATAACCATGTCATGTTTAAGAGACAGATTGAAAAAGAGAACCAAGTTGGTCGTGTCTACGTACTATAAGTTTTTGAGATATATTTCCGATGAAGATGATTTAATTGATCTTTAATAGCAAACCGTGCTACCGTTAGGTTTTCAAAAATATCAACATGTACTAGTATTCAAAAAACTCAAAACTTCCCATATCCAATTAGTGTTTATAAAAAAGAAATACAGATGACAAGTTATGAATTTATTATTTGTAAAATAAATAAAGCATAATTACTTGTTGATATAAAATCAAACTATCATTAAACTGGAATTAATCGAGCAACATTTAAGAAGATGGCAGGTAATCACTTAAACAACAACATTCTCCACTTTCTACTTCTTTGTCCAATTGTTATCCTTTCGAATATGGAGCATAGAATGACATGGTCTTATATCCTGTACAAAACAATGATATCACTGACTTCCGAAAGGGCTACCTCTCTACCTTTATTACAAAAGTTATTGACTTTCAAGAAAACACGTGACAAGTTAATTTTGATTTTCCTAATATCACAAGAGTAACGCTGAGAACCTACCATATTTCTCCTTTATCGGCTACACCATATCAAATGATCGCAAACTGAGTGCAAACGCAATAATGGGACACTTGAACGGTTTGTACATTGTATCAAAGACCTAGAAAGAGATACTTTATCCTGTTATACAAGTCGGATTATATATTGGTTATATCACTTTTTTTAAATTTATCTTCATTTTGTTTGGACATTTCTTTATCCATTCTTCTGTTTCATGCTTTAAACATGTTGCCTTTACGCATTATGTGACTATGCGTGACATTTGATACATTCATTCGTAACGCATTACGACAAACAAATTTGTACTCGCAATGTACTCTTGTTTTATAATAAGTAATGATGTGGTCAATCAATTATGACTGGAAACCAATATATTGTTTGATATGTTTGATGAGTATTCCATACGTCTCCTGGTTTGTTAATACATTTTTAAAGCTAGATACCATTAACACTACAACTGTTACCGAACATATATAGATACGTATTGTTACTATTCCCCTAAGGTTAAGCCGTGTGTCAGACACATTTAAGGCTAACATGGAAAGATGACTCCGCAATCAGAAATCGTTGTATCATGTAACTGGTTGGATAAAGTTGTATTAAGATATATGGACACTGTACTCGTCGAGACTCTTCAACCGTACTACTACTAATAATAATAATATCTTTATTTATAGAAGGTAACACATATTGACATAATACAATTGAATTCAAGGTTCACATCATATTTTTAATATGGCCTTCTGCAACAGCATTTAAAACATTACAATATAATATTACAAATTAAAATGTATAACTACTTGTGACAAACACTCGATTTATCAAAGCATGCAAATATTAGCCCTTATATATTTGAATATTTATACTATTTATTCAAACAATAACACAAATCATAGGTGATTGGAGAAGGTATTTTTTGTATTGACATTTAAATGAGTGAATATTTGAAATATGTCTTATAGATTCTGGTATAGCATTCTATATTAGTGTACTAGTATAACTAAAGCTATTTTTTTAAATAATTGGTGCAAGCCTTTTGAGTAACGAGATCTTTTCTATCAATTTATCGAAAGTTATATGATGTATTATTTGAAAAGTCAAAAGGTTTGATATATAGGGTGGTGCTATATTTTTTATAGCTTTAAATACTAAAACAGCAGTGTGATAAAAACATCTTTTGGGAAATGGAAGCCATTTCAATTCATTGAACATTTCTTGAGAATTTGTTTTCATTGGCTGATTTAGTATTATTCTCACTGCTCTTTTCTGAAATTTATATATTGTATTTTGTATATGTTTACGTTTTCTCCAAACAAAACAACAATAAGCAAATGTTGACATTATGTAGGCATTGTAGAACAATACTTTCATATCATATGTTTAATAATATGAAATTCTTTTAAGAAGGGCTATTTTTTTAGTTTAATTTGGCACATATTTCAGTAAGCTGAGTTTTCCATGATAGGGTTTTGTCTAAAACACCTAATAATTTCTGAATTGTAACATTTTCTACAAACACATTGTTAATGATTTAATTTACTTCATTTTTATTTCGTAGCAATTACCATGCATTTTTTTTTCAGGATGTAATGACATGGTATTAGATGTGTACCATCTGCTTATTGAATTTAATCTGTCCTGGAGTTAGATTTGTAGTTCTAATAAATCATTTGATGTTTTACAAATTGTGGTATCATCAGCATAGAGATCAGTACTTCCCGTTTTAGAAATAAAAGCGATGTCATTCATATATAAAAGAAAAAGTAGTGGTCCTAAGATAAACCCTTGTGGTACCCCAGAGTTTATGGAAAGCTATCTGATTTTAGATTGTTCACTCTAATTAATTGTTTCTGTTCGAGAGATATGATTTAAACAGTAGAACAGCTAATTCGATAATAATAATCGGGCAGGATTTTAGAATTCTAGGTCCAATGTCATCCAGGCCTGTAGATTTATTTATGTTAAGTTTATTTATAAGTTTTCACACTTCGAATGGAGTTATTGGTTCAATTTTGAATTCAATACTGCGTAATTCTGCATCAACTTTACATTTTAAATCTGCAAAATTTTCTTTGTCATAAGATTTTCTTATAATGATATCCGATATACTTACAAAATGTTTATTTAATTCGTTCCTTATACGTAACTGTACTGTCCTATACTATTTTGTGTGTAGATCATTAAGGTGTCTGGCATAAAAAGCCCATGTTTATTTCCTTTACCTGTACTCGCAATACTTTTAACGTTTTTTCATAAGTAAGTTGGACTTTTATTATCTTTAATAGCATTGTTACAGATTTTTTTTACTTTTCTTAATCAGTGATGATATTATATTTCGCATTTGTTTATATTCATCAAACCTTTTGTTTTGTGTAATTAATCCATCATACTTGTCGCTTTTTTAATGTCATTCGTAAACCAACCAGGTTGGGTGTCATATTTAACTCTTTTATCTTTCATAGGAGCATGCTTTGTAAGAATTGAATTGATTATAGAATATAATAGAGTTAGAGATTTGTTTGGATTATCAATATATGTAATAACATCAAGTGAATAATTGGCTAAGTCATTAAAAAATATAGTTTCACTGAATTTCTTGAAACATCTGTACTTAATTGTGTCATGGCAATTTCCTTCGATTTTATACTACCCATGCGTCGTTTAAATCAGGATAGTGATCGCTAATGCTGTTCACGGGTTTTATAACCTCTGATATTAAATCAGGCATATTTGTATATTTATATGAACTAGATTTACATATTCTAGTTGGTGATTTAATCATTTGCGTTAGACCAAATTTCACAAAAGTGTCATTCTATCTTTTTATACCATAGTTTTCAACATTAGTATCCAATAAACAGTTGATATTGGAATCCCCAAGCATATAGATTTTTAGATCTTAGTGATAGACTTTATCTATTATTGATTCATAAGACACAATCCATGATTGAATTTCATTTGGCGCTCTATATGTGAAGTGTAGTAAAAACGGTTTACAGTCCTGATATTTCTATACATATTGATTTTATGTCATCGCACAATAAGTCAAAACGTTTTCGATATGGAATGTTACACTTTATATATACTTATACACTTCCACCTCTTTTAATTACCCTGTCCTTACGTTTGCTTCGAAAATTGGGTATCTGTACGTTATTGTCTTCAATACTTGGTGATAAAAATGTTTCAACAATTCCCAAGATATCAGTTGAGTTACATTGACTTAGGTGGCATTGATTTCATCAAATTCTGGAAGTATATACTGAATGTTTATATAAGCAATGTTTAATCCCTTAGTAGTATAAATAAACACGTTTGATGTAGGCAAATTTGCTATTGAAGATGCACTATAATTATCATATCCGGTTATGAAATCAACATAATTATCAGCATTTAGTATTTGGGCTGATGGTTTCATTTTTCACCGTATTATCGTTCTGTATCGGCCTATCCAATTTAACTGTATCTGATCCTGCAGATATATTGACAGATATGGTTCTTATAGAAATATTGTTAGCGTCATTTTGCATATATTCTTTTGAAGATGATAAACAAGATACTGGACATGATAACGAATCCCTACATCCACAATTATCAACCTCGCATGTGTTTTGGCACACCGTATGTGTGATCTGTTTTTCATTAATTGGTAAACTTTTATTAGATGAATAAGTACTTATATTATTTAATTTGACATACTCACTTTGATTCATAAATTGGCCCACATTCTTTTGTAAACATGTATTTAAGGTTGATTCAAATTTGTTGTCTTTGCACGTAAATTCTACACTATTACAATAAAAGCAGATTTAGTTTAAAATGTCATATCTGTTACTACATATCAGCGAATGTGAGTGTTTGTCGTCGCTTCCCTACCAGCGTCTTAGTAGTCTACACTCTGCAATCATATGGTTATAGCGTCCACAATTATCACAGTACAACTGTCTTCTGAATTCAGCTTGACTGTTCCAGTCGACGTGGTTTCGTCTTCTTGAGTGTATTATGTGCATATCACATCCAGTTTGCTCTCCGTTGGTCCTTGTGATATCGTGGAAGCCAGTTTGCATTGGATTATTTATGTGACTATCACTTTCGGTACGCTGTACATTTCTCTGACGGAAGTTAAGTTGTCTTCGTCGCATAGTATCACTAGCGCGATAATTGTTTCCATTGTGAGTTTCATCTATGCGTCGGCTTTTTATATTTCAACCACATTGTTTATTGCGGCAACCAACGTTATAGTGCCAAACCTGTTGAGATATATACCAGATGGAACAAAGTAGATAAAGGATTGATAAACGTCAATGAGGTCAGCCCCTGTCTCAGCACAAATTTCCCTGACGTTGTTGTTGTACAGAGATACATCTGCGGCCTGCCTTGGAGACACTGTGCATAGATATATCCTGTAATGTTGACGTTGAAGATTCCACGTAAGTTTCATAACCTCCGTGCCGATACATCAGCCCATTTGCCGCAGTTGACGTCATTTCCGCCAACAACTTTTTAATATTATTGTATTTGTATTATTTAATTCATATGCACTATCTGTAATAATTGTGCCACTGCATGGATACTGAGAATCAAAGCACATAGCCGTAAAACTGATCATCCTTAGTTTAGTACGTAGTATTATAAACACTGGTTTGAACATTAAGACAAACTGTCTGAAATGTGTAACATTCAAACTTAATTTTCTAATTCTAGAAAAAAAATACAATAGTCATCAAAAGAATAATGATTACTATAATAACAGTCTCATCCTAGTGAACAATAATTCAGATATTTACTTTGATATATTCGTTATATCTTATTGGAAAACAGGCTTCTAATTCTAAAAAATAATAAACTATGTACTTCAAAACCTAAACCTTTGAAAAGAGGTCAGGTAATAGAAGTTTAGATTGGTTCTAGTAAAACGGCACATGTTTCATTAATATCGACTTTAGTGGTAAATCAATTACTTACCAAACTTTAATTAATTAGATGTTTAGGTATATAATTAAATCTTTGGGAAAGAAAACGTTTATGAAACATAAGCCTAATTTATCTGTTATCCAGCTGAGCGGTTAACACCACTGTGACGTTATCGCTAGAGAAGTTAAGGTCGCACTTCACAGTCATATATTGCTATATAATCTATATAGAACAGTGTCGGTCTGCGTCACTAAAACTTTTATTTTACACAATCATTGTTTTAAAAGTGGTTCCATTCTAGAGAATATATATACCTAAAATCACATGAACTGGCATGTTGACCAACTTGTTTGTTTAAACGCAATGGAGTCTGCATCATCCGCCTCCAAAAAAATTAAAGACAACAAAGTGGAGTGTCATCTCTGTATATTCTAGCCAAGACTTTTGTTTTCCAAAATAAATCATCGAGTCAAAATAAGTCTTTGAAGCACTTTGAAAGTATACCAAACCGAAAACGCAGAACTTTTTTTCGGCGTAGGAATCTTGTTCTGTGCCCAAAGGGGTCATAACAGTGTAATGAGACGTTAACAGTACATTTAGAATAAAAAAGTAATAAAAGACACATGCTTTCGTTTTGAATATATAAATCACCTAAATAATGAAATGTGGTACTAAGACGAACATAACTGCATCAGTACTTTAATAGTAAAATATGTGTTACGTATTTTATAATTCTTCTCTCAATTTATCTGTAAGTCCATTGCTATAAGTATGACAAAAATCACCAAAAATGTAATTCCAATAAAATACTGAAACGTATGTCAAGATTCCGTATCAAACTGACTTGAACTGTGCAATCAATCAAACTATTGGACACTTTCTTGATATGTGTTTAATAATATGTTTAAACACATTGCTATTTTGAACGTTTTTTCAAAATTGTATGCACTGTGCATACACTTGTGTAAACGTGCGATAAATCTTGCAAAGGTTATAAGAAAAATGCCTTAAACCCATAATAAAATTGGGCACATTCTAATTAGTCAGTTTTATAATGTGTTCACAGTGATGTCTTAGCCTGGAATATGGCCAGTGACGTCTTAGCCTGGAATGTGGCCAGTGACGTCTTAGCCTGGAATATGGCCAGTGACGTCTTAGCCTGGAATGTGGCCAGTGACGTCTTAGCCTGGACTGTGGTCAATGTGTATTCACAGAATTGCTTCTCTGTCAGTATATTGTATCTCTCTGCTTATCCGTATTAGACCATATGATTGCTTGTCGATAAAGATATTTGTATAGGAAATTGGCGTATATTAAATCAAATCTTTAGATAGTAAACTTAATATTTTAACACATGTATTCATCAAACTTTTAGTAGTTAAATAGTATGATTAAATTGTATGATTCTTAGCTTCGCTTACAACAATTTTTCGGTCTTATCTCAAAGATATCTACTTGAGACAGTATTCCGAACCGCGCCACACTGAAGTATCATACCGCAGACCCATGATACTAGAATTACACCTACCATCCCATTCACAATATACTGACACTATGCCAATCAAAACTATATCTTTGAAGTTCCTCTATATGTTGAGTGCGGAAGCTTTTCGCACCATATTTCAAGTAAGTTTATGCTATAATCTTGTCGGTGATCAAACCAACGACTTTCCGCATGCAAGTGAATCGCTCTACCACTAGACCATGACTGGGGAGTCCAGTATTAATTAACTACCCTTCTTGGATTCTTTAATTTGCAAACTGTCTCGTTTGTCGCTTCGTACTTCGTTACCATATTCTACCAATCAATCCATCTATAAGTTCAAAGAAATAACTGCAACACTACTAAATGAATGATGAAACATGTATTAATTCATAAAACGAATAATACTCGTAACTTTTATAGTACCACAATCTTCCTCTTTATGTTCCAATTTCTTTCCACCTACGTATACTCTCCTTCGATATTGGGTTTTATTTTACATCTAGAACTGTCATACACTTCTTGCCAACACATTTCCGCAATAAAACAACCAAATAGACAATTGCTTCCAACCTTCAAAGGAGAAATCCTCGTCATGCTGGTTATGTCTGTCATGATAGATGTATACTCATCATTTATTACAAGTGCTTAGGGCAATGTACTTAAAATGTACTTAAATGATGGTTTGGTGAGTACCATAAGCGTAGTGATTTTATCATTATGGCTGTGTAAATTGATAGCAAAACAGAATCGTAGACTGATGACACTGCATTGTTTCATAGAAACTATTGTACTATTGTAGCAGACTGAAAAAATATAGAGTTTTAGAGTTCATCATTTGTTCATATGAAGCAATACTTTCAAACGCAATCACAATGAATTTTACAATTAAGTCAGGAAATAAATATCACAAAGTATTTCAGATATATTTATAATATGTAATATGAGCAGACTATACTGTCAAGGGTATAATCTACGATCAAATAATCTTTACATCTTGATATATTTCTTTCAAAAAATGAATCAACATGTAAAGATTATTTGATGCAATTAAGAAAGAGAATTTCAGACTCACTCTCCATGTACAAAAAATACTTGTGGCCGGTGCATTTTTTATGTAGGGAAATATTTATTGAAGGTTCACGAAGAAAGTATAATAAGGAAGTGTGTTTTTATTTTTTCCCTTTTTTACCCAATTATTGAATTTATTTCTCACAATACAGCAACAACAAGTGGTTGAACAATTTGTTTTCTAGGCACAAATACTCTTTTTGTCTTACAACATTAGTATACAGTAATGACATCATTTCAGATTGTGATATCTCTACTACAGTGAAAGTTTTGTCACAATGCATTTAATATCAGTTTCTTTGGCTACTAAAAAACTGACAACAGAGGACATATCATGAGAAGATGCTAGACCCCAACTATCTTGACCATGTACTGTCGTCGGAGATTTTTGAAATTAAAAACAAAACAAGAAGCACAACAGGGGCTGTGTACACTCTACTGGAAAATAGTGGTTGTTGTTTTATGTAACAAATTCGACTAATCTCTTTTTGAAATTTCACAAAATCAACTCTTTTTGGGTCCCTCCGGCTCCTTATGGAATTTGAATCCTCTTTATGTAACACAAATTAATTGCTAATTCTATACAATGGTTTAAAATTCAAATTCAAAATTGTTTTTGCAAAAAAATGCTGGAGAAAATGAGAAATTTCTGTTCTCCCATAGTAAACCTATGTAAAACTCAAAGTCCCAATACAAAGCCCCTATACATTCAAGCCCGATGATTTGTACAAACTTGAAACCCGCTACCCATAGGGATAATTTTATATAAAATATAAACTGATTTGACTGACCAGTTGCCGAAAAGAAGATTTTTGAAAATATTCAATTTGATCAGTTTGAGACCCCACCTGACCCCTTATGAAAATTAAATCCTGCTTTTTGAACCACATATTATTTGCTATACCTATAAAGAAGTTTCAGAACTCAAACTGAATAATAATTCTGCACAAATGGATAAAAAAAAAGGTGAATTTTCCGTTTTCCCATTGACTTTCTATGTAAAACTCTAAGTCCCGTAACAGGGCCCCTATAAATACTAGCCCCTTGATCATAGGGATAATTTATATCAAATATGAACTAATTTGTCTAACCGGTTGTAGAGAAGAAGACTGTTGAAAAATTTCAAATAAAAGCCTTTTGTGACCCCACCTGGCCCCTTATGGAAATTTAATCCTGCTTATTGAACCAACTCTTATTTGCTATGACTAGATGATGCTTCAGAACTCAAACTGAAAAATACTTATGCCCAAATGGGTGAAAAATGAAAATTTTCCGTTTTCCCATTGTATCCAAATGTAATAAGTCCCCTCACAGAGCCCCTATGAATAATAGCTCGTTAATTCTTATCTTGATTCAAACCCCTAATCATAGTGATAATTTATACCAAATATGAACAAATTTGACTGACTGATTCTTAAGAGAAAGATATTTGAAAGTCCCAATGTTTACCCTTTTGGGGCCCCTCATAACCCATTCAGACAGTGGAATCCAGTCATTTAAACAAATTTGAATCTCCTTGATAAACAATGTTGTTGTGAAAATATAGGCAATTTCAGTTCCATTTAATTTTTTTTTTCATTAATGAGTATTATAATCACGTGTCCCCTAATTGAGCCCTCGGGGCGGGTTAATTTTTAACCCTAGGGACACCATTTGAACAAATCTAATAGAGCTATAGTTGGTGACCATTACTACATTAATATTTTCACAATCTGTCCGGCGGTTCATTAGAAGAAGTTTTTTTTATTCTATTTTAGTAACGATGTCCATTTTGAATTTTAAATAGTAATAATAATAAAACTTCTGTATAATCTCCTATTCATGAGAAACATCCATATTAAGTTTGAGTTTAACTGGCCAAGTGGTTTCAGAGAAAGTGCTGCTAACGGTCGACAGACAACGGACTACGCGTCATCGCATGAGGCTTTCTGGCCTTTGGCCAGTAGATCTAACAAGAGGCCAATGGGCCTTAACGGTCACCTGATTATCCTTGACGACATAGAGCTTTATGAAACTGTTTTCCATCTTCTGTCCTTCGGGAAGCAGCAAAAATTCTAACATGGATTTTGAATGTCATATCTGCATTAACAAATCACAACATTTTCTCTTATATAGATTTAGTAAAGTAATACCCACCCAAAGGGTCAAACCGTGAGACCCAGGGGCATGAAATTCACAATTTTTATGACAGACTCATAGGCCTAATTAATTATGCTTACAGTTTGTTTTCCATTGCTTACTATAATAAGATTTTTAAAGTTTACGTCGAATTTGAATGTCATGTTAGCAACAACAAATCACACCACAAACCATTCAAATGATTAATCAGTCATAAGAAATGACGGCTTTTCTCATTTTCTCTTATATAGATTTAGTAAATTAAGTCCCAACCCTAGGGCCAAACCGTGAGATCCAGCACAATTCGTTTTTGAATGCTTCCAATAGGAAAAAGAATTTTTTTTAAGTTTACCTTGAATTTGACTGTTTTGGCCCCTCCCCTAAGACCTAATGGGGTCGTGACCATGAAATTTACATAGGTATTAATCGTCATGTCAGCAACAACAAATTACACCAAAAATATTCACATAAGTCTATTCAGTTATTAAAATAACAGTTTTTGTCATTTTCTCTTATATAAATTGAGTCAAGTAGGTCCCATCCCCAGGGCCAAACTGTGACACCCTGGGTTATGCAATTCACAACTTTTATAAAGGACCAATAGGCGTCCATAATCATGCTCACCAATTGTTTCCCAGTGCTTCGTATAATAAGAAGAATACTTTTAAAGTTTACCTTGAATTTGAGTGTTTTGGCCCGCCCCTAAGACCTCATGGGGGTGGGGACCATGAAATTCACATAGATGTTAACTGTCATGTCAGCAACAACAAATCACACCAAAAACATTCACATAAGTCTATTCAGTCATAAGAAACAACATTTATGCATTTTCTCTTATATAGATTAATTGAAGTAGGCCCCACCCCGAGGGCCATATCTTGAGACCCAGGGGCATAAAATTCACAATTTTTATAAAGAACCCATAAACCCAGCGTCCATAATTATGCTCACAATTTGTTTCTGTGTGCTTCCTATAATAAGAAGAACTGTAACGTATGCCGCGATAATAATAAAAAAAACCCTAACTTTTGCTGATTGTCCTCATATTTGATAAGTTGGTGACCAGCTATCAGAATCAGGAAAAATGGCGTCTTCAGCATCAGTCACGTCGCAGTTATACAAACGTATTACTACATTACATGCCAAATAACTAGTCTGTAGAGCGGACCCAGCTCTCCCGATTGGGTCCGGAAACAAGGAATGGGATTTGAGCACTTTAATTGGTCAGTTGAATGAAGTCACAGTTTGGTAAGCGTTGAATATTTATGAATTGTGGGACAGGATGGAATTCCCTGCCTTTTCATTGGGGGTTCATAGACCTGATTCGGGAGATATGAGGACAGGATAGACTACCAAATAACCCACATATTTGCCAAAAAATGTTTTTAAAAATTATTGCTGTGAGCATATATAGATTAATTGACGAGGTTTGTCATTTAATCTATGATTCAATTGATTTATAGCTAAATAGGCTTAAATTCAATTCTACTTTCAAACATATTCGATAGAACTATTTTTTTTATCGGCTGAGTAGATTGAATTTCTCTCAGCTGAGTTGTTAGGTTTTTAGTTAAAGCGACGGGTGACTTCAAAATAAAGGCTATAACCAGTGCTTACGCACCGGCCAAAATATTAAGCTATCTCTCTGTATCCGATCTTCTGTTATTTATATCCTTGAATAATTAACAGTCGACTCTTGAAAACTAAACAGGTGCTAGCTTTACACAATGCACAGGATATGTAAGGACAAACAATTAATCATCAAGGGAAAACATAAGTGTAAACAATCAACAAAATATGTTAGGTTTTAAAATGAACAATAGGAAATAAAATATATACAATCAGAAATATGTTTTCACACTCTTAACTGTTACAATCACTTAGTCTTTGAATGTATTTACATAAACGGGAAGATAGAAATAGTTCTACTATTAACACTTAATTATCAATCACTTTTATTTTACAACTGTTTACAATGCTAATTACGATTATATTGAACTCAAGGTATAGCTGACATTTGACATCTGTGAGAACATATGCTGTTATTATTGGCATGTTGTCAGTATTGTTATTGATTGAAGATTTGAATCCTGTTAAAATTCATACATTTGTAGAAGAAATATTTATAAATCAAATTAAAACTTTAAGAAAGTTCATAAGAACATGCTGCATGAAAAAATAAAACTATTGAATAAAAAAATGGTTTTCATCAATTGTATGTATTTATACTGTTGGAGGAGAGGAACAATCCAAGATAATGTATAACCATAGTTATCTGACAGATTATATCTCATAAAATGCTTAAAAGTTTCCTAGTGAATTATTTTTGACAATTTTACTGTTTGAAACAGAAAAAATATAAAGGATCAGTGGTTATCACCGAATTACAAAAGAATCAGTTTCACTTATACATAATGGCATAAACTTGTTTACAAATGATCATTTTTTCTTGACTCACACGTATAAATAACTCCATTATAATATGGAATATTCTACCACCATACGAAAATAAGAATGAACCCTCTCATTCTGAATGGAACACTTGACATATTCCAGCACCACAAGTTGACATTAAAACAGATAACTGTCTAGATATCATAATAAGGTTGTTATGGTAACAATAACAGATGGCTCTTCAAATATGCATGCTCAGAAAAGCTGTATAATTCAATTTAAAGTGTTCGCAGATAATCATTTTTCATGAATAAATTGATATACAAGGATTAACCTTGTACAAATATGTTTTTTGGACTCACAATATTATTATCTCCCTCGAGTACTCCGGACCTACACATGAATGAGGTAGACATACAACTTTAGTTCTCTTTTTATTTTCAAGGCTTTGTACTGCAGTGATTTTTTTTTCAAGTATGAGTTAAATTGTCAGTATTTTAGAAATTACCACTGAAAAATTGATGCTGATACCAGCTTTCTGGACAAGTCTGTGTCATCTCAGAATTATTGGTTCGAGCAGCACCGTTGGCAAATAGTTGATATATTATTACTCTGAAATTTGATAGGTCTCACAAAAGCATTACATTTAAAAAAAATAACTGGTCAGGGGACAACAAGGACACAAGCTGCGGATTCTGTTTAGTCACTGTGTTTTGGACATAAATTTTACAATGGAGCCCAATGGGAAATGTGATAGTGGTGTGAGACGTTTTCGCCAACTATATGTTTAAGAAATCACCTGAAATACATCTCATTGCGTGAGTAATTGTGCTGTCAAGATAAAAAAGGACAATCACTTGGATCAGTCTGGTGGCTAATAAAGGTTTTCACAATGCGGTGGCGATGTTGGAGTCGAACATTCCTCTATCAATGACGTTAAGTCTTGATTACCTGACTGTCCTGCACCTTCATTCATAGTCTTTTTAAGAAGCCATGATTGTATCTGTTCATAATGTGTTTGCTCTTGAACGAACACCTCCAGGCTTTGTGTTGATGCATACATGGTATATAGATGAAAAAAGATAAAACAAATTTTAACATAGATCTATTATGTTAAAGTCATGACACTATAATACTTTAATTGGGTGGTGAGGTTGGAGACATGATGCAGTCAATCTTTTAGAAATTATCAAAATGTTTTCGTAGAGCAATTAAACATTCAACTGATTTAGAACATTAAAACATTCTGAATAAATGGATCCGTGGGTTGTGAGTTTGAATCTCTGTCCAGCAACATACCCTATGGTGATTAATACAATATTACATCTCATTGTCATTTGCTTCTCACCACTGATTCAAGTTGGAACGTTATCAGCTACTTGCTTATATGAGTATGCTCACGCTGGCTAACCTTCCAGGATCCCAGGAAAGTATGGTTGGGTTAACTGATGATCTGTTAAACATTGATGGAATGAAAAAGACGTTTAATAATTAATTAAACGGTTTGAATTATATAAGCCATAAAAAAGTATTGTAATGTGTTTTAAAATTGACTTTCAATGCCAAGAAACTTGAACAGCAGATTAAATAAGCAAGTATATTTGTAACTGATGCACATGACTTGTAGTATATAAATTCATTTACCAATATGATAAATATAAAACAAGATGAACGATCATTTTAATTAATAGAACAGAACATGCTTGCAATAGTAATAATTTATCTGCCGATTCCAATTAGCTCAGTCGGTAACGCGTCTGACTATTAGTCAAAGTGTTGTGAGTTCAAATCCTCACCTGACAACAGTCTCCATGATGAATGCTATATGACATTGTGTCTCATTGTCATTCGTCTCTTACCGCTGATTCATATCAGTTACTTGTGGAGATGGGTTGTGCTAGAGTATCGGTTAACCTTTCAGGATCCAAGGAAACAGCGGTTAGGTTAACTGATCGTCTGTTTGTCTTTGATGGCATAAAAATGACGTTAAATAGTAAATCAATCACTTCAATCAATCAAATTCATCTCCGACAACAGACCTAAAAGAAGGTCAGCACACCTATCGAAATTAAAATAGCAGACAGTAACAAAAGCGAACATGCATAGTTCTATCAACTAACAAATGAAATGGTACATGTAACCAATGTCTTACAAGTGCCAAAACTGTAAATTGTTTATAAATGATGACTTTCAAAGTCAGATTTTAAATATATACGAGGGACGATCCAGAAATAACCGGACTGCCCCTGTATCTTTTTCATTTTAAGAATTTCTTACATAAAAAATTTAGCAAGAATACCTCTATTCATGCCAATTCTATAACTGGAACGATTTTAATTACAGAGAAAGTAATTGTCGTGTAATTCGTTACTACAGCAGCCCATTGACGTTTTTATGCTTTAAAGTGTAAACTTTAAGCTCAGTTGGTATACTTCCAAATTTGATATTTTGGCGTTGAAAAGCACGATTATTACTCGACGTCTTTGACGTTATAAAACAAAGTCTCAACGTCGTTCCTGTTTCCGTTAGTAAACAATAAGGAATTAAGGAGTACTACCGGTTGTTTATTATGGCGTTATTTTAGTCCCAAGAAATGCGCGCAATTATCAAATTTTGTTGTTAGCTTGGACATTCGCCAACCAAAACGTATGAGATGATACAGCCGGCATCTACGGGAAGGAAACTGCCACGGACGCAGGTTTTTGAATGTCATCAGAGGTTCCGAGACGGAAGAGTGTCACTAGAAAATTGGAAGGGGTGGGGTCGTAAGACCTCCATGGACGCGACGTTAGTTACAACTATTAAAGACGTCGTATATACACCAACAAGCGGGTCATGGTACACGATGTTTGTGGTCTTACAGGCTACAGCTATGGTACTGTTCAGAGAGTTTTTACAGAATAATTAAATATGAAAAAGGTCAGCGTAAAATGAGTCTCATAGAGCAACATAAACTAAAACGTGTAAATGCGTCCAGGAAATTTTTTTACAGTGCTATCGACGAAAAGGCATCAACTTATTGGATCGCATAGTAACCACCGATGAAACTTAGAACTATTTATTTGATCCGAAAAACGATAGAGCAATCCGGCCAATGGAAAACGCCCGGGTCTCCAACACCTAAGAAAGCGAAGGTATGCAAGACATCCGGCAAGTAAATGTACATCTTCTTCACCGATCGCCATGGCATGATTCTCCAGCATGCAGTGCCGATAGGACCGTCTGTTTATGCTGCGTTTTATGGAAAAGTAAGTTTCATTTAAATTTTGAAATTTGAAATGATAATATATGATCAGTGTCATGTAAATAACAATCTGATAAAACTAGTTTGACTTCAGGTTCTGCGTAGAGATTTAACGCGTGCGTTGAAGAAAAGGAGGCCCGGTGTTATCCTCGAAGATGTATAACTACACCAGGACAACACGCCTTCCCGCACGGCGCAGACAATTATGCTCCAGATCGAACTGCTTGGCTTTGGGTTAGTGGAACACCCTGCCCACTCTCCAGATTTGGCCCCTATGGACTGTCATGTGTTTCTTGTCGTGAAAAAAGCTTTGAAGGGTTTCAGGTTTGAATCCTTTCAGGAACTATCTTATGCGGCTCATCGTGAAGTGTCTGATTTAGACCCTGAATGTTATACGGAAATGTTTGATCAGTGGATTGCTCGGCACGAGAAATGTATTACACTCAAAGGAGAGTACAGGAGAGGAGGTATTTCAATTTAAAACAATATTATCATACAATAAATATCATGCATATTCATGTAACTGCCTTGATGAAATATAATATATATAATCTCCTAATTCTAACACAATAAGCAGTAAGTAGCTTTATTTGATGGCTAGATAGGGAGAGAGCATACAAACAATAGTTTGATATTGGCCTTGTAAACTCTACCAGTACATAGCATTTCAAAGCATCATTACTAAAGTGCCATTCATTTGTCATGGGTTTAAGGCTTAGAAAAAATACTGTTCATATGGAGTAACTGTTTAAAGGGGAGATGATCTTATCCAAAGGGACACTTTTAGCTATTACTGATATGATTATTTTTCTTGCATACGAATATCATTAAAAAATTGTTTCCAGTCTAAGGGGTTGAGTGTCCGCCTCTAATGTGGAATGTCATGGGCCTGGTCATATCAAATGCTTGATAAATGGAACTAGAAGTTTCCTTGCTTGGCACTCAGCATTTAGTGGATAAATTAAGATCTGTTCGGTCTAGTGTCAGTACAATATGACAGGATGAGGTATCATACCATATATCTGCGGCATGATAATCTGGTGTGGCAGCACTTGAAATACCATCCTAAGAAGACACTGTCGCAATATAACTGAAAACTTGTTGAAATCGAATCTAAATACATTCAACCAATCAAGAATAAGTTATTTCTAGTTCCTGCTATTGTTCCTACTTTATTCCAATATTGGAATGTCTGCATCAAAGATGTATTCAACAATGACATTGATATAGACTGTGTCGGTGTGAATACCAATTGTTTACCAGGTACAAATTTTGAACATACCTGGAAAAATAGAACATATTCAACTTCCGAAAGACACAGCAAAGACAATAAGAAACAAGCCATACATTACAATTGTGATCAGGTAACGGCACAAAGAAACAACAAACTGCTTTGAAGTTGAAATATGATCACCGAAAGTATCAAAATGATCGAGAAAGGCTTAGAACGAAACGTGTAAGATCAGGTCACACTTATTTGTACCAACTCGCGAGTAGTTATACTGCTCACTATCAATCAGATCAATGATCATTGCTATTGCTCATAGCTACGTTGTCTTAATATTTCAACTAACAATATGCGATTGTGTGTTTATAGATTTACGTCAACAAAAATCAAAACAGCGCAATCAGTAAATATCGCCATGACACATAATCTCCTTCCAATCGACAGGCGCATGCGCGAAAAATGAGTTCGGAATACAATCGGAGAATTTACGAATAGTAAGGGACGTTGCATCGGCTAATTTGCATATTATATTTACTGGAAGGCAAAACGTATTTTTCAATTATTCAATATGAGCTACTTAAGTTTTTATTTTTACCCATCTAGGTGTTTCACAGGTACATCATCATTATTTCATAACACATTTGGAAAGTCTTGAATTATAATTTTGATGTGATATTTGGTGTTAATGAGGCTTTAAACGGTACAAAGAAACAACTATGGAGGGTAATAAAATCCATAATTTAGATTGCTTTATTGTATTTTTTAACTTGGTTGTTACAAATTACCTTCATTTGAATGTCATTTTATTTAACTTTCATGTGTGTAAATTGTATGTTGCAAATGGATAATAAAGAATTACATTTACTCAAATGTCGATTTCTTACATCCATGTGTATACTGATTATATTGCAACTTGTAATTTACAAATTGCATTCATTAAAATGTGTTTATATCAGTTACAATATGAGCGTGCACATTATTTAGTAGTAAGGGCAATGATACTTGTAATGTACTTTAAAGATTGAGTGGTAAGTTCCATAAGCGAAGTGATTCATTATCAAGATTAAGTAAAACACAATCGTAGACAGATGACACTGCATTGTTTCTCAAATAACTTCATTTAATGTCAGTAAGTTGAAATAATACATTGATTTATCACCTGTTCAAAAGTTCAGATGAAACAATAATCTCAAACGTAATCACTTCGATGGATTTTACGAAAAAAGGTCTGTGAATATAGATTCCAAAATATGTCAGTTATATGTAATGTCGGCAGGCCTTAAGCATAGTCTCATTTATGTTTAATTATTTGTTGTAGATACTTCGTCTATTTATGAAATTGTATCTTACAAATATAAAAAAAAGACTGCTCGTATTTTCCATTTTTTATGATTTTAATGGAATTCATATTGAATAATTTCGAATGGTTTGTGAGATACATCATCATTTGAACATATTTGAACATATCTAATTCTAGTTAACAACGCCCAACGATTGAATTATATGGTTTTAACTACGGTAATAGTTAATATTTTTCGTAGTTACCTTACGTGTATTCTGGATACCCATAAGACATAATGAATATATAGTGAACAATTTATATCAAAATAACTATTCAATGTTCGTTGGTATGTAATCTTGTTCGGGTAGAATGTGCGCGTAAAAGGGTGTAGGATAAAAGATTCTTGTATCCAGACAAGGATTTCGGCGTGTTTTTAAAGGGTATGGAATTATTGTCTCCCGATTTGTGAAAAGCAGGAGATACTATCTTGGGTACGTCTGTCCGTCCGTTCGTACGCACGAAAGGATGGTTATGTGTTTAGGGAATGGGGTAGGTATTTTTTGGACGGTTGAAACACAGATGAGAAAAAATGTGGCCTTTTCTAGACATTTAAAGACAGCTTTTATCTGTTGTTTTTTTCTGTGGCAACAATTAGCTACAAAAGTAATAACTGTTCACAAAGAAGCCCTATATATACCCATTCGTTAGAACGTCTGGTTTTCTGTCAGTCCGTCCGTCATACTCTGGTTTCTGTGCAGTAACTAAAGAATGCCTGGATCAAATCTTTTAAAATTTAATATTACATTTATAATGACACAACACATGTTAATTCCGATTTTCGGGGTTGTGACTTTTAGCGTTGCAGAGTTGTGCCCCTTTCATTTGTAAAATATCGTAACACTATGGTTTCCGTGCAATAACTTAAGCATGCCTGAATTAAAAACTTTGAAATTTTAATACAATGTCATCCTACACCCCTGCCACGCGCCCATCCTACCCTAATGTGACGTTGGAAAAATTATATGACGCGACGTATTAAAACTCATCAAGGGCTTGGCGCAAAAGTATTGTAACTAGGTTTTTGAAAATTATTGAGACAATGAAAAAAAAATTTCTTATTTTCTTCTTTAGATATTTTTGCTAATATTTTTCAAAATTCAAATTGAAACTGCATTACTAACAACATAAACAAATGTTATCAATTAAAGCTTTAATACAAATTATTTTAGTTGTAAAAGTTTGAGTTACAATAGTGTTACATTGAAAATTCAGTTACAATGTTTTTGAACGCATTTTTATGATATAAATTATCATTTTCTTAAAATATTACTCAATATATAAGTGTATGAAATTATGTTGTTATCAAGCCAAAATGAATTTCAATTCAATGGAAATAAAAACAAATTTATAGAAGTATTGGAAAAACAAATACAACGTATATTAAGCTTTATTAATTATGTTTTAGCGTATAAACACAATAACTGTAACAGTTCTAGTGTTACCAATCAATTAATCTATGTCATTGACACTGTAAAGCGTAAGATTTCAATTATGAAAGTATTAAATCATGTAAATATCAGTTTTATCAATATGCAAATTATAATAATTTTGTTGATACATTAATAAGTATTGCTCTGATACATAATCGGTAATACAGATAAATTACTCATAATCATTTCAGTACTGAACTAATCTTACCATTTTCCAATCTGTATCACAGGAATCCCTATTTTGATCAAAAGGGATATAAGAAAAGATAAATAGAACTTAATTTAACAGACTAGTCAGGTAACACACACATGTATATTCATTTCTTTTGAATTCAAAATTGTTATTACTTTCTTAAGATAAAAGTACATGTTTAAATACTTGCACTAGTCCATATAAATTAACCAGTTAGTCCTGACCTCATTGGACCTTAGAACATGCATGAAATATGTGTGGCAATCGATTTATACCATACGTGGATGTCCAGCCAAAGCTAAGAAGGTATTGTTAAATATTATGTTTGTTTTCTCAATATATTTCCAAAACAAAGTAAATATATATATATATAACTTATTATATTAATATGATATCATTTGTCATAATATTACATCTGGTTAAAAACAATATGCTTTGCTGACAAAAACAACATAAAATCAAATCCAATTCTCTTTTTTTGTGTTTTATCTCTTTTTCTTATATTTTTGCAGAACTAGAAGATGTTTGATAAAGTTTGGGAAAAGCTCAGAATTGTAGTTTTACGAATGCAATATATTTCCATATTCGTATTTTGAAATATATATTGTGTAAATTTATAAAATACGAAAATACTATCTGGACCACAACATAATCATAACTAACTGTCATATTTAGGAATGTTACATTTTGATATTAATATAACAAATTTGTAGACAAATAGGCAAAAAATAACTGTATTTTATTTAATTAAAAAATTGGAAAAGTTACTGTTTAAATTTAAATTAGCGGTAATCAATGTTAACCGTGTCCAATATGACCACCATATCGACATCACTACCCACTGTACCCTCTACAATCGTCATACTACATGTAGTTTAAATTCCAACAGCACCCTCAAAGTCCATCAGACCAAATCAAAATTCATACATGTTCTACATCACTGTGGTACTGTACGCTTTACCCCCACCAAACAAACACCACTATACCAACAATACCACCCACTTTACACTCTACATATGTATACAAGCACCATTTTCAACTACATCCTCAACATCCGCCATACCAAATCCATACGACACTTGTCCTCTATATTCATTACATGTATCACCTCCTTCACCATACCACCTCAACTATCCACTGTACCCTCAACATCCAACATATCAACCCGACTACCCATTGCATCCAATACATCCACCATACTGATCTAATTAACAACATAAACATAACACCTACCAAACCAATACATTATCCACTATAACATATACATTCATTATGTGAACTCCAATTTAGGTAATGTATCCTCTCTACATTCAGCCATCTATAATACCAACCAGAACTCCATTATAGACTGTACCATATACACCCACCATTCAAACTCAACTACATACTGTACCTCCTACATCAACACTACCAACAGCACTACCCAAAGCAACCACTATACCACCTTAACTTATCGCGTTTCCCATTCGAACATCACTTCCTTCTGTTTCCTGGACACTACATCCGGCATTTCATCTTAACTTTATATCAACTTCACTTCCCACTGTTCCATACCCACTACTTTCAACATACCATCGTAATTTCTCACTGTTCCCATACCAACATCACTACTCTTTCCCGGACGTTCCATCTCAACTCCTTACTGTTCTCTCTACATCCTCTATAATTATATACTAAATTTACTTCTCACTATCTCTTTAATATCAACATCATACAAGTTGTACTCTCTGCAACCATCATACCAACTATGCTACCAGTCATACCCTCTATACTCACCATACAAACTACAGTACCAGCTGTACTCTCAATACTCACAATACCAACTACAGTACCAGCTGTACCCTCAACACCCACAATACCAACAACAGTACCAGCAGTACCGTTAACACCCACAATACCAGCTACGCTGCTAGCTGTACCATCTACTGTAACCATATCAACTACAGTACCAGTTGTACCTTCTATACCCACCATACCAACTTTAGTACCAGTTGTACCAATTACACCCACGATACCAACTATGCTACCAGCCATACCCTCTACACCTACTATACTAGTTGTACCATCTACTTCCACCATATTAACTATGCTGCCAGCTGTACCATCTACACCACCATATCAACTACCCTATATGCTGTACTCTGTACACATACAATACCAACTACATTAACAGCTCTACTCTTTAAACCCACGATACTACTATTCTACCAGCTGTACCCTTAGCACTCACGGTACCAACTACACTACCAGCTGTATCGTTTACACACACCATACGGATTACACTACCAACTGTACTCTCTTCACCCACCATACGAATAACACTTCCAGGTGTACCCCTTTCATCCAAAATACCAATTACACTACCAGCTGTACATATTACACCCATAGTACCGACTACACTACCAGCTGCACCTCTATACCAACCATACCAATTACACTACCAGATGTACCCTCTACACCCATCATACCCACTACACTACTAGCTGTACCCGCTTCACCCATAATACCAATTACACTACCAGCTGTACACTCTACACGCCTCATACCAACTACAAGAACCATCTGTTTCCTTCATACCCATCATACCATCTCAACTACCAGCTGTACCCTCTGCATCCACCATACCCCATACGAACCCCACTTCTCACACTTTGCTTTATTCAATTGGTTTTATTTAATTAACTCCGAGAAACCAAGGGTTATGAGATTTTTTTTAACAAATTATATATAAATGTTTCTTTTAACTCTTTTAAGCATCCATTTAATTGCACCGATATAAATAAAGTTTTCAAAGATATAATTTAATACAAAGCTATTGTAACTCAAGTTACAATACATTTGCGCTAAAGAATTTATGTATTTGAGATACAATATTTTCACCTAAAATTATTATCTTCAAATTTATTTATAATATCAGGACCAAATTTTAACACATAATGCATCTTGTAAACATATTGCAATATATGTTAAAAAATAACAGTTTTTGCCAAGCCCTCAACATGACGTTATATATTAAATTTGACGTCTTAAAACCCATCGTAGTAAAATATTAAAATAAATTTAAATTAAAATAAGTAGTTAATGTGTTTGATATTCAAGAACAATAATATGTCTTACAGAGTCTCGTCCCCGCCAAAGCAGGCCTCACTCGGGATGGAGCCTCTAACCCATGTAATATTCGTTTCCGATAAAGAAATCATTTTCCGATATGAAAGAAATTATACAAGTTTTTCTCAAACCAATTGTAAGAAGACCATTGAGTTTTGTTGTATTTTTGCATTCTGTTAAATATGAATGGGAGAGACTTTATTGATTATTTGCAGATAGATATATAAACACGAGAATGGAATGAAAAAATACAAAATACACGATTTACACATTTATTTTTATCTGTCATGATATAATTATTTTATCTGTTTTAAGCCAAACATGCCCATGAATATGTTAGCATGATAAAAATATAACATAATTATCAATAGTGAGATGGTGTGAAGAAAAATACAGTTGGTAATAAACATATGCAATGTTTAGTTTGATATTGCTAAAGTTTGAATTATTATGGTAGCTATAGTTTGACTTTAAAGCTATAGCATATTTAAGTTGTTTTTTAATTTCATTGTGGGAGAGATCCATTCTTTATTAAATAAAATTAAAATTAAATAAAAAACATGCATAATAGAAACAAACAATACCAACGAGATTCGAAAGAAAATAACTAAATTAAAAACGTGCATTAGTTGCTGTTTCTGTAGAATATAAATGTTTAACACAATATTTTAGAGGCATTTATTTAAAATCTTCCGACGTTCGAACGATTTGTAAATGACCACTTTCTAATCTGATATGCGTATTAAAGAGGTTTCACGCGATACATGTATGAGTCATATATTGTAATGATGAAACTGTAAAATAATGTTATCCTTCAAATAAATCCGTTTCGTAAAGTTATTTCATACATATGTAAAACGGAACTTGAGGAAAAGAAGGTAAAATGTTGTTATCTAGGTATCACTCTTCGTTACGAAGTGTAAAGTTAAAAAACTACCGTACACATTATTCCGGACTTGTTTTTACAACACACAATTGCAGGCTATAATAGTAGGCCACCCAAAAAGCAAAATGACCCTTTATTTTAACTTTTGATGGCAATTTTTAGTAGAATTGTTTCAGTACCATAACAACATTCCCTAATATGTATAGCATCGTGTGAAGGTGGATGCCACTCATGAAATTGCGTTTTAAGGTCACAGTTGAGGTCAAAGGTCAATCAGGTGCAAAAATTTAACAAAACGGCAGTGTATATAAATCATTGTTACTAATATTATAATTATGTTGCTTTATATATTTTTTCTGTAATGCCATGTTGTTAAAAGTCTAATAAAACAATGTAGAGGATAATGAAGCATCTATTTAAAGGAAAATGAAGCATACATCTGTTGTTCTGTTCGTACTTATACTAGCTGAAAGTTCAATAAGTGCATTTAAATTTTTGACATTTACAGAATATATAATTTATCATTAACCTTAAATGTTATACATATCTTTGAAGATACAATACTAAAATAACTCTTATTAAAAAAAAGTTGCGTGTAAGCTTGAATGTCCGTATGATCCACACAAGATGATAATACACCGATGCACATTTTTATTTTATAAATTATTTTCCAATTGAAATGAGATTCCAGTAGAAATACTAATTACAAACATAAATGTACCTTAGATTAAAAGTAAATGTAAAAGAAAAACAGATTATTTTATGATGTTATCAAATTACCTTAATTGTAGAATGTGTCTCCCCATATATAAAGATGCCATACAAAGTACTGAGATTCGTAGAATATTACTTGTTACCTCCAGTATAGATGTTCTTGACAGAATTGACAGTTTCGATCGTGACACTTGACAAGATTGAAACACTTTATGGCATAAAGTGTGTTTTAGTGCATTCACTTCCGAAAACAAAATTAATAAACTCAATGTAAAACTGGCACCTCCTAGACCTTCTACTAGTAGTGTTGAAAGATGTTCCTGTCCGTTCGACCTTATGACATAAATGGAAGTAGTTGGTACACAAACAGTAACGAAACACGTTGAACAGCATATATTCAGAATATTTGAATGGATTTTAGCAAGACAGTCAAAATGATGTGCAAACAGTTCCAGTGAGTATATTGTATCAGACGACATTTTTGTATTTATACCCAATTTTCAAGCATATATTTTTTTTCTAATTCACAATAAAAACATGGAAATGCTGACATCAATTCTGTAAATTCGCTTAAAGTGTTATGAGTTACAGTTATCCTTCAGAGAAATTTAAACTTTTGAGGGAAATCTCAGATTGAAATGTTTAGTGAAACCGGCCCCGGGTGTTTTGCAATAGCTCTGGTATCTCTGTGTATGAGAAAACTGCAATTTGGCCATTGATGTTATAAATCAGGAATGTGGTGACAGGAATTAGATAATCTCGGAATTAAAAGCTATAATAGTAGCATTGGCGATAACCTCAGATGAGATTATGTTTGTTCTATTGTCCTGGGATGAGATTAATTGCTTTATGATTACCAAGAAGCGATAACATGTGTTTTAATAACCTTGAATGAGATTACGTAGGTTTTGGTTACTCAGAAGAGATAAAATGTGTTTTGATAAACTAGAATAACCTTACGTGGGTATTTGTTACCCAGAAGAGATAAAATGTGTTTTGATAACCTAGAACAAGATTACGTGGGTTTTTGTTACCCAAAAGAGATAACATGGGTTTTGAAAACCTAGAATAAGATTGCTTGGGTTTTGGTTACCCAGAAAAGATAACATGGGTTTTGATAACCTAGAATAAGATTGCGTGGGTTTTGGTTACCCAAAAGAGATAACATGGGTTTTGATAACCTAGAATAAGATTGGGTGGGTTTTTGTTACCCAGAAAAGATAACATGGGTTTTGATAATCCTAGAATAAGATTGCTAGGGTTTTGGTTACCCAAAAAGAGATAACATGGGTTTTGATAACCTAGAATAAGATTGCGTGGGTTTTGGTTACCTTGAGGAGATAGCATGGGTTTGGTAGCCTAGGAAATATTGCGTGGGTTTTGGATAAAATTTGTTTTGATAACCTATAATAAGATTTCATGGATTTTTGTTATCCAGAAGAGATAGCAAAGGTTTTGAAAACCTAGAATAAGATTGCGTGGGTTTTGGTTACTCAGAAGAGATAAAATGTGTTTTAATAACCTAGAATAACATTACGTGGTTTTTGTTACCCAAAAGAGATTAAATGTGTTTTGATAACCTAGAATAAGATTGCGTTGGTTTTTGTTACCTAGAAGAGATAACATGGGTTTTGAAAACCTAGAATAATATTGCGTGGGTTTTGTAACCTTAAATAAGATTTTGTGGGTTTTGGTTACCCAGAATAGATAATATGGGTTTTGATAACAAAGAATAGAATTGCGTGGGTTTTGGTTACCCAGAAGAGATAACATGGGTTTTGATAACCTAGAATAAGATTGCGTGGGTTTTGGTTACGCAGAAGGGATTACATACGTTTTGATAACCTACAATGAGATTGCGTGGGTTTTTGGTTACCTAAAAGAGATAAAATGTGTTTTGATAACCTAGAATAAGATTGTATGGGTTTGGTAACCTAAAAGAGATACATTGGTTTTAATAACCTAGAATAAGATTGCATGGGTTTTGATAACCTAGAAGAGATAACATGGCGTCTGATAACCTTGAATGGTTTTGGTTACTCAAACGAGATAACATGGGTTTTGATAACCTAGAATAAGATTGCGTGGGATTTGGTTACCCAGAAGAGATAACATCGGTTTTGATAACCTAGAATAAGATTGCGTGGGTTTTGGTTACCCAGAAGAGAATGCATGGGTTTTGATAACCTAGAATAAGATTGCATGGGTTTGGTAACCTAGAAGAGATAACAGGGTTTTGGGCTACATAGATGTTTTACAGCGGTTTTGATAACCAATAATGAGATTACAATGGTTCTGTAACCTTGGATATATTACAAGGGCTTGGTAAACTAGAAGTGAAAACATCGGTTTAGAAAATCTAAAATGAGAACAATGGGTTTTAATAATCTAGAGTGAGACAGCATATGAAATAACATAGTTTTTGATAACCTCGAATGAGATTATATGGGTTTTGATAACCTATAAGAGATGGGTTTTAGTAAACTGAAATAAGATTACAGAGATTTCTGGTAACCTTGAAGATATAACAAGGGTTTTGATAACTTAGAATATATAACAGGAGTTTTTGGTAGCCTGGAAGAAATAACATGGGGTTTGACAACTTAGAATGAGTTAATATAGGTTTTGATAACCCAAAATGAGATTGCATCGGTTTTGATAACTTAGATTGATATAACATTAGTTTTGGTACCCTAAAAGAAATTAATGTGCTTTGATACCTAGAATGAGATTACATGTTTTTTTATTAAACTAGAATAAATCATAAGGGTTATTGATAACCTAGAAGAGATAACATATGTTTTGGTAAACATAGATTTTGATAACCTAAAATGACATAATAATGGGATTTTTGGTAACGTAGAAGAGATAACACGGGTGCTTGTAAACTAGAAGAGTAAAAAGAAGGGTTTTGTAACATAGAAGAGATAACATGGGCATTGATATCTTGGAATGATAAAACATAGGTTTTGATAACCTTGAATGAGATTAGAGGGATTTAGCTATTTAGAAGATGTTCAAACGAAGATATTGACAGACAGTTGAAACACGGAATATCACCCTCCTACAAAGTATTATTTTTACATAAATAATGTTTTATCCAAAGCAAAATATTTCCAATAGACATGCAACACAACTGATGAATTTCAACTCAGAATACTAAAGAGTTGCAAATAGCTCCATGTGCTTAAATTTATGTTACAGTTGCCAATTATTTTACATATTGTTCTTGCAACATCTTTGTAGTGTTCTTGTAGCATTGCTGACGTTGTACACAACAGTGTTGGCATTGAACACAACAATAAAGTTTCAGTGTTTTAATTTATATCTTGGCACTTGAGCGACATATATTTCTCTGGTCGGAGGAGGCTCTTTTGGAGCTAGGTGTTTGGAAAACAAGCGATGATCCTCTGCTTCCATTACTCTTTTTCTCATTCCAACTTTGTCATTTATCCTCTGTACAAGCGCATCCTGTCTAATTGAATCCACGTATTGTAGCTCTTTCTCTCTTTTTTTCCATACACTGACTAGTGACAACTCTTCTTATTCCAAACTACTTTTAACTCTCAAATAAAACTGAATTTTAATTAATTTTGGGAAAAGTTTTACATCTTCTGATACAGAGAACTGAATTATCAGTATCCATTTTAAAATGTGTTCAGCATGTCGATAATATTAAGTGGGCGGATTGACATGTATAATGTCACACTTAACTATTTACTCCATATGCATTTTAACTGGACTCTTCCAAACCCAAATTGTCACACAAAGTCAATTTTCATGAATAAATACATTTTATCTATTTATTCTGACAGAGAAGAAAACAATGCAGAACCTATTCTGATTGCCCGTTACTAGCAATCGGATCAGGTTCTATACTGTTTTCAAAAGCCTTCTATATTAGCGGTGTTTAAAGGTGTCCATATGAAGTAAAAGTTTAAAAAGCCATGTTGAAATGTAATTATCCAAGAATTATAACACTTGTGTGCTATTTTCCTAGAGGCAGTGCATTTTATTTATGTTACTAACAGCAGAGTATAGTTTTAGTTTAAGTATTGTTAATCATTTATTATCTAGGTATCTGACTGATCTATCTTTATTCATTAGAGGTGCTCCGTTCATATTTATGTTATGATCCAATGCTGCCAACAGGTTTCGTACTCTTTACACTGGTGGAGTGTATGCATATCTCTTGGCACAGTACATAAGGATATATTTGTGTAATCCTTCTATGTCAATAGTGCTCTTGAAGTTATGGAATTACTCATTTAGAGGTCACGTAATTTAAATTGGTCAATAATCTACAAACATGTTCATCATCTACTATGTATGTAATGAGAGGCAGTAATAAAATAAATAAAAGTTAGTCTAAGGTAAACAGATTCCTCAGCAGGATGCATAAGCGCCTAAAATCCGGAAGGTAGTTTAGTGTACACCACACTTCAGTTTTGTAGACATTGTGGATACGTTTCTACTTATGGCCCAGCTAAAATATGACATATTATGGATACATTTATTTCACACATGTGGTATTGCTAGTTTTGAATAAAAATGTGTTATATTGCTAACTTTTGGACAAAAAATAATTCACTTATAAAATAGATAAATCTGGCATATTCCTGTTTATGGATCTTTTTTCTAATCGTTTGATAGAGGCTGCGCTACTTTTGTGGTGTACCCCACCATTTAATTCATAAATTATTGAAAACGGGTGTCTGATGGTAAAGTGTGCTTCTTATTGGGTAAATAGTTTAGCAATGGACATCATTTGGTGAACTTTTCTGTGTATAATGAGTTGCATGACACCGCATTTCTTGCTTTTCCATCCGAATTTGTAGGGGTAGCAGAAGCAATAGACTAATATACTGTATTGAACTCGACAGTGATTCATTAGAAATTGACTGTATGTATAAAACGTAAAAATCAAAACTACAAAATAGATGTATCTTAAAAAATATCTATTCCATTTATATAATGCCAGGGGCTTCACGCACAAATTCACTGGAAAACGGTCAACTGCATTCTTTATCATATGCTTAGAAGATACAAATACAATTGCTACATGGCTTTCTCCCATTCGTTGTTACAAACAATATTTATATTTTCTTAGTTATCCAGCTAGATGATATATTATTATAGTAAGCAGAAATCTAACAGATGAGTGAAGGAAATGACATTTATCTTTCCTGCATTAAGTAAAATTGGATATTTCTTCGACAACAGAAGCTAAGTTCTTCAAGACTGTGCAGTCTCTGGCTTGGTCCAACTACACTTTATCCTGGTTTTTATCTGGAAATGAATCATTGAGGCATCTGTAACAGCATCTTCTATGAGGTAGGATCAATTCATGGGTATTAATGACATGGTGTAGGATACTACTTCATATGGAATGAAACAGCAATGTTATTACATAAATAGAAATGCTATAAGAAAGCACAATGTTATTTATGTTGATTACATCCATAACAGTTCTAAATGCTGCATAAAATGACATAAAAAATACATGCACAAATAGTCATTTTCAATGATTTTTCACTATACCAAAGACTGTAACATTGATCTAAATTGGCAGATTTGGTTTACTCAAGACAAATGGAACTGACATTGCAAACACAGTTGTATATGTACTCTGAAGAGTTAGTGAAAGAAAAATTCTGATAATCAATATCCAACGCTGAAAGAGTCAAATTGCCTGTTGAGAGAATGTGTCGATGGCGTTGGCAGTTACAAAAGGGGGATGACCCAATGTCTTGACTTTTGAGGTAACACGCCCAAGGAGAATCTTGTAATTGTTTACTTAATTCGAATAGAAAAACATAATAGCAGTCAATTATCACCAATGATTGATATCATAAATGAGGTCAATATATAGATAAAATTAATATAAGTTAGTTCTTTCACTTCTGATGACTCTGGGCCTGACACTTAAGATATTAAAGGAGTTCTAGCGTCAGCTTTCATCTAACAACTGTATTTTGTGCTGTTGTAGAATATATTCAATGTAATTGTTTTGTGACGCTTTTTCCAAGAGTCTTCTTGTAACTGAAAATATATTAACATTTTATAGGTAAGTTTAAACTTATATATTGAAACAAGTTCTTACAAAAAAGTGTCTTGCTCAAGTACACCACACAAAGCCGTGGCAGAGGATCTAACCTAAGACTATGTGTGGTGTCCTTGGACATTTTTATAAAGATGTACTGTAATCAAAATCATCAAAAGAAACAATTTTAAATCAATTATTCAATATTCCAAAATATAAACTGAGTAATCAATCGGTAGATGGAAAGAAAGTACTGGAAATAATAGTTTGCATAATAAATTACTTTGGCAAACCCACATCAATTGGCGCTTGCTTCTTGTATAATCTGTGGAAGTTTTGATTGTTCAATTAGTATTTTTGTTAAAAAACGGCATAAGCGTGCACAGAGAAAGAACTGGCTGATTGAGGCCTTTATTTACATTGATTATGTCCCAACAGTTTGCATTTTGAATTCCTCAGATATCAGAAAATGCAGGAAATGCATTATTGGTACTACGATTTTTCAGAAGAGGGGTGGTCATGTCCCGAAACCCTTCAAATAAGGTTGGTATTGTGCCTATCATAAAATCATTGGCTATGACCCTGCATGATATCAGTTCAAAGGCTCGAATTTGTGCGAGTACGAAACGTCATTTATCTTGTAATATATATTCAGACTCGCACAACTGTCAATTACGATAATCGTTGATAATAAGTCGAAATTAACGACAATATTGCTACCGGTAAATGCCATTTTATTACGATATGTTGATGATTCCTTGACAATACTCACTGATCAGACAACTATGTTGCCATTTCACAATCAGTCTTCAAGTTGTGTTCCCTTTCAAGGTTGCCAAACCCACCTGATCAGAACCAAAATACATCCTCGCACGATGAAACGTTATATCTCTGTGTATCTTTATTCTTTTCCTTTCAGAATCCGTTTTAAGTACTTTTTTCTTTTCACGTGTTTTTGATTTTGTTTGTTACTGTATCCGCCATTTTTGTTCTTGTATTTTTTTTGCATGCATAATTAATTGCTAACATGATTCACAGAAATCGGCAAACACCGTCTTCGGTTTATATCGGCAATAAACGGAATCTTCGTTTTTTCTGATTTGATTGGGGCAGTGAAATAAGACAAATTATATTTTGAAAGATAATTTTTTCAAACAAGTGGAAGGTAAAATTGGGTCATTAGCCATAATTTACCACAACCTTTAAACCAATATGCATTTTGCGCTTAATTGTACTACGAAAATGGGCACAACACCGATTTAAACTTGTCATATATTTTTCAGCACCCAATGAAAACTCGAAATTCGGCTTATTTTTATTTTTATTATAAAATCGACAAATAAATTAATCACGGAAAGCTTGATCAACTTTAAGATTAATCGTCGACAAAAGCAATAATTATCAAGCTAATATATAAATCTTTTTCACTCAATCTTTAAATGGATAACGCAATTCAACCGATTTTTTTTTATTTCTTTCTTAATATTATACTGCACGCACAACGTTTATGTATTAGTGTGCTGGTTTGGCTAGACAGTACAATCGTCAAAAATGTAAATATAATAAAAACTGAGAAAAATCACAAATTTGCTCAGGTTCATTTTCATTGTAACAGTAATTAAATAGATACATTTCATTACGCTTTACAAATATCCCCTTTTCACATTATTCATATTATATCACCACCTTGCTTTACCCTGTACGAATTGGTCACTAAGAGTGTTTCTTTGTATCTAATAGATACAGCATGGGGTAGATGAGTGTTCTAAATCAAATGAATGAATCAATAAACCTTTAATATTTTTTATACTGGTACTATTTCCGTTTACGTTCCTGCACGGTTGTCATGATGAAGTTGCCATTATGCATTTTTAAGGCAAATGTCACCAGAATGAAAGAATTTCCGTTATAAATTCAGACATTACATTGTTTACCAATCTTCAAAGGCGAATGTCGTGGATGCCAATGCATGTCTGTTAACAAATACTAATCTGCATTATTTTTAGGAGTGGTTTATGGCATTCTAAGTATTCTAACGATATTGTATTGTATACAATTACAAGTGCTTTTTTATTTACAGAAAATAAGAGAATGTTAATATGCAGAATATATCAGTAAACAAATATTTTGTGACTGTTTCCGTTAATAGAAGGAATTCTATTTGATGTTTCACGATTTCTTCAATATGTTGTAGCATGTTGCCTTTAATCCATTTTTAGAAGGGATAAATAAAATAATATCAAAATAGTTCATTGAAGTTGGAAATTTGAATGCTAATATGTCACAGATTTTGTTGTTGCACAAATCAACCTCTTTTACACATGGCTTTCATTTACATCCATGCTTAACTAAAACTTGATAATTGTTTCGCAATATATTATGGTTTTGTCGCCATAACTTAGTTTAAAATCAAGACATTACGAACGCAAATGTTGTAAGGTGTGTGGATTATTGGCTGTTCCAGCTAGAGATTGGTTTGATCCACAGTTCGACCCGCCAGCATCTTAGATACAGCACTGAATACTGTATTCCCATACATCTCAGTACACAGTTGCACCCCTTCCCTGCCACAAAAAAATGGTTCTTGCGCTTATAAAAATCCTTTCTTATTTGTTATTTTTAAAATGGTTCACAGTGGCTGTGATTTCTTGCTGTAAATGGGTAGAGCAAATGCTGGCACAGCGAATAATACAATAAGACATAACTCGTGTTAAAAAGTGACTTTTATAGGATTTTAACAGATTCATGTATCTATGTGCATTTGAGCAAAGTTTTTTCTTAAAATTCTAAGGGTGTCCTTGCACTGTCTTTAACAAAACACCAAGCTGGGCAAGCTAGTAGTGCATTTTATGTTGGGATACAATTAAAATTAAAGATCGCATGATTCGATTATCACTTTCAAATTCCGGAGTTCCTCACAATTATCGTCTTTGAATTATACAGTATTTGAATTATTTGAACTTTTTAGCCATTGTATACGATTACTCCCTTTGAGTTCTTTTTCCCGGCTAATTATCACCTCCCAGTCAGGCTCTGTCGTGTAATAACCTCTAAGTATTGCATGAGTAAAAATAAACTTACCAGAAGTCCCAATAGGTTAGTTTTTAAATAGATTTACACACTCACTATCTGATTTCTGATAAATTGGCCAATTGTCGTCACTTCGAAATCAATTTAATTTGTCATACACGAATAGCAATTACCAATTTTCATTAAATAAACAACTGGATATACGGAATTATTTGTTCTTGCTGATATCAATTGCAACCGATTTTTTATAAACTTTACTGATGAGAGAAAAAATATTAAATGCATAATGCGGTGAGGAATAAAATCTAAGCATAGTCTATAAACAAACCTTTGCTTGAATTTTCTCGTTAATTAAAGCATTTAGTTTTGTTTAATTAATATAATTTCTGCAGATCTAATAAGTTTAATTAGAGATAGGTAGAAATAGCAATGCACGTTATAACACGTTTTGTTTCCAATTGTACTGGTCACAAACAACATATAAAACTATGCACTTGTTGAGGCTCTATGTGGTGACTTTTTCGTGTATTTCTGACTTTACGGATGACATTAAGCATGTAGCTTATGTACTTGATGTGGTTTTCTACCCTACGCTCTTATCTGGTCTATCTTATTGTAGAGATGACGCAAAACATGTATATACTGTTGAGGTTTTCTATTCAGGGTATTTTTCTGGTATATCCAATTGTATGGATGACACAAAAACATGTATATAATCTTTACACATCTCTACTGATGGTTACTATATATATATATATTATGTCAACGTTATTAAAGTGAGGAATGGTTACTAATTTTAAACAGATATATCGCAATTAATATGCTAGTAAAATTGATATAAGTATAAACATTACATGATAGAGAAAAGATACTAAAAATATAAAGAAACGACTGTTAAAATTCAGAGCGACATTATCAAGCTAATGTAAGCGTTAGTTACATTTTCATAATATGTTTCATGTTTAAAGTCTATTCAGCAATAGGTAAATTTTGCCATTGAATACTTATAAAGTTTTACAAAGAAATATGGCAAGACAATACATAGTGTAATAATCATATAAACGAACATTAAAGAAATAACAACACATCACATGTCTTACGAATCAATCATATTTCCAATGGTATTTTTCTTTTTACAACAGCTTCTTGAATAGATTTTGAAATTGTTAACAACAATTCTTCATTTTTAGACGACATGCTATCTGTAAATTGATTGAGCGTAGGCCAAGCCATGTGGTCTAGGTATTTTGTACGAATCTTGCTGTAATGAGTACAACACAGCAAGAAATGATATTTTGACTTAATAACGTTCTGGTTGCAAGGTTTACATAATCTATTAGCACGATCAATACCTTTATATCGTCCGGTTTTAATGTGATCTTAATCTTAAGCACGCATATTGCTTTCGTATAGAATCATTTTTGCTAAAATCATCTTCATAGTAAAATATATTTTTAAATTTTACATTATAATCAAGTTTAGGTGGGTAATGTATACTCATACTCCATTCTTTGACACACTGGTCTCGTAGAAGCCTTATAATTAACGGGAAATAACTGGTATGTTAAGGAGTGACGATTTTGTCAATTAATGATGGCAAAATAATATAATATATATTTAGATGGAGAATAATTCGACAAAGAGTTAAACGAATGTTTGAGAAATCTACAAACAGTAGTAAAAGTCAAGACACTTTCTGACCATTCCTTGCAGTAACAGGTTCCATTAAAACTTCCACACATCACTGATTTTACAAAATAATATGTAACTCACTCTTCTTTATAACCACATCTTTTGATTTTTCATTTTCACCACTGTGAAAATTACCTCGACGTCCAACGACCATAAACTTAAACCATATATCAGATACGCATGTTTTTGTTAAACGGCTCACCTACCACATAAATGCATTATTATTTGTTTGTGTCGTTATTTCATTATTACAGAAGCTTTGGCTACAAACGAGAGTCTTAGTGTTGAATTGTCACAGCTCAAAATATTTCTCTCTTTTAAACAAAATATCACACAGGTAACATTAATGCAATTTTGAAACATATTCGGCAATACCCTTTTATCTATCTATATGTTATCATAAAATGATATCTGAATACATGATTTAATAATTTCCATTAGAAAGACACACTCTTGCAAGATCCTTTATTTCTTGCTAAGCTGAGAAAAGTATTATGACTTCAAACATGCTGTTAATGTCTAGATGAAGTTCAAGTGTATCATTAGTAATTCCAGATCTACCATTTAACACCCTTGTATATTAAATTAGATGAAATTTGAAAATAGATTAGATATCGAATTAAATTGTATGCGTCATGCCTGATTTGAAAAATTACAGACTATGGGAATACTTTGCAGTATGAGTGAGGTTTAGGTTTAAAATTTGATGAACATATTTTAAATTGTCTTGATAGCACACAGAAATAAAAATAAACAGTACAAAACACTTGGTTTATATTTTGGGTAAAGTTGATAAGCAACCAATTATATACATAAAACAAAAACATAAAATAACCGAGTCGTAAACATGGGAACGGTTGGCAGACAGATGGCGGAATGGGAACGCAATTTTAAAGAAACCAAAGTTGATGAAAACAATAAAAAGGTGATTAATGGCTACAAAGTCCCCGTCCAAGTTTCATTTAGTATATTGTTTTCATTACGCTCGATGCAATACAGGCTTAAGCGAAATTAGGATTAAGGCAACATAATTTACATTTCCCCTACGATTAAAGTTTTGTTTTTGCATAACTGTCAATTTTCATACCAAATAAAATTTATTTAATGAACTTTAAGAGAACGTTGTATTGAATGTCAGACCAAAATCAAAATAATTTACATTATTGCAATAATTTGTTTTCCTAATATTATAGAACATGCCGGTTACTTAAGTACACCAGCGGAGATTTATACGACCTATCAATGGCAACGAATTGCTGTGAAAAAAAACCATCTATAAATACTGTATTAGACAAAGGATACACCAGTGGATATTTATACGAAATATCAATGGCAACGAACCTGCTGTGAAATAGTCCATCCATAAATACATTTTCAGACAGGACATCTCATATGACCAATGACATGACCAATGACATGACCAGTGGTAAACAAGAAGGCATTACACATAGTCTCCATTGGATTAAATAGGGTAATTTAGTTTTCATAGAATTTATATTGTTCAGTGTATCTCCAAATACTGCCACACTGTAGTATCATGCCGACAATACATGCAACAACAATGCGCAAAATTAACCGGTTACATGTTTGAAACCGTAATTAGATAGCCGCTTCACTTTTACAACCCCCATTATTAGAAATAAAGATTTCCGGTTAACCGTGCCGCGCAAATATTGATTTCAAACTATTGATCACAGCGGTGGAGCCTTAACTGCTTAGTTTGGCAATTTCAATGTACACTGTCTATTTTGTTTTCTTCCTGTTTGTTGCCTCGAACAACAGACTGCTGTGACTTGACAGCTTTAGCTGTCTTGCCTGTGTAACAGCTTTTTTCAAGTGTAAGCTCATCGTCTAACTGAAGTTTTTCTTAAAGTCTATTGTCTCTTAAGCCCATGATAATTCTGTCTCTTATGAGTTCATCGTGAAGCATTCCTGAATTGATAATTTCCCGCCAATCTGTACAAATACGTAACGAATGTGCTTACGCCTTCATTTGCCAGCTGCACTCGCTCATTGAACTTTGAACGTTCAAAAATTACATTATCTTTTGGCACAAAATATTGATGAAGACTTTCTGTCACAGTGTCCGAATCCTTACTAGCATCTTCTGACAATGAAAATGATGTCAGAATGTCATCCGTCCCACTACCCATACAATACACTTGGGTATTAACTTGCACTTCTCTTTCAAACCAGATGCTGACCGAAACCGATCAAAGCACTGGAACCATTTTACCAGTTTTCTGGTTTACTGAAATCAAATCGATCTGGATGTTCAAAATTGAATGAAGCCAGTGTCCTGATATCCGACAATAATTATATAATAATTATATCCAGTTACTTGTCCGTATATCCGACAATAATTATATAATAATTATATCCACTTAATTGTCGGTTTAAAGCACCGATGCCACCATGTTTTGTTATTATATTATTAGGCTGGATGTATAATAAACTAGAAGACACAATATGTTCTAGAATGCTACCTAACTAATGTGTATACTTCAACAGTGATAAGATTCAAGTGCCTCTCTTATAGCTGAATACCGTTTTTATCAGTAAGTTGGTCAGTGTGTTAATGTGACCCCCAAATGAGATGTTGCCAATTGACCTTCTTGTACATGGAGCATCTAAGAAACTATTAGTTAACATTATACAACACACATTATTATTCAAAGCGAATATATATACATTTTGCAATTATAATTCCATTCGCACATTTGACTTGTGTATTTAAGGCATTTTCATTGGTCAAGGCCAATGTTTCAAGACTTTTTCTTTTCGATATAACATTCTTGAACCGACATATTTGATATTTGGTTATTATACGAACTGCAATGGCGTGCACCACGGTTCAACATTTATCTAAATTAAATATATAGCACAAATAGTTGTTAGTTTGTTGTTTTCTACACTTTTATTGTTTCATTATCATCTGTTTATTGGGTCTGCTAGAATTGACAAATATATTACCTCGTACCTGCACCGTGTCGACACAAAGGCCAATTACGGCATTTTGAGTAGGAGTTGCCTGATGATAAAGGAATAAATCAATAAGAAATACAGTCAGTTTTTGACTCATTATTGCAAGATGCTGAGGGATTTGGGGACATTTTAATTCTGATGATTGAAGATACCAAAAATAAATATATTGATTGGATGCATGTTTTAGCCAGTATTTTCTGTTTTTATTTATGGAAAAAACATAACATTAACATACAAAAGTTACGTATATGAGCATTTAAAAATAGGACAATACCAGAAATTATATGTAAAAACTTGTTTTACTGTGTTTTAAACGTCAATAGTTTATAAAGGAACTTGTTATGCATGTGTAAAGACATGTAAAGTATGCAAAATTAAATGAAGTCTGAATATTTTAGAAATCCCAGAGAACTTTACGTTAACAACGGACGCACTTCCAACCTCGGACACTTTCGCGGCAACGGACCCACTTCTAACCATTTCTCTCCCATAACAGACTCAATAACAACAATGGAATCTCTTTCAACAATCGATCTATCCCAACCACAGACTCTCTCCCAACAACTGACCCACTGCCAACCATGGGCTGTCTTGCAACAATCGACCAGCTCGTAATGGTGGGCTCACTCTTTACAACAGAACGACTCTCAATCGAGGATCCGCTCCCACCTTAAACCTATGGACCGGGACAAGAAGCGCAAACGTTTGCAGCCCATCCAGCAAAAGGGTTCAAAAGTCTGAATGAAACAGCCTTGAAAACATTGGAAGTCAATGTATGCAGTAAAGCAACCAAATAAAACACAAAATGGGTTGTTAAAGTTTTCAATAGTAAACAATCATTAGTTTATTGACGCTGCAATATCACCAAATCATTGTTATGTAATGAACAAATAAGAACTTGAATAATGTATGTTCTTTACTTTATCACCTGTGAAAATAATTTATTACAAATATATAGGTTTATACGCATGTTTTTTATTTTTTTAACAGGGTGCCTTACCCGAAACCATTACAAATAAACATAATATCATGAAATCTCGAAATTACGTAATGATATATGTCACAGTCGCCCATTACATGTCATGGTAAAAGGACAAGGAAGCCAGTACGGTATTCGAACCCTAGACATTTCGCTTATAGGGCGAATGCTCTACCAACTGAGCTAGCCAACTTACTTACATTAATTTCTCTCCCTACAGATCCGTACACACTGTTTCACTAAGATTTCCTAAATATTGCTAAATTAGCCGATCATATGTAAAATTGAATGCCAGTATTATTACAGTATTTTACTGTAATGAAATTTACCTTCACTGAATGTGTAATATATATTAACCATACACAACTTTACTAATAATATAATAACTGAGTTCATTGATGTTACGGCATGTTTAGCATCAATGAAAAAAAATCAGTTTCATTGTGTAAAAAATGGTGTTAGCTTGTTGATAGGATGAACGGTATTTTCAAATGCTTACAACATGCTTTATTTTATAATGTTATATTCTTTCGGGTTACAATCTATCTCTTTCGTCTTTTTTTTATAAAAGTCAGGGTCTGTCAACTCGGTTGGTAAAATGTCTGACTATCAATGCAAGGGTCGTGTGTTGTCCCCTCACGGCCACAATCTCTGTAATGATGGACAAGTATGAAAACACGTGTAGAATTTTATTTTGTTTGTCTTACCGGTTATTCATATGGAAAAGTGATCTGTTTCTTTTGGAGAAATGTGTATTTGAGTACTGGTTCCATTAAAAGAGTGACTAGATTACGCTGATCCTCTGTTAGCCCTCAATAGAATAAGAATGATGCTTTATATTCATTCAATCGTTTCAATAAAAAACAGGTGTATGTCGTTACAAGTCTCTCAGTTGCTTACCCCCGCTCCCAGGATTCTAACTAGAAACTACTTATTTTCCATGGTCTATTGTTGAGACGAACAATCTTGAAGTCCAAGTCTTTTAGTCCTATTAGTGATATATGTTAAATGCCACACCCTTCATTGATAAAAAAGCATTGTTGCACTGAAACCAATATATATGTCAAAATCATTTATAAATGTTGTTCTTTTCAGAATGTTGCAGTGTTGAAAATTTCCTTTTTATTTACTTTTTGCGGAATGTGTACTATAATATAGGGTGATAGTGAATTTCAGTTATTATCAGCTGTTATGTATTCATACGCAGTTTACTACGCAGCGGATAATTTAACGTTTCATTTATATATTTTACTAAGGGGACGTCTCAAAACATTATATCGTCAGCATTGATTAGGATTAAAAAAAAAATTTCTGTTTTTATGCATGCGTTAAGAATGTCGAATCACACACAGATCTGACATAAGCCATTTGAACTTAATTTGATTTTTTCGACATTCTTAACACATTCATGAAAAACAGAAAAATAAATATTTTAATCCTACAAATACTGGTTCAAAGTATTTAACAGTAATGATAGAAAATATATTCATATTGCTTACTTAATGATGTTAAAAGATAAAGAAAAATCACCAAATATTACTTATTGAACCTCGCTTGTCAGAGATACATTATGTAAATTGGGATTTTATGTGTGGTTAGCACAACAAGGCGAAAATGCAGAATATGTAATATCTTAGAAAACGAATTTCATTTTGTATTTGAATGCAGTGCATATAATAACATCTGTACTTAAAGCATAACGTTTTAAGAAATTGCAGCATGTATAAGGCCGTCGAGTTATTACAGCCTGTGAACAAAACAGAGATTAAAAATTTAGCAAGGTAAACATTCAAAGCTTTTTACATCAGAAAATACATTCATTTTAAAAACTAACAATACTCTCCTCTTATGAAAGTTATGTAACTCTGTGTTGATTTATAGTTGGACAGCAAATCAAATTAAAACTTATTACAAATAAGGATTATTTATATTTGTTTAAGTATAGAATATGTCTAGCTTATAATATAATTTTGGGGAAAATTTCTTTACGCAGAAATAGGTTTAACTATATATGGATATAAAGATATTTCATACGATTTGCTTACCATTGAGCACATACATATTTGTAATATTGCTTTTATTTCTAAGAATATGAATATAAAATGTATTTCTCATGGCACCACACAAGTCGTGGCGGGGTTACTTACTTACACAATCCTCGCTTTTTGGACATAAGTCACCGACGATCCGTCTCTATCTTGGTCTGTCTTTAGCAATATGCGGCGGGGTAAACTTACTAAAATAGTTTAGGATAGTAACACCAAATATTCTTCTCAATAAAAATAAACGCTTGAATTAAACGACGTTAAATAACTTCTTATTGCAAAGTCAAACAATTCAAGATAGCAAATATATATAACGTGATTAAAATGTTAAAAAAATAACGACTGTTAAATATCGCCTTCTCGCGTACTTAAATAAATCTGAATATCAAAAATATAGAACTTGATAAAAAAAATAGAAAGTATTAGCATCTGTTTTAAAACTCTGGGCATATAATCCGACATAATTGACATTGCTTTGTTGAATAACTCCAATATCATTATCATATAGGTATTTAAAGCATTTTCATTGGACAACGTCAATTTTTTAAAGACTTTTCATTTTTCGATAAAACCCGTTTATCGCGTAAACAAAGAAGCATCGACATTTTGATGGAGGGTTTAACAATATACGAACTTAAATGACGTTCACAACGGTTCCACGCTTTTCTTAATAATAAAACACAACGAAAACAAATGTTAGATCTAGTCCTAGCTGTTTCCTTTGGGTTACTGTTTTATAGATTTCTTTGGTTCAGCGATTTAACCAGTCGTCACAATCAAACCATTAGTTGTTTTAAGAAACAATGGAGTAGGTCATAAAAAGTTCAGATTTTAGATGTATAGTGTACCATTGAACACTACCCTGGTTTACCGATCGTGAATGCTAGTCGTTGACAAAGATTTCCACAGGAAAAATTAAATACAAACATATACATGTAGATCTAGTTGAAGTTCAGATGATACGATCGTGAGCCAATGTAAATACACAAACCTTGCACGTAAAAGTCGTTTAAAATGTTCCAAATTCGGATTCTCCATCAATGAGCGTGAATTTATATGACCTTCGTAAGTATTGACACATTTTTTAAAAACAATCGTGTAGACAAAAACTAAATAATGACGTCAGCGTTTACGTATATATATATATACACACTTGGTTAGTATTTCCTCGAATTATTGATTTTTTAGTTTGTCTAAATTGAGAGATAAAAGGCGGGTGTTTTAATTTTTTCACCGCAATATTTTTCGTCATTTTACAATAAAACAACTAATATTACAGAGTTCATCTGATAATGGCAACAACAGCCGTTGGATATTCGATCTAGAGAATTTGATGTCAACCAGGACAGAGGTGGTGTATTCTTACGCGTTAACTTTGTAGCGTATAGTCATTTTTTCTTAATTCATTTGTCCATTAGAGGAGTTTCAAATTAAAAATAATCATCAGGATTGGAATTATAAAAATGGATTTTATCCTATTATTTTTCGACTTGTTCTTTTTTACAAATTCCATTCACATCAATGACACTTTCTTAATTTCATGTGTGTCAATTGAAATTTGTAACTTTATAATAACAAATTCCATTTAGTCAAATGCCAACTGCATACTTCCTTGCATGTAACGTTGATACCACTATAACAGTTTGCAATTTACATATTGCATTCACTTGACGCGTTTGATCGTCAGTTCGTATAAAATGTGCATGTTACACATGTCATCCTCTTAATTTCATAAAGTAATTTAAATTTAGATTTAAAAACAACTTCGAATTTAAACTTAGACTTTACAAGTTAGCAATAATTGTGGCGCTAGATTGCTAATTCGCTGAAACTTTGAAAAAATGACTGATCCCAGCGGTAAAAGAAAAGCGAGAAGTAAATCCATTTGGTGTTGTCAAAAATAGTCTCAGACAACAGGGAGCAGTTATTTTCTTCTTTTTTTTTTCTTATTTAAAACGGGACGTGTTTGCTATTGTCTTTACGTCTATAAATATATCATTAAAAAAGCTTCATAAAGAAAATAAGAAAATTGTGTTGAAAAGTAAACAAGGATATAAAAAATAGTATTTGGAACAAATCAACAATCGAAAATTAATGTAATACATCGATATTCGCGCAACTCACACGTCGTATCAATGCAGTCTAAAAGTCAATTGATAAAATGCACTTAAATGCAGCGGAAAATTGATATTGTGGTCTTAATTTCACGATTTCAGATTGATGTTCAATTCCGAATTTTTTATATTTAATTTAATAAATGAAAGGCTTGAATATTTTATAAAGGTGGTATAGCTTGCTACGTTTATTCAAAATATTGATTTGAACTCGCGTTACGGTCAATGTTTCTGCTTTTATCTTTCGCCATTTTTGAAAATCGGTCATATTCGTTGGACATTTACGCGCTGTAATACGACTGCGTTTTTTTCTTCTTTTTTAATACATGTACTTTAAAATAGGAATTTTTAGTATGCCTACCACATTTAAAGTATTATCTATAACTACTAAATACATTCAAACTACTAGATATTTTTAACACCACTTGTTCGGTGTTTTTGCATTGCGGTGTTCACTCAATTTGGTCAGAAACATTATATGGGGGGTGGGGGGGGATGGGGTCGTCTCAAATATATTAGTGAAGTAACTTAATATTATACTATGTTGTTTGTTCGTTTCTTTCTTTCTATAAACCACAGGTTTTTTGGTTTATTGAAAAATAAAATTCATCTGTCTTTCAAAAAATGTGATTTCAATGGTCATAACTTCATGACACTCGTTGTAACGCGATTGCCGGAGAAAAGACGAAATGAAACGGCGATATACGTGGACCGCGTTATAAATATCCCAAGCAGCACTGAGCTACACTATGTGGCATACCTAGTTCCGTTTGAATTAACGTTAACTGACACGGTATGTGTGATAACTATGACAGACCATTGTTAGTTGGCGTTAATCAATTAAAAACGATGTTGTTTGTAACAATAAGACGTTGTTATCATGCCGGTCTGAATTATCAAGGTGTAATTGATGTACAAATAAATGGTCACATTTTGAAAGAACGTAACAAGCTCGATTTAGTTGTGATTTTCGATCAATTATTATACCGCGAATTTTTAATATATCTGGTTGAAAATATCAATCTTAAATTTAGGAGCCATAAAAAAAACTCGCGTTATAACGGGTTTCGCGCTATATCGAACCGCAGTTATAACGGAACCCGAGTGTATATCGAAGACTTCTGTTGCCACAAACATGGCAACTACGATCATGCGTTCAAGATAGGCCATCAGTGTATTGATTTATGATATTAAAAACGCATACAATAAAAAAAACTGTTAACAATTATATCCATTACCAACTAAGCATTATCATAGATCATCATCTATTTGAATAAATAAATAGTTTCACTATTATGACATTATTTTCTATATGTCTTGTGACCTGTATTCATCAGCTCATTGGTAAATCTATATATCATATTCTGACAAGAAATTAAAGAAAGACGATATGATGTGCAAAACTGTGAACAAGCGAACCTGCACTTAGGCCGTTCTAGCTTTTGATTATTTGTTTCATTGTTTATGGTGCCGTTGGTGGTTGTATATGAAGTGTGTAACGAGTTGAGATATACATATACAACATTATTGTTATATATGATATTTATATTAATTTAGTATATATAACAGAAATGCCATCTTATTTCTTTTCTTGAAAATAAAAGTAAATGCATTTGAAACAAAAAAAAATCGCGCTTTAAAAATATATCTTATTAGCCGAGGTTTGTGGGGAGGGCCACATAACGCATATTTTGACATATCCTACGACATATATTTTTCGCTACTGTCAAATATACAAACATAACATAACCATTTTTTTATTCGAAACTTATCATTAACGATGATATTCTAATATATTGTCAAATCAAGAGAAATTTTAAAAATGCATGCGTTTGTTTAAAAGAGGTAAATAACAGCATGCTATACTTTTAGAAAAAAAGTAAAATTAACATTAACCAAGATTAACTGTGTGTCCGTTTAAAAATATTAGGCACACACTTACTTGCACTTGTCATATGTCCCTTAAGGATTCCTAGGCACATCATTTATCAAAGTTTTAAGAAATTAGGAATTATGAGGCAAAAATAAAACGTATCAATATCTCAGAAATTAACGCAATGCGATAACATGATGTCCAAGTGAACATGGTTATTGGTCAATGTTTGATTTCTCTCTAAATTATTTGTACAGACTTGTATTAGACTAGTTACAAACGTGTACATGCATTTAATATAACTCAAACACGTTTTTAATGCTTAAAATATTTTGATATGTTTGGTAGTATTGTCTCGATTATCTGTTTGTGTTCTTCTAAACGACAGCGTATACGTCTTTAGATATGTAGACAGATCTATCTTCATAACGGATTCCTATATCATCATAACAGACGTCCACACCTGCTCATGCAAATACAAACATAGACACACACACACACACACACACACACACACACACATCACGTACCTCGATCTATCGTTAATCGATTGAAGGAGATTCCCAGGATATCCTATCTTTATTTGATAACACTCATACATCATATGTGCGTTTCTGTGCATAACAAATTGTTGTTTGTAACAAAATGACCAAGGACCGACAACTCACGAGGGTAGAATACAAGTATACTCAAAATAAAATTTACAACTTTATTTTTTACATGACTAAACTTATAAATATACAATTATACAATATATACAAATTGAAGCTAACTACTCATCAACAAAAAAAAACACGCTGGTTTAAAGATGTCCTGTGATGGAATTAACATTTTTTTAATCACAAGTTCCTTCTCCTGCACGTTCCGTATGTTTATATTGCGATACAAACTGCTTAATATATTACGAGGGGCATTTCATAAGCAATGCAACTGGGGCAATATAAAGCGCGCGTTTGATAGATATTAAATTATTTACGAGTCATACCCTCGAGGTAATCCCCCTTGTTACGTACACAAAGTTTCAAACGTTTAATCCAGTTCTTAAAGGCATCTTCATACTCATTTTTAGGTATACCCAGCATACACTGATAAACAGCGGACCCGAGGGCCTGTCGGGACCTATATCGTCTACCAGCTAAATGTTTTTTTCAGTTTAGGGAACAAGAAATAGTCACACGGGGCTAGGTCTGGGGAATATGGTGCATGTGGAAGAACTCGAACCCTTTCCTTGTTCAAAAACGAGGTCACAATAGCAGAGTTATGCGCAGGGGCATTGTCATGCAACAGGGATAGGTGCTTTAAGCCAGGGTGTGGGCGAAGTTTGAAACATTGTTTTTTAAGTTTCTTCAACACTTTTTCTTTATAAAATATACCAGTCACAGATTTTCTATTTGGTACAACCAGTTGCATAATAGGACCACGTTTATCAAAGAAAATAACAAACATTGCTTTCTTAGCACTGATAAATCTTTTGGCAACTGTGGGGCGGCGACAGCTTTTGGTAGCGCATATTTTGTTGTTAATTTTTCTGGTAGGCTCGAAAAAGTGTACCCATGTCTCATCTCCAGTAATAATGTCAGAAAACTGCTTTCTTTGATATTTTGGAAAACATTTTAAGCAGTTTTCTGGCGGTTTCAAGTCGGACACGCTTTTGCTTGTCTGACAACAAATGAGAGTTCCATCTAGCTGTAATACGTCGCATTTAAAAATTACGTTTTGGAATGTGGAATACGCTTGCGGCTGAAATAACAACTTTACTAGCTATCTGATGAACAGTTAGTCTGTCGTCAGACTTAACCACATCACATACTTTGTTAACCATAATACTAGAAGTAGCACTACAAGGACGTCCCGATTTTGGTGCATCATTAATGGAGTCACAACCGCTTTTAAACTTCTTAATATACCTCGTGAAGGTGGCATACGACACTTCATTATGTCCATGAACAACACACAATTCGTCAAAAATCTCCTTCGCTGATACGCCAAGCTCGAATTTCAGCTGCCTTTACACTTCTCTTGCCAACCATTTTACTATAGTATCAATGACTATATGTTGCTTTTATCACTGTATTAGCGATAATACTGCATGTACACCTGTAAACTTGGTATGTAAGTGTAGAGAATGGATGTCTCGCTACATCGGTACAATTTTCACGAAATCCCGTGCAAGGTGAGGCCGCACGATAATCAGTTGCATTACTTTTGAAATGCCCCTCGTATATGAATGTTATAACTGTGATAAAAATACACTTATATTTGTATTGAAGAAACTTCTACTACATGTCCGGATTATCGTAGATTTAGCGTCAATCGTCCCTCGTGGCGATGGCTATATAAACAGGGTTATCTTTCCTCTGTACTGAGTTATCTGGCATTACGTCGCATCGTACCGACTATCTTCGACTGTACTCCGACGCCAGGATCTTCAAGCCGTTTATATAACGATTATGTTGGTTGCTGTCCTTATGACGGATAACTCAGATTTACTAGCAAAGACATTGCGTCTAATACTCACCATCTATCAATGTCATGACATTTTTATCAATATATGATAAAGTGCATTCAGTTCTTACTGTTTGCAGTTTCATGGTAGATTTATCAATATATGATAACAGTTCATTCAGTTCTTGTTATCTGCAGTTTCGGTAGTTTAAACAACATCTCATATATGACCTTCCGTCAATCCCAAAGTAGCAGTTATATCTCTACGTAATCCTCGTTTATAATATAAACAATTACTGACCAATAAGTGTTAGGATTGTGAATATCAGACTAAACATCCATAAAATTTAATAACACATATTAATCAATTCTAACACGATGAATTTCAATACTTCATCGTTAACATGATATCAACAGCTCAAAATACGTTCTCAGATCCCTTGGCCTATATTCTAACAAAACAACTCTCAATACCGTCCCGCGGATGTGAAATTGAAGTACAACTTTACTTAGATCTGATTACGTCAAAATATATCTACCAGATATTTAAATAACTCAACCATATACAACATAATATAAAATTCACATACCCGTCTGCCGTTATGTATAGAACAGTAACACTAGCTGAATAAATATCGTCACAACGATTCAGTAAAGATGTGCTCTGCTAGACTGAACGAAGTTTCCATAATAAAGTCAGATATATATAGTAAAATACTTTACATACCTTAGTGAATTTCGTGCAAATTATGAATTAACAAGTTTCAATATATCGTACGATGTGTAATTCTACGCTATTAGGCTCAATGTAAATTTAAATTAGTTTTACAAATAATAAACCCATTAAATTGTTCTCACTTTCTGAATACTTAATGGATTTTGATGAATTAAACATCATAATGATACATTCTTTAATTCAAAAAATGAATACGTTAAAATATCTTAAAAACGTTACTCCTATCGATCTATCGATACGTTTTAACAAACCAACGCTACCTGCTCGAGATATAGCCTATATCATTCCAATAGACATGTAATAGTATGACAATACTAAGTTAGGCCACAACAGCTTAACTATTTTGTTACAGTGTTGTTGTTGTTGTTGTATTGTGTTTAGCGTCCTTTTTCAACACATTTTGAGTCATAATGCAAGCGGTGTCTACCTGAGACAATATTCTGTGCGCTGCCAAACTGCAGTATTATGCAGTAGACACCCAGTCACATTATACTGACACCGATTTGACCCAGTGAGTGACCCGGAGGAAGGTTCTTGTACTAGTGTTTGGTATGACGCGGACGGGGATCGAACCCTCGACCTTCCACATGCGAGGCGAACGCCCTTGAAAATATACATTTTTAAATATCAGTTTTCAATTTCAAATATAAATAAATTTTTAACTTAAATATTTAAATAAATAAAATAATGCAATTGAATGTCTTTGGTATATTGTGATTAAACTGACCGGAAATATTTAGTTTACTATATTTTGTATATTTTCCTATCATTTCATATCATGTGATCCAAATACTACATATTATACATAAGTCAAGTTACTCTTTGGTTTTCACGGAAAATAAAAAAAGACAGTGTATATAGGATCTTACATGAGTGGGTAGTTATTACTGACGTAATAAAACGAGTTGGTTAAAATATATTACACGAATCTTTGCCGAGCATTATATCATTTATTTCGAAACGAGTTTAATAAATTTTATAATAACTGAGCACGTTTCATCACATAACTCAGGAAAATTTTACATTTACCATTTATTTAACAGATACCTCTATTGGGAACGAGAAAAATCGGACATATTAGTTTTCGTGAGTATGACGCATCGTCTCGAAATAACGCATTTTAACCAAATCGACGTAATTTATATATTTGGGCAGGTCAGAAAGTACTTCGGCAATTTTCGTACGAGAGCCGAGGTGTACAAAAACAATGAGCGATGAATCGGAAGTAATATTACAATAGCTTATCATAAAAAATGTATCATTGGTTTATTACACTCCTGCATCATAAATATGTGATAAAACTAAGAATGCAATAAGAAATTTGTTTAAATTAAATTGATTTACTATGTAACCCACTTATTATGTCAGATAAATAGCTTTTGACATGATAACACAGTTTTCTGTTGTTTTGATTCAATCCCGGTGTTGAATTAAAAGGCATTAAAACGGCAATTGATTGATTGATTGAATATTTAGCGTCAGTTTTATGCCATCGAGTGTTAACAGACAATCAGTGAACCTAAACACTGTTTCCTGGGATGTTAACCAGTACTCAAGAACATCCCATCTCCTTCTTAAGTAAAACATTACTTTCCCACTTGAATTAGTGGTGAGAGACGAATGATTTGTCAAATTGTACTTACCACTTACTATGGGAAATAGCTGAATTTAACCTTTATACATATACATATTTCCGTTGAATGAGACGTAAACCAGTTAATACCACACTATAGTTTATAGTTACATGGCATAAAGTTTTAGTTTGAAATACTTCAAAATGATACAGGTAAAAATTGTCTTTAAGACTCGGCAAGTATATGCCAAAAATTCGTACATTTGCATCAGATACACAACATTAAAATGAGAGGTTACAGATCTTGAGACTGCAGCATTATGTTTAGTATTGTTTGGCGGGTATACTGAAGATGGGAAAATAGTGGGATAGGGTGCTCCCGTTAACCAGGTTAACCAATCTCCCACTATCGTATTTGACTTTTGATCGTTTCAAGGCGGTAAGCCCTGTTGTCGTTTTTTTTTTATCTATGTATGCAGTATACTTATTTTTCAACTGTTCCTTATATAGAAATGCTGCTTTGTATGTTGTGTCCTTAGAATGCTGGCTATATATATTATTCTTGTTTGTCATAGCATATACATAGAATATACATTGAGCCGAAATATAACTAGTTTTTAACATACACAACGGATAAATTAATCTGTTGATGAAAGAATTGCAACACAAATAGACTGTGTATATTTATTTTAGGTGTTTTTGGCTTAGAAAGTTAAATATGGATAAACTTTCATAATATAACAGGGAGTTTATCAGGACAAAACACTATTTATGTCTTTCATCAAAATAAATTAATATAGATAAAAAATATCTAAGCATCATTAATTAATAAACACCGAATGGTTTCGTATGTCCAATTTTCCAAAAAATGACAAAATCGAGATTTGAATTTCAGCGATAAACTTGAAACTAAATACTCATTCTTAAAATAGAAAGCACTAATTACTGTTTAACGAGGTTCATATCGTCATCCGGAAACTTTCTCATATCAATATAACCTAGGCGCGTAGGCAAAGTTAGGATATCCTTTTATAAATATTATTTTGGCTTGTTTAAGTAGATATCCTTCTGACAATATGGGATCAGTGAATATATATAGGCATGCTATATTTATAAAAATATGTTTTTAACCATTTAAAAAGATGGAAAAATCCTGATAACATCCCTTTAAACATAACCAAAATTACAAGAAACTACACTAGAATAACTAACCATTTTACTAACTATTTCATTAGTTTTATAAATATATCATAACATGGTAGTTAAATCAGTATATAATAACAGCGCATTTATTTCTTACCCTCTATCACATTTCATAATAGTTCTATCAGTATATAATAACAGTGCATTCATCTCTTAGCAACATCTATTTAATCTCGCGCTAGCGTATACAGCTCTACATATTTCAACATTATACAATATAAATATCAACAGACAAATTCTTTATCTATTTGCTTTGCAAAAACACATAATAAACTTGACACAATTTAATTAGATATGTTAAACTTGGTTGAAAATATATACATTTTATCTACAAATTACGTACATATACATATATTTAATATACAGGGATACATAACAACAGAATTCAGAAGAAAGCTATTTCAAGCTTGTACAGAGTCTCTCTTTTGAATATCTTACAAGGAATAATCAACATGTTACAAATGCAATGAAACCAAACTAATTACTAGACAAAGGGATAATAAGCAATACATATGAACAAGTAACTTTATCGTTTACAGTTGCAGCTGATCGGGTATGTATTTAGGCTGCGGCGTATATGACGCTTGAACTACTGACAGCTGTGTATACATGTACTAACGTTGATCAATACTTGCAATATATGACTTAAATTATTTTACAAACAATATGTGAGGAGGAATAAAGTGGAAAGGGGTAGTTAAAGTAGATAAAAACAGGAAGGAAGGGAGCGTTGTGATCACAGAATGTCTATTGAGGTGTTGTGGGTCACTCTTACACTTCAAAATGCCGATTTTCAATACTTCATTATAAACACAATATAAACAACAAATATATTCCCAGATTCCTCGGCCTATATCTTATCAAACAACTCTAAATATTGCGGATGTGAAAATAAAATCGACTCATTTTAATCTCAATATATATCAACAATTTATACAAAAATATATTTAGAACTGCTTATGTCGAAATATAGCTGTCGGACATTTAAATTACTTCACTGTAGAAAGCATATTATAAAAAGTACACTCAGATACCGTATGTAGGTCTCACTTAAGATTCTTACGCCCAAAAAAAATAAAGCTGTGTAAAGCGGTTGGGCATTTTTTTATTTTTTTATTTTTTACATTTCTTTGTGCATATGGGACCGTTTGAGCATTTTCATGATTTCTACCAAGTTTGGATGACATTGGGGACTGTTTGATGAAACTATTTTAGTTTAAAGATGCGTAGTGATACATTGCGACAAATGGGCAGAATTGACAAAATTGAAGAGATGTCATCAAACCATCGAAACTGTGAAAAAGCAACCTGGTCAACCCCATGTTGTTGCATAATTGGACCAACAGAGGACTATCTATGGTAACAAAGCACTTTCAGAACCATTGGTACTGTTTCCAATGTTCAAGAAGTACATTTCTCTGTATGTAGAACAGTACACAATTAATTGTTGTGTGAGACGTGTAGTGGTCAAGTTATAAAGTTGTACATTCTATCACGACGTTTCCGACTGATGGAATTACCCAACTGACAGGAGATTTAAGTTTTACCCGTCTATATATACATGTACAAAACCACCACATACCACAGGTGATACACGAAACTCATGGAACTGACTTGTCATCCGATATCGAATAATGCAGCACTGCAAACAAAGTCTAAAGGTAATATATGATTAGTTTTACAATATTAAACTTTTTCTAAAATGTTCAATACTCAACGGATTTTTATGAAATAAACGTCAACATGACTTATTCTTTAACCGTAAAACGAATATGTAAAATACATTTTTATACCTATCTATCTAGCAACAAGTTTAAGAAACCTATGTTATTTGACCAAAATATGTAACTATACAATGTACTACTTGCTTAGTTTGTTACATAGGAATGACTTATGGTGAGATACTTGTGAACCTTAAAGGACTAAATACATGTATTTATCTCTGTTTTGTCACATTTAAATAACTATTATTTTCCTTCTCTGTATTCTATGATAAACGTCTACATATATACTGATAGGAACAACTTACTCGCCACCTAATATTTTATGTACCTGACATTTCATATATTTTCTCAAAATATATTAAAATAATTTCTTTGATATTTAAACTTGAATAAGAAAAAGTATTAAGGGTATGCGAAACTAAATAAGTCTGTTAATGTCGAATACAAATTTTGATATTTCTTCTCAATACAATGCTGAGTATATTGGAATTACAAAAATGGCGGGTTAGCTGTTCTGTTCAGTTTCAAACATCTTCATTTGACAAAGTTACATGCGGAAAGACAGTTGTTACCATATTCCGTCTGAGGTCTTCCTCCACTAATAAAATTGGATATGTCATATATCTAAAATGGCATTAAAATAGTTTAAAAGTAGTAAGAGGATGGCCCGTTGGTTATATTTTAGTTATATGGGTCTATAACTATAATGTAGCCTCGTAAGAAAGAGCGATGTCAGTGCACCGCACGTAAACCGGGTTTATACTAGCAGTGTTGCTATTGACCATTCATAGACGGGAGCCACTGTTATCGTCTTTCCTATCTGTATGTATGGTACTGAATTTTAAGGTTTCTTTACACAGTCATCATATCTATTTTATTGGAATGACTGTGTCCGACGTCTTCTGCTATACATAGTTTTTAGCCGGGCTTTATGTCAAAGTCATAGCCCTGCTTATGTCGTCGAACTTTGCAGTGTTGATCACCGCAAACATTCTCATACGCGATAAGGACTACTTTTTATTCATTAGATTTTATTTTTTCATGTTATTGATATAAGCAAGCAAAAGCAAAATTAATCAAACAATAAAGATAGATTGTGGAAATTGTGTTATGTCATTTTCAAAAAGAAAATGTTCCTTAAAATAAATCAAACGCTACAATAACATCATTCACATTAGGAGTGCTCATGAATATTTAAGACTGGCTATTTATACTGTCAAGTTCTCTGATTTTTGTAGCGAATGGGATCAAAATCAAATTAATCCGTTTTTAATGCGTCAGCATAAAATTGATCAAAATGTATTTTTGTAATAAAATAAAGTGAAAATGAGGTCATTGTTCCGCTAGTTATCCATTCCGCGGTGACAGCCCGATCAACATACATGGAAACAGTACAGGTTATGTAGTTGTTTTATTTTCAAAATGTACGTGTTCATTGAACAAATACCATTAACTTAACTAACTGCGTGCCGGGCTCTTGTTGGCTTCAATTGCTCACGTAATCACTTCAAACGTATTTTGATATGTTGCATTTGTTTTCATTTGACATACATGTATTTGAGGCAAACAACTGGTTTGAAATAAGAGCAAAGTCACAATATAACAAAGGCAATTTGTTTGTAGCGTGAACGAAGATTAGAACAATGCCCTGGAGTATCTACGTGCTTCATTACGGTTTGCACAATTTAATACCCAATTGCGTTTTTCTATTTAATTTGCAGCACAAACATTTAATAAAAAGCGCTCCATCTTTTCAGCGTGTCTGCGTATGGTAATGACAACGAACGTCAGCGTATTTTTTTTCTCTAGCGATCTTCTATTTTTGTCTTAGTCTGAAATTGTGATGATTGCATTGGTCTCGAAGCACTGATATAAAGGCTGGGTGAGGTAAGAACTCATTTTGATAATTATCATTATATAAAGTCAAGTTATAAAAATATGTATATCTTCATAACATTTCTCTATCTTGAAAGTAATGTCAAAGGATAAAGTAACAATAATTTGTTCTTCAAGCGTTATCTCCTACTACAAATAAACACAATCAAAGTATTGTGTTGCAGTCATTATTCGCCACATAATGTATCGAATAATGATAAAGCGTCCTGGTTAATTCAAGTATATCATGCAATATTTATATTTGATCCTTGTAGCTACTGAGATGTTACGTGAGGAATGTCAGTCAATACGAAGAGCATTCACTACATTCTGTCACTAATGGCCTACCGTAGAAACACTGTTGCTTAATAATATGAAAAACTCGTGCAATTCTTTTGGGAATGTTTATTGAATACACCTGCGATTTCTCAATTTAATCCGATTATAATTGACAAATATATGCATTTTTGAATTATATACACTCATAAATAGTGGCTTTATTACAATATCATGATGAAACCTGAAAAAAAAAGTATAAATAAGGGCTAATATTGAAGCCCGAGTTTCTTTGCAGTTATCGCCAAAATAGATTTATTCCGAATTGATTCGGCATAGCCTGCAAGAAGATAGTCTAGGCATTTCAGAAGGCACCGTACATCATATTTTGACTAACTGTTTGAAATTAAAGAAGCTTTATGCTAGATGGATCTCCCACTTGCTGACACCTGACCAAAAGGCCAAGCATTTAGATCGTACCATAATAATATTTCTGACTCGGACAATAGTCTTGTTCACTGTTGGAGGGTTCTGCACTTACAACAATGATTGCCTTATATCATGGAGGTTGATCACAGGAGACACATTATACCACTTTGTGACCTCACTGACTCACTTGGGTTGAGATCGGTCATGGACATGAATACTACTGAGGATTGACCGGGGTATTCGCCGTGTGTATTAATCACTTGCATAGCAATCAGCTCTACTAAGACTGTTAAATGCGTTATGATTCGTTAAAATACATGGCCATAAAGGGGGCGGGTCTTGTTTCCTTCTATATGGCTATATAGTTAAAACTTCAATTTAAATCTCAATCAGGTGAGCGATATAGGGTTATCATGGCCCTTTTGTTATATTCATTATTACAGCAATTGTTCCCATGAATCATGTCATGACAATATTCTTACAATGTTCGTATTTCTAATGGTATGTTTTATGAATGTTAATATTGCCTGTGGTATTCAAGTCTTGTTTTCGTTTTCGTTTTTTTATACCTTACAAATAACATTATGATATATGGCACAACCAGTCTCGTAAATCCATAATCAATACAATCATATGTATATATGAGGTAATAAGAAACGATATAGCATACAGAAAACGTACGTAGCAGTCAAAGGCGTATCTACTAAAGCACCATTAACGCAATTACTATTTGGAATACGTTTTATACAATACAATACACGCGCAGGTAAGACGTGACATGAGGGTCACCAAAGAGAACGATCAATAGAAAACAGATGCGACAAGGTATCTCAACCCTTGTTTACTTGAAAACCCAGTCTCGCTCTCCTCTCTCCGTCGCCACATTAAATGCCGAGATAAAGGACGGGTATGTTTATGAGGGTGTTATACCAAAAACTCTGTACGGTAACATGTTTTGTTTTTTTTCTGATATTGCATGAACATATATTAAATTTAAATACTGGGAAGTTTTGTAAAATTAATATCCATAGAAAAAATGACAAAAACTATATAAATTGTCCTTAAAGTATGACCTTGATCTTCAATGTACAGGTCGTCTTGGTCTTTACGCGTTACATGCGGTCATGTCATGTTGATCATTTGGGCCGAGTGTTTCTGAAATCCATCTTTGTATAACAAAGTCACATGTTGAAATCAAAGGATAACAAGCCATTTTGATACACTAAGAACGAGTATAGTACATGTATAATATAAATAAAGTTTAAATTCAAAGTAATTTATATACATGTATATCGGTATATTCTACACATTAAATAAACATAAATAGCGAAAACTCTATATATAACTAATATGAATATGCTATGAAGAAAAACATCCACAATACTTCAAATGTTAGTTTCATCTCTTTACCCTTTGACATACTTTGTCTCTCTGTAGTTGTGACACATCACATTGGTAATCTGACGAGTGCTGCTGCGCCAGCTATTAGTGAAGCAATTTCGTGAAAAGAGTGTGCCATTTTTGGCACAAACATAGAGCAAGGTCAACTGATCATTTTAACACCAATATCCACTTTCAAAATGGCGGATAAACCAAGATGGCCAACATGGCCGCCAAATATAACGAAATCCCTCTTTGTCTTTATATTTAGAGTAGTTAATGATATTTGATAGCTCTTTATGACTTATGTTATCAAAACATATCTATATGTGTTGAATTTAATATTTTTTATTACGAAAGAAGATTTAAAAATATAAAAATATGCAAAATGTAGACTTAAAATCTTAAAAAATAACAACAATTTTTACAATTCTTATATTCTATTATAATATTGTCATAGATATTTTACAAATTAAAAGTAACACTTTACAAACATATAAAAATAAAGTTTCTAATCATACAGATCAAAACATTGTATTTATGTGCAAAATACGGTGGGTGGGGTAAATCAATATTAAATGTATATAAATACTGATATGACCCATATTTACATTATTAAGCGTAATTTACCCTGTAAATTTAACAAAATGTGTGAGTGATAAGAAAAAATAAATGCCGGTATGTTTTTATTGTTTTAATGCTTTGCTGTACTTATTCAAATAATTTCTATGCAATGCAAGTATTAAAACTCAAATGATAAATACAGCCGACACATGTATCTACACATGTATAAGTTAAGGGGGCTGGTGTTAATTGTGTTTTTTGTCTCAAAACTATCAGTTACAAGTTGTTGCTTATTAATTATTTTATAAATTTAGAATTCAAAAGCATCATTAGTTTCATGATAAACTTTTTTAACAGAGTGCAGAAAAATCATAGTTGTTTTTTCACACGCCAATATGTTGGATCAGCTACATATTCAATCATTTACAAATACGCCTTTCTACCTCAATCTGTTCAGTCTGTTCGTCAGTCAGTAAACATCACTGGGCGTCAGTAAACCATTTCAATCTCGAGCAAACTACCTTTATTGTTTGTGACCAGCCTAAAACAAATTCAATAAAACTGACCAGGTACATTCGAAGATACTAACATTGATTATTGTTTGGAAACCTTCACATTGGGACGGCATATTTGAATAATCTTGGCAACTCGCTCATAGGTAATGATGCATTAGTGCTCTTGATAGGGCAGATACTGTATCAGAAGACCGGGTCATTCCTAAAGGCCACCAACATAAAAGAACACGTTTCGCCTATCAGCTGACTGCTTGTACATTTCACATACGTACGTTAAATGATTTTTGATTAAGGAACCAAAATACAGATGATGGCCGAAGTAAACATTGTTCTTGTTGTTTGCATCAAGAAATTTTAACTGATCTGTAACCTTGAAGTTCCGCCAGGTCGCTGTTAGAAGGCAACTTCAGCTTAACAAAATTAATGTTTCTTGTTGAATTTTTACTTTGGTTTCTTGTTGAAATTTATAACATGATTTTGGTGGACGGGATAGCAAAACAGTTTGCAAATGGCAAATTGATGTGAACAATAAACACATTGTTATTTCCTTGAGTACAATCAGACCAGCCATATGAATACAATAACACGCTTGTAAGATACTTCTTACTTCTGGATATATTGCGAGATGGGGAAAGCAGTTAATAAATTTTAGATGTCGCTGAAAGATAAATAAAAACTAACATAGAGAACAGAGCAAATGTTCAACATCATAAACAGGTCAAACTTTTAATGTGTTAAAGCAAGGCCTAAAGTAAGTGACATTTGTGTGACTATGGGAGCGATGGGCAATCTATTTGTAAAACACTCTGGAGATATGTTGGTATTTGGCACAGGCAATGATATAGGTTTAGTTTATAACAATTTATAAAGCTAGACTGCGAAGTAGGATCAGAATTTATATGAATCATTCTGGAATCCCTTTTCTTTCGAGGTAGAACCAGAGTTGATTTTGAGAGACCAGAAGATCGAGTTTGGATTCGAACTCTGGCATAAGTGGCCAATCAAGAAAATACTACCCCGCTTGTCAAGTCATATACGAAAGGCAGATCTTGCCTAGTTTTGAAGAAACAACACGAGTTCCTCTCCTGGGCATTGGATCAAATCTGTCCTTCAAACAAAACCCAGTGTACAACTTAGAAAACACAATAACTATGTTATTCTTTGTGACACATATTAAGTGAAATCCAAAACCTTGAAGATATCCCAATATTCAGTGCTCTACCACTGAATCACGCGCTCCACAAGTGATTTGTATTCGTCCCAACCAGTACTATATCAAATATAAACGAGTCCTTTAAGGCATTTTTCAAACATAAAAGTGACCAACCTTTATATCGTCAGTTCAGCTATAACTCACCAAACGAACCTCTTATCAGGTCTTTTTCTATAACCACTCCAAGCCCGTAAAAACAGATTTGGAAAAAGTATGGAAACCAATCAGGTCGTCTCTCTAAATGCTGGCAAAGGGTATTTCAAAAGATGTAAATGTACAAAGTATCGTGAACATCATAATAATATACAAGAGTAGATGTTGGATATTTCTAAAATTTAATCTTTAATTAGTTCAAGCATTGACTGATGCTTGTACATAATGTCATATTGATTTACCCCAACCACTTTTAGTTGCATATAGATACAAACCTTTCCTAAGCATTATTTTAGGAATTTTGCATCTTGTATGTCCAAGCATTCTTTTTTGTAAAATTCGATGAAAAAGTCCAAAAGTATAAAATAATATATAAATAATAGAAATGATTACTAATTTTTATCTTCCTAGCCATAAGTTTGCATTTTTCTGTCTAAAAATAATTTGCCGCAATAAATTAATTAAAATGATTAAATATAAGTATAATTTGGTAACATTAGTCATAAAGAGTTAAAAAATGTCATAAAATAATGTAAAAATAAGGACAAACGTGAAAATTGTAAAATTTGACAGCCATTTTGGCGGCAATCTTGGATTTTACGCCATTTTGAAAGTGGATCTCGGTGTTAAAATAATCAGTTAACCTTGTACTATGTTTGTGCAAAGTTTGGTGCTTTTCTAAAAAAAGGCACAATTCTCTCAATATACAGCACCGTATTGTTTAACACCATGCACGTGTTTTCTAAAACGTATCAGCTTTAAAAGAAATAAACAATACTTAGTACAAATCAAATACAGTCATATAATTTTTTTTTTCATTACAAATACAAAATCGCTGTATAAAATATAACACCATGCACGTGTTTTCTAAAACGTATCAGCTTTAAAAGAAATAAACAATACTTAGTACAAATCAAATACAGTCATATAATTTTTTTTTTCATTACAAATACAAAATCGCTGTATAAAATATTTCAGTATGGAACTGATAAGGTCTTATACACTGGTTTCATATGCTATTGTCTGTATGATGCTATTTATGCATGAACCGTTTGTATATTAGTACAGATCAAAATAAGACCCGTGTTATTCAATAAATCGTTTAACTTGACTTGATATCTTTTAAAAGACTCTAAACGTAAAAGCATGCAGAAACATTGATCATTTTCATTATCAATTTAAATATTTACTTATTATGCACAAGGGCAATGTAGTTCTCGTAAGTGTTTGTGTAAAATACAAGTATTGTGTATTGCTATAAGAAAATATATCTTTCAATAAATAAATATTTACTATTAGAGAGAAATATTATTTACAGATGGCATATAATTGAGATCTATATACGGATTTAAAACTAATCCATCAATACATAAATTGCATCAGTGCGTGGTCTGTACGAAATGAAGGAGTTATTGGAAATTGCTAAACACATACTTTGACTAAGCACTAGTTATGAAAAATATTCATTTGATGCAACTATGATCTATTTAAGTATGTGTACAGACCGTTATTTTCATTTTAATATGTGGCAAGAAGGACTGGTGTATATTGAAGTAAATTTAAAACATTCAAATAAATTATTTCCTTCTTTTTCAGAAGACAAAATTGTGTATCTTGCCGAGGTTTGTAAAATTCCATTGTAACGTGGTTCCATCATTTTTTATACGAATATTATCCATACTTGATAGTCGGGATTTAATTGACCTAATTGATATAGTGGATGGAGCTTACTCGCTTAACGGATGACTTTCCGTCTGTTAATAAAATAGTCACAGTCAAGTTGTGAATTAGTAGCAGTAACCAGATCGTTTTGAATTTTACTGTCTGTATAAAGATGTATAACAGGTGTTTGATATTCTTAATTAACATGCTTGTTTCTGTTTCTAATCATATACCTGTCTTACTATGCATTGCTTTAAAACAAAAAAACATATATTGAGTAAACTATTTTTAACAATGAGCCATAACATAAAATTGGTAAGAGGAAAAAAATATTAGTACCATTTCTCAAATCTTTGGTACGACTCGAACAGGTATCGAATTCACGACCTTCCACATTCGAGGCGAACGTTCTACCCCTAGACCACCGCTGCAACTATTTTAATACCATTGAAACATTTTAAATCTGAAGCTAAACCTAGTTGAAAACAAACAGTTAGTTAGTGTTGCAACATCGTCGTCAATAAATACATATATGATGGAATGTATATATTACAAAGATTACGTTGCGATAGTAAATCCATAGTGCAATATCCAATCTGGCGAATAGGATTATATGATTGTATGTACTTCCTAGACGGATATTAGTGTCTGATACAATAATACATACATAAGTGCCATCGGTCATTTTATGCAAGTTAAAAATTACCGATGCATTCTGAGATTCCACAGGGAAAGTTAAATAGTCCTTTGTCTAAACCACTAATTGCTCCAAGTCGTTCGTTCTCCAGTGACTATTAACCTCATTTGAATGTGATTTATGTTTTTTCCGAAATTGCAACAAGGCAAAAGTCACTGGTGAAGAGTTTTCATTGGCTTGTTACATGAACCCATAGTGTTTTTTCTCCCGTATATTCAGAGTTTGTTTTTTAAATGTTTTGATGTTCTTATTATACATACATGTAAATAGAAACACATTGTTCATAACACAATAATAGGGATCAGTAGTATGGTAAGATGCACACCTTATATTAACATTTTCCTTCAGACTATGTTTATATATTCTATCAATATATAATATAGCCGTTCACTATGATGATATTACTTTTTAAATAGTATATATATAATAATTGTTTGTTACATAATTATAAAACTTATAACTTTATTTCTAATAAGTAAGTGTTGTCTAAATGGGCAATATTAAAAGTGAAATAAAGTGTTTGTTTATTATAGTGTCACCCCTATTGAAAGGACAAGCCACAATGGGCTTATGCAACACCTTTATGCTGTACACAGTAACTTCCCGAAAGCTATCATTGCCAGACGTCATGCTGTAAGACATTCGGTACCCCTCAATTTATCTAGCTGCTAGGTGAGCAACCGGCCGCATCAGAAAAACATCCAAGTGCTTCCACCAGGATTCGAACCTTCGACCTTCCCGCTTCCGAAGCGGCTGCCTTAACCACTAGGCCACGGAAGACGGAATATAAATATAAAATGCATACATGTAAATATAACAATAGTATGGATCAGTCGTATGCTAAGATGTACATTTTTATATTAACAAAAATTCAGTTTTCATCTGCACCATCACTACTTGTTTGCATACTCGAAGTTCATTGTATTATAAATTATGTAAAAACAGTTGATGCATATCATGAGAGGTAATACTCGTATGATTATATCATAAACAATGTTTAACTTAAAATTGCGCATTTTTTCAGGTAAAATGTCCAATTTATAATGCAAATGCTATATCGAGGTTGCCTTTGTAAAAACTAAAACATTTCAATATTTATTCATCCTAATAACTCAAATATGATAAAACAATTGACAATGAACATGCCTTTATAAATGACAAGAAGCTATGACAAAGAAATATGATTAATTTTTTTTAATTTTTTACTTTATGTTATAGTTTAGATAATAAAATCTTCTTCTGGGGTATATCATTCATATATCATCGGTCTGAGATAAAATTATATTGTATTGACATAGTCATGTAAGAAATGTTTGTTTAGTTTTTATCTCCCTTTTTAATAGTATTGCAGATATTGAACGACTGTCAGCGGCTCATCTAAGCATCGTCCCTGTGATTGGCTTAGTAATTACTCAGAACCTAGGCTCACCTTATCCTTACGCGTCACTGACACATTTCTATATAATTACATTTTAAGGCAGGAGACAAATCATATGACATATAATCACTGATACAGCTGACCGAACCTGTAGATTAGGAAAATTGAATGTCGAGTTAAAAAGAACATTTACTTTGGTTCAAACATTAACATTTTCTGTAATCAACATCAACAATCAACTCAGCATTGCTTCAACACCATCAAGTCAGACGGATGATTCATTGACATAAAAAGAGCGCACAACATATTGAAGTGTAGCAATGTGTAAATCAAATAGATATACCAATATAAATATTTCCATCATTTTCAAATCATAACAATCTTAGAAAATGTGATTCGTCTTTTCTTACATTATTTGATTTTTTTATTAGGGTTTGGTTACGTTTTTTTTCTTGAAACTGTACACAAATCTATGATCAGTATATCAATGTGAAGTTCATCTGCACGTGTCCTCATTGCGTTCCGGCTTCAAGCGGAGATACATCCCTTTCAATATTACCAATGGTAAATCTTGTCAACACTACTCTTAAATTGTTAAACCGATTGTATTCAGACTAAATCACGCTTTCTGTTCTGTCGAGCTCTACATCTTACATACTTATGACAATATTTCAAATTAGATTTGGAAGAGTTTATGAACTTATGATCGTTATACTGTCAGTCAGAACAATATCGACTGAGCTATCCGGCTTCGGTTATTTAAGGAAAACAGCGAATATATTTCATTACATTTAACTAATCTTTTCATTTGCTTCAGTAACTTGTAAGCTCGACAATAATTTACACTCATTTGACCCTTATAAGCCAACGGTTGTCTTTTTAAACAAGTCAAATTATTATACAGAAAATGAATTTTCTAGCTTGACTAACGTTTGATCAAAACACTATGAAACGAATTACATGATTTTATTTTGATTGCAATATAGTCCGCCATGCTTAATCTTGGTTCTGCGATAATATTCAGATGTTTATGTATTATCATATTATATGATATATAATATGACCTGACTGTTCACATTTGGAATTTTTTATATAGACGACGAACTGTATAGTTTAAGTCTGAATAAAAGTATGTTCTGTTCTGTATTATCAAGCAATATAACTGCATTTATATAACAATAGTGTTTACAAAGATTCTACTTCATAATCTATAAGACCGCGGCGTGGTCTAATGGTAGAGCGTCCGCCTCGCATGCGGTAGGTCATTGGTTCAATCCCCGGCCGGGTCATACTAAATACTTTAAAAATGGTACTAGAAGCTTCCTCGCTTGACGCTCAAAATTTAGAGGAGAGTTCTAGGTCTGGTCGGCCTGGTGTCAGTATAATGTGACTGGGTGGGGTATCATAACATGTGTCTGCGGCATGATACGCCAGTGTGACAGCGCTTATAATACTGTCTCAAGTAGACACCGTCGCGATATGACTGAACAATTGTTGAAAGCGACGCTAAACACCATACAACAACAACATAATCTATATGTCTGTTATATATCCGCTTTTTCTCATCTAAGTGTTAGTTCAACATACATGATGCATCAATATTTTAACTACATCTAAAGAAGATTGGGCATCATCTTCCCAATGGTATGAATCTCATGCAAAGTGGTTTTCGTCAGATGAATCTTCGGCAAACATATTTCCGTATTTCCAATCTTCATATGTTGTCATGTTTTGTATATATATATTTAAGAATCATGTTTTTCTTGTACAAATGTCAATAGAACGTTTATACAAGTATATGTATGAAAATCATTTAACTGAACCGCATTCACGCGACAAATAGAATAGACAACATGTTTTTGTTAATCGTTCAGCGTTTGCGAGAAATAGAACTCCTAGAAACGAACGCTTCTGTATATATTGTGATTCGCAGGATCTAGAAGATGAATTTCATTTTATTTTGATTTATCCCTGCTATTTAGATGTAAGACAACAATGTATAGGCAACTATTGTTTTTAGTAAACCTAGTTTGTTTCGATTTATAGAATCATTACAGTCAGATAATACAAATACTCTTTTTAACCTAGCAAAATATATAAAATGTACTTTATTTATTAGATTGATAGTCGAACGTTGTCATACTCATTTAATTTCAGTACTCGACCACTGCTGTATGAATATATATATATATATATATATTTCTGTCTGTCTGTCTGTCTGTCTGTCTGTCTGTCTGTCTGTCTGTCTGTCTGTGTATGTGTGTTAGTGTGTGAGTGTGTTTAGGTCTGTCTCTGTCTGGATGTGACTGTGGGTGTGTGGGTGTGTATGTGTGTGTGTGTGTGTGTGTGTGTGTGTATGTGTGTGGGTGTGTGTGGGTGTGTGTTTGTGTGTGTGTGTGTGTGTGTGTGTGTTTCCACGTATGGAAATAAAATATATGTTCTGTTCTGTTCTTATCTTATTTACAGTGAAATATTAGAGATATATTTAAGAATAAATTGGCACATGGCCCCGATAGCTATGACCTTGTCATTGATTGGAAATTCTTGCTAAAATAGAAATGGCGCAGACAAAAGTAACTCATTGATATAGAATTTTCTATCGTCTTAACACTAAGGCGTTGTTCCACAATATTACATGTTTTCATGACATTAACCTACAAGTTATATGACATTAGACACATCAATCATCCTAAGTAGAAACGGTTAAATCGCTGGAATTTGAAAATGTAATGGAGCAGAACAATTCAAAGTTCTTTCATAAAACTAGACCATCGCCCACTTTCAAGACAACTATTGATTCATGATAAAGCAAACCAGTGTTGTTAAGAAGGGGTTTAACGAGTTCAATCTGACAAAATTGTGTCATGACAACCAATAAGCTTTTGTCGTATCTTGATTTTCTTTGAATAAAAATGTTTCCACGTCAAACGTTTATCAATCAAATTGTTTTTTTCATAATCTAAGATACTGGCCCATAATGTAATATACTTCAAAAAGAAACAAAACGTGACTGCTAACATTTGAGATAAACTATCACGTTACAATGGAATTTCATGCAAATATCGTAGGTATAACATTGGTAAACGAAATAGAATTCGTTTTCAACAACCGAAATTTGTCACTTTTACAAAGTTCACAATATCTTAGATACCTTTCAATGTTTAATTATCTACCAAACACTTCCATAACGGAATGACTTGAATAACCGTTATTAGTTTAAATGAGTTGCTATTAAAGAAAAAATCAATGAAAAGATAATTTTCGACATCTGAAAGTGATTTAAAATTGATACAATGATGAGCCTTGGATAAATGATGCAAATCGTTATTTATTGTTTGTATATAACCGTCTTTTATACGTTGAAAAATATATTTATAGACTCATTATTAACCAACATTTTGAGCTAACCATGCAGTACCAAACAGTAAATACCTAATAATTTCTAGAATACAGGTCGAGTACCAGACTAATTGATTCTAACCAAAATACAGTTGAGCATAATTATGTTATGTATAGAGGAATTCGTCCACATTCACTCAAAGCAAAGTAACTAGCAGTATTTTGGATAAATTTCACATATCATTTACAGAAACGGTGAAAACTTTATATTTTCTGAGTAGTCATATCCTAAACTTTAAACTCAGAAAAAAATCATTTTTACCATACAATCAAAAGCATAATTATAATAGAAATATATGTAGAGCTAAAATAAACAAAAGTTTTGATTGAAATAAAAAAAGCTGATGACGCTTTAGTTGCTTCGAATATTAGCTTTTCATTTGTTGGCGACCAATTTAGTTTATAATTATAATATGTTCCCTATATACCTTATACAGCAGTGCGTTTCCTATTTAAATGTATAGTCCAGTTGTCATTGGATTTTAAAATCTCGCCATCTTAAAATACATAAAAAATTGTTTTTTATCATTAATTTTCATTCATGAAGAATCGCAAAGTTATCCATTCAGTTTATCATATTGTGAAGACTACCTTGTGTACCACTCGCACTACATATATCATCATCATCAGCAAGCATCAAGGGGGGCAAGTGTTCAATATCAGCAAGATAAATACCCAAGTTACTATTAGGACGAAGAAAATAATCAATAAAAAAGGGAACTTTAATACAGCCTTGTCTGGTTTCCGATTTCACAACAAACATAATCTGTTAAAATAATTATTCAACGATTTTAGATTTAAATACAGTCTTTTATATTACAAAACAATTCCCAATGTTTCATTTTTATGTGCAAAGCTCCCTAACATTACGATGTTGAACACTATCAAAAGTTTTATGGAAATCATTGAAAATGCAAAAGAATCTATTCTTTTTCATCAAAGTGTTGTTGTTGTTCTTTAAATAATGGATTATGATAGATAATAAACAGTAGAATGTATTGTTTATATATATATATATGTTATTCTGAGATTATTAATAAAATTGCTCTATAAATATCTGGGTCACTAGTGAATTGGTGAGTTAAATAAATACATTTTTCCCATTTCGAAGGAAAAACTTCAGTCTCGAAATCAATTTTAGATAATTGAGAAAATGAAAATTATCATTGATTAACCTTATGCTCATGTTTAAGCAAATAACATCAGGTCATGCAGATCAACTTGAACGTAAACGATCAACAGAAGATCAAATCTCGTCATAAGAGAATGAATGAATAGGGTTTTACGGCGTACCAACACATTATAGGTTATTCGACGCCAACAGGAAGAAAGCTTCAAGGTTCACTCTACATGTACAAAAACAACAAATTAACATACAGATTTAAAAGAAATACACCAACAAATGAATATGCAGAATGAACCTAGAACCTTCATACCTGCAGAACTGCAGAGTTTCAGCAAATTCTATCGTATTACTCAAATTGTCGCTTCTTACACCATGCATGAGCCACAGTAGTCCTATTCTTGCCATCACTCATATGGCTCCCTGGAACCACACAGGGGTTGATAATTTAACCACAATAGTGAACATGACAAAAAATGAGGAAATGAACATGACACCCATTCGGAGGATTCCTACCCCTCTGCAGAGATCAGCAGTGATTCTATTCTTAACCAGAATCACGTGGGCTTCGTCATTAGAGATCTAATAGTTCAAAAGCCGCAGTTCATGTCATCATATATGGTTTATGTGGTTTATCTGCTGATGGTTATTACTGATACTTTGATCATTGAATAGGTCTTTAAATATTCAAATCATTTTGTAGGTTTAACAGCAGATAAAGGTTCAATATTGTGGTTGCTTTGCATTATATTATTCCAAAATCGGCGTTCATCCTTGCTCGAGTCCATGAATTTGGCGCGATTAAGAAAAATTAAAGATACCTTTTCATTTGTATTTAGAATGCTAAATATCCATATTAAACTAAAGTTTCTGAGTGCTTGACATTTGTTGCGTCGTTTAGCTTGCGTACACATGGAAGCACAACAGGACGGTTTGGACATGTGTTTAATGTTAGCAGACTTAACAACATTTATGGATTTTGCATGCACGCTCAAATAAAATGTGCATCAGTCTTTAATTTAAATTGACAATGAATCATTTATCATCATCATCGCGGAAAAATAGTTGACATATTGGTATTCTGGACACTGACTGGTATCACCAAACCATTATATTAAAAAAAGCTGGTCAATGTATGCCTTTTTTTATTTATAATTGCAGATTTGCAACAGTGGAGAATTTGAGCTCAGACACATGCTGTAGATTTTGTTTTGCTACTGTGTTTTCCCTATGGGAACAATAAGAGTGATGTGGGACGTTCATGACATCACTTTCGTGAATAACTCGTTAACCATTTTCAGTAATGGAAAATGAATGACGAATAGACCACATGTCTTGTATAATTCGCTTGAATACTGAAGTGGATAATGCTTATTGGCATCGTGCATATATCACGCAGCGTTTGATCAATATTGGTTGATTGAATACTTAGCGGCATTTTTATGACATCGAGGGCTAACAGATGATCATTTAACTTTTCACTGTTTTCTGGGATCCTGAAAGGATAACCAGTACTCGAGCACACCACGTCTCCGGAAGTAACTGATAACTTTCCCACTTAAATCAGCGGTGAGAGACGAATGATAATGAGATACAATGTCGTATATCAATCATCACGGAGACTGTTTCCGGACAAAAAGTGGGCCGGATTTAAACTCACGACACCTGGATTGATAGTCAGACGCGTAAACGGCCCACTGATCTCCAATACCATTGATAATTGGTAAAACATCGCCATAGATACAAATGTATAAAGATACGCCCAATATGCTTCTGAATATGATTTTAATATTAATGATGGTGTTGATTTATTAGATTAACCGAATTACTTTGAATTAAAAACAGTTTTTGGTCTATCTACAAATTGAGTTCATAGTTTTCGAATGACCTAGTTTTCGTTGCATTAATAACTATTATGAAAATATTTGACATTTTCTGCTTTGAGAGACTCATAAAATGCGTGCATATCGTTCGACAGACTTTTGTGCATTAAATTATATGTTTGCTATTAAAATCAAATGACAGAAAACAATACAATTATGGTCTTTGTATCGGTAGGTTTAATTACCATACATGTAACATAAAATGAATACCTGGGAGTGTGTTAATGTTTTAACTGAAACAATAGTTGCACATGGAACAAAATCAGAAAAGTAGAGCAGCCTTAATCGATTTTTACTAAACGCGAATTCGAATTTTGTCTATAAACTAAGCCTATTCCTTTTCACTTTTCACAGATACTAAATATTTACTAAACACAACTCACTTACTACATTGTGGACTGTGAACATGTCCATTTCATTAAAATTAGTGTAAAACATATAACAATGAGTAATAAAGAATATACAGTTGACTAGCGCAGTACTGAAACAGGAAGCAGGTCACTGCAGACTGCAAAATGTAGCTTATACTCGCAACGTCTATGATTTGTGTTCATTATTGTATTGGGAATTGAGAGAGGGAAATATTTATTGTAATTATTGTAGGTTTCCATTGATCCGATGTTAGAGACAAATATCAATCTTGTCAAGCCATATTGCACGAAAGTGTTGGCAGTAAACATAATACAGGATGAGGCAAGAAAGTGTCCTTATATGAAGACGTTTAGTAAAACATTTATTTAATGTATTGTGTTTTCAATACTTATTTGATTGCTCCTTTGAATATAAATGATCCAATGTGTATTGCCTACGATAAGTTTTTAAATATGCTTAAAACATTTAAAAGCGCAATTATGTGTGTATTGTATCAAACCTTGAAATAACATGAATGATAAACCAAGACAAATTATTCTTATCGTGTTTTCAGTTTTATTCCTTCATTGCCATTTCTTTAAAACAAAATCTTAACAAAACAATTGCGATCGACATATAGTGAACCGATGAAACTGATAGTAGATAAAAAGCAGATTCAATATTCAAAAACTTGTATTTAGTATAATATAAAATTTAATTTCCAATTTCCCTGTAATACACCCAAATAGACGTATAGGTTAGTCTGTAGTAAAAAGATGATACATACTTAATAACATCGTGCTTTCCTTGGTCTGGCTGATATACAATATACGCAGCAAGGTGTTCTTTTAACAGTCAAGATGACGTTTAGCTAACTAGTTGATGTAATGATTTAAGTAATATGTGTATAATTCTGATTTTAAAATATTTCAAAACAAAAATACCACTCTTGTTTTATTATACTTAATTTCCTTTCTAAATGTAATACATTTACTTATTCATAACATTTCGCTACACAGACTAATTCTTTATCAAGTAGCTTTCATACAGTGAAACATTAAACGTCCATACAATTCACTCAGTTTTGAAATGAAGCATTATACATTACTGTGTGTAACAGACAATACACTGTAATACAATACACTGTAAAACTCTGTAATACAATACACTGTAATACAATACACTGTTATACAATACACTGTAATACAATACACTGCAATACTATGTAATACAATACACTGTTATACCATATACTATCATTTATTACAGAATAATACGATACTCAGTAATTTACTGTAAATCAATAATCTGTATAACAATACTGTGTTATACAATATACTGTAAAACAATAATCTGTATTTCAATACTGTGTTATACAATATACTGTAATACAATACACTGTTATACAATACTCTGTAATACAATACTCTGTAATACAATACACTGTAATATAATACAATGTAATACAATACACTATACTACAAAACCCTGTAATACAATACTCTGTAATACAATACTCTGTAATACAATACATTGTAATACAATGCACTGTAGTGCAATATACTGTAATACAATACTATGTAATACAATACAAGCTGATCTAACTTATATTTACTTATATTACCATACATTTTGACTGTGGTATTGTGTTACAATTAATTTAATAACATGTAACTAGGTATCAGTATTAGTATTCCTTATTTTAACTCAGGTACCATCGCATATAAATACATGGTGTAACAACATGAGACATAACACATTGGATTTTAAGTTTAGAGTTGGGGTAATAGTACAGTAAACATTGTATAACACTTTATATCCTCTCTGAGATTGTAAGGTCACCAAAATTTACCAACCCGATACTTTATTCTAAATGATTTCACTGATACATTTTTTTATCTAATCTTTGATTAACACAATACTTCATCACAACTTACAATATCACAATACTTTATATTTCAACTTCTGCCTAACACAAATTAAAACAAAACTATAGACGTATTTATATTTCTGAATCTGACGCACATGTACTTTTGACATACGATCCTGTAACGTAGTTATGTTGCCATAACATCGACATTAATCGCTGGCCCAAACTCCCGATTGTCTCCCCATATCCTGTAGGTCGTGCTTACTTTACACGCAGTTATTATTTAATGTCTGTATACATAATTCTACTAGATTATACCCTTAATAAGTTTCCAACTCAAAATAAATATATGTTCCGTACACCGCTTTAAAAACTGACGTACGTAGAATGTCTTCTACTACAATTGTCATAGTGTGACTTCTGTGTTACCCTCAATGGAATAAAATGATAATTTAAATCCTTACAAAACTTAACAGAAAATGACAATAAAGTGATAAGTAAACCTACCCATATACCGTACATGTACGGCAACTTACTGTGGTTTCATATCCAGAGTGAGTTGTACTATTGAGCCCCTAATTACTTGTAACTTATTGAATCGTTTATATTTACTTAATTTATTATGAAAAAAAGCAAAGACAACTCGTGTACTGATGAGGCGAATATATATCTACATGCAGTATAAAAATAAAAAAGATTGATATCGATAGATAAAACGCAATTTCAAACAATATGTGCAAAATCAATTTTCTCCATTCTGGGTAAATTGTAGTCAAATAAAAAATCATACTGACTTACCTTCCATCAATATGCAAAAATCTGGTAAAATAATTCATATTAAACTACGTATACACATTAACGCATGTGTCAAAATCGATACAAACGAGTGTTAAAAGTACTAGAAAAAGATCCAGTTAGTATGATGACTAAATAAATTATTGTAATTTTAAGCAGAGAGACTAAGCTATATTGTTTAAAAAAAGAAAAAATCGATTGTAAATTAATATACGCTTTAATCAGTTGAAAATATGTATAGTTTTATGTAACGCACATTTATTTCACTGTACATACACGAAAACAAACATACACTGTTACAAAACTTATAATAATCGTCGTTGGATAGTTAACATAAACATTTATTATTGTCAAACAAGGACATTTTGGCAAGGTTGTATATCCGAATACTGTGATTGCGTGATTTGCTTTTTCCTGATAATAACACTTTTATTTTATGAGACTTCTCTATAACGACCTTTCCCGTGCTGGGATTGTTAAAGATATTTTAGTTGCGAGCATTGTATGATTAGTATTTTCCTTAACAATTCTGTCTGGCATTAGCCAATGCAATATACACATAGGAATCTGGTTGCTTAACAAACAACCAACATTAGTTTATATTGATTTGTTATCAGCATATAACATATAATACATATATTCGATATACAGCAGAATTGAGAAGAAAACTTTTTCTAGCTGTACAAAGTCTCTCTTCTGAATATCTTGCAAGGACTATACAATAGTGTTGCAAATGCAAATAAAACAAATTAGTAACTGCGAAGAAAACAAAGTGGAAAGGGGAAGGTAAAGTAGATTGATAGAATAAGGAAAGGAGATCACATGATCACATGTGATCACATGATGCCTGTTGAGGTGTTGTAGGTACACTCTTATGACAATAAAGGATAGTTCAACTCAATGAATGAAAAGCTTGGTCTTCGAGATGTATGTTTGGACATAGTGAATTATTTGGCTATTGACACCATCAATGTCATTGCCGAACAGCAGCGTATTTAGGTAAAAACGAGTAATAGGACGAATGACGTCATGGAGTAGAGTTCGTTGACGGTGATACAAAGGGCATGTGAAGAGATAATGATGCGTATCCTCAGTTTCACCACAATTACAGATAGAGGTTTCTACAATGTTTTTGGAGAACAGATGCTCTTTTAAAGAACTGCAGTGCATCCGTAACCACGCATGCTGAATTGTCGATTCTTTTCTACCATCATAGTAAAATTTTGGAAGTGTCTTCTTGTTCGAATTCAGAGCGTGCTTGAAAGACAAGACGGAAGCAGCAGACCGGGTGGCAAGAGGTAGTTTGTTCCATTCAGATATAGTGGAAGGCAGGAAAGATGCAGAGAAGAAGTGATGGGAAGTTAAGGAAAACGTTCCTTGGTCAGAATTTCGTAGGCCGTAGGTTACAACATTTCCTACTGTTTCAGGAATTATATTGGATAAGTAGGAAGGGGTAGTGGAACACCATTATTCAAATTAAAATAAAAGATCTGCATGAATTATTTCTTATCAAAGGAATACAGGGCGATATTCATTAAGTAATTATCTAATATTATTTCTGAAAATTACATTTACATATCGGCATAAGGCAAATAATTATGAAAATTAAAAATACTGCATGAATTCAGATATTTGATTTTCATGATTTTTATTAATTATAACCCTACAATATAGCTAAAAGATTTTTTTTAGTATATTTGTTGTAAAATTTTACCGAAAACAGGTGAAATATATTAACATAATTATATATTTGTTGTTTTCATAGAAAAAAATCAAAGCACAATTTGCTTTTAATAATTTATTAAATATGAAGTGCGAGATATATCCTTAAAAATTTAAGCTATCAGTGTAAGTTCGTACTCAAGTTTATTTCAACCCTGACTTTAGTTTTGTAACAAAATTAGGTAGTTTTGACCTAATTTAGAAGTGTTAGCTAGTACGTGTCTATTGGAATGGTGTAGGCTATATTTAGAGCAGGTAGCATGGGTTTGTTAAAACGTGTCGATAGCTCGATAGGAGTAACGTTTTTTAAGATATTTTAACATATTTATCTTTTTATTAAAGAATAAATCATTTTGACGGTATTTTCATGAACATCCATTAAGTATTCAGAAAGTTAGAACAATTAAAAGCGTTTATTATTTATAAAGCTAACAGCGTAAAATCCGCATCATACGATATATTGAAAGTTGTTGATTCATAATTTGCACGAAATTCACTAAGGTATGTGTAATGTTTTACTATTATATATCTGACTGTATTATGGAAACTTCGTCCAGTCTAGCAGAAAACATCTTTCGGAATCGTTGTGACGAAAAGGATTCAGCATGTTACTGTTCCATTACATAAAGGCAGATGGGTATGTGAATTTTATATAATGTTGTATATGGTTTAGTTATTTAAATGTCTGATAGATATATTTTTACGTAATAAGATCTAAGTAAAGCTGTATAAATTGTTCATATCCATTCCGAGGAGATATCTGTAATTAATTTCCCATCCGCCGGTATTGAGAGTTGTTTTGTTAGAATATAGGCCGAGGTATATGAGAACGTATTTTGAGCTGATGATATCGTGTTTGAGGTCAAGTATTGAAATTCATCATGTTAGAATTGTTTGATGTGTGTAATTAAATTTTGTGGATGCTTATTCTGATATTCATAAAGTGAATAGATACATAATTAGTCTGTAATTGTTTGTATTATAACTGAGAAATTATGTATAAATATAATAGCTACTTTGGAATTGATGGAAGTTCTTATATGAGATGTTGTTTAAACTACCATGAAACTGCAGATAGTAAGAATTGAATGAACTTTTATATGATATTGATGAATCTACCATGAAACTATAAGATGGTAAGAATTGAATGCACTGTTATCATATATTGATAAAAGTACCATGCAATTGATAGATGGTAAGTAATATGCGCAATGTCATACGTATTGAGTAACTAGTAAATCTGAGTTATATATGTATTGTAGCCGTTTTGAGACTGACGCGAGGTATGTGTCCGCTATGTGAACGACATATAGACGTGACAAGAAGTCAGCTGGTGGTAGTAACAGTCATAAGGACAACAACCCACATAATCGTTTTATGGACGAAATGACGATCCTGGCGTCGGAGTACAGCCGAAGATAGCCGTTACAAGGCGACGTAAGTCAGATTACTCAGTACAGAGTTCCAGGGAAGATAACCCTGGTTATATAGGCCATCTACACGAGGGACTGACTGACGCTAATCTACTATACTCCGGACGAGGCAGTAGTATCTTAAATATAATTTTAGTGTATTTTAATAACAGATAGAACATTCATATAATGTAAACAGTTTGCATTGCGATATAAATATACGTTCCGTATATCCGTGTAGGAGAAAGAACTTGTGATTAAAAAGGTGTTAATTCCATCATAGGACATTTTTAAAACCCGCGGTATTTTTTTTGTTGAGTAATTAGTCTTTAATTTAAATACTTTTATAATTGTATGTTCATAATTTTATTCATGTAAAAATAAAGTTGCAAATTTTATTTTGAGTATACTTGTATTCTACCCTCTTGAGTTGTCGGCCCTTTGTCATTTTGCTACTCGTTTAAACAACTAAGATTTATAACACACTAAATTAAACGTTACTAAACGTACTTGCATAATGCACATTTTCAATAGCTCTTGTTTGGAGTCATTTATTTAAAGCAATTAGATTGCAACTATAGGTGGAATTTTAGTTTACTCGCTATCGATATGTTCATAAAAGCCTACAAACGAGGACTTCGTTTCAAAACATAATTAACGACATAAATCGCCGTAAGTCTGTTTCTCCTTCGCATGTTCAAATTTTAAACGACGTTTAAAATTATTGTATTTCAAAATGTTTTCCGCATACTTTGAATTACTTTGGGTTTATTCGATTAAACATCAAACTATTATGAATAACGGTTTGTTTACGCTGTCGACGATTTTTATTTTGATGAAACGCTAATCTGAAATAAAATTATCCAAGTTACAACATCGACATCAATAAAGATTTAATTATTTTTAGAAACTTTTCCCGATGTGATTTAGACTCTTTCCAGCTGGACTACATTCTAGACGTACATCGTCTCATCCAATCCGTAATGATTCCCACAGGAAGTAGATTACAGATTTCAATTGTATACGCCTTAGGAAAGGATATCTTGCATAGAAGAATATCAGCGCAAATGTTATATAAACGCCAAAAACAACACTTAATGGATATGGACACACAACACAGGAAGAGATGAAAACGCAACTCGGGTTTAGAGGGGACTTGCTTAAACATGAATACCAGTGACACCAATTGTTCAGTAAAATTTAAAGTAAATACCCAATAGCATCAACATATTATTGAAATGGATGATATGGACATATATGCTCAGTTTTATAACAACCTTTTACAGACATAAATTATGATATCGCCATATTGAAGTTGGTAAATAAAATGGTAAACTATTACCTGCCCTTTACTGTTTAACTAATCCGTGCTACAGTAAAAAAGGGAACTATATTCATAATGGACAATTAAGATATATCGGTAGCACTGTTTTCATTGCACAATATTTCCGAAGCTACAAATGACTGTTCTTAAATAAGCGTTCATGGAATATGAACGACGAAGTTATATATGTAAATTATTATGTTCATTGCCCGAGTTCCGTCACGAATGAAATATTGTCGCTAATACAGGCTATTTTTACTAAAATGCTTGTAATTATGACTGCAACGGAACATGTATATGATAAAGTTGAAAAGAAATAGAGATAACATTAGTGCTTACTTATTTTAATTGTTAAATTATAATGCTAAATGTAAATCCCCTACAAAAGTGTAACCCATGGCTTTTAGTAAAAGAAATATCTAACACAAAACCGTTCTTAATGCAGAGAATACATACAAACAAGTGTTAATGTACTCTGATCTTGTATTTCTGTAATATGCTGTAGGAGCGGTCCTAGCTTCCCCCGCTATATACTGTTACGTTGTAAAGACAGATGAGCACACTGATTGGTCAGTTGCTTCCGCTAAGGATAAAATACGTCACAAGTGTCAATCAAACTCCATGCTTTAATGTAAGAGTCTAACATCCTTCACCAGGAGAATCATTCCGTAACGTAGTATTTCTCGACAGAAAAATATACACAAACAAAACGGTTTAAATTGGGGGGGGTGGGGTGAAACTATTATACAAGAAGAGTGTATATAGTTTAATCAATTTACTTCCCAAAACCGAGACGTTTTCTTTATATTCAATTAGTGTTATAAACAATCCAAATCAATTACACTACTGTATTAGTTGTATTTTTTTAGATGCTTTCTTTTTCCTTTATATTTCATTTTTTAATTTGTATGGTTACAGAAATAAAGTATTGGCCATACGTGTAACAAAAACATGGCTTATTTAAACTTGTGTTTGGATTCTCAAGTCTTTGGAATTTCAATCACTGACGTGATCGTGATCATCAACACCTTCAGTACATCATTTCTAAATAAACAGCACCGCGAACTGGCATAAATTTAATATTTAGTAATTCAATGTATGTTTGTGTTAATAAGTAGATGTATCATTGGTCGACCCCGTGTACCCTGATAGGTTGCTAAATCTGTAAGCTACAAAGCTGTTAATTGTGTTACGTTTAATACGTGTTTTAATGGGATTAGATATCTGATACAGATTTCTTTAGGGATACAAAACGTAACCAAGGACTTTTAAAACGGCGGATTAGGCTTCAAAGAATCTGTTCATGACAGTAAATGACACACTTCATGCGCCTCATAGTGTTTGCTTTAGCCTTGTTCTATTTCGAGCATCCCTGAAATGTCTTAAGTGATTCAAAGGAAACACATATAATGAATCTGCGTCAATGAATAAAGCGACGTCTTTGGTTCTCTCAACTGATTATGTTGATATAAGTTACAAGACCATTTACAAAATGTTAATGAAAGCTCTGTTTTACGTATTAACCTATGATAATGGTGAACACACATGCTAAGTTTTATTCATATCTAATGAGTGGTTGCATAAATATCTTACCTGATAAAAGCTTTAACCTAAAAAATTAAGTCGAAAAAGGGCCATAACTCTGCTAAAATGCAATCAAGAGTTATGATTATTGTCTGTGTGTTTTCCAATTAAGATGGTGAATACACATGCAACATTTCATTCACCTCCAATGAGTGGTTGCACAGATATGTTAAACTTAAACGCAAAAGTTTAACCTGTGTATCTACAGACGACGCCGACGACGCCGGAAACAGGGCAATTGCTCTCCTTGGACTTCGTCTCGGCGATCTTAAAAGTATATTTGATAAAAGATAAGTTCGCAAACTTCTTTGGATGTTCTTAACATTAAATTGAAGAATGCGACTGAAAAGTTTAGTGTATATAACTGAAAGTAATCGTATTGCACTCCGTCTTTCACAAATGAAACGTTATAAGCATCTTTAGGTTAATTGAGATATACCAAAATGTCAGCTGTGTGTATGGTGATACACACAGCGAGAATAATTGGAATGAGACTGGTAGATTACAGATGAGTCAAAGGCTCTAATTCATAAAAACGTCATTCTACATTATACTAGTTTGATATGTAATCCGTGTAGTCAGTAACAGTTTACTGATGTTTGTGATTAACGTAACGGGGTATGTATTTTATGAATGACTTTCAAAATACGACTTCCAAATTACAATATTTCTAAATCAGTATATTATACGGATTCGATACCTATATTTAGTACATGATTATATTTTATCATATAAATATACATTCTGTTGTGGGTGATAGTACTTTTGTCAACCTGAGAGAATTACTGTCAACGTGTGACCGTGACGAGTATGTTTCTGAACGCTTGACATGATTAGTATCACCCTCAAGAAAATGTAAAATATATCTTAGTATACGGAACACAAAATATACCGCTATAATACAGTTTCAGTATGTATCAATATTAGATCCAGATATTCTTATAACTTGTAGATATTTAAGTAATAAGAATATAACAAACACACAATGAAAAAGAGCAATACTGGTGCCACGGAAAGCAATTTTCGAAAGTCGTGTTCTGGTTTATTAATATATGTAATTGCTGATTGTACACTTTTTGTTCGCTTTCTATTATTAAAATGCAGATATATTTATAAACGTGAGATAGTTAGGCAATGATATCCGCTGGATAGCGCCATAAAATCGTGGTGTCATTTTATAAAGAGAGCTTTTTCGCTTAAGCGGTTAACAGTATACATCGATGAAACAGTAAGAACTATCAACGCGGATTTAACGGTGTATTATTGTGATATTAAGTGATATATACTTATGCCAAATATCCTCCTTTTATACATCAGTCATACATAACAGTATATGACAGTGTCAACTGTTGGTAACTGTTGTCCAGGGGTGCGTTTCACAAAAACACTTACGACAAAAATCATCGTAAACGAAACCAACAATTATTCATAGTATTTTTAATATTCATCAAAATGAATCCAAAATTGCTAAAACCATGTAGAAAATGATATATTTTCTGGAAATTCAATTATTTTAATGTAGATAAAAAAATTAATCAAACAAGATGTTATTGTCAAATTGACTTACGACGATTTTTATCGTAAACGCAGCAGTATTATTCATAATACCATAAAATCCTTCATAAGTAAGTTAAATGACCTGAAGTGGGCTGTCGATCAAACAAGTTGATAATCCAATCGGCGGTCAATAATGGTTACTACACTGCCAATGTCCTTGGAAAAGCAAACGGTGTCTACGTAAACACTACATTGTTTTACTTGGCCAAATAATTCCATATAGCTAGTGTAATAACTTATTGATGTAGGTCCTTTTTCCTGTCTATTCGTTAGGAAATATAAGAATACTGGTTACAATATAAACTTTAAACAAAAGATACATTATATTAATATTGTAATTAAAATTACACTATTATGTATGTTTTTTCAGGGTAAGTATGATACTATTATGCATTGTGCATGAGCGTGGCGTATTGTCACCTGCTTGCAATTTTTACCTTATTAAACAATTTTCTTTTTGATACATGACCATGGGTGCCAATATACCCCAACTTGTATTGCAAATGCCACAACTTACATTAGACATGTATTTTATTTATTGATGACTCGACTCTTGTCAGTTCAAAGACCGCCTTTATGGACTTATTTTCAACACGTTATTGTCATGTGAAATAGCAAAGAAATCATGTTTTTGAGACTGGCCAGTGCAACTTCCAATATCGTATGATAATTCCAATCTCATTTTCATAGATGAATTTAAATCATATTCATTTGAAAAAGCAATTTTTAAATACGTTTAATCCACCTCTTGAGCCTGAATACTTTTATGTTTCCTAGCTGTTATGTATTTCCATGCGTTAAGTATACAGGAAATAGTTTAAATTTTCATTCAAATACTTTCTCGAGGTGCGTCTCAAACTAAAGCAAATATTTTTTATTGCCAGTATTGGAATTATAAAGATAAAAAATAATAATCCGTCTTTATATATGTATAAAGAATGCCGATTCACGCACAAATCTTACAAAAAGGTATGTATTCAATGTGTGCGTGATTCGATATTCTTTACAGATGGATAGTTACCAGAGATGAATAATTTTTATCCTTTATCCGATATATTGCAGTGATCGTCCTTGTGTTCAATCTGCGTGCTGTTATAGCTTTTGCCATTTTCACTGTGAGAAAAAAAACAATATCTAATTGTTGTCATTCTGCAATAATACCTAACAGAATAGAGGAAATATAAATGTTGCTGGTGGTGTTGTAGATAATACCATTATCATTTATTAACATCATTTCCTGTATTGATTGTGCAGAAAATGTCTCTTGCCAATTACGAATGATAGCAATGAATAATATAATCAACTGCCGGGGATCTATATCGCCGTTGGACAGGACGCAATCGTCATAAAAAAGAAATCTATTAACTTTTGTTTTGGCATCTATAACAGGTTTTTAACTTTCATGTACTACATATGATAATTGGTTTAATAAAACTCATATCCATCATATGTTTATATCTAAACAATTTTAAATATCCTAACGCATCCTGAAATTGAGAACAAAATTCAGAGCAAATTTTCTCCACCTTTGCTATCACCCCAATCTTTTTGCCTCTCCTTTTTATTCTTTATTTTCCCCTCTCTATCTGTAAAACAAAATCAATTATGTATAATAAACGCATCAGAATCTCAGACATATACGTACGTACGCACGTGTGTATATATTCTTGCTGCATCCTCTTAGATAGTTTAGAGCTAAATCAGCAAGGGGTTTGAAGTATCTGCCGATCCCCGACCTTACCAATAGCAATGATAGGAATAAAATATTAATATCACATGTCCACTCCTCTTATAATCTTTCAATAACATAGCATAAGATATAAACGTCTTTCTCGAAAGATTAGCAAGGATACCCTATTACAAGAGACCCCGCTTTGGTTTAAAACGTTATACGACCCGGTGATCACCAAGTGTTTTTTCCGGTACAGAGATCTTTAAACACCAGCCCATAAAGCAACAGCAAGATTATTTTATTTGAGACATGTAAATGGATTAATAAATAGATGTAAATGTGAGTGATGGCATATGTCATTAACCCTCAGATTCGATGAAATAGACATTGCATATTGTTTTTCTATGGCACACGTTTCAGTTGCTAAGATATCTTTTATTAGATATGATTGCATCTATCATTCTTTCGCAGACAGAAATATTTTTACCATAATCGCAAGTGGGTGTATTATAACATACCAGAGTCATATTGATTATAGTCAAAAGATGATATTAAAAGTTGTTATACAAAACAAAAACAGTGAACTCAATGCTATATATATAAAGGGAAATACTTAAATTCACAACTGTTACAACGGATTTTTGGGATCTTTTCAGATGCTTATTCACAATGCATTATATATATATATGGAGATAATTATTTGTGAATAACCAAGACATAAATGTACAGACCAGACTACCACAATATATATATAATATATCTTTATTGATGATTCCTATTTAGAAGTGACGATTTAACGTGTAGACCAATTAAGTAAGGATTTGTTACCTAATTGGTATTTAATATTATGTAAATTTTGTCCTCACGGGACATTAATCCTTTGTCATTGTTTCCTTAAATACCACTTTGGGACAACACATGGACATCGCAAATGATGCAAAGAGAAAAGAATTGATAATCAAACTTCGGCCAGAGACCGCAAAACCGCACCATGCACAATCAGCCTTCCAGTATCGCATCATGCATTATTCAACAAACCAAATTATTAAAGATAGCTAACGTGCACTTACGTTATAGTTATTGATATGAGTTTCTTTCCGTTCAGTTGGTCACACTTTTTCTGAACTTTATAAGGTACCCTAGCCTAATAAAGCAATTTAGTACTAATAAATAAACTCTGAATAAAGTCTGAATGTTAGTGTTTACACCAGCCGTAAACTATATACGTGTACACATTAATCGAAAGTCTCAGGTTTACGATGGTTGATTTGAATATCGAAAAGAGATTGTTCCAAATATGTGAGGTACTTAACAAATAATGTGATGAAGCTTCTGAAAACCGATTACATATAATGTAAAGGTACTTAGGATACTCAAAAACATTAGACATATGTATGTATTTATACTGGTAATGTGTATTTACGACACCATATTGAGAGTTAAATGCCAATATGCTCACTTTAAAGAGACAATTATCAAGGCGATAATTGGCGGTGTTACTTTTTAACTCAAAGACGTCTATAATTGTTGTTTGATTAAGTTCCTTGACGAAAGGTTTATTATCTTAAGTCTGAAAGTAACGAAAAACTATTTACAGTGGTGATATTCAAATTTTTAAAAAATTCTCCCGATTGGGTCCGTTAAAAAGCAATGTTGGGAAAGCCACATTGGAGCACAATGATTGGTAAGTTAAAATGACGTCACAGTTTAGTAAGCGTTCAATTAATATGAATTATGGAATAGGCATATAATTTTCTGCTTTTTCATTGGGAGTTTATAGACCTGCTTCGTGAGATATCAGGTTATGGGATATACTATATAAAACCACTTACTTGAACATTCGTGATTATATTCGCGATTTAGATTCGTGAACCCAATCGAAGCTTGTACACGTGGTGCATGCAGGTTCATATCTCATGAATGTCAAACAAATGAATCACCTTCCTCAAGTAGTGCATTATTTGTGAGTAAAACAACAGTATTAGTTGATGGATAAACACAAAACACAAACGACCATAAAAAAGACGTTTAAAATTCTTTGATAGAGGACAGAAAATACATAGCAATTATCTATGGTGTGCAGTCTGTAAGACTTCTTAATTTATCATCATCATTATATATGTTTATTGTGCAGACATATGTCTTTGTGAATAAGAAATAAACATTTGATTCTTGTCGTGTATGTAATATTGCCGTTCTTTCAAAAACATCTTATTAAATTATTTCGCAGCAGAAGCTCCGTGATGTCATTTGGGGAGCTTGAAGATTATTTAATGCGGCTTGGGACTAGAATGAAAAGTACCAGTTTACATGATTCTACGGGTCGAGAGGGTTGTTGCACAATACATTTCTCCTCATGGACAAACTCTATATAACTGCTACTTTTTTGTTTGGTGGCGCTTTATGGTTCCAAGGGATCTTGTTTTTATTCCAGATATATTTTGTAGCGTCTGTTTAGAATCGTCCCGTATACAAACTCAATAGTGGTCGTATTACTGGTCTTCATGTGAAATAAACAATCAATAAACACGTATATCGAAGAAACTATGGAAGATTTCTTGTTATATATGAAACGAAACCAGAATATGCTAAAGCCTGTTTCTTGCAGGAAAATCCATACTTGATGTTATGCTAACCCTCGTGAACAAGTTTAAATCTGTGTGTGTGTTTCTGCTTTCTTGGTCGCAATCTAGACTCTCAACTAATCATTTTTAGATGTAATTGTAACTTGTCACAAAACCGCTGAGACTGAAAATAAGCCGAAAGTATCACTCTCTTAATTCACAATAAGCGTACTAAGTTGAATGAAATATTTGGTATGCTTTTCAAACAAATATAGTACGACGTGACATTGTCTTATACATTATACAAAAATTATTAGTAATAAAACAACAATCGAACAACGTGCTAGTGTCTAGTATAAAGTACATTGTTTAATTTTGAATAAAGCTATTAACAAACGTGAAAATCGCCCATATTGTGACATCGAGATTTCGATATGATCCGCCAAATTGGTGATACAGTTAAAGCCTTTAAAAAAGCAAGTATGGATATTGAAATAACTCCAGATATAACATGAATGATGAACCCATTAATGAGTATTGTATCAATTCCAGATATAGCAAGAATGATGAAACAAAGTATGGGTATTGTATCAACACCAGATATAACATGAACGATGAACGCAAGTATGGGTATTGTATCAACTCAAGATATAACATGAATGATAAACGCGAAGATGGGTATTGTATTAACTCCACATATAACATGAATGATAAACTCAAGTATGGGTATTGTATCAACTCCAGATATAACATGAATGATAAACGCAAGTATGGGTATTGTATCAACTCCAGATATAACATGAATGATAAACGCCAGTGTGGGTATTCTATCAACTCCAGATAAAACATGAATAATAAATCCAAGTATGGGTATTGTATCAACTCCAGATATAACATGAATGATAAACGCAAGTGTGGGTATTGTATCAACTCCAGATATAACAAGAATGATAAACCCAAGCATAGGTATTGTATCAACTCCAGATATAACATGAATGATAAATGCAAGTATGGTATTATATCAACTCTAGATGTATCATGAATGATAAAAGCAAGTATGGGTATTGTATCAACTTCAGATATAACATGAATGATAACCTCAAGTATGGGTATTGTATCAAATCCAGATATAACATGAATGATCAACGCAAGTATGGGTATTGTATCAACTCAAGATATATCTTGAATAATCAACCCAAATATGAGTAGTGAATCAACTGCAGACATAACATCAATGATAAACCCAAGCATGGGTATTGTATCAAATCCAGATATAACATGAATGATAAATTCAAGTATGGGTATTGTATCAACTCAAGACATAACATGAATAATAAACCCAAGCATGAGTATTGTATCAACTCCAGATATAACATGAATGATAAACTCAAGTATGGTTATTGTATCAACTCAAGACATAACATGAATAACAAATGCAAGTATGGGTATTGTATCAACTCCAGATGTATCATGAATGATAAACTCAAGTATGGGTATTGTATCAACTCCAGATATAACATGAATGACAAATGCAAATATGGGTATTGTATTAACTCAAGATATAACATGAACGACGAACCCAAATATGAGTATTGTATCAACTCCAGATGTAACAAGAATGATAGACCTAAGCATAGATATTGTATCAACTCCAGATATAACATGAATGATGAACCCAAGCATGGGTATTGTATCAACTCCAGATATAACATGAATGATGAACGCAAGTATGGGTATTGTATCAATTCCAGACATACCATCAATGATAAACGCAAGTATCGGTATTGTATCAACTCCAGATATAACATGAATGATAAAGGCAAGTATGTTATTGTATCAACTCCTGACATAACATGAATGATAAACGCAAGTATGGGTATTACATCAACTCCAGATATAACATAAATAATAAACGCAAGTATGAATATTTTTTCAAATCCAGATATAACATGAATGATAAACACAAGTATAGGTATTGTATCAACTCCATATATAACATGAATGATAAACGCAAGTTTGGGTATTGTATCAACTCCTGATATAAAATGAATGATTAACCAAGTGTTGGTATTGTATCAACTCCAGATAAAACATGAATGATAAACGCAAGAATGGGTATTGTATCAACTCAAGATATAACACGAATAAAAAACCCAAATAAGTGTATTATATCAACTTCAGATATAACATGAATGATAAACGCAAGTATGGGTATTGTATCAACTCCAGATATATCATGAATGATATACGCATGTTTGGGTATTGTATAAACTCCAGATATAACATGAATGATAAACCTATATATGGGTATTGTATGTACTCTAGATTTAACATGAATGATAAACCCAAGTATGGGTTTTGTATCAACTCCAGATATAACATGAATGATAAACGCAATTATGGTTATTGCATCAACTGAATATATAACATGAATGATGAATCTAAATATGAGTATTGTATCAACTCCAGATATAACATGAATGATAAACCCAAGTATAGGTATTGTATCAACTCCAGACATACCATGAATGATAAACGCAAGTATGGGTATCTTATCATCTCCAGATTTAACATGAATGATGAACGCAAGTATTGTTATTGTATCAACTCCAGACATAAAATGAATGATAAACCAAGTGTGGGTATTGTATCAACTCCAGATATAACATGAATAAGTAACCAAGTATGGGTATTGTATCAACTCCAGATATAACAAGAATGATAAACCCAAGCATGGGTAGTTTATCAACTCCAGATATAACATGAATGTGAAACGCAAGTATGGGTATTGTATCAACTCAAGATATAGCATGAATGATAAAAGCTAGTATGGGTATTGTATCAACTCCAGATATAACATGAATGATAAACGCAAGAATGGGTATTGAATCAACTCCACATATAATATGAATGATAAACCAAATTATGGGTATTGTATCAACTCCAGATATAACATGAATGATAAACGCAAGTATGGGTATTGTATCAACTCCAGATATAACATGAATGATCAACGCAAATTTGGGTATTGTATCAATTCCAGATATAACATGAATGATAAACTTATGTATGGGTATTGTATGTACTCCAGATATAACATGAATGATAAACGCAGGTATGGTTATTGCATCAACTCAAGATATAATATGAATGATGAATCCAAATATGAGTATTGTATCAACTCCAGATATAACATGAATGATAAACCCAAGTATGGGTATTGTATCAACTCCAGATATAACATGAATGATAAATTTAAGTATGGGTATTGTATCAACTCCAAACATACCATGAATGAAAAACGCAAGTATGGGTATCGTATTAACTTCAGATTTAACATGAATGATGAACACAAGTATGGTATTGTATCGACTCCCGATATAAAATGCATGATCAACCCAAGTATGGGTATTGTATCAACTCCAGATATAACACGAATAATAAACGCAAGTATGGGTATTTTATCAAATCCAGATATAACATGAATGATAAACGCAAGTATAGGTATTGTATCAACTCCAGATATAACATGAATGATAAACGCAAGTGTGGGTATTGTATCAATTCCAGATATATCATGAATGATTAACCAAGTATGGGTATTGTATCAACTTCAGATATAACATGAATGATAAACGCAAGTATTGGTATTGTATCAACCAGATACAATATGAATGATAAACGCAAGTATGAGTATTGTATCAACTCCAGATATAACATGAATGATAAACGCAAGTATTGTTATTTTATCAACTCCAGATATAAAATGAATGATAAACCAAAGTGTGGGTATTGTATCAACTCCAGATATAACATGAATAAGAAACCAAGTATGGGCATTGTATCAACTCCAGATATAACAAGAATGATAAACCCAAGCATGGGTATTGTATCAACTCCAGATATAACATGAATGTGAAACGCAAGTATGGGTATTGTATCAACTGCAGATATAGCATGAATGATAAAAGTTAGTATGGGTATTGTATCAACTCCAGATATAACATGAATGATAAACCAAGTGTAGGTATTGTATCAACTTCATACAGAACATGAATGATAAACGCAAGTATGGGTATTGTACAAACTCCAAATATAACATGAACGATAAACGCAAGTATGTTGTTGTATCAACTCCAGATATAATATGAATGTTCAACCCAAGTTTGGTTATTGTATCAACTCCAGATACAACATGAATAATAAACGCAAGTATGGATATTGTAGCAAATCTAGATATAACATGAATGATAAACGCAAATATGGGTATTGTATAAACTCCAGATATAACATGAATAATAAACGCAAGTGTAGGTATTGTATCAACTACAGATATAACATGAATGATAAAGCAAGTATGGGTATTGTATCAACTTCAGATATAACATGAATGGTAAACGCAAGTATGGGTATTTTATCAACTCCAGAATTAACATAAATGATAAACGCAAGTATTGGACTTGTATCAACCAGATATAATATGAATGATAAACCAAATTATGGTTATTGTATCGACTCCAGATATATCTTGAATGATTAATGCAAGTATGGGTATTGTATCAACTCGAGATATACATGTAACATAAATGATTAACGCATGTATTGGTATTGTATCAACCAGATATAATATGAATGATCAATGCAAGTATTTTTATTGTATCGACTCCAGATATAACATGAATGATAAACCCAAGTATTGGTATTGTATCAACTCCAGATATAAAATGAATGATAAACCAAGTGTGGGTATTGTATAAATTCCAGATATATTATGGATAATAAAGCAAGTATGGGTATTGTATCAACTCCAGATAAAACATGAATGATAAACGCAAGAATGGGTATTGTATCAACTCCAGATATAACATGAATGAAAAACCCAAATATGTATATTATATCAACTCCAGATATAATAAGAATTATAAACCCAAGCATGGGTATTGAATCAACTCCAGATATAACATGAATGTGAAACGCAAGTATGGGTATTGTATCAAGTCCAGATATAGCATGAATGATAAACGCAAGAATGGGTATTGTATCAACTCCAGATATAAAATGAATGATAAACGCAAGTATGGGTATTGTATCAACTCCAGATATAACATGAATGATAAACCAAAGTATGGGTATTGTATCAACTCCAGATATAACAAGAATGATAAACCCAAGCATGGGTATTGTATCAACTCCAGATATAACATCAATGTGAAACGCAGGCATGGGTATTGTATCAACTCCAGATATAACATACATGATAAACCCAAGCATGGGTATTGTATCAACTCCAGATATAAAATGAATGATAAACGCAAGTATGGGTATTGTATCAACTCCAGATATAAAATGAATGTTAAACCAAAGTTTGGGTATTGTATCAACTCCATATATAACATGAATGATAAACGCAAGTATGGGTATTGTATCAACTCCAGATATAACATGAATGATAAACTCAAGTTTGGTTATTGTATAAACTCCAGATATAACATGAATGATAAATCTTAGTATGGGTATTGTATCAACTCCAGATATAACATAAATGTGAAACGCAGGCATGGGTATTGTATCAACTCCAGATATAACATAAATGATAAACCCAAGTATGGGTATTGTATCAACTCCAGATATAAAATGAATGATAAACGCAAGTATGGGTATTGCATCAACTCCAGATATAACATGAATGTTAAACCAAAGTATGGGTATTGTATCAACTCCATATATAACATGAATGATAAACGCAAGTATGGGTATTGTATCAACTCCAGATATAACAAGCATGATTAACCCAAGCATGGGTATTGTATCAACTCCAGATATAACATAAATGTGAAACGCAGGCATGGGTATTGTATCAACTCCAGATATAACATAAATGATAAACCCAAGCATGGGTATTGTATCAACTCCAGATATAAAATGAATGATAAACGCAAGTATGGGTATTGTATCAACTCCAGATATAAAATGAATGTTAAACCAAAGTATGGGTATTGTATCAACTCCATATATAACATGAATGATAAACGCAAGTATGGGTATTGTATCAACTCCAGATATAACATGAATGATAAACTCAAGTTTGGGTATTGTATAAACTCCAGATAAAACATGAATGATAAATCTTAGTATGGGTATTGTATCAACTCCAGATATAACATTAATGTGAAACGCAGGCATGGGTATTGTATCAACTCCAGATATAACATAAATGATAAACCCAAGCATGGGTATGGTATCAACTCTAGATATAAAATGAATGATAAACGCAAGTATGGGTATTGCATCAACTCCAGATATAACATGAATGTTAAACCAAAGTATGGGTATTGTATCAACTCCATATATAACATGAATGATAAACGCAAGTATGGGTATTGTATCAACTCCAGATATAACATGAATGATAAACTCAAGTTTGGGTATTGTATAAACTCCAGATATAACATGAATGATAAATCTTAGTATGGGTATTGTATCAACTCCAGATATAACATGAATGATAAACCCTAGTATGGGTATTGTATCAACTTCAGATATAACATGAATGATAAACCAATTATAGGTAATGTATCAACTCCAGATTCAACATGAATGATAAACCCAAGTATGGGTATTGTATCAACTCCAGATATAACATGAATGATAAACCAATGTATGGGTATTGTATCAACTCCGAATATAACATGAATGATAAAACAAAGTATGGGTATTGTATCAACTCCAGATATAAAATGAATGATAAACCAAGTATGGGTATTGTATCAACTTCAGATATAACATGAATAATATACCCAAGTATGGGTATTGTATCAACACTAGATATAACATGAATAATAAATCCAAGTATTGGTATTGTATCAACTCCAGATATAACATGAATGATAAACCCAAGTATGGATATTGTATCAAAACTAGATATTACATGATTGATAAACCAAATTATAGGTATTGTGTCAACACTAGATTTAACATGAATGATAACCCCAAATATGGGTATTGCATCAACACTAGATATAACATGAATGATAAACCCAAGTATTGGTATTGTATCAACTCCAGATATAAAATGAATGATAAACCAAAGTGTGGGTATTGTATCAACTCCAGATAGAACATGAATGATAAACCAGGTATGGGTATTGTATCTACTCCAGATAGAACATGAATGGTAAACCAAGTATGAGTTTTGTATCAACTCCAGATATAACATGAATGATAAACCCAAGTATGGGTATTTTATCAACTCCAGATATAACATGAATGATAAACGCAAGTATGGGTATTGTATCAACTCCAGATATAACATGAATGATAAACCCAAGTATGGTTATTGTATCAACCCTAGATATAACATGAATAATAAACCCAGGTATTGGTATTTTATCAACTCCAGTCATAATATGAATGATAAACGCAAGTTTGAGTATTTTATCAACTCCAGATATAACATGAATGATTAACCCAAGTATGGTTATTGTATCAACACTAGATATAACATGAATGTTAAACCAAGTATGGGTATTGTATCAACTCCAGATATAACATGAATGATAAACTCAAGTATGGGTATTGTATCAACACAAGATATAACATGAATGATAAACCCAAGTATGGTTATTGTAGAAACTCCAGATATAACATGAATGATGAACCCAATTATGGGTACTGTATCAACTCAAGATATAAAATGAATGATAAACCCAATCATGGGTATTTTATCAACTCCAGATATAACATGAATGATAAACCAAGACAACTTTCTTACCTAATTGTTTTAGTTTTATTCCAACAATAACATCACTTGAAACAGAACAATGAAATTACGGTTGACATGTAGGAACTGATAAAAATTATAGCAGAACTGGGATCAAAATATATATACTATATAAACATTTGCGTATTTAAGGCGTATTGTTGAATTTGTTTCATCTTAGAAAGAGCCCAAGCAGCATACACGTGATATCTATTTTTAAAATAGGCATTTTGTTTAAATTTAAAATCTCCAATCATAATATCGCTACTTTTTCCTTACGTTTTGGTAGCACTGACTTTCAAAATCAGGTGTATATTATATCGTCCCATCGATACAATAAGGTACCAAGTGCATATGAAATAAGAAGGTACTTGGTACTTTTTGCACCAATGGGACGATATATAAATAAAGTTTAATAGCGATTGTTTTAATAAAAATAAATGAAGCACTTCCTGATAACATGTACTCAATGTTTTTTTTTATACGAATGGATATCGTTTGTCATAGTTGATACCTTATAACTGGCAAACAATACACATACTCAGTGATCAAACATACAAAACGTACCAGTGGCGAAACAACCCATTACCAATTTGTCTTCATCAAAAGATGTTCAAATTATTGAAATGTGTGGTGATTAGGAGATATATATAAAGGTTTGACAATGGCAAACGTGAAAAACTTGTTATACTCTATGCTTTGCTTATCTGTAACAGTTGCTGTTTTGTTATTTCCTTTAAATTATCGACTTACTTAATAATATGATTTAGCACTGAATATGAACAACATGTGTTGATGTAACAATACATCACATTCTGTAGATGAAGACTCAGTTCGATTATTATATTGCTAAAGATGCGCAATACCTATTAGTTCAAGTTCCATGTTCCTTTTGACACTATATAGCTGTCGAATGAAAAAGATGAAGTATGTGCAGATCGGCCGTTTTCTGTCCAACGAATGTAAATTGTCTCCGTTTTCATTTGTTTCCTTCGTTATATTCCTAAATACCATTTCAATTCTTTTTATTGATGGCATATATCTTAAAGTATACAGAAACACCATTCAATTTTGATGGTTTTGCTGGATATATTGATGGAAACATTTGTTTTCATTTCATTTCTAACTATTTGTAAAAACCAGTTTTAGTCTTGGAAAGGTGGGATTTTATCTTAGATACATTCTAAGTAACCATTAAAAAACAGGACAGTCATGCATGTTTATAACCTGAAATGTGTCGAAAGTTGCGTTAAACTTGTTAAAATCAGTGTCTATATTTCCAAACATATTACATATTTTATATTCAACGACAATTAAAAGACAGCCACTGTGACAATGTTCCTAGTTGGATCTCATTTTTATTGGTGGAGTTGCGCTAGCAACTTTACCAATTGTTGGCATGTTACTTACTATTTTTCAACACTACGTCAATATGTGTTTGCACCTCATAACTCTGTGTAACAATAAACCAAAAATAAAAAGCAATCAAACTTCTAAAAGCTGCATTATTTTCAATAAATGAAGAAAAATATATCTTCCTTATGGTTACTGAATGAATTATTACAAAATTGCAGCTATTGAATGTATAAATGACATGTGATGAATGTAATATCTATTCGATATTAATACGCCATTGATAACCTTTTGGTCGCTTTAAGCATGTTAGTGGTAGTGTTTACGAGCGGACCTGTAGTAAACACAAATACGGACTACTTCTAATGGTACCCTGTATTAGGGGGTATTGAACTAGGACACGTATGAAGCAGAGTAACTCCTTATTATGTCACTTACTTGCGGGAAAGAGAGAAGAAAAATTGTGTACATGAAAAGCCTGTTTTCGTCGTAAGTATTACTAATTTAGCATTCATTTGTGGTTATGTGACATACTTTTATTGCTAACTTTTTATCCATATTGTTAATATAAAACAATCTGACATTGTATTTGATATCGTGGTTGTATATTTACCGTTCAAGGTTTTGTGTCTTCAAAGGCGGATATTCCTCATTTCTGTGTGGGGCTTGCATATTTAATAAACACATTTAACGCAATTTAATTATATGCTTGCATTAATAATTTCAAAGAACTGATGTCTAATGTGGTTGAGCATATATTTATTGAAGGATGAAGTTGTAAATAAAGTATTACATGATAATTTGAAGTCTAGAGTAATTACCTACTTTTAAAACACAACAAACAACAGGTTAATAAATTAAACTGTTTGAAGAAAAAACAACACATTTATATAATAATTGTTATTGGAATGATGAACACATTTCTGATTGATTATTGGAGTTATATTTATTCATGAGTTCGAATCTCCGCCCAGCTGTAGTCTCCATGATGATTGAAATACAACATTGTATCTTATTTTCATTCGTTCTCACCACTGATTCTAGTGGGAAAGTTGTCAGTTACTTGAAACGATGAGGTGTGCTTGAGTATTGGTTAACCGTCCAGGTTGCCAGGAAACAGTTGTTTGATTAAATTAACTAAAGTGTTATAGTTCTGGGTGGCATAAAAATACGCTAAATATTCAACTAATCTATCATTGAACAAAATAGCATGAGCTTAGCAATATTGTCTTCCAGTCATATTTGAATTGTACTTTCTTCTGTTCCCATTAATATTGATTAATTTCACATTCCAGATGTCTTCCATAAAAGAACTTTTTCGAGAGAAAAGCGAGCCATACAAGAAACCACTGAAGGCTACAGTGGTGGCCGTTGGTGCTTTGAAGAAGTACAAAACTCGGAAAGCAACCCCAAGGAAATGCTGTCTGTGGCTATAGGCGATTCTGATACTGAGCATTTTTACACTGCTATAGTAAGTCGCTCGTTCAGCGCTTTCAAGAGGGAAAGACACTCCTTATGCACAATGTTATGAAAAAACAGGACAACATTGTTGTTCTAGCAGAGGGATATCGTGCCTTTGTTACATCGACGATGTCTGTATCGGGAGAAGTCAGAGCTGCTGCCAAAATACTTCTTCACCCACCTCCTGCTCCAGTGAGTTTCGATTTCAGTCAAAGTCATACAGGTGAGTTAGTAATATTCCACTTTTAACAATAAAATTGACAATAGTTAGATGTTGGATAGTAGACAATACTTTATGCACTTACATAATCAAATTGATCTACATATCATTAGCAAAATAGAATGAAAATATGACGGAATACTTTTGATAGTCTATGTATTGAGTTATAACCCATGTTTTAAAATATTTGCTGGTTTGCAGCCATGAAAGACTTACGGCACTTGATTAGTAAAAAAGGCCATTCTTAGCTCTACAGGCCAGAAGAGCTAAAACTTGCTTTTTGTCTGTATGTCCGTCACGAGTTATATCAAACAACATCAAGTCGAAGCTTTTGGGACGATTTTAATAAAAATTGCTAAATTAACGCCTTGTATAGATTTGTTTTAATCTTCAAAGATGGTTACTGTGACCAAAAGTAGGTCAATATCAAGGTCTTTACAAACAATATATCCAAACCAACCAATTTCATTCAAGCGCGATATCCCATACATGTTATCTTATTTATAGAGAAAATTTGGAAAAAATATTTTCTCAGAGACCCTTTCTTTCATTTTGATTTAATGACTTCCTTCCAATATTCATAGCACGAGTTCTTTCAACATTTCATTTTTACCCATCATGAAAGATGGTCATTATGGCCATGTGGAGTGTATATTAAAGCATGGGACCCAAGATTGGTGTGTTGTGGGTTTCAATTCTCCTCCACGGTTATGTGGTACATGCATTCCACTGCTCCTGCCAAGGATACTTCAAGCATGATTTCTCACAAGTTGTACAAACTTATTTTACAGTTGATATAAAATAAAACACCAAGCAAATAGTTGATGTAATGAAAAAGTTCAAAATAAAGAAAACAACCAACATGGACAAAACGTAAATATGAAATATAATAGAATAAATATCTTAACTAAAATTATGTTAATATAAACAATTTTCAAACAATATCTCCCCCGAAGTCACAGCTTCCATTCAACGGAAACATTTTACTAGGTAACCTTTTCAACAGAGCATTAACAAGCCTGCATCTTTTGACATAATACTAAACTTTACTATTCACAGCCAACATTTCAGAAAGATCAAAGATCTTTAAGATATATACCTCATGGTCTTTTCGGCAATGGTTATTTCCTTTATTATCATTTTGCACATGTATTACAATCATCCGATACACAATATGACCGAATGACACATCTACACATACATGAACAAAAGGCTATAGAGCTTTTACATCTGACAGATATCAATAAGAAGCCGATAGGGTTTAATAACAATTGATGGAAGAAAACTTGTATACCAGTAAACAGAAATTAATTCAAATAGGGCAAAGCTGACATTATAAAAAAGTGTAAATGCTCACCAGACTATTGACTTCTCAGAATAACTATGCTCTAAATACTTATAGCAAAATGATGAAAATACCAAGTCATCTAAGCAAATGGGTTTCTTACATTTCTCATTTATTCAGGTAATAATTATAAGATGTATTCTAATGATTCATTTTCGTCTTTCAGAAAAAAGATATACCAACTGAAACCTTCACAATAACTGTCGTTGGTGTCAGTGTAGAAGACAAAAAGGTTGTGTTATTAGTCAATAGTGGAAATATATGTTTTCCATCTTTGAAACTCTGGTCAAAACAATTATCCCTGATGAGATCGATGTTGAATCGTTCTTAACTACAAGTGAAAAAACAGTACAGATTGAAAAACAGGGAGAGGAAATAATAAGTATTGCCCTCAGTTAATGACTAATATAGTACCAGTCACAGATGCCAACAATAGTCAAACATATTTATTTCAATTTACCCTGTTTTGTATGATTCATGTAGTTAATTAGAAATGGACATGTGCGAAATATGCAATTTGTTTTAGAAACAAAAATAGGTCATGTTACATTATGACAAATAAATATACTAAGTAAAATATGTTTAGCAAATCTTTACATGTAAATATTTCAACAATATATTCACAAATTTTATTTGAGTACATATCAGTAAAGCTCAGTTTGATCAGCCTTAAAGATGTTTACCTATATGTATATAATCTGTTTGTTATAAAAATTGAAATGTTGAAATCAAATATGCACCTGTGTTTTTGTTTTTGATTTCAAAATAAAACATAATTCATTTCAGCAGTATCAAAATATTTTGAACTCTTACACTTGTAGAGGAACTTTTGATGGTCAATATATAATGTCCCTATGCATACTTTGTATTGTCGTTTAACATCGATAATAGAAAAAAACATTTAAAAAAAAAATTCTATAACACCATGTAAAGCTTAGTAAAGTAAGCTGCATATCACATGTGCTTTTAATCATCTATTACTATTTTATTGAGAACTTTTGAAGGAAAAAATGAAGGCTTTAATAAGATATAAAAGTGCCATATGTTTTTGCATAATATCAATATACATGAACATATGTTTCTTACTTGTCTTTTTTGTAGTTTTTAGCATTTTAGTATATGTTTGTTAGCTTTGTAGTGTTTTCACAGATGAGCTTTTACAGTCGCTCTGTATTCATTGCCAATCATTATTTTGTGCTTAATACATCTTCTCTAACCAATTCACAACAATTCGGTATATTTTTCCACCCAGAAAGTGGCGTCGAAAGAGTATAATATAAGTTTGAGTTTTCGTAGCAGTGCAGCTAAACACAATAAGTATAAACTACGTTTAATAAAAAAAAAGAAGCAAGATTCATTGAGGCACAGCTAGGGGGACTGACTTATATGGGAAAGGTCATTGAGGCAAGCAGGGAGGGGGGGGGGGGGGCTGACTTATATGGAAATGCTATGACGAAAATGAGTATTCTCATTTTATCATAGTCTTAATCTATTTAAAATTTTGAAAGGTGTGATAAGTGAAGTCAAGTGAACATTTTAGCCACATGTCGTGCAGAAAGGGATATTTTACTGTCTTGTTTGCATTATATTGATAGTTTGATGTAGTCTTAAATACTTCATTGTTAAAAAGTTGTGTCAATAACAAAGATTAGCTGCTGGGTAGGATATATAATATACACCAATCCTCTAATATGGTTTGTTTGCCGCTATTGAACGAGCAGTTAAACTCTTGCAAGTGTGAATATTTTTTACAAAAATTAATTGTAATTGATTTAAAACGTTTTCAAGTCCATATCTTTAGGCACGATCAAAATGTTCCCTCATTGAACGTAACAAATATTACCTCCCTTCTTATCAAATTATAAATGGTTCAGAACGGATGTGGCAAACAAACAATATTTATAGGGTGTCCCCATATATGTTGTAATAAATCATTACTATATCATATATTGTTTATAAGAGATTTACTAAGGACATTTACAGACAAAAGTTCTATGGCTTGTTGTACAAAAAAGTTGTACAAAAAAGGTCAATTTGTTGTTCTGTAAGGGATATTGTATTGTTGTGTTTCTTTTGTAAAATAACAATGTAGGTTTCTCACTAGTCACTATTTTCAAAGTTTTAACTTTTAAGCTCACCTCGCTGAAGCTATGTACAAAACATCATGAGTTGTTACCTTTACTACTTCTCTAAACCAACTTTACAGGTTTTCAACACATTCTTATGTGAAGCTCTCACAAGTTTGTTCAAATCATAGCCCTAGTGTATTGACAGGGTTTTCATTTTCAAATTTAAAAAATATTATTTTCGGAAAGTGCAATGCCTGTAGAAACTTTATTTGTTTCATCACATAATGATCATTTCGGTATAACTTGTTATTTTCATATGGGGCAATTTAAGTTTAAGAATCTTTTCCCTACTGGCCAGCAAAATTTGTTCCCAATTGCTATAAATGATTACTATAATTAGGAGTTTCAAGTTTATTCAAACTAGAGTCAATTTCCACTGGGTAATGGGATTTTAATTTTTAAATAGGAATACAATGAGAAAACAGGAAATTCTGTTTTACTCATCTGATTTTAGTATCTTTTCAATCATCTTCAAGTCTGTTCTTTCATCTATAAGCTCTTCAAATGATTAATCCATTCAAAATTTGAAATGAAGTGACATGTTGAATCAAGTGAGCTACTAAAACATTCATGTTCTTCATTTTCACCAATTTATAATTGTCTCTATAGTAAAGATCATCTGCTCGCTAACACATACAGCATATACAAAAATAGGTATTACTATATACTGTGTTGTTTCTGATAAAACGCTTCCCACAGAAATACAACCCCGACCCCACCCACAAACCAATTTGGGTCAGAACAATCTTTTTCTGAAGTGTTATCAGTGAAAAGAAACATGCATACATATACTGTCAATTTATAATTACACTGACACTGTGGTGTTATTTAGGGAGATATGGTTATGACATCAGTTCTACAGTGGGTTGTTTAAACAAATATTTGTTGTATAAGCATGAAGACTTGAACATGTTATGCTGAAAGGAATATTGTCTTGTTTTTGCATTATGTCTATATCGGTTTCTTACAAATCTTTGTGGCTGTAGTTTTGAATATTTTATTATTGTCTGCTTGTTTACAAAGAATTTTGCCATTTTATAATTTTATAATTTATAATATTCTTTTTAATAAAGATCACCTGCTGGCTATCATATACAGCATATAGCCGAACCAGATTGAAAAAAATACATCAACAAATGAATATGCAGAATGAACCTAGAACCTTGATATCTGCAGAACTGCAGAGTTTCAGCAAATTATATCGTATTACTCAAATTGTCGCTTCTTACGACATGCATAAGCCACAGTGATCGTATTCTTGCCATCACTCATATGGCTCCCTGGGACCATACAGGTGTTGATAATTTAACCACAATAGTAAACATGACAAAAAATGAGGAACTGAACATGACATCCATTCGGAGGATTTCTACCACTCTGCAGAGATCGGCAGTGGTTCTATTCTTAGCCAGTACCACACGGGCAATGCAACTATTATTAACAATAATTATCTAATTTTACTGTCGCCAGAGGAAACACATTGGTGTTTTATAGTCGGCAAAAAAGATAATATCAAAAATATGTCGTACTTTCAAAAGATAACAACAAATGAACCTTACTAGTCAGTCATACCCTCGAAAACAATCTCATAACGTGTATTTACATTTCTTATACAGCACGAGTTGATTATGAAAAGATGAGTAACAAATGCCAACTTTCTCATCTTGTTTTATATATTTGTAAAGCATATTTCTCATGTTAACATACATTTTTGCTAGTCTCATGTACATACAACTGTTTACTAAAATATAATAAAAGTTTATTGGAAAACAAATTAAAACTTGTTCTTCATTGTCTCCAATTCTTCACTTTTAACAAGTGCAAACCCACCTTCAGTACTTTTATTACTTTGATTGGAACACTTAATTATTATGTAATCGTATCTGCCTGTCACGAAAAGCCAACGCATTTACTTCTAAGACGTGTTTAAATGGTGGGGGGGGGGGTCTTAATGGGTTGTACGAATTTACTAAGTTCAACGACGACGCAGTGAACATAACTTTGTAAAGTACCAATTGCGCCAGACTAATCATTTACGAATCAGAACATAAATGACATGAGAACATTAATGAAGCCATTTATTTGGCAATAATTGACAGGAATTGTAAACCTTAAAGACTTATTTTACAAAAATAGCTTACGAAAATTGTGTTAACTGGATAAAATACACTGATAGTGTAAATTAGATAATGTGCAGACAGCCTCAAATTGCAGCTGAACTATAATCCTATTCTACAGCAAAGATAATGATTCACTTAGTTATTACTAAACGATGATAACAATACTTCTATCAAAGTACGGTCATTTTGAGTATAAATTAAATGCAATCAATAAATGTTATAAAACAATTTATGTTATATCACATCAATAAAAAACCGGGTATATTAGTCATATTTAGTATAAATTGTCACTATCTGGATCATTTCTTTGCACATAGGCAGCCACTGTTGTAATACTAAAAGATGACAAAATTGGCCGAGTACATACGATTGAAAAAGTTAATTTGCATATGAGAATTACTTATCAGAAATTGGATATGCGTGCGTACGTGCGTGTGTTCGTTTGTGTTGTAATGAAATTGCCTGTGATGATCAAAACCAGGTTTAAGATATGACTGTTTTGTCCCTAAAACGACAATTAAGTTTGAAAATCGTAGATTCATTGCTTAAGTTCAGTATGTACATTTTAACTAATAGAGGGCATGTGTATTGAAATTATATATTATGCCATTGGTATAGCTTAGGGTCGACTCACTTGACAACCAAGCATGATTAAAATGTACTATGTTAATACAAATAAACTAGTTTATTTATTGTCTTAATCTTAATGATTTTTTTCATTAACACGAACAGTGTGCTTGCCAATCTTATTAAGAGACAGTAAGTTAGTATCTGATTCAGGTCGTATATAAAAAAAATGTGTTCAAGGATTTTGTCAAAGTATTTACGTTTTAAAGCAAATTACTGGTCTCCTGCAAACGTTATGATTTTGTTAATGCTGTTTTATGGCAAAGCACAGTCTCAAGATCGATAGGAAACTGCTATTTTATTCTATTAAACTGAACTTAATGCTTTTTACAAATTGAAATGTCCTGTTAATTCGAATACGGCTAATTATATAGGATTTTAGATTATCACGGTGAGGTAGCAAAACAATATCACGTGACAACAATTTTTGTTGACACACCGATTATATGTGGCGAAAAAGAGAATTTAGGTGCGAATCTTCCTAACATGAAACAATTTCAAAATGAAAAAAAGAATGCCAATATTACCTCATTCAAGTGATGCTATTATATATAACGAGACTGCTATACTATTGAAAACACGATAATAAATTGCGTTTTAGTTGATATTTGTCATGTAATGTTTTAAAAACTGAACATTCTTTCAATATTTAAGACCGAAATACACCTTTTATATTTTTAATTGTTAAAAACGATAACAATATCAATTGTTGCAGACACTATAATTGAAAAAGGTTGTATTAATATCAATTATTTTTAAATTAAAATTCTGTCCAAGTGTTAAGGCGATTAAATGAACCTTTAATCTTGATTTTAGTTTAATACGTTTATGTTATCAGGGCTTGCAGACGATCAGTGTATTTAATAACTCTTTCCATGGATCCCGGAAGGTTAACCAGTACTCGATAAAACCTATCTCCACAAACTAGCCGATAATTGTCCACTTGAAATAGCTGTGAGAGACGAATGCCATTGAGACGCAATGTGATATTCCAATCATCACGGACACTCACTTTGGCTGGACAGTGAATCAAACTCACGACCCCTAGATTGATATTTAGACGCGCTACCGATTGAGCTAATCAGGCCCCGGCTTCATGCACATGTTTATTAACAATATTATTTGTACTTTTCAGTGCACTTATTCCATTGTGTACTGTACAGCGTACAATGCATACTGTATCAAGATAATGCTTCTTTAATAATCATAATTATTATTTTAAATTTAAACAACACAATTATAATATAAACATTTCAAAATATGAACATAGTGAATATAATGAGTATATTATGTAAATGAATATGAGTATTGAAATCTCTAAATCAATGTAAAGAAATTGTGAGCACAACGTTTCTGGGAGCATGTTATCAAATCTATATCTTGATTTCTAAAATTTATGATTTATAATAGCTTAATAAACATTCAGTCAGAATCACTGGTTAACAAGGCTTAAATCATATTTAAAGCACAGATGTAATCGCATTAAAATCTCAGTTAATACAACGCAAATAGTCGCCATTGGAGCATTTAAGTCTTATTTCATTTTTTATGACATATCCTGTGTCGGCTCATATTGCAGTTGAACCTATATTATTTCCATCACATTGATGACGTTTTACACATGTATGTCCATGTAATCATGTTATTGTCATGCAATGCTAGTCCACATGTCACATTCTATAACATGGACCATGTCTTCGATTTGTTAGAACTTTATCAAACCAATATTTGTTAGAAATGCTTTGCCAGATTTCAAACAAAAGTGTTTTGTCTGCACCACTAGCCTTTCATCTGCAATTATTTAGTGTTTAATAATGAACGCACGTTTTACATATTTTCATTTTCCTTTCGATGAAATATTTGGAATGTGCTATTAAAAAAAAAGCCATGCGCTGTGACCTTTCAAAATTCATTACCGACGCTTTTATGAGATACTGTCTTCATGTTTGAAGATAATTTATGAGTGAAAAAAATAACACAATCAACCCGCTTCTCGAATAACAGAAGTGCATTTGGATATTGGCCACGTCATGCGGTGTATTTCTATTTATTTCAGATGAAAATTAATTAAAACAGACAACCCCCGTAACCTAAATTGACAACATCAATACCTTGTATAGTTGCCTTGCGCACAGATGCACGGTGGTATTATATTTCAAATGCATTAACGGAAGTGATAATTGCAAAAGATTTTGATGAAACTTTCCAGGAAAGTTAGAAGTATTTAATATTATCAAATCATAAAATATAGATAAAGAACTCAATGTTTTAATGAGTTTATGTGAGTGTTGCGTTATTAAAGTATTTTGGTGTATATGCTTCGAAAATGTAGTCAATCAAATTGGACATGTATTGCTTATAGCACAAATGTCATACTGTTTCTCTTGTCCTTCCTTAGAACAAGGCGACCAACTATTTTGGTGTATTAACAATCATTATATTATATCTATCAAATTATTTTCTTAAAATTGTATTACTTTCTTGTCTTCTATGTTGAAATTATTTTATTTTTGTTATGTTCAATAAATTGCGACCTACAGTAGTTCTGCTTTTATATCACATTTAGATCTTCTGTTTAAAGTTTCTTGGGGATTAAACCGAATGAAGGCAATCTTTGTCGAACTGTTGTACTCATATTAAAAGCAATATATTATCTATTTATTATCCACCTTAAATAGCTATTCTAATGAGCTTCGATCATTTGTAACACGTGATTGTACATAAGAAATCGTTTCTGCACGCTTCAAACCGGAAGCGTCCCGAAAAACCATATAGATTTTTCGTATTGGACGGTTCGACCGTTACGAAAATCTATAATAATTTCGTATTGGACGTTAAGGAACGGTAACTCTAACGATATAAATAATCCGCATATCTTAAATATAGCATATAAGAGAAATCACAGAGGTTACTCCTAATGAACATTTTGTCGTTATATATATATATATATATATATATATATATATATATATATAGAGAGAGAGAGAGAGAGAGAGAGAGAGAGAGAGAGAGAGAGAGAGAGAAATTGAAGTATGCATTATTCAAAAATATATAAATAGATACTAAAAGATTTATTATTAAAAAATGATAGATAATAGCTCGAGGGCTCGGCGCAAGACTATTCTAACTGACATTTCAGAAGTTTTACAGGAGGTGGAAAAAACATTTTTTAAATTTCAATATTGGCTTGATAATATTGTCTTTCCATATACACATCTTAAAACACCATGTAAATAAACAACAACATCAGTATGTCATCAAATGTAATTAATTTTGATTTTATAACACATTTATCAAGTTGGAATAGTTTTGCAAGTGAAAAGTATCTTATTCTACAGTAATTGTTATGCAAGACTATTCTAACTTAATTAGAATAGTCTTGGTAATGTTTTTTTTCTTAATGCAATACTTTCTTGATGCAAAAGTATTCTAACTTGAATTAGAATGCTTGTAAAATAAATATCAAGACATATATATAAATGTTTATTTACTTTTTATAATTCAAAAATATTACCTAAATCAGATATTATCATATTTTATCCAAATTGACTCCTGTGGAGCATTATGAGTTATAAGGGGTGCAATCAAATAGCAAATAAAACAGCTGGATATTATTATCCATTGTACTACTTATGTTTGATTCTAAACAGGCATTAAGATCAGGATTGTTCTACCTTATTAAGCGGAGATCAAAATTCAGCTACTTCACAATTCTAACTCTTTTTCCCCAAATGAAAAACAAATTACTTTGCAGGAAATTATTCTTACATTAGGGGATAAAAATTCTCAGGATATTTAATATTGTTGTAATATCTGATAATTAATTGTTAGAACATTATCTTGACAATGCTGCACTTTATATCCCAGTTTGGTAAAACCTTAAAAAATCCTAATTTCCACTGACAATCACCTGTTATTTTCCTGAAGGCTTCCCAATATCCAGGATAAAAGCTCTGAAGATGAGCAGGTTTTGGCACCACCTACTCTAGCAAGACCATGTACCATATGACTATATCGTCAACACTATATGGTTAAAAAAATAGCATACTGACACAATCTACCCAACCATCCCAACCTACAGTTTCAACACAACAGCATCGCCAACTATGAAACAACCACCATCTACCCTACCATTATCACTGATTGTACCATCACCACCTATCACACTGCCACCACCTACCATGCCACCACTACTAATGTACCATCACCACCCACAGTTCTGTCACCACCTACCCTACTATTATTTCTGGCATCATCACATACAATACAGTCACCTTCTACTCTACCACTTATTATACTGTCACTACCTATGAAACTGCCACCACCTACCCTACCATTACCATCTACAGTTCCATCATAATTCACAACAGCATCGCCAACTATTATACAGCCACCACTTACGCTATCATTACCACTGACTGTACCATTTTCACCTTTCACACTGCCACCACCTACCTTACTGTCACAATTGACTATACTTTCATCATCGACCCTACTGTCACCCAAACCCCTCCTTCATTACATACTCACAGTACAATCACCACCCACAATACCGTCACATCTACCTACCTTTCTATCAAAACTTACCATGACCTCATTACATGTTATCTGTCAAACCATCAAGCCCTACTTTACCATTATTGCAATCTAACCCTTGTCATTCACAGTGCCATGCCTCACAACAGTGTCATCTACCACCATCTAAGCAATTACCATCAACAAAAGTACTACAACCATCCATACTCAACCACCTACAGTACCATTGCCTACTGCTATCACTTAAATTACCAACACAAACAATGTCCTGAATACCTGCAATACCTTTATAACCAACCAAATCTACTGTATCATCACCACTCATTATGTGATTACTAACTAGCTACCAAACTGCCACCAATTACACTACCATTACTACTTACCAAGCAACTGTCACTCAGAATATTACCAAATACCATACTGCCACAATCCACATCTACAGTACCATCACAATTTATAATGTGATTACCACCACTTGTATTATCTTCACCCGCAATGTTATCATCACCTACACATTCTTTCCAACCATTTATCATAGTTACCTACATTCAGTCTTAACAGCATTTTTTTCAATCTTGGTCTCCTTGTTTTCGTTCTCTTGATTTTGCCAGAACTGTTTTTATACCCTTTTGAATCTGATTTTCCCAATGTGGATACATAAAAATCATCATCATGGTTAAGTTTTCTTTCAAATGAAGTGAGTTTATATTCAGGTCATATATATATCTGCATGAAGATACATTTATAACTTAGAGATATACGCGTCTAAAGTGTCTAATTGCATAACCTCTTTATTACAAACATCGGGTTTCTGAAGCCACGTTTTTGTTTTTGTTTGCATTTTCCATTTTCAACGAACCACTTTCGGGTTTTCGATCAATCATCGGATAACATCGTTTTCGAGGCTTTGTTCGAGAAGTTTACGGAGTTCAATGTAAACATTGCGCAATACTTTATTGCGGGACGCATTAAAGTTTTGGCCAATATTCAATTACTGTTTATTTGATAACTTTTAAGTTAATAAAGTTTATATGTCTAATACATAAGCATTATTTTGTGCACACCGCATACAGGAAAAGTCTGGATTAACAGCGTGTTTGTGTTACTTGCCAATATAATCCCTTTAAGGTCTCATCAAATTATTACACTGTCCCTTCAGGGATTCATTTATGATAATATAAACATCCATATTATCAAAATAATGTATCCAACCGTTGCAGCAGCGACACTTGTGTTGCAAATGTCTTTGATTATTGATTTCCTCTCGCACGACAACTTGAATGAATTTCCATTTCCACACGATGAAAGTATAAATTGAATTACGTCAGCATGTGTTGGTCCTAACTTTTGTTTCTGTTTATGACATGTGCGCACACGTGCTTACATTTGTAAATTGGTTAAATTAGCCGCTGTTATTTACTGCAAAACAATGTAACACATTGTTCTTCTTCTGTTTTAATCGGTATGAAAGAAAAATAGTCCAAGAAAATATCAACTAAATTTTGTACTTTCGAGGAACATCATTAAATGTAATGATGATTAAAAAAAAGTTCTAAAATTATTTTTTAAGCATTTGCCATTAATAACATATTTGCATTATTATAAGTCATGCTTGCCTAGTAAATTTGGAATACTATATCGTTGTATTCAAATACCGGACAAAAACAATGTAAACAAAATTAACTCAGGTTACCGATTACTTTTACATATGGTTTCTTAATCGATGAATATCAGTTGATACATACAGGCTTTTGAAACACAAAACGCAACAAGAGAAACAAATGTATTATAATCCAATGACAATGTTATGACTTCAAACGGGTTTACAATCAATGTCTACTTACAGCGGAAGTAGCATTAATTATTAGCACATACTTACCAACTCCACTATCATTGTTATAGGTGTTACGATAAGTGAATGTCAAAATGTCAAACGTAATCCATTAATATCTTTTTCCAATATTCCACAAAGTAATAACGGAAGGCAAGTATTTTTAATTATGAAAATTAAGCTCATCAAAATGTTCACAGCAAACCTTTGCAAAACGAAGGTAGTTTCATATATAAGAGCTTTTTTGTGTTTGTTTACAGTCGAATTTAAAGTAGATGCTTAAATTCTTAGTTTATCATGTAACAAGAAATAGAATTTACTAAACAAACAATTTACATTTACTTGTTCTGAAAACATTTACGTCATATCTATTGATAAGACATTTATCAATAAATATGTTAATTCATATATCATCAGGATTTCGAGTATATCCCAAATATTTTAACAATACCATTGGTGAATTGATTGTCTATATAAAATAATTAATCACCCGACTTTTCTGTTTCATATTATTATCGCAATATTATCGCAATATTTAATTCAATAAGAAACAATGAAAACATGTTTCGTCAAAAGTTATATTTTGATTTTCAATTATCGCCGCGATAGAAAAGGTAACAAGCCTTATATAATGTTTAGATGCTGGATACATTCTTAATACAATCAAATTCGAAATATTTATCATTTCAAAAATACAGTTTACTCAGAAGACTTAGTGTTAAACATCCGTTCATTATTATGTTGTTTGACAATGCTATCGTTGTATTTGTTGTTTTATAATAAATTGAACACCCAACTCTCTGTGTCTTATAAATATCTCACTTTGATTGTAATCATGAAACGAACATATTTTTATTTTACATGACGAAAATGTTTTGTTGATAGTTTAAGATGAAAGAATTATTTCGAATAAGCCGCTGTATAAAATCAACAGACCATACAAAAAATGCAGATGTGAACCTGTCAAAGGTGCATCAATGATATATAAAAGTAATCAAATAATGTAATTTAAAACACACAAAAAGTAGGACTGTCTGTCCACTTGTTTACGAACATGCTAGAACCTCAATCAGTAAATAAATAAACGAAATATCATTGGTGTAAAATATGATTTCTAATTAAATAAACTAAAACAGTTTATTAATATTCAAGTTTCTTTAACAATCAAACACATTTTATTCAGGAAATTGCATTTATTATGAATGATAGTTGGTACAATCATGTAAAAGCGTTTGAGTGAAATATAAACTTTCATTTGAAAAACGAAACACTTTTGTGTAAGTTTTATTACTAGTAATATGCTAAATAAAAATGTATATTAATATAGTTTGCTTATCAAGTTAACCCTCCTGTATTGAGTCATTGATACTTTGCATGTGTCCGATTGTCCTTTTTATTATACGCATGTTGCAATATGGAACGGAAATCTCCTATTTTATATTCATACGCATTATTGGAAATTAACATACCGTATAGTTGAAATACATCCTGTCTTGCACGTGTATGGTATTCTATTGCAGATGTGCCATAGGTTCCATTCAGTACAGGCAAAAAAAATCTCAAACGAAATATCAATTTTTAAAATTAGATTTTCAAAAATGGACATCAAATGATGGAAATAAACATATAAAAACAAAGTAATATAAGAAGTTTTAACATGTATAAAACTGATTGATATTTTGAAACGGCTTATAAAAATGTCATCAAATATACTGTTGATAAAGGCATCAACCTGGAATTGTGTGCAAAAGCCAAAGAGTATTTTCAAAGAATGCAAACAAATATTGAAACAAAATTCCATTGATGAGAACTGAGTTATCACAGAATTCACGTAACACTCTGATTGAAAGTCTTTCTTAAATATAATAAATATGCGTTACTAGGCGAATCACAATTATTGGTAATGGTGGATCCGATATAATTTGTAGACGCATGTTTCAGTAAAAGGTTCTTTGCTTTATAAATGCAATCCCAGAGCCGTACACATACATCAGGGAACTATCCTTTTCAGTAGTTTAAGATTTAAAGCTTCATCAAGTAAAATCAATTTTACAATTGTACTTAAATCTGCAATATCAATTCAAATTTAATATTGACAAAGCAGCAAAGCAGTTAACGCTTAGATATTTTGCAACAAAGTAGGTATAAACTATTGTGATAAAACATTAAGTTTTATTATACACCAAAATTATTTTTGTCCAACACAATGTTAATCACATTTGAATATATTGTTTATAGGAAAAAAATATCTGTTCCACCCAAATTATCATTCAAATAAATCTAAATGTCAACTGTAAATATATAGCTACCGTAATTTACTATTTACGTGTGAAAGAAAAAAGATCAAGATCATATAAATAAGTCTTAGTTTTATGTCGCCATCAGTACTTGGTTATGTAAAAACGATAACATTAGCAAACAGCTGGGAATGAAATGCAAAAAGCTATGTTTGCTAAAAAAATGTAAAGTTCTGGATGTTCCATTACTGTAATAAGGTGTACTTATTTTCCGAAGACTACATAAGAAACGTGGTCGGAAGTTCAATCTAAATTAGTAAACAATGACTATCTAACAACACTTTTACTTCAATAAGCAAAAATACATTAGTTTATAAAAATAAAGTAAATTAATATACATACACGTTTACATATTTCATATTATAATAATAAAGCAACACGAATTACGGACATTTTCAGGCTCTGCATAAGGTCATCTTTAATTAACGTTTTCTCAACGTCACAAAGTATGCTGGTAATAATGTACTGATTATATAATAATGCTTTTTCTAAGAAAAGGGCTGGTTTATTTCTATTATTAAAACCGAATGTTGAACAATGAAATTATTTTGGCCATTAATATTATACAAAAATCACATTTCAATTAGAGCCAAATTTCTATAATTGTGATAAAAGAGTTTTCGTCTGTTTGTGGCAGTAATGGGAATCTTGTAGCATAATGAATGTCTCATATGATGTATTGGTTCTAACGAGGACTTAAGATCGTTGGAAACCTAAAAAGAAAATAATACCTGAAGGAAATTCGTTTACAAATCATTCAACTAATTACGAACAATATAACTCTTTTTGTAATAATAACAATGAATACCAAGATTATAAGAAGTCAAGTATTTGACAGAGTGATCATGGAGATTTACGGCAGTTCGTTTGAATACCAAACACTGATGTAACCGTGGTATAAGCGTGAAGGATGGTGTATAATACCGATGTTACTGTGGTATAAGCGTGAGTGATGGTGCCTATTACCGATGTAACTGTGGCTATGAGCGTGAGGGATTGTGAATATTACCGATGTAACTGTGGTATAAGCGTGAGGGATGGTGTATAATACCGATGTTACTGTGGTATAAGCGTGAGGGATGGTGTATATTACCGATGTAACTGTGGTATAAGCGTGAGGGATGGTGAATATTATCGATGTAACTGTAGTATAAGCGTGAGGGATGGTGTAAATTACCGATGTTACTGTGGTATAAGCGTGAGGGATGGTGTATATTACCGATGTAACCGTGGTATGAGCGTGAGGGATGGTGAATATTACCGATGTAACTGTGGTATAAGCGTGAGGGATGGTGTATATTACCGATGTAACCGTGGTATGAGCGTGAGGGATGGTGAATATTACCGATGTAACTGTGGTATAAGCGTGAGGGATGGTGTATATTACCGATGTTACTGTGGTATAAGCGTGAGGGATGGTGTATATTACCGATGTAACTGTGGTAATAAGCGTGAGGGATGGTGTAAATTACCGATGTTACTGTGGTATAAGCGTGAGGGATGGTGTATATTATCGATGTTACTGTGGTATAAGCGTGAGGGATGGTGTATATTACCGATGTAACTGTGGTATAAGCGTGAGAGATGGTGTATATTACCGATGTAACTGTAGGTATAAGCTGTGAGGGATGGTGTATATTACCGATGTAACTGTGGTATAAGCGTGAGGGATAGGTATATATTACCGATGTAATTGTGGTATAAGCGTGAGGGATGGTGTATATTACCGATGTAACTGTGGTATAAGCGTGAAGGATGGTGTATATTACCGATGTAACTGTTGTATAAGCGTGAGGGATGGTGTATATTATCGATGTAACTGTGGTATAAGCGTAATTGATGGGTGTATATTACCGATATAACTATGGTATAAGCGTGAGGGATGGTGTATATTACCGATGTAAATGTGTTATAAGCGTGAGGGATGGTGTATATTACTGATGTAACTGTTGTATAAGCGTGATGGATGGGTGTATATCACCGATGTAACTGTGGTATAAGCGTGAGGGATGGTGTATATTATCCGATGTAACTGTGGTATAAGCGTGAGGGATGATGTATTATACCGATGTAACTGTGGTATAAGCGTGAGGGATGGTGTATATTACCGATGTAACTGTGGTATAAGCGTAAGGGATGGTGTATATTACCGATGTAAATGTGTTATAAGCGTGAAGGATGGTGTATATTACCGATGTAAATGTGTTATAAGCGTGAGGGATGGTGTCTATTACCATTGTTACTGTGGTATAAGCGTGAGGGATGGTGTCTATTACCGATGTAACTGTGGTATAAGCGTGAGGGATGGGTATATATTACCGATGTAACTGTGGTATAAGCGTGAGGGATGGTGTATATTACCGATGTAACTGTGGTTTAAGCGTAAGGGACGGGTGTATATTACCGATGTCACTGTGGTACAAGCGTGAGGGATGGTGTATATTACCGATGTTACTGTGGTATAAGCGTGAGGGATGGTGTATATTATCGATGTAACTGTGGTATAAGCGTGAGGGATGGTGTATATTATCGATGTAACTGTGGTATAAGCGTGAGGGATGGTGTATATTACCGATGTTACTGTGGTATTAGCGTGAGGGATGGTGTATATTATCGATGTAACTGTCGTATAAGCGTAAGGGATGGGTGTATATTACCGATGTAACTGCGGTATAAGCGTGAGGGATGGGTGTATATTACCGATGTAACTGTGGTATAAGCGTGAGGGATGGTGTATATTACCGATGCAACTGTGGTTTAAGCGTGAGGGATAGGTGAATATTACCGATGTAACTGTGGTATAAGCGTGAGGGATGGTGTATATTACCGATGTAACTGTGGTATAAGCACGAGGGATGGTGTATAAGCGTGAGCGATGGTCTTTATTTTGTTATCACTCATTAACAGACTCAATTAAATTGTTTATTTATTTATTGTGTACTTTGGTCCTAAGTAGGTAAATTTTAGGTCACCTGATTATAGATCTCGGTTACATATTCTGATGGTCACCATTGCCGTCGTCTGGCGTCCGTCATCCATGCGAAGATGTTTTGTTCTGTGTACTCTAGCACACTCATTGTACATTAAATCATAACTAAAACTTACCTAGTGGTTAAATAAATAAAACTTTCTGATATATATCGTGTTTGTCAGATTAGATAATTAAATATTGAACATGAGCAACATCAACAATTGCACCCTGTGACTGTGTACGGTCTAGAACCCGTATTTTTTTTTATTTTAACCTCATAAAACTTTCTCAGTAATTATATAACATTTATATATATATATATATATATATATATATCGTTATTTCCTCCAAATCATACAGGAGAGTATACGAACAATAATATACATTGTTGACAAAATACAAATGAAAAAAATTGTAATACTATACAGATTGAAAATATATATAAAGTTACGATAATTTACAATTGACAAAACGATATACAGTAAATTTGATAGCTATAATATCATGCACGCACACAGACAAACTCACTCGCACACAAACACACTCACTCACGCACGCATACATAAGTACACAGACGCTAAATGAATTATCTTCATATGAAATAACCCTATCGAACCGAAAATTAAGAATTATTAACATCTAAAGCAAATTCATTTGAATCCATATTGGTACACATTCTCTTTATAATATGGCTACATCATCGAAACGAAATATAAGGTAACCATAGAGAGCGTTTAATATGGTTTAATAAGCCAGTTTGCACAGTTTTGATAAATATTTGATAGTTTATTAACTGCATGGCATATTATTTATAACTGCAATACCACATGTTATGAAATGCTAAAACACATATTTTTAAACAGTCCAAGCTGTCATTTTCATTTAAGAAATATTTCATTCCTGTAAACATATGTATTAATTGAACAAGTGTTGGCATATACATTATTTAGCAAAACAATTTTACACCAAACCTCACATATAATTTTTGCCATAAACTATCCCGTTTGCTATTGTTATCAATACAATCAAGTAGAACATGTTCCACTTAGTATAAAGATGGCAATCAACATTTGGAACAATTTTGCTGAAATGGTCTTGAAAAAACCAACACATTAGATATGCTATTGTACTACATGATTCTATATAAATCCTTTCAGTTTTACTCAGTTTCCAGAGTAAGCACAAATCAAAGTTACAATGGATAAGATTGAATCCATTGAGAGATTCATCATTTTGACATCTATTTAATAACTGTTTGTTTTCGAACCCGTAAAAAGCATTATTTACTATTTTTTTTCCATTGAAATTTTGACGGAAAAACACTTGTCTGAGAGTATTCATCTAAGTACGATGAAATATCATATTTTTTACAAGCAATTTTTATATCGGCAATGAAACCTTTAACTTTAGTAGGTATTAACTTATAGTCAAATAAAAAATTAACAAATATTTGCTTTGCTATGAAGTAGGGTGACAACCTACAGAGCTGACCTAAAGATTTTCTTTTATCAATTTCAGCTTCCATTGATAGGCATCCTAACATACTTAGTACTACGTCTGTTCTGTTATACTTTGGTATTGACTGAATGTATTTTAAACAGAACCTATGTGCTCTTTCAATAGTAAGTATTTGGGCATTAGTAAGATTATGCCATAGCTCACAGCCGTACAAAGCTTTCGGCAAGACAACCGACTTATATATTTGTTTCGCCGTTGCTAGGTGAATTCCCCCAGAATATACGCCACAATTTATTATATTTAAAAAGGTACTCCTAATTTTGTAATTCGCATCCTTTATAATGTCATTATTATTCTCGTATTTATTGAAAAGCACACCTAAATGTGTATACTGCTCCACTTCATCTACTTTACTGTCCCCAATAATCCATTTACGTGTGTTTAATTTATAGTTAATGCGTGATTCATGAGATATAATGACCGAGCATTTAGAAGCATTGTAAAAATAATGATGTTCGATACCATACTTGTAGCAGATATAAATCATGTGACTTAACCCAGTTTTAGATAAAGATAATAAAACCATATCATCAGCTGATGTAGGACAGGAGCAGTTAATATTGTACATATAAAAACCATATTCTGAGGCTACTAACTTATCCATAAGATCATTTATAAAGACGATGTACAGAAAAGGACTGAGAATCCCTCCCTGTCTGGTACCTTGTAATACTGGGAACCAGTCTGAAAAGTGACCTTGGTTTCTGACACAACTGGTCATATTGGTATATAAATTAAAAACAACTTTAAGAATGTATAACGGTAAACCAAATTTGAACAATATTACCATAAGAGCCTCATGCCAAACGGTATCAAATGCATGGCGTACATCTAGAAAAGCAATATTTAATTGACTCTCATTTTCTTTAGCGAAGTAAGAGCATTCACGCAGAACAAAAGAAGTCATCATGCAGCCAATACCCCGTTGAGACCCACCTTGTAACTTAATAATTTTCTGATACTCAAAATCGCGTTCAATTCTATCGAGTAGTACAGATTCATATGATTTTAACAGTACTGATGAGAGGGTAATTGCTCGATAACTTTTCGGGTCCGTCTTTGCCTTTTTACCACCTTTGTATAAAAGTATGATTATACCTTTCTTCATATCATTTGGCGTATGGGCATATGTAGTCATATTTTGAAATAGTTTTGCTAAGAGCTTCAGTACTATTTCACCACCGTAGGTAATATTTTCGTATAAACATTATCACATCCGCAAGCTTTAAACTGTTTTGCTTTTCGGCAGGCTACAAGCACTTCGTTAGTACTTATAGACGGAACATTTGTGTATGTTACATGCGATAATAAGTTATTTATCGAGTGGTATTCACTTTTGTAACTGGCATTTATTAATCCATCATACAAAATAGGATTATCAGGTGTGTATAGCTCTTTAAAAAAAATACCCCATTGAATTGTATTTGATTTTTGATCCCGGTATGTGGTGCCATTAAATTTCATTTCTGTCCCAGGTGACATGTTTGATTTTCTTCCAGAATGAGGCACTATCAATTTCCGCAGCTTTATCTATTTCTTCATTTTGTTTCTCTAGATAGAGTTCAACTTTATGTCTGTGCAATTTTTTAAATAAACATTTTGCCCCTTTACATTCATTATAAGACAAAAATGATACTCCCCTAGGTTTGCCCTCCCCAATCCAGTTTTTACGTTTAGTATTCATACACTTATGTGCATTTCGTAGTTCTTCATCCCAGTAAGGCTTCAAAAAATGTCTGAATTTTGTCTTAGGAATACATGCATCAGTAGCATTATTGAGGGAATTAACAATTGTTTTATATAGCTTATCAATATCTGAGGTCCATCTAATAGCTTTATTAAGGATTTTACCACAATGTACATCAATTTCAATATAACATTTATATTCCGTTTCATTTTCTTCACGGATTTTACGCCAGTTTACTCTAAGTGGCATATTGCTGTCATCGAGTTCTGAAATACACGGTAATGTAATATTACATAGCACTGGTCTGTGGTTTGAAACATTAAACACATAGTCATCTGGTATCGAACAGGAGTTAATAAGATATTCTTTCTCGACAGGAAATAATATATGATCAATCAATGTTTTAGATTTTCCATTATAATTAACATGTGGGAAGGACATCCCTGTGCACGTGCACGTTTAAGTTACAGATAAAAGATTATTATCTAATACAAACTTGCTTAAACTATAGATTCTAGAGTCTACGGTCGTAGCGATTGAACTTCTTAATTCGGTATTCATGTCAACCATGACAATAACCAGTCCTTTATTACTATACATACTTAAGATATCCTCAAGTTTATTAATATAATCCCTATATTTCTGAATAGAGTGATTTCGGCAAAGCAAGTAAACTTGAAAAATATACAAACAATTGCATGGGTTTAATATTAATTCTATTCCAAATATTCTGTCATCATCTGTAGAAATGGATGAGATCATATGATCTATTTTTTATGCCATTAACAAACCCACACCACCTTTACCAACTTTGCGTCTGCTTGGTAATTTCAGATCTGCATCAGAAACTGCATGAGCCCTATAGTTGTTATGAACGCTGTCTAAAAAATGCAAATCTTTATAATATAGCCAGTGTTCAGATATACCACAAATATCAATATTACTATTATTTAACATATTTACGAGATATGCTGAACTGGACATTATGCCTGTAGCATTCCATGTCATTAAATTTAAATTGTTCAGACTAGACATTATGTTTTGATAATCTTACAAACTGATATATTGTGTGAGCTAATCTATACACTCATCTAATACTCGTACGGATTGTAATCATTGAAACCGTGGTACGAAGTAGTCATTATCACTCACAAAGCCATTATCTGCATTACGGTTTTTGTAGTGACTATACCATTTCTTTGGTGACGGACCGTTATGTTTATCCGAATTGTACCCACGCCTCGTTAACCATGGGCGGCAAATGAGACCTCTTGGCCAGAAGTACGGCAGTTCTACTAGTGACGTATTATCATCGTCCTCTACATTTAGACGCACGACAACAGAATTGTACTTTATGTTTCTAAATATAATAACCCTTGTTACTTTAGGTCCGCAAACTTTAACTTAGGAGTACACTTTCGCTTCCGTTACAGATTGGTCAAAACCACCAACGTAATATCTCTTTACGCACTGAAACAAGTCTGAGTCCTAAGTAAACTGACCTGCATCAAAATGCCTGTCGTAGGCATTACGGTCCAAGATTCTAACCGAGATATTTTATGGTTTCCCGATAGTAGAATAAATGTGCGCAAAGTCAATTTTGTTATTTAGAGATTCTTTCTTTTTAAGTTTAACCCGTCTTGGTCTGAATTTGTTGCCGTAATTTTTACTTTGAACAGCATCCTTGTAAGATATATCTGATGCAGGTTGTTCCGTTCGCGGGAAAATGCTTACATTTATTGGAATAGGAACATTTCCATAAACAAATTCGTCCTCCATTTCTCTGTTATCAAACAGTGTGTCGGCCATTTTGTACGCAATGAGCGGAGACAAGGAGCCGCTGATCAGTGACTCAGATAATGGAGGAGGAATTAACTGGGATACACCTGAATCTTGCTGTGGTAAATTCGGAAATTCAGTAAGTGACATAACATCCAATTCACCACCATCTACATGAGCTGGCATCCCACTTTCGGCTGTTTGATTACCACTATTACCATTGTCACAATAGTCAACTATATCTGTATTAACCATGGTATTTACATTATTTCTCGAAAACTCAAATACAATTCATTGTCATTGGCTGATTGATGGACAGTGCCTGTTGCAGTTGGCATCACCACCGCTTTACAAGAGTTTAATGTTTGAACATATTGATCATTGCAACACTTACTTCCAAGAAAAATCACATTGTCTTGGAGAGTTCTCAAGATTTGGGATAAATCTAGCATACTTTGTTTAATATGTAACATATCTTTGTTTGTATTGCTACTTACACGGATATCATATAAGCTACTTTTTAAGATGCACAAGTTTTCTTCAGTACTTTCTTTTAGACATTCAATATCACTCTTTATGCATAACATTGTAGTATTAATATCGCGAATCTGTGCTGATCTAGACGTTTCTAACGCTACCTGTCTCTGTTTTAGTAAAAGCATGTCCGCTTGGACTTGTGATACAATTTTATTTGCAATTGTACTTTCAGTTTTACACGAGCACTGGCACGCCTCTGTGTTGGTCTGTGCACTAAGTGTTGGGGAATGGTTGTGTTTAGCTGGAGTTGCTCAAAAAAAGGGACGCTGATTTGGATCTGGGTATGGGTCTGGGTTTGGAAGAGCTGAGTAGGTCTTTCAGTGCTGAAAAATCATCACCTTCGATTACACCTAACACAGAATGTATGTCATTCGCAAGTTTAACTGCAATCGACACGCCTTTCCTTGTAGAGACTCGGCGTTTTAATTCTGCCTGCAATCCAAAAGGGAAGTCATCATCTTCTCTCAGATTGTTGAACAGCATCTCTCGGGTTTCTTCAAGTTTGGTTTCACATGATGCATAATCTTTCAATAAACTAGTAACAAACAAGTCCCCAGGAAAGTTCCGAAAGAGCGAAACAAGACGGTTATATGTCTTCAATTGTGCCGTCACATTATCATCGAGATCCACGTTGTCACACGGAAAATCGTGCGGGGGTGACACCGGTAGATTTATCGGTATCTTAACTTCCGTATTGTCCGTTAACATCACATGTTCAAGTTCACATAACTGATTACTGGAGAAACTGCCCGACATTTTGCATTTATCTTGCTGAGTATACCTCTATGTTTATACACGTGTTACATTGGTCTACTTTATACAAACACACAATTACTACACATTATTAAGCACGTATCTTCTACACGGAACATTCATAATTACAGTTCAGTCGTATAACAATTTGCCACTTTAAGATTATACTGGTCATAATTTACACAGCGATATTTGTCTCTCCGGCAAATGTCTCACCTTGCGACATGGTATATGACCGCTACTGAAAGTGAAATTTAATCACAAGCACTTTGAAAATGTTCTTGTCTTCAATAAATGCACTGCTATTTCCATATTTATTAGAACATAGGTTCAAAGTTTTACCTCATCGCAATGTACATACTTTCACGCACACACTCATATAAAACTTTCCATATACTATCCAATACTTCCATCATAAAATTAAATTTAATCAGAGCGCAAAAAACACGTCTGCACGCTACGCTGATCTACACTACACATCTCGGACATGATATCGCGGACATGTTTTAAAGTTGACAAAATCAAATATTTAAAGTCAAATATATGGCCCATGAGTCGTCAAAATCCGTTATCCGAATGTCATCTGTACTCTAGCACTCACAGCTTTCATTGGATCCTTGCCAATCTTACACATTAACTATATAACATATTGTCCTATATAGCCCTTAAACTGTCAAAATTGGGTAAATATAGTCAGAGTTAGTCACTAAATTTCTCAAATTCATAATAGTTTATAACCTCAGGAGGTTTATGAAATACTATTATATTCTTTCTGTAGTAAATATCTCAAAATCGCAAAAGAGTAAAACCTTAGGATAATTTAAAAACTATACTATTTCTGAATTTATTACTCAAATTCGCTAGTATAAACGGTTTGGGCGGTTTTTAAAACAAATTATGTACTATTTCTGTAGTAAAAATCTCAAAATCACAACAGTTTAAAACCTTATGAAAATAAATAAATTAAACTCTGTGTGTTCTAAATTTCTCAATATCCCACATTGAATAACCATGGGGAGATTTAACGAATATACTCTTTCTTAACTAAATCTCTATCAATACGATAAATGTTACGTTGACAGTCGGACCTGCGGTAGTACATGTACTTGACAGGTTGACGTGATAATTGAGTTAAATATGCCGTCTAATGAAATTTATATTAACTTCAAGTTAACATTGTAGAATTATGTTGATGACCTTATTGTTCTGGGAAAATTAGGTCCGTTTTATTACCCTAGGTGCAACAATAGGCAATAGCATATACTTTAAACAAAGTGAGAGCAAGTAATTATAGCTATATGTGAGAGTTACTGGGACGCAGACACTTCGCTTTACAGCGTGATTCTCAAGGCATTGTTAAAACAACACATCGGCTCTTTTGACATTTCGATTTTAGGTATTGTAAAAAGAAATTATATGCAGGCAAAAAGTTTAATTGGTTTATAAGTAAATGATTGCATCAACGCAAATGAAGTAGGTCGTTTGTGTTTCAACATCGAACATAACTAACACAGAAAGCAGGACTTTCTCTATATATTTATTTCTTACATTATTACAACTGTTATTTAAACTTTAATAAATTCTATTAACACATATGCACATAGTTTAAACACGTTCCCCATTTAAGTATAACTGTTTCTTCTTAAAACCTAACCATTATTTCGATTAAACCATGCAACTTAACCCTCTTGCATTCAAAAGTAATCTCTCTAAACTAAAACCCGTCTTTCCATCTTGCATCCCGAAGTAAAACTGCCTTTATTTTCTCACTACTTGAGAACTAAACCCAAAATTTACTCCCACGAATGGTCATAAAAGTCATACTTAATTCATATACAGTCATTATTTATCAGGTATTTCCTGCAAAGATGTCCACTCAAGTCGGCTAAATATGCCCTTAAAACCCAGTTCATATCTCTAATTTTAGTCTCGTTACATTATGTTTTGACAGGGTAATTCATCATAAGTGACCTCTGAAATATAACCATTTTTGACCAGTAAAGAAAGATTAGGAGTTTGTAGTCTCACATTAACCATGAAATATCCAACATTAATTATTGGGTTTAAATTTAACAAAATCAAACTAATAAAATACAAAAATGAATGAATGACTGACTATAATAAATTTGGTAGACGAAATATTCTCCAATATGTTTTGAATTTGGATGGCTTCTGTTGTTCAAGGAATACCGCAATTTTGTTGGATTTTGCTTTGATATTTGAACAGTTTTATATGATTTTCAAAATAGGAAGAGGTGTCTAGTAAATATAGCATTAGGATAGCTGTTGACCGTTGGTTCGTTTTGTTTGAAACAGAAGTTAATGAAGGTAACTACTATACAAAACAATGGTGTCAACGAATTCTCCATCGACCGGTGTATATATGATTATATACCTAGGTAAATGATACTGATGGCTTATTGTGTCAAAGGGTGTCAATATGTAACGGTTGCTGGAATGATGTCATAAAATTACTTAGTTTATATTGTGACTGTCTAAAAATGAAATATAAGATATAATATTATGATAATTAATATCAATACATATATCAGATAAGTGTATAAAAGTTATTCAATAGGATGAGTGCAATTAGTTATTATAAAGCGCACGGACTACTGGTTTAAACATATGTTATTTTCAGTATCTCAGACAAGAAATAACAGTATACAAAATGTAAAGGATTATAACGGAAGAAAACAAGTATTCTTAAACGACAGGGACTATTTGATACAATGGTAGGGATAGAAGGATGAAGAATTGGTTGAATGCTTTAGTATTTAATTTTTATTTTTTATAATAACTTTTTTGTATAACCTCATAAACATGTACATGTATCGAAGCACATAAATTTTGCACAGTATTACAATAATATGCATGCAATACCTCATGGCATGACTATGATGAAATAATTTTATTTAAATCTTTAAAAACGAGGAAAGACACTTATTTGAGAAAAAAAGAAGAAAAACAAATATATTGATTTTTAGAGAAGAGATATATATTTTATATTAAATCCCAACCAAAATGTTGAGGTTTCTCTACAGTTTGGATTGGATAAGTGTAATTAAATCTTTAAAACATCGAAATCATATTCTGTATTTAGTTATTCTTGCAGGAAACAGGTGTCCAAACGTTATCGTTTGGGTACGATTGTCTATGGTTTAATAAATAATTTGCTATTCACAAAATGTGGATTTAGGCATTGCTTGCTTATTTCTCAATTAAGTAATTTCAATAGATGAGGAAAACACTATAGCCAAATAATGCCAAACATAAGATATACTTAACTAAAATTATCTGTTCTGTATCCTACCTAAAATCAACACTACATATTTTCTGATAATGATAACTTAACCATGCTTTTGATAATTATAATATCTACATGATGTAAATATGACAAGAGAATATATAAATAATTGTGAAGAACTACAGTCCCTTTCACAGTTCACATTCCGTGGACATACATGACTAAAGGTGTAACAAATAGATTTTGTGGTCAATTTTAGCTGGGAAAGCCAAAGGCTGTGCAGCACTGACACATGTGGTACAACACCGAACCCAGGAACTATATGGGATAAAGCATTTTTAAAAAATGTATCAAGTTTGTAAATCAGTGGCATTATCTGGACATAGCATATTAGTTTCGTTTCATTTAAGACAATTTAATTTCAATGAAAGGCCAAAAAAGGCAGCGAAAGGGTAAACATTAAACTTTTTCAAAAACCTACTTACGAACAACAAGGTAGTGAAATTAGTTTATATTTAATCAAATCATTCCAATGAGAAGGGAAGATAGGTCAAAACAACAGGGTTCTTATACACACACATAGGAGAATAGAAATACACCGAACCTGCACATATGTATACACATACATAAATTCATATATATACACACACAAGTACTGTGATATAAGAACATATAATATATACACTATTTAATTAATATTACGTACAGTAGACATATAAAATTAAAATTAATAACCTATATTCTGCCTTTACAGTATTGCATAATTTTATCACAAAATATACTCAGCTTTTTAAGCTTGTTTGGATTAACAGTGTTAAATAGTTCTATAAGTTTTAAAATATTTGGTCTTGTATAATATTATTTATTAAGATAAAACCTTCTTTCGTCATGAAACCATGGACATACTAAAAAATAATGAAACTCATCACCAATATCATTATAGTAAAAGGTACATTTTCGTTCATTTGTAAACACATTTCTTCACCTACCTACTTTTATAGGCAAGTTATGATTTCTCGTTATAAATGCAAGCCGTCATTTACAGTTACATGAAGGCAGTAACTTAATGTATACGCTTTGTTTATAATTTGGTTTAATAAACTTATATATATTCGTATTAGAAGTTCTACTTATTCCAGTATTCCAATTTTGTATGTAAATATATTTTTGACAGGAAGATTTTACAAGCCATTTTCCACTTGGAAAACTCTGGCTGTCCCAAATTCAAGAATATCCAGATGAACATAATATACGTTTGACATTTTCTATCCATTTTGATTAAACAGAATAATCTAAAGTTCGTATAGTAAAATATATAATTTAGATGAAAGTTTTGTTGTTTCACTGTAAATATTTTCAAGAAATCTTGTCAAATATGCAATAATTTTGTTGTTAATATCAGCAGATAGTTTTATGGCTCCAACTTCACCATAAATCATGTACGATTGGGTGGATTTTTTAAAATGGAAAATATATTTATAAAATTTCAGTTGGATTCTTTCTAGAACATCTAGATTTCCAAAGCTCCACATTTCACAGCCATATAAAAGTATCGGTTTTACTGGTTTTTTTCCAAAGAGATCAATTTGTATATCATATGGAATTGATAATGTTTTAATCTTTTTCAGTAAACAAAACATTGCTTTATTAGCTTGATTTGCAATATATCTCTTTGTTTTAATGTATTAACCAATTTTTGTAAAGAAGATACCCAGATATTTATATTCATTTACTATTTCCAAAGTTGTATCTCCAATTATGAACACTTTATTTTGTAAATAATTTCCTTTACTGAATATTAAGACTTTTGTTTACTGACATTGATGTTAAGCTTCCAAATGTTACAATAAGTATTGAAATTATCAAGAGCAGTCTGGAGATCATGCTCGTTGTCACTGAAAATTACTGTGTAATCTGAGTAAAGAAGAATGAATAGTTTAAAAAATACGTGCACCCTCTAGTTCCGTTAGTCTAGAAATACCATTTACACTTCTTGTACTCAAATATTCTTCAAGATCATTTACTGATATGCTAAATAAGAAAAAAGAGAGGTTTTCACCATGACGAACTCCTACCAAACATTCAAAATATGAAAAAGTTCCCTCATTTGTAATAATTTTTGAATTTATATTGTCATATTAGTTATATATTATGTTGGAACATTTTCTGTTCATGTTTGAATTGTAAAGTTTTCTCTATAGGCATATTCTAGAAACAGAATCAAAAGCCTGTTTAAAGTCGATAAAGCAACATGATAATTTCTTTTTATCTGAATGCACTATGTCTATTAAACTTTTAAAATAAATAGATTATCTGTCGTAGAAAAATTCTTTCTAACCCAGCCTGTGTTTCATGTATAAGATTTTGAGTATCAGTATACTTATTTAGTCGTGAGTTTAAAATGGAAGTTAAAAGTTTACCAAAACAGCTTATTAAAGAAATAGGTCTATAATTTTCGGGAAGTTTTGGATCCCCTTTGTTTTTATATATTGGTTTAATTAATCCTTCTGTCTAACTTTGTGGGATTATTCCTTTATTAAAAATAACATTAAAAAGCTTAAGATATATTGGTAAAAGAACGTGAATGGATGACTTGATCTGTCTATATTAACGATATTATCAATACCGGGTGATTTGTTGCTTTTTAGAGTCCTGAAACCGTTAATATTTCAGATTCTGTAATCTGGCCGTTTAAATCATCGTTAATGCTATCATTGGTAGCGTTAGAATAATGTTCATCTGTAAGATAAGCATTTACATTAGCGTCATCATCATTAAGAGGCTGTGCCATTAAAAATGAAGCTTTAGATGGAAAGTGAAAAATATAAAAAATCATAAAAGCTGGGTTAAAAGAAAGGTCCTAGGCTTATAATACTATATAACAAACAATAAAGACAAATCGGAAGAAATCAAGCTTTATTAGCAGTCAAATAATGATTACCATAGAAACTGGTTAATCTAAGACACTCATTTTTGTAAAGAACAGGCTATTTCCACATAAAATATAATATTAAAATTAAAAATATTGGTCATTGCAAGTAAATATTCTTATAATATAACCTTAAAATAATAAGGTAAAAAAAATCATACCTAAAAAAAAAGTTTATTTATGGTTGCTATGGTAACATGAAAATCAAATGGTTCAAGTTTCTAAATTTTACACAAAAATAAGCAGTTTTGGGGTCAAAAATTAAAAAAATCCAGACATCTGTATCATATAACATGGTACTGAAAAATATAAGTGACTGTCATATAATTCAAAGAAAAAATAAAAATGGGTAGACATTTATATATATATTGGTGGCAGCTAAGCTAAATTATGCTATTTCGGAATCAATTTTGTACAAAAACACAGAATATTGTCACCTTATAGGAGTTATTTTTTGGATATTTTTTTCTCTTATGATTTAATTTTGTACTGAACAACAAATGTTACACAAAAGCGAAAACCCGAAAAAGAAAATTTTGCATAAAATCTCTATGGCAACCATCTCTTTTATCCATAGCAACCACCTAAGGCTGAAAATATACAGTGTTTATTTTTAACAAAATGCACAAAAATAGGCAATCGGAGCGTGATGGAAAATAAAACACAAAGCAGTCCAATTGTACTTTAAAATATATGTGAAAATCTCCTTAGTAACACTACATTTATGACATAAATGCCTAGCAACCGAAGTGATATTTGAAAATATCCAATCTCAATTCATGGATAAAAAGCACAATCCAAAAAAAAACTTCGCATAGAAAAAAATTAAATTAAGCATAATTATATGTAAAAAGTCTCTATAGCAACACCATGTATTGCATAGCAACCAAACCTATGTGGTGTTATCATATGCAAAGACTATATGTAATCGAGTCTTTTGAGAGCCCAAATCACTCACCTGTGATTTCTTGTGTAAATCTTGCAACAAATATTGTCTTTGCTATGCTATGCTATGCTTATTGATGTGCAATAAAACATAAATAAAGTGAATTATAACAATCAAGAAATACTATTTTCAATTGCATTTTCCAAACAATGTAACACACAGACCATTTCAATAGGGCATGTGAGTAAAAATATAACACTACTTATTCCATATAGCAACTTAAAAGATGTTTGATGATATTATAAAATGACTGGTGAAGACATTTGGTTGCATGGAATGTCATGCTAAGTATATCATCTCTTTTTGAGTAGTCATAGTTTTATCAAGCTTCAGGAAGTTGCCATGTGGCAGATCAAAAACTCCCTTACATGACACATCTAATGTAACTAGGGATGTCAATCTTAATGCCAAATATTATATAAAACAATTCAATCACTTTAAGCCAAGATAACTGTGATACAAATTCCATTTGGATTGTCTATAGTAAAAAAAATCAAAGTATTGGTAAACAGGAAGTAGCAGCATGGCAAATCTGACAATATCTTACTCGGTACAACTCATTATGGTATTTTCAAAATTCCCAGTTTCCTATGATGCTTTAAAAACTTTTTAGATGCAAATATTTTTTATCAAGTTTTAGGGTAACTATCAAATTCCTATTAAAATCAAAATATATCACAAGGTAATGAACAAGTGACATCTGCCCACTGATATGTTACCATGTATTTACAGTCCAAATATGGTTGACCTGTCTATTATAGATAAATGGATCTAATTATGAAATTTTGTGTGTCTTTGGACAATGAAATTTGAGTTAAGGTCAAGTAACAGCTGCCAGACTAACATGTTCATATTACAATGTATTATTTTTAAATAGTCCAAAGACAGTAGATCCAAATGATATAACTATTGAGAACCAGACCATCTTATTAAAATGAGAAGCAAATTGATCAAAGTCAGTTATTGAGGTTAAGGTCGTGATGATATGTACCAGACTGATATGGAAACCTTTTTAGTCAATCTATGAACCTATAATATACCAAATATGGTGGGGTTTGGTTTTCATCTGCCTAAGAAATTCACCAACTCATGAAAATGTGACACAATGAAAATAAATGAACAGTACTGTAGGCATTGCACATGACATGGACTTTTTTACACATTTGCCAACTCTGTAAGATGTCTAAAGTTAACAGCATCGTTCTCTGCTTCTTGATCTTCTTCACTGTACTCTTGAAGGCTTGTTTTTCTTTTCTTTAAGGAAATTCTGCTGAAGAAACTGGCTATCTGACTAGCTGATAAAAATTCAACAGGTTTAAACAACCTTCTCCCAATGTCATCTTTAACTGATCTCATGATAGTCGACACATCCTCTGGATCACATTTTTGACCTGTTCTTTCACCAATTTCAAATTTTTCTGTCATGAAATTCTTTTGAGACTGAGTAAATATTTTGAATTCTCTTTTCAATTTTAAAGCCCACCCTTTTGAAAGTTTTGAGTTATCAATTGAATCAACAGTAAGAGCATTTACAGAAGTGGATTTAACAACTTTGTTCTCAATCTGTACGGAATATAAAAGCTTGGTTCGATCAGACAGATTCTGAGTCGTCTTAAGTTTGCAATGCTTGCCAATATCCAAATGGTTTAGAAGGTTTCCATATTTCATAAATGTGCATTTACAATACTCTTCTGGACAAGTAAACAATCCTCCATTTTCAGAAACATCTACACATACTTTATCCATAGTTGTATTAGATGGCTCAGCACTCATTTGAACTGTGGTTTCTGGTCTGCTAGTTTTCTCTTTCTTTGATTTAATTTGACCCTCATAAACGTGTACTACTTGAAGCTCTTGATGTGTGCCTGTTTCAGATTCTGGTATGTTCTTTATCAATTTGCCTTCACCAATACCATATTGTCTCCATACTCTCATAGTGGATGGTCTGTACAGGACATTGTTGACAGACATAATATTTTTGAGTAGGGTACTGTGGGAGGTTGTATCCTTTTGACCTGATGGAGGCAGAGCCACAATGACAGATATATTGGTCATGTTAGTAGTTTTAACAGCATGCATGAATTCATCTGCTGATCTTACATCATGTCCCTCGTTTACATATTTTCTCACTGCCGACTTGATGTGAGCAGCTCTTCGATCACATATAGATTTACCCCCTTAGGGATCTGCAAAATCCAATCTCTCTATCTTAATTTGACTTGCAATATTGAGGGTCCAGATCCCAAAGATTGACTTATATCCATGAAAACATCCTGCATTATCTGATCTTAGATAGGCCAGGGATAAATTTGGATTTTTTTCAAGGAACTTCAGTAAGGCATCTTTTAGTATGGCACCGGAAGTTGTTGCATCTTGTGTTGCATTGTCGAAAATGTGCACTAATGTATTTGATACAATAGCGTCACCCATTTTGTATGTCCCAACAGTTATGTGCCAGTTCAGACCACGCTTAGCGAACCATTTTGATTGTGATTCCCTGAAAATAAAGTAGAATATATAGTTGAAATAAATAAAGACTTTTTAATATACATGTAGTTATAAAAAAATAATTAAAATGTATAAATATAAGCAGTCTTATTAAAATATGACATGTATGTTATTGCAACCAAGTACCTCTAGAAATATTATGTACAATGCTCTGAAAATTATCGTTAATTTTGTTCCTTGAAAAAGATCCTGAATAGCATTATTTACATTTGTTTTTATATTTCTGGAAAATGTCAAGGACATGTTTGTTTAATCTTACATTTCTGTCTTTTTTGTGGTCTGTACAAAGTAAAGTCTGTGTTCCTGTTAGGTGAAAAAGTCTTAATAAGCAAGACTTTATCTAGTGAGTTCGTTTGCTACATAAAAAGTGCTGTTCTTTGTCTTTATTTCCTTGTATTTTAAATTGCCATTTTAAAATGTACAATGTAGCTATACCCATTATCTCTTCCTTCATAGATTTCTTATATGACATGCAGATTTCTATTAAAAATTAAACTGGTTAACTGCATATTACTTGCAACTGTCCTAAGTCAGGAATTCAGCCAATTTTCATCAAATAAATTTTTAAACATATGGAAATCTATCACAATTACCTGTACATCATTGGGACAAATTTCATAGCCCAATCTCTCTCAATTAGAATGTCCTCATCTTTCAAATTTTCCATTGCATCAGAACGAGCAAGATCTTGATTAAATGTCCGCAGTATGTGCATCTTCCACTCCTGGATAGCTTTCTTACTCTGAAAAAAAGTGTATAATATTTTAAAAAGTTCTGTTCTTTAAAAGTAAAATAACTAGAAAACTGTGAACAGGTTGATAAAATGATCAAAACCCTCCTTATTTGGTCAACATTAATAATTCCCCCTTGATTTATTTCTTCATAAAAGATTTCAATAGTGTCCAGTGCTATATTGTGTAAAATTTAAATCCATGGGCATGGACCCGTTATTAAAGGAGGAGTTGCTAAAAAGGTTGATCTAATAATTATGCAAAAAAAATACACTGTCAAATTATCTCCCCTTGAAGGTGTAAGGCTGGAATTACTTTCCTTCATGTATATCTGCATTTGGTAATCTACAAAAACAACCCAAGCAAGTAAAAGGAATATTCAGTTGAAAATTGTGCATACCTGATTGACCATGTATAAAATCTCATCCTTTTGGTCATCTGTTTCATAAGTTTGACTTGCTGCAGCATTACTAATTTTCAGCAGAGCATCTTGAAGAACCTCACAACTAATGCAGTCCTGATCATGAACATGATCACATTCTTTTGCAAACTCTTGAAGTTCTGTGCTTAAAGCATACTGGCTGCAGTGGTCCTTTACTTTTGATGACTTTGAGACATGCAACTAAAAATATATATAAATATGTAGATATATTTTCTTATAAAAATAAGAAGATGTGGTATGAGTGCTAATGAGACAACTCCCCATCCAAGACACAGTGTAGGTACAATGCAAGCAGAGACTAAGAAAAAGTTGTGATTTTAGTACCGACCTAAATTCTATGATGGCCAGCATGGAATAGCATCACATTTGTATGTCAATGTATTTTTTATTGCTAGTGTAAATTAAATTCAATAATAGGACAAATAATTTCTAAAACAGATAACTTTTATAAAGAAATTGTAAACATTCAAGTGTAATTTAAATGTATCAAGATATTGTCTGATCAGTAGTTGATATAATAGTGTTGATTCAAGATTGATCAAACTGTATTTTCTAATTTTAAAACAAAGTCTTTTTCAGCTTTTTTTAATACAAAAATAGTGTACTTACAATGAAAAAGTAGCAAAATGTTTTGGTGTTTGAAAGTTGTAAGGTTGATACTGCAATCACACCAATACAAAACATTTTGAAAAATGCTCAATTCTTGTTGATGAAATAAAGTTGCAAAAACATTTCTGTTAAAGACTTACTTTATATTCCAGTTTCAGATACTGTTTTGATGATGACAGAGATTTCTTCAATTCATCACACCAATCTTTATCTTTACCAGTTGACCCCAACTGGTCAATAATCTTCTGCAAGTCTTCAAATGCCTTTGATCCATCAGCTGCATAATTGTCCAGGCCTTTCATACATTTTCTGATGTTTGGCTCAATTGCACTAAGAATCCTCATGTAAGATCTGTGGCTTGCAAATGGTGAAAATTCATTTTCAATGCAGTATTGGTGATACTGTTCTACAACTCTGCTTCTAATGCTGTTTAAAATTACTCTTGGAACAGCTATTTTCTCCCCTGATTTCAACTTCAGTTGCATCTCCCCAAAGGGCACATCTGTCATAATGGCAGGGGACATGGCAAAGTCTAAAAAGTGGCTAATTTGCATCTCTGTTAGAGCTTCTCTGTTTTCTGGGCAAATAGAAATAGGTTGGCCATGACCTATGCTTAAAGCATGTTTTCTTGCAACTGTAAATCTGTATTTAGTGAGTTCTGGAATATATACTTGGATTTCAGCAAGAGTAAACTTATTAGCAATTATGGAAAGAAGTTGTCTCTGAGTTCCCCAAATGGATGTTAGATTGTAGGCAGAAGAAATTATATCTAAAATATTGATATTATCATTACTATTATTTGATGAAAACATGACATTGGCAATTGATTCTTCTTGATTTGGAGCCAGTACTTTGAGAACCTCATCAAAAATGTTTCTAGACTTTTTAATGTAATCAGTTTTTGTCCGATCTGATGCTTCTGACCATGTACATGAAAGGGGTTTTTTCACTGGACTTAGTCCACATACTTCTAGGAAATTTTCTAAGGCTTTCCTTTTCTTTGAAGTTATATCCTGACTTGATGATGGAGTCCAGATGCTGCCTTGAGAATCTGTTATACACGATGATTGAGATTCCTGAAATATTAAAAAAAGATTTAATAAACAGCTGATGTATTCAAAGTTTTTCATGTAAGGTTTAATTGAAATGGATAAATAAAATATAAATAAAATGCTCTGCAGGGTGCAGCTTGATATGACCTCAATTGGGGCAAGTATGGACACAATATCCAAGCTTGATACAGCTCTGAATTTGGATTGTGATTAAATATTTGACACAGCATAGATTTCTGACACAGAATTAATGTGGTCAAAGAACTTTAAAATAAAATTTGAAATTGGACATTGACTTATTGTGGTCCAATATCAAAATCTAAATACATGGTAAGATTCAGCTTATAAAAGCTTAGTATTTCAGAAGGTAATAGGATAACTATATTTGGTATGTGCATACCTTGCAAGGTCCTCATGCCAGTCAGACAGTTTTCACTTGACCTTGACCTCATTTCATGGATCAGTGAACAAGGTTATGCTTTTCGTGTATAAGTCCATAAGCAATAGGTCTTCTATATTTAGTATATGGAATGATTGTAAGGTATACATGTCCAACTGGCAGGTGTCATCTGATCTTGACCTCATTTTCATGGTTCAGTGGTCAACGTTAACTTTTTGTGTTTTGGTCTATTTCTCAGATACTATAAGCATTTAGTCAATTATATTTGGTGTATGGAATGTTTATAAGTTGTATTTGTCTGTCTGGCAGTAATCATCTGACCTTGACCTTATTTTCATTGTTCATTGGTCAATGTTAAATTACTCTGATTTGGTCTGTTTTTCAGATACTATAGTATACAGATAGTAGAACTATATTATGTGTATACAATAATTATAAGGCGTGTATGTCTGTCTGGCAGTCGTCAGTTGACCTTGACCTAATTTTCATAGTTCATTGGTCAACTATTTTTTATAAGGTTTGTTTTTGAGATAGTTTTAGCTATTGGTTAACTAAATGTGTTGTATGGAATGATTGTACGAAATGATATCAACTGAAAAGGGAGATAATTCTAATAAGACCATCAGTCTACAAGTTAAAATTGGCAGTGCTGTGCAAGATTTGTTTAAAAACATGATTATATGAGCATGATGAGGTTGTGAGGAGAAATTAAAATGTTTATTTTTATTGCTACATATTATTATCCTTAATTGATTTGAGATAACTTTTAAAATAGAAGGTACATGTAGCTCTTGTTTTAAGCAAATTCATTAATCAGATATCTGTTTAAATTATGATGTACTTGTAAACTTACCACACATTCACAAACTTCTAAAATTAGTCAGTTTATTGCTTTGGCAAACAGACCCTATTAATACTTTTGCCTTACCTGAGCCAACTCCTACATATCTGTTTTCCTTCAGGAACAGATAACAGGCCTGATCTTTAGTGATAGTCCCTTTTGTTAAACTCTTGTACCCCGAACAGTAGGACAATGTGCATAGTTTGCCACAGCTCTAACCTATTCCCAACTTTTGTCTGTGATTAGGGCATACAGTCAGGGTTGATATGTCCTCATAGAAAAGTCCACCACGCAGCTTGATCAGCTCTCCCTCATTTTCAACTGCCTTTTGGTTTATGTGGAAGTTTGAGAGATGCGATACTATAGCTCTCTTGCATGACAGTAATGGAACAACAACATTGTCTGGCACCTTGGTATTTGGTCCACAAGAAATACTTGCTCCCCCAACTGAGCTGCTAAATGAGCAGGATGTCATTCTGAAAGCTAAAAACACATTTACATTTATATGATAAAAAGGCACAAGACATGCATGAATATTTTATACATTTAACTGAATTTTGAGTGTTCTACTACTGTAACTTAGCCTAGGAAGTACTGTACCCAAGACAGGTGCCCAGTCAAAATATGCCCTCCATTTAAATTTCATCAAAACTATTTTAATTATTACAAATTATCTATAAATTATGATAGTTACACCTATGTAGGAACTATTTAGGTTCACATATGTGCTAATTTCTTGCATGTTTCTTTTTTGGCAGGGCCCTGAGTGGATGGTAAACCTACCCATACTATTTGCCCTTTACGTGTGAAATTTTTGCAAAATTATCTAACAGATCTCAATGTTGTTTAATTAAATTTTTTGTATGTTTTTTTTTTAGGACTCTGCGAAAGTCCCAATTGAGAAGTGCCTGTCTATGAAAACAACTGCTTGTTGAAAATTATGTATTTCAATCTTCTTCTGCCATCATTTATGCATTATAACTCACACAAAATGTAAAGAAACATCAGAAAATAACTTACTGTTTCTATTGCCTTCACTTGGTCAGTATTATCACTCCAAAAGTCCATGTCTCTTGTCATCTGCTGCATATTCTGTTGTTTACTACATTTATGTTATCTCCAATTTTGGAGAGTTTTCGGCAAGGGAGATAATTAGTATGCTTGTTACAAGTATTCTGCATATAAAGTAGGAGCCAATTTCTGTCACATGCAGAATTGTCTACCCGATTTTTAAATGATTTCCTTTTGAGACCTATATACTGCTTTTATTGATATATGCATTTTTTTAATATAAGGCCTGGATTTTGAGAAATTGAACATTCTCTACCAGACAGCTAAGGCTTTAATTTCAACATTTATGGCCTTTTATTTCTAAAAAATAGTAAAAGGAAGAAAAAAATGGATGTTTTTCAAATTCTTTAATAAATAAATGTCATTTCATATACATAACATTTTGATAGAGTGTGCATACATTTTAGAATATAGATATCAACATATCCCCCCTTTTATTGATATATAACCTCTGGTTACCATGGAAACGAAAATAAATATATGAATGACCTCTGTCAAATTTAAATAACTTTTGATATGCAACCTTCCCACAAGTTATTATCCAGTATTTCATTTTTTGCACTTTCCACATATATATAGTGTGAAGCTCCATGCTTATTGGCACAGCCTCTTAACAGTTTCATTAAATGCTTAAAAGTCATAAAGATCTCCAATACAGGCACTTACTTCTGTTTTGTTTTTGTTTTTTGAGTTAATGATTTTCCAGTATTCTTTGGGATTGGCATTTTTAAGGTTTAGTTTAATTATTCTATTTTCATAATATTTTGTATACGATTAGCGTAAAGATTTTTTTTATTCTATACTAACTTCCTTTAATAATTATTTAAAATGTTGGGTTTTTGTATTTATTATAAACCCTTCGAGTCTTATGGTAAGTATTTATCAACCTATTGCAAGATGTATCAAACCATGTTTTTTTATATACACTGTGTTTGTTATGGTCCCTAAGTTGCACCATACCAAAAGTATTTGTTTAACAATTTTCAAATAGTAAACATACATCTGTAACAATATTGTCTATGTTATCCTTAATACAACTATCTAATGATATAATTTCATCTTTTTTTTTCAATTTCGTCAATTTTATATAAATCCAAATTGTCAACAAATGCCTGGGATTTTTCTGCATCCCATAATTTCGTTTTGGGCTGAAAACTTTTCGTCACATCATTTTTTTCACGTACTAAGTTAAACCTGGTTTTAATAGAGACTGATAATGGGCGATGAAAAACAGGTGACAATATTCATCAACATTGAAATCATTAAGATTACAAAATACATATGATGTAGAAATAAAATAATATATTGTACTAGTTTCTTTACATGAAAGTTGTGGGTAATTAAAATCGGATCCAACTCTTCTATTTAATAAAAACTAATTGTTGTTTCTACAAAGTTCAATCAATTGTTTACCATAAGTGTTGACAGTAGTATCACAACTTTTCCTATTTAATAGAATATTGTACAATTTAAAACATTTTAAGATATCATTGTTTTCATTTTTTTTAATATCTTGTAAATCGTATATATCCGATATGATATCATCTAGATTTACATAATCAGGTAAATTTCCACATCGGGAGTTACAGTCACCAAATATTAAGATATGGTTACTACCGGAACAATACCTATATATTTCATTTTGTAACTCAATAAAGGGGTCTTCATGTGCATTATTTGATCCATGTTGGGGGATATAAATAATTCCACATTAAAGGTTTTCATTTGAAGAATTATCAATGCCATAGATGTTTTTGGATATAGTATAAAATTTAAACAGATTACAATCATTATCTTCATCAACATTTACATAAGGCGCTAAAGTATCCTTTATCAACAATGCAATACCGCCTGAGTGATATCGAGATAATTTCTGTATATTTTATATATGTACAACAAAACCTTGAACAGTAATATCGTCGGATTCATCCGTTTTAGTTTCCTGTAATCCAACTATATCATATTCACTATTGTACGAAACAAAAGCAGGGCATTTAAGTTTTGAGACTTAGCCACACACATTTAAAGACAAACATTAAATGTCATGTAAATTGTTATTATAACTATGTATATGGTCGCTAGCTTTGCATGGATTAAAGTTTTTATCGCTATTTAGAGTACAAAAGCCGTCTCCCGCGCATTGCTAATCCTGCTCGCCGTTCGTTAAAGTTACGATTGTAGCAGCAGCCTGAGGTCGGTCTGATTTCTGATCGGTGGTTGTTGGTTGTTTATTTATTGGCTGCTGAGTAGCGTCGAAGTCAAACAATATAGAACTTCCGTCGCTATCATAATTACTAGAGCCAATATGTTAATTTTTAAATGTTAAGTCATTTTCAAGCGGTGAAGTTGCCTTCTTCTTGCCGGCCGCCGACGGGCGATTTAAAGGCGTATTGACCGTGTTTTTATGTTGCAGTGTCGTAAACTTATTGTGTAGTGGTATACCGTTGGTATTGCTCGCAAATGTACACTGAGTCTGGGGCTTTCGTGTTAATGTTCTTGTCCATTTTCTATTCTGTGTGTTGTTTTCGTACGTGTCACGTGATTGTTTGGTGTATGTCGGTTTCTACTCTGAGGCATATATTTACGACAAGTGTTTTCTGTGGTATCACCGGCTCGTGTTGTTGTGTTTGTCTCATTCGGAATGTTTACCATGTTATTTATAAATAACTTATCTCGCACAAGTCGCACTTTATTATTAGTGGTTTTTTTCTCGCTTCTTTCGCGACCGCATATAGTGGTTTTCTCCAGATTTCAATTTCATGTGGGAAATGTTCATTGACCTAATATTAAGTAGCTTTAAACTGCTTTGGCGCTGTTTGGCGTAAGTATTCTTTGTCTTTGTCATATGTAAACTTTGCCACGATAGGCCAAGGGTATGCATGATTTGCTTTAAAACTGCCAAGACGATGTACACGACCAAATGGTATATCATTTTCAATCTTTAGTTCACTCTTAATGCATTTTTTTATAATCATTTCACAATTTTCACCATTTTCCTGGTAATTTACACTTTCAGGTATTTCTGAAAATATAAGATTTTCTCTCATGCTACGCCATTGGATGTCTGTAATACGTTCGTTTGTGTGTCCGTGTTCTTCTGTGAGAACTTGTTGCTTTTGTTCTAGTGTTTGTACCCGTTGTGAAATGCTGCTCACTTTACTGTCTATGTTACTGTTATTAATCGTTACGTCATCGCATATGTCACTGTAGTGCTGAATTGTCTCATCGTACTCTGATATTTTTGTTTTCATTTGCTTCATGTCTAACTGGATTTTGTCAATATTAATATTTGTTTGAGAAATATCACGTTTAATATTCGTCACTTCAGACATTTGAGCTTCCATTTTTTCATTTTTTACCGCTATGTGATTTTCGACCGTTTTCCATCGGACTTTGCAAGGGAACTTTGTATGTTAATCTTTTGTTAACATAGATTAACAGCCCACGGGGATATTCCGTTATCGGTAATTGGGGCACTTATTGTTTGTGCACTGTACGGCGTGAATGTACCCTGGCTTGCAGCTTGCAGGTTAGGTACTGTTAACTGTTCATCACGACTATACTAGTAATTAGGTTGTATTCCGTGGTCATTCAATTTTAAATAAGGTATTTGACCTAGTTCTTGACTAATTAGATTTTGTGTATTTTTATAAATTTGCGTAACAACTGGTTTAAAAACATGTGGTGGTCAGTACAACAATTCTGTAGATTGGCAAAGAACATCTTAATATGTATTTATGACACATGCCGTGTTTGATTGGGCAGGACTTTTTATACCTTTTTTACCTTTTTTATAATTGCTCATTTTCGAGTTTAACGCTCTAGTTATATTGTTTGTATGCTTTTTAAACTATCTGTGATAGTTCGTGCTGTAAAATAAGTTTAAAGCAAACCTTGATTCATGTCACTTTGGTGCTCAGTGAAAACCGCCAAAAATAGTCCTTTGTTGTGTTCTTTGTTATCCGTTATGTCACTGTTTATCACATATTTTACAAATATCTAGGTCACTGTGTTTATAAATATAGTCCAACCTTACATTCACAATCACTTCTTTATAACATTTCGGATTTATTTATTTATTTATTAATTCGAATGATTTAGCCATCGATTTAAATTTACAGCCAGCCGCCATATTGTCACGTGTCACGTCCTATAGAAATGTTTGAAACACAGTTTTCCGGAGGCTTGACGTCCTTGATTTATACGCTGTCGTCTGAATGTTTAACGTATTACAGAGACAATATGTAATAACAGATACTATCTTATCGATGATCTACTGATTGTGATAGAACGGTGTGTTTGTATTACGAAAGCTTTCAAAATGTTATATCTTATTTCCTTTAATGCATCATGTAATTGTCATGTTAGCAACCTATTTCAGTCCAAAACAGAAAAAGCGATTTGTATAAAACTCACAAGTACCCTCTAGAGAATACAATAAATCGAACTGCCAAATATCCTATAGTTAGGTATCCAGTTCGATTATTCATTTTTTAAATATAAGTTATTTTTAAACTGTTAAATTTTTCGAAGAACGAACATTAATTTCTTAGAATTTTTTTTTGTATATTTTGTTTGAGACGGGTTTAACCCCTTACTATACTACAAGTGTTTATTGTCGGTATAGTTATGGTTTTGTCAGGACAGGAAACAAATGTTGCATGTAAATATTATATAATATTGAATAGTACTGAAATTATTCAAATGACTTTGCAACCACACATTATAAATCGCAAATATTGTGACACTTAGCAACTGAAATGAAGTTCCTGTATTTGTTAAACAAATAACGTTGTGAGCATTTTGCATTTGAATATCATTTTCATATTTGTTGCGGGTTTATATTTACTCTAGATGCTTTCTCTAACGGCAATTTGACGTTTTAATAAAGTTTGCGACCTATGAGAGAATAGAACTATGGATGTTCGTTGAAAATTTATACTAACCTGTTTGAATCTTTTCTGATTCATTTCAAGAACGAAATGCTAAGTTGCCATTCAGTTCACGAAACGATAATCTAGGCAACGTATAAAACAAATCGATAGAGAGAAAGTGACGAAGATCCGAAAAGACAGAGAGTGAGAAAGTGACAAAGAAAGAAAAAAGAGATATGATAAACTCAGAGACATTTTCAAGCCTGCATGTCAGTAAATAAACTTGCAATCTAGCTAGTAGGATTATAGAAAGACGACGAATAAAATGACAGGGACCTAATGTAAAAGGTTTGTCCATGAATTTCATTATATTGTTTGTTGTAAGAAAATAAGTAAATTTTATCAAATTCAAATTTTATATGCAATATCTGTAAATATTTACAAAACAAATTGAATCATTATATTGTGCTTCCAATTACATACTAATGTAGACAGGGCATCACAAGCAATTGCATGTGACGAAGTCATATTCTGAAACTATCATGGTCAACGCAATGCATTGGTTAAAATCTGCAAGCTGTACATAAATAACTGCATGCATTTCTGATGACTAAAATGTGTGATTTTGAAAATCTGCAGCTTGAAAATCAATATTGTAATGTACTTTTGTTTACAAAAAGCACAGACATATTTCTGATGCATTATATCTCTGATGCAATTTAAAGGCGTCAGCAATACCGATTACAATATAACACACGTACAACGTACAACAAGCTGTTAGAAAGTTAGATGATAAATTGTATGGATCAGTTTTAGAAAAATATGAATCGAGCGGATCAAGAAATGCTTACAAATAGCAGATATCGTTTTGTAAAACTTATATCTAGAGCATATGTTAGAATCAATACGTGGTTATCCAAACACCGAAAACCAATTAAGGATGTTGACTTGGAGGATATCAGGTTTTCTTGTATACGAATTTATATTAAATTACAGTTGTATCTTTACAAGATTTTTGCATTATTTTCATTATAAGAAACAAAAATAGAATAAGTGGTAAATTTAGATCTAACAATAATCTTGCTGAGGAACTAGCGTAGCGTAAAGGATATTTTAAAATAAACTCATACTTTACTCAATTTCATATTCTATAAACGAAAGGTGATTCTCAAATTAACCATTTACAATAATACGAACACATTTACTAACATCATCTTGTTGTCTGAAAAGTTACATATTTTTTGTACACCATTCAGTCAGCTGATTTACAGACAAAAACAAGTCTATCACAGAAAATGATATCTCCTTAATCAGTCTATTAACCCCCAATGAAATAAAAACAGGGACTTCTATGCCTGTCCCACAATTCATAGTAATTAAACGCTTGCTAAACTATGACGTCATTCAAATTTTTAACTAAAGCTTTCCCAACATTGCTATTTAAATTACCCAATTAGGAGAGCTGGGTTGGGTCTAAAGACTAAAATAACAGTGGATGTATTTAAGTGAAATTTGTCGTTTTTTTGAACGAAAAATACATCCGTAAAGTAAATTTCAAGAATGAATATTTAATAAAATTGTATTTCCATTAAGCGAATTCAAGAATAAACACAAGTGATTGTTCCGTAAATTACTTTTAGATATGTCTGACAGTCATTCGATTATGTCTTAATTTAGTCGATTTCAAAATGATTTGTATTGCATTATCGTAAAAGAATAATTGATATCTCAAAATGACAATTTACTTAAAAGTATGAAACAATTTTGTTGACAACAACAAAATGTAAGTTTCACGTCTTTCATTTCGGTCCTTCAATGAATGACAGGCATGAAACCTTTTGATTTACTACAGAATAGAAAACGACATTCATTTGTGGGCTAACTATATTTAAGACACATGATGTATATAAATTTTATAGACGTAAAGCCCCAGTCATACTGTCCCGTAGTGTGGGCTATAAAACTTTTAAACGTAGTAAAAAGGCAATATACGTATTCAAACGTAGTAAAACGTATACGATACGGCTATATACGTAATAATGATTGCTCCCACCACGTTTGTTTTGAACATGTTCAAACTTTACGTGGGGTTTCGATATACGTAGCATATTCCTACTAAAACGTAGTCAAACGTATTAAAGCGTTGTTAAAACGTATCAAAACATAATATAAACGTATTAGATACGTACAAAAACTTTCTTAAGTATAACCGACAGTTCTCTACGTACTACTACATTTTATCTACGCTTTACTACGTTTTAACTACGTTTTGCTACGTTTTATTTCTACGTTTTATTAGGTTTCAGTAGGTTTTGGTAGGTATTGCTTGGTATCACTTCGTATTAGTAAGTTTTACTACGTTATACTTAGCATTGATACAACATATGGCTAAAAGGAATTGGGTACCTGTGCTGGGTCCTCCTGGTTCTCCTCCTTCTGTGTATTATAGTCAGTCACTTATGAATTATTGTATTTTATTAGTTTGATAATGTAAACATTAAACCAAATATAATACTGGTGTGAGACATGCTATTTATGCTATACATGCATTTAGTCATTAAGCAGGGAGGTCCTAATTTGTTTAAACATTTGATAGATAACACATTTAAAAATAAGTGTACAACAGGTCTAAAAATAGAGATAGTAAACTTGTTTTATGGGCATTTAGCGGACTAGAGTGGACATCCGTGCAGGAAATACCTGATAAATAATGACTGGTATATGAATTAAGCATGACTTTTTTGACAAATTAATGGGAGAAGTTTTTGGATTTAGTTCTCAAGTAGCGAGAAAAAAAAGGCAGTTTCAGTTTTACTTCGGGAGGCAAGATGGAAAGTCGAGTTTTAGTTTAGGGCGACTGCTAGACACGAACAGTTAAGACGGGAGAACATTTTGGGACGCGAATGGGTTAAGAGCAGTTGGCTCTTAAGTAGGAAAATAATACTAAGATATGGAACGTGTTTGATCTATGTTCAGAAGCGTGCATATGTGTTAATAGAATTTATTAAAATTTAAATGACAGGTGTAAAAATGTAAGAAATAAATAGAAATAGAAAGTCCTGCTTATTGTGTCAGTTATGTGTGATGTAGAAACACCTGTCCAAGTGGAAGGCTATGTAGTGGTGGTGTTGGTTTCAGTCTGTCCCCTCTGTTACAACCCTGACGTTTAAACATCATGAACTTGTAGCCGATGTAGCTGTTCTAGCACTAGTTCTAGATCAATATCTGGAAGTCAGATTGAGTTTGATTGGCTTGTCAATGGCGCCGCATTTATTTCCAGTTGCCGACCTCGTAGTTATCCGGCACTGCCTAGTAACCCTTAGTAAAAACGTACTGAATCGTAGTAAAATGTAGCGAAACGTGGCAGATGTTTTTTTTTGGTATATATAGATGTAATCACATAACGTGATAAGAACAACTTACACAGATCGTGTTAATACTATAAGTTTACTCTAAGAACTGCTAAACAGATACGAGATACAAACATATAGAAACTGTGAGCATGCGCAATCGTAGAACCCTAACTATAGTCATTATCAAAGTATATCAAGTATCAATTATACTACATCTCCCTTGTCTTATCAGTCCGCACACAGCGTCTAAATGAGCACACAGCTATTAAGATTAGCACACAGCTTTATTTAACCAGCACACAGCTTTATCAATCAGCACACAGCTTTAAATCAACATTAGTCCGTACAAAACGTTTAAACTAGCACACAACTATTACACACACATATATATATATATATATATATATATATATATATATATATATATATATATACACGCACATACTTGATACATGAGCTTTGTCTATCTCAAACCAATAAACACATAATTAAGATGATGATAAAGATGACCACTGGCTTGTCTGTTTCCCCAGTTAGACCAAGAAAATAGATCTTATCAGTGTGGTGTTTCAATTAGCGAGTACAGTTATTTACAAGTCACTTAGTCACTTTATATAATCTGTAGCTGCAGTACTTTAATGTTTCTTCTTATCAGAACTTTCCCATACAGGCACACATGTGCACTATTTCAGTAATACTATAATATATTAACTACGGCAATGCTTTGTATATATATATATATATAAATATACAGATAGATATTTTATTAATTATGTTTCGTGACATTCTGCCAAACCACTCGACCATTCGAGTTCATGGGGATGATGTTTTATGTTAAAATTTCCACTCACGTGCCTATTGTGCAAACTTCTGAGATTTGAACTGCGGACCATTATTACTGAACCATAAATCACATACGTAATTGTTCGAAAAATGAACTTTTAGTTTTTGAATGACTGTCGCCGCCCGCGTATATGGTAACAAGTCAATGTAAAAAAAAAACAACTGTAGTAATCAATTAGTAAGTAGTCTTTTCCAAAATGGAAGATATCCGTTCCAATTTTTTCGTACGGCCTACCGGGAAATTCGTGCAGCATCAATGGTTCCTTCGGGTTTGAGTCTCTGTGAGTAAGACATATCGTACACTGTAACACGTAATCGGTTATTTCTTTTAACATGCCTTGCCAAAAGATGTTATCTTTAGCTTTCGCAAATGCGCAATGGTAGAACCATAACTATAGTCTTTATCAAAAGTCAAGTATCAATTATACTACAGCAGACACCTAGTAAAACCTACTAATCTCTAGTGAAATTGTGACAATGGGCTGCTTTAATACCCGGCCTGCCACATGTCAGTCGAGACGATACGTAGTAAAACCTTGAAAAAAATATCGGAAACCTTTAGAAACCTAACAAAAACCTCCCCTCCACCCCAACCCCCCCCCCCCCCCCCCACCAAAATAACAACAACAACAAAAAAAAACAACATAAAAATCAACAACAACAACAAAACGGGGGACGAAAATATGGCAATCTTTAGGGTTGGGCAATGTAGTATTTACATAGCTTTCAATACCTGACAGTGTGATTTGGGCTTTATAAATCAGTGCATGAAATTTGGGATTTACTTTGCAATTAAATTTCTCCTAAACTATAACTAAATTTCGAATTTAAATGCATGGAAGTGAATTTAATGTAAACTCAATTTGGTAATTTACTTTGAATATAATAAGCATTTGATTTTTATGATATTCCCAGATTTTCTTGGCATTTAAGTCGCTCTGAAATTTCATGAAATCCTGAAAACAATGAAATTTAAGGACAATAAATCTGATGAAATATATTAATTAAATGCATCTTCATTTTATTAAATTTTGAATGTCAGTGAATTAAATTTTACAAAATCTCATAATTTACTTATAAATACTGCTTAATATCTCATGGGAATGAGATTTCCTGGAACTGATATTTTCCCATGAATTGCATTTAATGGGAATGTCATTAGGAGATATTGACGTATTCTGTACAAAGATTTACACTTATACCATTAATTAGTACATGTATTACTGTTTAAATCTCATGGAAGTGAAGAAACACAATTTTCTCTGCAACAGTTTAACATTTATTAAAAAAAATCATTGTGTTTTATTGTTTCACAATACACTTTATTTCATAGTTGAACATCATAAAGTAAATGAGTTCAAGGTTGACTAGATTAAAAATAGGTGCGGGTCTTAAAATTAGTCATAGTTAAAAGGGGGTGAAATGCAAAAAGCAGTTACTTAAATGTTCTATTAAACACGTTTGAACAAAGTAGTGAAATCCTCAATCTTTAAAAAGGCCAAAATCCGACACATGCAAGGTGTTCAAAATTACGCCATTCCTGTTGACGGTGGCGGTGAACCGTCCATACTCCTCGGCCACTCCTGCAGATGTCCATGCAAGCTGTAATACAAATACAAATTTAATTAGACACGATGAGTTAAAAATAAAAATATAAAAAAATCACAATCGATATAAAATACAGTTTGAGACGTCAAATATTACAGATAAAACTCAATCATATCATGCAATAGAGCAATATTTGAAAAAATATATATTTTCTCTTACCTCGCGGCCAGATCTAGAGGACATGACATCATAAATACTAGTTATGACGTTATATCCGCTTGGACTGTGCCTCTACAAATTAATAACTAAATAATGGACTTAGGATAAATATGTGCCGTGCTCAAACCTCTGCCACGAGCTCATTCCTTGACTGAATTTAATAGTTTAAGTACTATTCGGTAGGTATTGATTAGCTGGTGCTGAAGCGATTTTTTATTCCCGATATCTGGCCGCTAGAAGTCATCAGAGGGCCTCGAACTTTGGTCATTTTATGGCACGTGCAGGCATATATGAGGCAGTGCATCGGGTCCATGTTCATAGATGTTGTGTATTTAAAGATTCTAAGCAATTTTTGTTCTTCAACAAATAAGCTTTCTATCTCAGTGTTTTAAGAAATATGTCCCGTGCCAACACGTGCCGGTCTCTGGTTCCATCTGCTTGAACCCCTCCTGTGAGCTCATTCCTTGTCAGAATTTAATTATTTTAGAGCCATTCTTTAGATATCGAGTAGATGTTGAGCAAGTGACTTTATTTATTCCCGATACCTGGCCGCTAGGGATCGCAAGCAGGCCTCGAACCTAGGTGTAGTTGCCTCACGTGCACGGCAAATTTGAGGCACGTGCATTGGGCTCATGTTCATATATGTTGTGTATTTTTTTAATTCGAAGCAACTTTTGTTCTTCAATAAATAAGCTATCTCTCTCCGTTTTCGGAAATGCGTCTCGTACCAACACGTGCAATTCAACTAATTTGTCGGAATTCGATGATCTTGGTGGTTCGACAGGTATTGACAAAATCTTAAGGTTGCCGTACTTAATTGACCGGAATTCGCTGGTTCAAAGTCATTTCTGGGCCTAGAACTAAGGTAGTCCCTCTGGCATGTGCGTCATTCTGAGAGCCACGTGCATCGGGTTCAGCTTCATATATGTTGTAGAGAATTTAATTCTGAGCAACATTTGGTTTTGACCTATGCGGCTAACTCAAACTGTTTAGCCAGTATAACTTTAACCCAAGCTCACATATGGTCAGACGGCGGGCCAAAAAGGACTGAACCGAGAGGCCATTTTGGTATTATAAAAACAATATTATATATTAGCTAGATCTCATCAAATAAAGCCAGTTTATATTTACCATTTCTAAAAATAACCTTTACATATCATTTTCTGCCATGTTCGAGCCTCCATAGAACCCTTAGGACGCAACACAAGGCTATAAAACCATATATTTTCTAAAAGAGTCATTCAAGTACTCGAACTACCCAACAACACTACCTGGCCCAGACACATGGAAAGGTCATTAGGGGTCATCTAAAAATACACATGTTCCATGTTTTGGGTTTTAAAATTTTTGATGATATTGTCCCTACAACCATATCTAAAATTTTATATAAAAATAGGTAATGCATTAATAACTTTGCAATTATGTATTTATTGGGCAAATACAACATTATATTCTTCAATTTCTCCTCTTTATCGGTGTCATTTGAAGTTGTGATTATCAGGACTACACTTAAATTAAAATGCATTTTGCACATGAATTTAAACAAATTAAATGTTCAACTAAATTTTAAATATGATGTTTTCTAGAATTAAATTTGAATGAAATTTACCTGCATTTGAAATAAAGATAAAACAATACTTCAAAATTTACTAGAATTAAAGTTGAATGAAATTAACCTGCATTTAAAATAAACTATGAATGTAAATTTGACTATATCCTCGTTCCTTGAGGAAATGTGTGCCAGTAAATGGCTGCTTTATCTAAGTATATCAAACTATAGGAATGAAAAGGAGAAATAGGGCTTATAACTAAATGTAAAGTTCCAATGCAAGTTTTATAATTATATAGACATTATTTTCACGTTTGATTTATTACGCTTATACGTCTGATATTAAATTTCACCCAAAGTTGCGCTCTGTTTCTTTTACTTATATATGTCATAAAGAAGATCGCAAAGTTTGGTTCAGTATCTAATAAATTATTCATTTTGGAGCCTTGCCCGGTCCGATAAATGTATGTAAAAAGTTTGCCTGTTACATGTCGAACAACGGTGGCTCTATCCAGATTATTTTTGAGATATTCCTCAAACTGCATATGCAGTATAATGCGTCATTTGTATACCAAGCAATTGTATTTTTTCATTTTATCTGTAACAAAACTACCAAACTGTAATTCAATGATTATTTTTATGGTTTTGGGAATGTCGTTGACATTTTAGCACTTTTTCCTATATACTACTATAACAATAACGCTGATAATGAAATGACTTAATTCCATTTCACACGCACACATATATCTGATTTTGCAATAAAAAACATCTCTTAATTGCACGCAAATAGGCTGCGTCATTACGGAATTTAGATAACATTGCATTGTGACTGGCTTGCAAAAAGGAATTGCATGTCGCTTGAGAAAAATCGATGGAAGCTGTTAGGCATACATGTAGCGTGATGGCATCGCGGCATTCTTGCCCAAGTTTCTCATTACATTGATTTTGGAATTAAATTACTAAATAATGTAAAAACTAAATGGTTTGTAAACGCTAATTCAGAATTGTATCTGTTTGCAGTTTTCGGTTAATACATTAGACTTAATCAGTACTACAGTGGTAATAATTAAGTAACCAAGTTAAGCATACAGTCGGTCATTCGTTTACATTATGTAGACTGATTATCAGAGCGAGGGTTCTGTAATATATAAGAACGATGAGGTCGTCTCCTCTGATGTCCTATCTATCCATATATCAAATCGGTAGCGCTCAGTTCGTTAGGAACGTGATGAAGGGCAGACAGATTAATGTAAATGATTTCCTAGGGATTGTTTCGAAAGTTTCATTACCAGAAATGCTAATCCCAGTGATTGGCTGCGTGTGCGAAATGTGTCCAGGACGTTGAGGATGCTTATTTCTACAACGATTTGCATGTATTGTGTAAGATGTAATGTATCACTAATGTTCGCGACGTAACGAATTCTCAACTCCTAAATAAGTTAAATGTGAATTGTGCGACCATGAAGGTTTTAGATTCTTCAATCCGTTTCATCTTTGTTCGAGACGTTGTGAATTCTCAACTCCCATAGATGTGTGTTTGCAACCGTGTAGGTGTCAGATACAATAGTTCACCTTACACTAAATTTACGTAGTAGTCTATCTTAGTGTCGAATATATATACAATTATTTGTTACGCCAGAAACACCATTGATACATAATAACATAATTACTTTAATAATTAATCTTACTTTTCAAACCAAGTAAATTTAAATGTTAATTTTAGACTAATATCCATTAACAACATAGCTGGTCCATGTATTTCTCAAAATCAATTTAAAAGAACATTCAATTTTTAATATGTTATTTATTTCCTACAAAATATTCCAGACATTTGGTCAACAGAAGAAATCTTAAGATAGCAGCGATACATTTATTGCTTTCCAAGAAAAAATTGCGAAATCCTTATGAAACACGCCAGAATTACTATATAATCGAACGGGAAGGAACTGAACGTGAAACAGACGAAGTAATTTGTCATTAATCAGTTATCAGGAAAAATGACACTAAAAAATACATCAGAAATGTTAAATATCGTTCTACTATATTGCCTATTGGTATATTAATCATAAAATAGGCTGTTTCATATATCACAGGTTTTCTCCTAGCTATAGTCTCGTACACTAATTGTCAAAAACAATTTCACACAATTTTCCAATTTGCTGATATTATCAAGTTAATTAATATAAAGAGACGGATTTTGTTATCATTACAATATAACGTAATAGTGATAGTTGTTTTTGTGAAATAGAACGTGTGACTGCTAGTGACACAATTATTGTTGTTATGCCAAAGCTAATGCCTGCAATATTTGAATCGAAATTAAATTAAGTGAACATTTCTTTCTCTTGTATATGATCACGATTATCTATTACGTAGTCCATGTTGCATGATATCAACTTTTTTATTTTACAGAGAAACCCTTCATACCAATATACTAAATCAAAATCAACTTGAATTATGTAGCATCACTATCATTAATGTTGAACTTTATACACACGTGCATGCGAAAATGGGTCTGCTTTTGTTCACCCCAACTCTCCTGTTTAATGAATTGATGAAGGTGGAGCAGGGATTCCCGGTAATATATTTCTTTCTGACCGTTTGATATATGCATTGTATGTCTTATAACTATTTTAGTAGCTGAGTATTGTTATTACGTTGTGTTAGTGGATGTTCTTCTATATGACATGTCTCATGCTAGATATTTTTTTTCTTTTCTTTTTTTTCAATAATATGTTTTTATTCACATCAAACATTTACAAAGTAATCATACATATATCAATTTTTAAGGTATGTTTTTCGGAATATAATATAAGGCTATTAACAACATATAATACAGATTCCCCATAAGTTAAAAAACTAAATTATTTATGTAATGCAACATTTTGTTTAATCATAGCTGTAGCTTAGAGATGTTTAGAATAGAAACGAAGAGAGTCGAGAGTGAAAAAGTGAAAGTTGTAATAGAAGATGAAAGTTGCCAAGATGTCTCGGTTTTTCTTTTTAAAACGTTCATTTTGAAGATATGTTTTTTTAACATAACATGTTAGAGATCGAAAGGTGCCCATTTCCGATTATATATTTCTAATTTATCTTTGTTAAGAGCGATGTGTTTTTCAATTTCAATTCTTTTTTTTTCAAATAGGTTTTAAAAATATTTAAACATGGGGTTGTATTTATATACTTGTTTCTGAAAATTAAGTATTTACCACTTATTATAATAAAATTGATCAGTGCATTTTGTAAACATTTCCCTTTTACACCAAATGTAACAGTTAAAAAAATAAAAGGTTATGTCGACAATTAAATTTGATTAAAACGCTTGGAGTTCCGACAAAACTAATGAGTAATTTGAATGTTCTATATAACTATTGCAAAAGCACACAGATTTTACTGTTCAAGTTTGCATTTGTAAAGATATTTGTTTGAAGTTATAATCCGCGTAATATACTTGTATTGGCATTCGTTAAGTTTTATTTCAATGGTTGAGTTAAAAAGCAACGTATAAAGGGATTTCCAATCTAACTGGTGGTTATTGAAAAATAGTTTTCTTTTTTTTCTAGATTGATTAATATTTTTTCCTCTTTCTTTAATTAATAATCATATAAAAATTGTTTGATTTCTTTGATTTAAGAAATTGGTTTAGTAATGTCTCTCTGCTAATAATATTTATATTATCTGCTTTTAGTTGTGTTTTTCCATTCCTTGGAAATACTTGCTATGAGACAAACATGAAATAAAAAAGATTGCTTCGGTAATTCATACAACTCAATAAAATCGGTGAAATTATAAAACACATGTTACCAATAATCATATAAATGTTCTATTTATTTTATCCCTCTATCATACCAAATTTTATTAAATATCGGATGGTTTCCTACTTATTTTTAAGTTATTCCATATGTTTTGTTTACCAATGCAGTCATTTTTTATTGGACCATGTATTTCAAACAATGATAGTAAAATATCTTGAAAAAAAGCATTTTTGGGGAATATTGTTTGAGATCTTTTTATATTAAGATCACTTTCAAAAAATATTTTTCCAACGAATTTGTTTATATAAAAAAAAGTTTCCATATCCCCTTATAATTGTTTTACGTTTAATATTTTCATGTTTCTTTTCTATCCGTAAAAAAATAGTTTTCGTCTGATATGAGAAAATAATCTATTCTACAAAAAATAGTTGGCTTCGTGTTTGAGTGCAATGTATATTTAAATTTATTTGGATTTAAAATACGCCAAACATCTTTTAAATTATGCATGCATAAAAAAGCGGATAATTTGTAATTATATTTATTGTGTGTATGCTCACAGCCATCTTTTTTATCAGCTTTGTAAGTTAAAACTGTATTGAAGTCACCCTTACTATTAAAGCCTCATTAAACTTCCGAAATGTACACTTTTTGATAATAGCAAAAATTGTTATAATTAAATGTGTTGATAGTATTGCTAAAACCATTCCTGTAGACCCCTTAGTGACTGTTTTCATAAAAGCGAGAAAACAAAAAATATTTGATCGAAATGTGTATTTTAACTTTTGTTTATAGTTTTGTAATTCCGTAATGACTCGGTTGCTTTCCGACTGTACCTCCGCCAGTGTTTGGAAGTACACAAATGAATACCGCAGTGGTAGTGTGCGGATTAAGACCATTAGATAAGGGTTCATTAGCAAGATTAAAAAAGTTATGGCTTCACTAATATTATGTATCGTTATTGGGTTTTCTTTTTTTTAAAAATATATTGATGTCTGCAATAAAACTGTCTCGAACGTAGTACGCATTATATTATTTATGCGCACTGAAAAAAACAATGAGTACGGATTACTAGTTTGGTCTAGTAACTCTTGCTCAGGATCCTCCCTTGCATATACACGTGATACTATCACAGGCGCTATAACGTCACAAATCACTTGTGACATCCTACAGTTGACAGAATCATGTGATAGAAAGGCTGACACCTTTATACAACGTCGCTGTGAAAGCTGCGGAAGTCGTACAAAGATGGAATATTATTTGTCTGCTATTCATTTTGACGATTATTTGGAGTTAGTTGAGGCTTGCATTCTTAACACGGGATTTATCGGTTATATATGATATATAATTATTTAGTGATTTTGATAGAACATGATTGCATTATGTTATTGTATTATGAGCTATACTTACTGACTTTTAGTACCTTTGGTAAATTTGACGGATACACATTATATGATAAAAGATTGGAAGGAAATGTTACGTTTCTGTCAAATTTCATATCATTACCTTATCATTTAAGGGTTTTCTTTCCTCGTTCCCTCTTCTTCCTTTATCAAACACTAAATCTAGTTACATTCAGGTCATGTAGATGTTTGGAGATTTAGCTTACGAAAAACGTATACATTTTACAATTCTATAATGGATCGAAACATGAGAACGCAAATCAAATAAGTAATTAATTAAGGACAAATTTTATTAATGTTTACCAAATTGTTATGGACATTTATTCATGAGGCCTTCTTAAACTATGTTTAAGTAATATATGGTACAAAAAAAGCAAACAAACAATTACATATAAAATATAACCAAAAATTGTGTCGTATTAAACAAATATAAATAGCATAAAAGATGTTTATAATAAACAATACACTATAAAATCATTGAAGTTTTCTTCTCATGTATAACACATTTTACATGTGTTTTTAAAATCAATTTCCGTTTTAATCTTACTCAGTAGAAAAATGATTTAAAGATAATAATTTTATTTGTTTAACAGAGTCATTTCCACGTCAATGTTTCATAATATGATATATTTTGGTTTTTGTTATTAGCAATATATGCTAATATTAGACGAACATACAATGATTGCGTGTTACTCTTTTTAATATATATTCCGTGAATAACTGAGCAACAATTTGCAGATGGAAATACATCTATAATACAGGTTTCTTGACAATGTTTGATATATGTTACAAAGACTAATGTATCAAAAAAGCATATGTCAAGCAGGAAAAGTAATACTCTCGGAACAAATTCAATGCAACAGTACTAATACAAATAAAATATTAAGATGGGGACGGTTCTCACCTGCAGACGTGGCATATCAGAAGGAATAACATTTAAACCTATATAATTAAGGATACATCAAAATGGCGAATAGGTTCCCACAAAGTTTAAAACTTGTGAAAATACAATATATTCGATTTACATTTATATTCAATCACTAACATACGGTAAATTGAAGAAAGAACCAAAGGATCAAAATATTCTAGACTTCTTCGATACACTTTTAGGTATATTAAGTAAATATAAGCCTTACTTTGGCCATGTCCAAGACTATTCCAAACTTTAACAAATGCTTTATTGGTTGTATGTTTACATGAAATAGTGAAATAGCAAACAGTTAGGCAATGAATTAATCAACATTAAGATCGGCTCTTCCCAACGACAGATTATTTAAAAAGATGACAATAAAACATATTCATAAATATTTATATTAAGAAACATAATTTAATGATATCACTTTAACAATCGGTAAAAGAAGTATTTACTAAATCGGTAAATATGTAGCATAACCATAAAAAATTATCAAAACTTAGATATGTATAATGTATATTATATAAAGGTTTTTGTTTATTATTAACATATCTCAATTATTTAAGTCCCAAAACAGATGCATCTAAAGAGAATAAAGCGCGCTTGAATGAATATTTATTAACTAGTTTTATAATATACCTCTTTATTGTAGCATTATGTATTTTTTTAAATAAAAAAGCGGGATAAGATAAACTTTTGCTTTATCTGCAGGAATGTTTATCTTACAGGAACACATACACTGATAGCGTTATTGTTTTTCCGTTGTATTTAATCCGCTTTTACAAACTTGATTTACCTTTGGTAAACTGTTATTGATTCAGATAAATATAAATAATAATGATTAAATGTTGAACTATTTCCAGTCGCATTGACCGAAGATGTACACATATCAAATGCGTTTGTTTGCTGGCCTTAAATCAGTTGTTACTTTTATAGATAGGAAATAAAACATGCATATAATGCCATGATAAGAAGAATACCATGTTAGTGCCTGATAGTTTAAACTTCATCAGGTTCGGCTTGAAAACAAAACACTTGTTCTTGTATCACCAGTGTTAACTCAACCAGATCATTTTGGGGTTAGGCGTTGGTTCTAATCTTCATTTATTCATCCAAAATAATCTTATCAATCACTCAGGTCTCACTCGCTCTCCGATCTGATTTGATCTGCAATACAAACAATAAATTCACTCAATAACAAAACATACATATCGAAACATTTATATATGCGTGTGATGGTGTGTAATGAGTATATCGAAAATGTAAATAATGCTGACATTTACATTAATATCCTATTTAATAATTAAAAGTAATTACCTGTAGGTATAAAAATATAACTATATCCTGGTCAAATGGTTTATAAATTTACACATTGAAAAAGTGTCTTCTTCAATATTCCAATATGGTTAAGAAATGTGTCGTGCTGTGATGTTACGCTTGAGCAAGCCAATGGGCGGTAAGTAACTTATAATTAAATTAGTAAACTACACTGATCTACAAACTAATTACTTATCATTTAATAATAGGTTTAATGAATTGTTTATGTCAAATGATAAGAACACAATTTACGACATGGCTTTAAAGTTTGTTTTATTTCATCCTATGACACGTCTTTTTTTCTACCTCAATCAAAGTTTATACTATCAGACACTAACATGCTATTCTGTATATATCATACTAGCATTGGTACACAATGGTGGATAAACGTGTATAAATGTAAAACGCCGGGCCCGATTAGCTCAGTCAGTTACGCGTCTGACTATCAATCCAGGGGTCGTGCGTTCGAATCCCCGCCCGACAGTTTCCGTGATGATTGATATACGACATTGTGTCATTATCGTTCGTCTCTCACCGCTGGTACAAGTTGGAAAGTTATCAGTTACTTGCGGAGATGGGGTGTGCTTGAGTGAGTACTGGCTAACCTTTCAGAACCCCAGGAAACAGTGGTTAGGTTAACTGATCGTCTTTCAGCCTTTGATGGCATAAAAATGACGCTAAATATTCAATCAATCAATCAATAAATGCACAAATAAATACACAAACACCACTACAGCCTCCTGCAAACAAATCGATTAAGCGTGTACTTTGTTAGATGCATTTTATATAAATCGTTTTGTTATATTTAAATGAACACTAGCATAGTATATTTTTTTACAGTGGCCTTTATTTCTGTTTGGCTTAAAGCAAACTTTATCAAAATAAAGTAATTACGAAGTTAATTTGAAATGCCACAAAAAACGACGCATAAAGATCTAATCATTGACAAATGTGTATTTTGGCATTATTAGGTAACGGATAATGCATATCAGATCATTGACCTTCAATAATGTGACGTGTCAGTGATGATTTATCAAAATTAGAATCAAATTTTCTGTGACACTGTCAACACTGATCGATGCATTTATTCCGTTATTTATTTTATCTATTCAACTTAGACATTTTGTTAATCGTTACAAAAGGATAACTTGTAATTAGAATGCAAAGAAATATACATCATTTAATCTAAAAAAAGCTAAATAAATGAGCATTAAAACAATAAATGGGGTGCATTAGCTGAATACGCTACACCACTGGAATATAAAGTTCTCAACGAGAAGGATGTGTCGCTATATCAAAATGTAATAACTTGTTTTGCATATACTCTGTAGCGGTTACAATATGATGACGTATATACCAATATCATTCTTTCATCGTGATGTATTGTTCATCCCTTATCGGTTTTCTAATTAGTTTAACGGTAAATGAGCTTTGTTTCGAAACATGCACTTAAAAATGTATTGTTTTAACCATAAATTGCATTTGCCAAATTATCGATATCTGATAACAAAAGGAAACAAATCTAGTCAATCATTCAGGGTCGTAGCATTCAAGGGAATCAGTCAAAGTAGAAATTCACACGCTGAAGTGAATACATATCTGTAGATAGATAAAATAAACAAAAGATGCAATAAGAGAAGGCGTTTACAGCGTATGAGCGGTCAGTGCTAAAAGTGATAAGTATATTTCAAACTGGACACGTAGTACTAAACAGAAACAGTCACCTCAACATCACAGACCTTCACAAACACACCGATACATTGATCAATCACAATGCATACGTATACAAACACATATGATAGTCACAATACACACGTATGCAAACATATAGAATAATCACAATACACACGTATACAAACATATAGAATAAGCAAGAATAAGTCACATCCTTGCAACGGTCACTGCCAAAAACCGCTACAGGCTTCTTAAAACCTAGATTACATGCACACATAACAAAACCTTCGTCCTTACATCGTAATTATTCGGGCTAACAATTATTTTTTACTTAAAAATACATAATGTATCTGTAATGGTTGTAAAACATGCAATTATTACATGTATATGTCCAAACCATCGATAAAGGAAACTCATTACTTATTGCTGTCGGCTAGTTTTAAATTCTTTATCAATGCAACCGAACACGAAATAAATACAACAACAACAATATCAACAAAAAAATATAGTAATTATCCAACACGCCGTTATTGTTAAACCACGTCATGTTATTGTAGATGGAACCTTCAGTCTTATGTTTTAATAAGCACTAAAAGTATTACACAGCTGTAGTACAAGCAAGTACAACTACATGAAATGTACGATTCGAATCTTATATGCTTAATAGATGTGATGTAAGTATTTGTAATACTTTCATTTGAATACAGTGGACCATCTTGAGGCGTGTCACCTCTCAATAACATTCACCCTGTGGCTGGGGTACATTTTCATACAAGACAACAATTGGGAATTATCTATATATAGTACATGTTTTATGACGCGCCGTGCTGATATTTGGCCCATGCCTTATCCGGTTTTACATGGCTTAATGTTGTCATAGTTTAACCTTTTCCAATAATTCATGCCACATGGTTATCAAGTGCTACTTTAGAAACGGCGTAACAGGAGAAAAAAGGCAATCTTTAACATTCATCTACTCGCTCTGTATACACAAAGATTCCACATGCGACTCACAAGTACGGACGGTAAATTATGTGCCGAAAATATAATAAAGAATATTTTATTTTGATAAATCATACTAAAACAAGACAATATTCCAATTAAAATGCATTCTCAAAGTTAAATTACAAACTATTTAATATAAAGAATACGCAAACATGTAGTTTATTCAAGTGCTTATGATATAAGCTATTGCAAGATCGTGACGTTGTATTGGTTAATACATTATTATTAAATACATTATATGATAATATACTGAGTAATATTCTATTTCAGGTATCGAAAAATAACATGTTTAAAGTTTGTTTCTGCAAAAACATTTTCCATAATCATATTTAAACATATGAGATAAAATGTTTGCACACAGTTTTAAGAAGATTCATCCACTGGAGTCCACTTAGTTACATGTACACAACAAATATAATTTTCACAATAATTTAATTATAATCGATGTGTCCATAAGGTATTAGTATTGCTTACTACTTTTACGATAATCAATGAACTGTCAATATAATAGACTACATATAATACATAAACCAGATTTATAAAACCCGTTTTTTTTATGCGGAATGGATAGTCACACTATTTTGGTAGCTATTTGCAATCCGATGTCACCTCGCTTGTTTTATTTCGTAATATGAATTCTTCTGGTATTGTTAATAAATATGTTTGCTTAACTATGTGCTGCATATACTGCCGTTAAATAAAACTTAAAAGGTAAGTTAAATTCAATTGAATAAGTTACCTGCATTTTTGTTAAATTTTATTTTATATTCTACTCTTTTAATATTTAGATAAGAACAATAAACGTCACCATTTTTTCAATCGTTAATTTCTGAGACAATTGTTTCCATTCGTTTAATAACTTGCCCTTTGTCGTGCATTATAATCTTTTCTATGAACTATCATACACTCGGTTAGAGAAGGAGTGAGTGCTCGTGGATTTTCACATAAACATAACAAATAACAAGAACATTCTCTAAAATGGAAGAGCCCCATGGTATTATGTGCAATATAATAGTAGTTTACAATGACCTGATACAGTTAAATTGTCCATTGTAAGGTAGAAAGATAGCCAATTGGAAATTATGCTAATGTTTTTTAAAAAAAAATTTTTTTAATTATAAGTCATTTAAGTACTAGTCTGAAAATAAATGGTCATTAATGTTTACAGTAATAATCAAATCATTTTTTAAACATTATTATCAAAATGTACTTATGATGTGATTTATTCATTTACGGTAAGTATCCGCTGTAAATATATTATTACTAGATTAATAACACAATGACATTTCCATATTGCTAAATAACAAGTTTCCTCTTAAATCATATGGAGATTATTTTTTTCTCTAATACAGCGATAACTCATATTGTGTTGCTGAATAATGTCTGTGAAAATAGAGAATCGTTGATTAAACAGAACATGTTGACGTCATAAACCATCAACTATGCCTCAATATATTTGCCAATACAATCGTTAATGCATTAAGGAGGAATATACCTTTTAAATTTTTTTCGAAATCAGTGGAATATTTGGTATGTAATGAAACTAGAAGTAATTTCCAATTTGAATATGCTTTTTTTTCTGCGGTAAATATAACACTTCTTTACCGATGACGTCGTAAACATGGCCATGTTTGGTCTTTCTGACGTCCCGATTTATAGCAGCAAATTCGCGTATTTGTCGACCTCAGTCAAGTTATTCCGAATGTACAAATTCGAAACACATATCACCACGTACACATTCAACGGATATATGAATTTACATATGCAATAATTACGACGAACGCCAAATTCTGAAAATACTAGCGAAAAACGGAAATTATTATTTTCTCGATTTTTTCGGAAAAAATGCTTCAAATCAAAATTACCAAAAAACAAACCGAGCGATTTTGAAATAATTTTTATTTGATTTTTAACAATATGCTTCACAGTGATTGTGAGATTTTTAGAACAATTGACAAACTAGATTTTTTTTTATTTTTAATTATTTAACCCCACCCTACGTCAAAAAAGACGTCAACATATTACATAATTCTAAGCGTTTTCCATAAGATATTTGGCGGTTGATTAAGGTTAAAATATTTTCTAAATCAGTGGTTCAATTAGTATATTATGAAACAAGAAGTAATTTCCAATGTGAATATGTATTTTTTGCAGTGGTCAATACAATATATATGTATATGTGACGTCGTAAACATGGTCATGTTCAGCCTTTTTAACGTCCCAATGTATAGCAGCCAAATCGCGTATTTTTCGACCTCAGTTGAGTTATTCCTAATACACAGAATAGAAACATATATCACCATGTACACATTTGACGGATGTTTGGATTTACAAATGCAAAAATTACGACGAACCACATTTTGAAAATACTAGCGGAAAACAGAAACTATTTTTTTCTCGATTTTTTTTTCGAAAAACGGCTTCAAATCAAAATTACCACAAAACAAATCAAGCGATTTTTGCATATTTTTATATGATTTTAAACTATATATTGTATAATTATTGTGAGATTTTTAGAAAAATTAACAAACTAGAATTTTTATGATATTCAATTATTTAACCCTACCCTACGTCAAAAAAACGCTTTAAAGCAAACGTCAACGTCGGTATAGCGCATGAGGTATACGTTTTGTGATATTTTACAAGTTTGTTCTTACCATTATTTTAGTATTTTGTACACACAAGTTATATATACTTCTGCTGTTTAGTGGCAACTAATTTGTCTATAGCATTTATGATAGCGTGTCTGTTTGGTGCACGTACAAAACCGTCTTTTTTTTTTCACTAACAAGGAACTGGATTCCAAAACAATATTCTCATTTCTGACTAGCTCCACGACAGCTAGTGAAATGTGGACATCACGGTTGTCAATTATTAGAACAACAGATCTGGCCTTTCTAAAGTTCGGAGCAAACTGTTCAGTATACATTCATAAAATGAGCTTGAAACAATACCCACTATAGCAATGAAAAGCCACCCTTCCACCCAGTCCCATGCTCCTACGTACGTTCAATGACAATATACCTGGATCGTGGCTTTTCACTGCTCATCATAGACGGTATTGTTCCAAGCCCATTTTATGTATGTGTAACAGTTTGCTCCGAATTTTAGAAAGGCCAGACCTGTTGTTCTTATAATTTACAACCGTGTTGTCCACATTTCACTAGCAATCGTGGAGCTAGTCAGAAATGAAAATATTGTTTTGGAATCCAGTTCCCTGCAAGTGAAAAAAAATGACGGTTTTGTACGTACATCAAACAGACACACTATCATAAATGCAATAGACAAATTAGTTGCCACTAAACAGCAGAAGTATATATAACTAGTGTGCACAAAATACTAATATAATGGTAAGAACAAACTTGTTTAATTATCACAAAACGTATACCTCATGCGCTATACCGACGTTGACGTTTGCTTTAAAGCGTTTTTTGACGTAGGGTAGGGGTAAATAATTGAATAATATAAAAAATCTAGTTTGTCAATTTTTTCTAAAAATCTCAAAATTATTTTATAATATATAGTATGAAAACATATAAAAATTATGCAAAATTCGTTTGGTTTGATTTTTGGTAATTTTGATTTGAAGCTGTTTTTACAAAAAATCGAGAGAAAAAATAGTTTCTGTTTTTCGCTAGTATTTTCAAAATAAGGGGTTCGTCATAATTTTTGCATCTGTAAATGCATACATCCGTCAAATTTGTACATGGTGATATATGTTTCTATTCTGTGTATTAGGAATAACTCAACTGAGGTCGAAAAAATACACGATTTTGCTGCTATACATTGGGACGTCAAAAAGGCTGAACATGGCCATGTTTACGACGTCACATATAAATATATATTGTATTGACCACTGCAAAAAATACATATTCACATTGGAAATTACTTCTTGTTTCATAATATACTAATTGAACCACTGATTTAGAAAATAATTTAACCTTAATCAACTGCCGAAAATCTTATGGAAAACGTATAGAATTATGCAATATGTTGACGTCTTTTTAGACGTAGGGTGGGGTTAAATAATTAAAAATAAAAAAAAATCTAGTTTGTCAATTGTTCTAAAAATCTCACAATCACTGTGAAGCATATTGTTGAAAATCAAATAAAAATTATTCCAAAATCGCTCGGTTTGTTTTTTGGTTATTTTGATTTGAAGCATTTTTTTCGAAAAAATCGAGAAAATAATAATTTCCGTTTTTCGTTAGTATTTTCAAAATGTGGCATTCATCGTAATATTTGCATCTGTAAATTCATATATCCGTTGAATGTGATCGTGGTGATATGTGTTTCGATTCTGTACATTCGGTATAACTTGACTGAGGTCGACAAATACGCGAATTTGCTGCTATAAATCGGGACGTCAAAAAGACCAAACATGGCCATGTTTACGACGTCATAGGTAAAGAAGTGTTATATTTACCGCAGAAAAAAAGCATATCCAAATTTGAAATTACTTCTAGTTTCATTACATACCAAATATTCCCTTGATTTCGAAAATAATTTAAAAGGTATATTCCTCCTTAAGTCACTTCGGGCGATCATATCAACTAACTTTAGTTAGTTTGCCAAAGCTTAACTCCTATCATATCTATTTGAAGTGATGACTATTGCATAGCTATATGTTATGTTTCATATTGTTTGAAACGTAGCATTAAGTTCCTGTTTGAATCATATTAAGAAGAGAATATGCTTTTAATAGTATGTATCAAATCCTGTCTTGTAAATTAATGCATATATTTTAATGTAACATTAGCTCAAACTGAAATATTGATCCATGTTATTTCATATCTAATTTAGGATACCTGGTAAACTGAATATTGCCATTTAAAGGGGTTGTAAATTCTTAAAAGAACGTAGAATTATTTCTAAATTGAAATAAATATTACAAGCATGTAACATTTACTGACGTTAGAATCATATTTGTAATTAGATAAAACGTTGTCAAACTAAGTTTGAATTACGTCAAGCAAATTAATATATGTTTTAGTTTAGTAATATTTACTACATTTATTATACACCGTTACATAATAACAATACATTCTTATTTATAAATAGTGCAAAAGGGCCGAATTACAAATGTTAACAACATCAGCATATCAATTTTAAATGTACACAATTTCCAATATTTTACCTGTAATCACATTAGTCCTTTAAGATCAAGACCATTTATATATTTTTGAAGACGTTTTGACAAAATAAAAAAATAGTAATAGAAAAAAACACACATCAAAAGATAATAGTTATAAACAGAAAAAAAATGATTTAATATGAATAAAATATTTGACATTCGATTAGAAAGGCCACTGCGTAAAACGGTACCATGCTAGTGCTAGTGCTCAACATTTCAGGGGACATGTACAAATTATTAATTTAGAGTGAAACGGTCAGTACGTTTTATATAATTTTGAACTTCTGTAAATAAAGCTAAATTATATTCATCAGTTTCATTATCAATACCAACATAAGAGTTTTGTTGTACTTAGAGGATGAAATGTGCGTGTTCTTTGAAATTATTGTATTCTTTCGTTAATAAATCTTCTACACTTAAACAAAAAATGTTTTGCATCCGCAATTCCGGTTCCGAACATAGAGTTTTGATTTCCTTGCGGTGATTGCAACAAAGGTCAAAGTTTAAATTACTGCATTTATTTCCAATGCGTGCATGGTGTACTGAATAAAAACGTGCTCCATGTAAAAAGAAAGGTGGTACAAGTGGAGACCTAACTTTGGTTTTTAGATAAGATATAAATGACACGTAGGACGGAGAGTTTCCTATTGAAATATCAAGGATACTCCAAACCTTAATGGAGGAAAGTAATGCCGATTTAGAATACATTTCCAAACGTCGTAGTTATGTTAAGTTAAAAGATTGTAAGGATACATTTCCTCTGTTTCGTTTAAACTTGCAATAGCCGGAGAAAATAGCTCGCTTAAAAGATCTGGTAAAAGGCCGTGCTTCTGTTTGTAAACTTATATCATTTTTTTAATTATTCGGCAATCCGAGAAAGACACCGAGCCCATTTCTGTAAGAAGTTTTTTGTATTGAAACAGAACGAGTAAGACAAGTAACTGGTCTCGCAGCTTCACATTGAACTCTTACAGTCAAATAACGCATAATCTAGTAATTGCAGGACGATTTACATTACCTAGCGAGAAAAACATTACTTCCGTTTTGAAGGGATTTTCTAACCATTGTTTTGCCCAGTCTGATATTTTATTTAAATCTGAATATAACACTATTTCACTAAAACCTATGTCTGACGTAGATACGGCTAGTGAACTGTCATCAGCGAAAAGTCTGGTAGTACTGTTTAATCGGTCAGCTATGTCATTTACGTAAATAAACTATAACAGAAGTCCCAATACATAACCCTGGGGTACACCTGTAGTAATAGCTTTAATTTCTGAAATTGATTACCTAGCGAAGACTCGTTGTTGGCGTTCGTTGAGATTGTTTGTTATCCACTTTAAAACATTGTCTGAAATGCCAAATTGTCTAAGTTTAAATGCTAGTCCTTTGTGCCACACCCTATTAAACGCTTTAGAAATAACACAAAATACCATACATATGGATTTTTTTCGTCCAATGCTTTGCAGATCTGATCATCACTGCCAATAAGTTGATAAACAGATGAATGTCCAGGAAGAAAGCCTGACTGATTTTTAAATATAATATTATTTGAATGAAGATTATTGTAAATATGTTTAAAACAACTATTTCCATTATTTTACAGTTTATCAACGAAATGGGTCTATATTTAGTCTGTAGAGATTTATCATCTTTTTTGAATAAATGCATAACGTTAGTTAAATTCCAAGATGTTGGATATACATTTTCTCTTATAGATCTGTTCAATATAATACATAAACTTTACAAATATATTTGCAAGTTTCTTCGAGCATTTTGTGACTTATGTCGTCAGCACCGCTAGCTTTATTTACAGCGAGATTTGCTAGAACATCAGTAATTTATTTTTCTGTAATGTTAAAAACGATTACTACAGTGTTTTGTCACTTTTTTTCCTATGGATAGAATTTGATTACTGCCCAGTATTTAAGTTTAATGTATGTTCATGCAATATCAGACCTTATCTACGCCAGTCACAACCATTTCTTGGTTAACATATGCTATTTGAGCAATTGTCTTGATTTTTCGAAATTTCTTTTATGACCATTCTAATAATCTTCCAGTATTCACGAGGACTTGAAGAGCTTTTGTTATTCAATGAAAATTCTAAATTGTTATAAAATGGTATTATTGAGTTTGTTGCGTAATTTCTTCAACTTTATCCAATCAGAATTTTTGCCAGAATGCTATGAAATACTATTTTGTCTATCACGTTGACGTGGTGTAAGACGTTTTTCGCTATCATACCAGGGTTTATCGTTTGGCCGATGGTCACTACATAAGTTGGAGTTGGGATACACAATTTTGTTAAATGTCGAAAAAATGGTCTCAAATGACTGAGTAGCTTCATTTATTGTTCCGATATTTAAAGAAGACCAATCGGTGGAAAGTATAAGAATATTTAGATTTTGAAAATCGGCACCCTTATAATTCCATACCTGACGTTACAATGGAGTGTTTTGTTGAAAATCACGTTTGATGTATACATATGTGCCATAACGGTCACTTATTAAATTGCAAGTATAATGAACACCAGAAAATATGGAAGTGACAGTGTCTGATATAGCTATGCTGTCCAATAGGGTGCTAGTAGTTGTAGTTACACGAGTTGGACATGTTATTGATAGTTAAAATATCTCTAAATTTATGGTTTAAATTGTTTGAATGGTCTTCGTTTATGTCACCAATAGCTATAATATTGCTTGATAGTTCATAATCTTGTTCGATATATATATTCATTCGTTTCCAAAAAATCAATTACAGTATTATGGGGGTCGGTTAAACCGTATAAATAATAAAATTGTTATGTTTTTCACTCATTTGAATGCATAATGATTCTGGCAGTATTATTTCTAATTCCATTAATCTAGTAGGTTTGAGGTGATAATTACAAAGTGTTAGAATGCAACCTGTATGTAGAGTATTGTCTTTACGAAATAATTTGTCAAAACAGATTAACACTAGCAAGTCGTTAGATACATCATGAAATAAATGGGTTTCAGTTAATGTGATAATATTAAAAATCACAAAAATTGGCAGTAATATATTCTAACTTATTTCGTATACTTCGAATATTCTGGTGTACTATTGAAAAACATTGATTACCAAATGCATTAGGACCTGGATTCACTTCACTGTCTCCAGATAGCAACTGGTTCGTTATAACAGAGTAAATAGTACTATCAAGATTAACAAAATTTAAACCATTATCAACCTTATTACCTAAATTACAGCACATTCATACAGCTCGTTAATGCAATGCTTATGTTTAAAAAGCTGTCAACAGCTGTAAAAATAATGAAGTTTACCTTTTTCCGAAAATTAACTATTGTATTTGCGAAAAGATGAAATAGGATGTTAAACTATTTTAATTTAAATATATATGGCTTTACATTTCAATGTCCCCTGTTGTAGTATAAACTTCCTTGAAAACAGCTAAGATCTTTAATGAGCTGTTCTAAAAATCTCACAATCACTGTGAAGCATATTGTTAGAAATCAAATAAAAATTATTCCAAAATCGCTCGGTTTGTTTTTTGGTAAATTTGATTTGAAGCATTTTTTTCGAAAAAATCGAGAAAATAATAATTTCCGTTTTTCGCTAATATTTTCAAAATGTGGCATTCGTCGTAATTTTTGCATCTGTAAATTCATTTATCCGTTGAATGTGTTCGTGGTGATATGTGTTTCGATTCTGTACATTCGGTATAACTTGACTGAGGTCGACAAATACGCGATTTTGCTGCTATAAATCGGGACGTCAAAAAGACCAAACATGGCCATGTTTACGACGTCATAGGTAAAGAAGTGTTATATTTACCGCAGAAAAAAAAGCATATTCAAATTGGAAATTACTTCTAGTTTCATTACATACCAAATATTCCCTTGATTTCGAAAATAATTTAAAAGGTATATTCCTCCTTAATAACTTGTATATTGTATGTTGAAACTTAATCACTAAATAATTACTATAATCAAACCACAACGTCATAGAGGACATATGTAAATTGTATCTTTTATATTATACTATTATTATAATGTTTTACCATGAGAAAAAGTGTTTTCAACTTTGTCACTGACGTTGTATGGTAAATACCCATGAAGACGTCAACGCAAAGGAGGGGTCTATATTATGATTTATGCACTATTCAATGCGATTCACATTGCATTATATGTTTGCATTTTGTACTAAGAAAAGTTGTAAAAGACGGATTTTTCACTCTGGCTCAGGTATCATCAATATGCTCACATACAAACAGCATTCCTGTATTTCTCTGTCAGTGCACAGTTGTTACACAGTATTTGATGCTTAGCTACTATATATGCCAAAGTCAAATGTTGTATTCCAACGTATCTAGCTGTGGCAGGAAGTCTCCAGTTTCGCCAATGCATTCCCTTTGGCAGACGCATTCTCGGTAATGTAATTGATATATTAGACATATTTCCCTCTGCTGAAAATAAATTAATCACCTCCCAATAAATGTTGAACCAATCCGCCGTTTCATCTCTCGCATTTCGACACTGTAAGAACAAGTTCTGTTTCATCAAGTTTTGCTCTTCATAGCGGTTTTTTAAAGTTAACGAGCTGTGTTTACTTTTGATAAAATCGTGAAAAGGCAAAACAGCATTCATTTTCGAATTGACCGCTGTATGTAAATTATTTTTAAAAATAACACGTTTAGTTCTTCGATTTTAATGCAATTTGTACTAAAAAAAAAGATATAAAGATATATTTGCGTTTGTTTTGTTTTGTTTCATTTACTTGACGAAGTAACTGATTGTCTTTTCAAACTCAAAATTTAATATGTTTGATATAGTAAATTCGTAAAGCTTAATATATAAATATATTTAGTCTTAGTATTGTATAGTTTGCCCAGTTCACAGTCTGGTACTAGGACACCGCATGGTATAGTATTACACCAGATAGTTCGATTAAGGTAATGAACATAAGCTTTTGTTTTATACATGTTGCCCCTGTTTTAGGTTGAAGCTAGTTAATCGTTTCCACACGCTCGATCGTGGTTTATATTCCGGGTCTTAATAGCGAAGCCATGTTTCCTAAACAGTGATATCAACAGACATGGGACCCATCTCGCTCAAACTCTCGGCATAACTCATTCTTTTTGTAAAATGAACGATACTTTTGTAAAAGGTTTCTTATTATCTCGTTACCTATTGAACAGTTGGTCTTGGAATACCGTCAATGACGCCAATCATATTTCGTCGCAAGCTCATTGTCAATTTTCCTAGATTTTACAAAGATTCCATTATTTTCTCTCGTCCTTCCATCGGAAACTCTTCTATGCGAGTCATAAACAATTGTGCACGACACGATTTGTTTTTCTTCTGGAAACTGAAGTTGCTGTCATGTCTCTTTCGATGTCATACCCAGTTGAATACAAAATTCAATAACATTTTCGTGAGCTGTCCATTCATCCGATGTTCACATCATGGGCGACATATAAATCTCCACTCTGATGTTATATTAATCTTACGTAGTAGACAATGCCGTTGGCGTGGGTGAAACAGTTCGCCGCAAAATTATTCATAAGACAACTTTAATGTGTTTTGTCGGTAGCCTTGTTCATGTGGAATTTAAAATAATGGGATGCGCCGGTCGGCTTAACCTGTTATTGATAAAAATGTACCATTTATGTTTTCTACTTAAACGAAGCGCAAATCTTTCTAAGATTGATTGTTAAGTAATGTATGTTTATGTATTATAAATATTAAACGCTTGTTTCGTCACATTGGTTATTTCGTTTGGTTACCTAATATTCATTTCATAAACGAATTGTCGTATTACTTCACTGTTGCGCAGAAAGCAATTTTGAAATCTACATAAAACCATGATACTTATTTTGATATCATTATTGATTAATTATGTCATAATCTGACTTCTTTCAAAATATATATATATAGCTTCCTATCAGTATATTCCTGCGTTAAATAGCTAACATCGTTATGTCCTCCATTATCTTAATGGGGTTTAATGGGATGTAACGCCATTTAAGCACATTTCAGGTTATATATGGCATATCTAGTTGTATGAGCCGAGGAATAACTCACTATAAATCTGTTTAGAACCACTTCTTCCGCAAGTATCAGACAAACTTTCTCACATAAAGTTTTTTGATTTTGTCAGTGAGAGGTAAGTGATCTTGACACGACGCCTTGACCAATCGGCCACGGGCGGCACTCTTCAAATAACCAATATATCTTAAAGAGTTAATGAAAACTATGTCAATGTAAACAATGGAATTCGGTATCGTTTCAACTTTTTATGTTTGATCGCATAGCTGTTCACATTTCAGTTAAATTTTACTGAACTTGAACGAACTTGTAAGAAGCGAAAACCAATTCAAAAGTTCCTCATGCTATAAAGGACATGTATGATGATAGCAATTATATTCAATAAAAATGTGTTGAAATGTACTGGATACGAAATCACTCCATTTTGATATAGCATACGTGTGCTGTCTTAAGGTGAGACAAAACACATAAAATTGTTTAAAAATGACCATTAAGATTTATTTATTTCTCGATTATCCTGATATTATTGCAATGATTGGGTCATTAATTAGATTAAGTGTCAGGTATTGACGTAGACGAATAATAGCGCATGTTTATGATCATAACAGAACATGAGATTATTTTCTTTATTGCATTGTCGTTTGAACATCGACTGTCGGAGTTGTATATCAGAGACATATGCGTGTTAGCTATATATTACAGAAGCGACATAGTGGTATATAATTAAATTTGTCTTGATTGTTTTGTTCCACTAATCATTATATAAATAACATCTAATAAAAGGAAGACAATAGTAGACTCGTTTCCTTAAGTCTGTTCAATAGCGGTAATGAAACATGCCATTCGGAAATACTCGGGCACTATTTCCGCTTCTACTTCGTAGAATTGAGCGAGCTGTTCCGAATGGAAATATGCAACATCCCCGAGATCCCTAGGAACGGTGTTAGCGATATCGAATGCTCGAAAAACACTGAATATGCCCCATTATTCGACTTTAAATGATCAGAAAAGCGCTGAATCATAGTTCGGGCTACTTGGTACTGACGTCACGCAACACGTTAAGACTGTTGTTTTGATAGTCAAAACTATATGATAAATGGTTCCCTTGGAAACGCAAAACGTAACTTAATGAGTAATGTATTAGAGCTTGTATTAGTATATTTAATTCATGAGGGTTTACTTAAAGATGCTGACTAGTCAAAATAAAAGAAATTATATTGTTAATTCAGTTAAAAACATATTCATTATTATCTTAGATGAAAATGATAACGTTAAAAGGTATGCTGTCTTGCTGAATGATGTGCTTTTTTCATTTTTAAGATTATATTTGTAAGCAATATTTGTTACCGTTGCAATTTCAACCGGCAACTTATTTTCATCGGTAGCAATGTTGATTTTATAAACTGTACTTACATGAAAACAGATTATAGTTTACTGTTAGCACTAGCAGAACCAATATGTTCGTATTTGTTTTCGAAAATCAGGTTCAAGCATAAAATTACATCATCGATATGACAGCATTAATAAAACAAACAATAAATAAATGATGATAATACTTATAATAATGATGACGATATAAAAATGAAAAAAAAAATTAAAATACATGTAATCATCATTTATAAAATCGATAGCAAATATTCTAACCTTTGACAGAATACAATGGAAACTAAGTTTTTCTCTTGATACATTTTCTTTAGAAATAAAGTTTCGGCTATATCTATTTTTCATCTGTTTAAAACATTCAATAAAAATATAGATTGAGATAATTAAATATTTTTATATTCTAGTTACCTTTGGTCTGCCATAGGCTGCCATGTAATAAAAAGAAATTTGTATCCAATTACCTCAAATAGTGCATATGCTTGTGTTATTCTAAAATATTTATTTTATGTTTTATTTTAGTTTAAAATTAGTTTTATATATACAATCAAACACTTGTTCATCTTTTTGAAAAGAGAAAAACGAGATTTTTTATCCAACTGCTTTTTTCAAGCAATATTTGGTAGATGAGTTTTCAGAATGAAATTACCGTTTTCGGTGAACGAACCGTGTGGTGGCCGTAGAAAAATGTTATTCCTTACTGTAAAATCAAAGGGTTCATTTTTCTTTCGGAAATCGACAATGTGGAGGCGTGAAGGGTGCTGTTTACTCCATAATATCTCATGAACAGACTCAGTAAAACCCAAATGAGTTTTTTTACTTGGACGCGTTTTGCAAGGTGGTTTTATCGAGCTGTATTTTAAATATCGCAAGCAATTGGAAGAAAAAAAAACCCAAATTGAATAACGTCGTACTGGCATTTTGGAAAATTGCATTTATTGATTAACTTGAATAATTAACGCATCAGTCAGTACAGCTGTTGTCACGTGTAATTCGTTTCTTATTTTGATAATCCCGAGTCAGTAATTACAAAATCGCATAATGAAAGGCAAGGGTATGGCTGATATGCATTATCACTTAATGAGCATTGCCGAAATACACATTTGTCAAGGATTGCATCTAAAACTAAGACTTAAGTGTGGCGTTTCATATTATATCATTTATTTATGTAATATTTCAATATTGTAAATTATTATTCATAGCAATTTAAACGAATAAGAAGCATGAACATTGTCCTAGACAGTTTAGACTTTAGAAACGGTTCTAGCAGTCCCGCCGTGAATCGGTTTGTAACAGGCACGCTGATTGGCCAGTAGCTTCAACTGAAGGTGAATCACAGTTTGTAAGCAACTTCCCAGTCTTAGCTTATACTGTTATAACTTCGAAATAGAATTTGGTACATACATAGGTATTCATAGAGTGGATCGCCTGTGTAAGTTATGCAACCAAAATCGATTAAGTCAGAATACCACTTAATATTATGCTGTGCCAGGATTTCTGATATCCGCAAGTTAAATATTTGAGTAATATTGCAGAACCCTCAGTACATAAATTTAATTCACTGATGTCTTCTAAAAAGAGAAAAACATTGTTAATATATCTTTCATAAAAGAAATTTGAAATCCGAAAGAAACCTCTATAAAAAATATAACTGTGTCTTAAAGTCTGTTATTGTATTTGTGTATTGTGTATTGTCTATATGTTTGTACCTCTCTTTGCCATACTTGTATTATGTTTGTTGTGACTGGCCAAAGGCAAATATTTTGCTGATTATGCCAATCAACTTGAAATCTCGGAACTAGAAATTTTGTAAACCCAATAGCGAGCAAGTAAGAACGTCTATGGTTTTACATGAGTGTATAACATATCTGATTCGGGGAAAGCCAAGTATAGACTCTTGAAAGGTTCTTGGTTCATAGTAACAAATGATCGGCATTCTTGATGACAATATGAGGCCGTGACTTATATCTGACTCGGGGCTATAGTGTAGTGGATAGAGCGTTGGCCTCTCGTACCCTTATGCCAGACGTTTCGGGTTCGATCCCTAACTCGACACGATGCCTCTAAAAGATAACACCCAGTAGCACGGGTTCTACCGGGGAACCGGACTCAAGAGCAGTTCATATAAGCCGTGAGCTGTCTTATCAAATGCGTTTATATGAGTTAGACTAAGTATAAATTAAATGGAGCCGGGTCGGCCCTAATATTTTCAGTAAGGAAATATATCAGATACAAGCGAAAAGATGTTATTCTAATATTTCTCCGTAACATGTAATTTGTAAAAAATGACATCTAAAATAATCATGCAAAAGACAATTTTAAAAGTATATATTATGCCCAACTGGTATTTTTATTCTCGATTGCGTTCTGTACTTCCAAAAGTTCTGGAATAGTTCCTATATACACGATATGACATATTATAATGTTTGGCATATTTTTAATTGGCTTGTGAGCTTTTGTTCTGCACTTTATAACCAGCCAGTAAAAGTACATTAATTGTTGAAACATTATTTTTTCCCATATATGAGTATAAATATATACGTATGGCATAATGCCATCATTGATCGTTGATTTTTTCATTGCTATCTAATGTCCTATGAATAATGACCCGTGAACCGTTATTTTTAAGTTCCGTCATATTTTATAATGACACAGTGCTATCGAGATATAACGGTCTGTTATGACGAATATGGTTCAAAAATCTGCTGAAACAATTGAATTTTATTGTATTCTTTATTTGAGGTAGGCACGCCACTGTTGCTGTACTGTAACACGACCTAAACATAGGAATACAACAAATAATTGGACAGTATAACATACCGGATACATGATTAATGAGATATGTTCGAAGAGACATACACCGATTAAGGTTTACAAGAACAGCGTAGGGGTTGTCTTACCTCGCACATGGTACATATATGTTCACATCTGAAGGCCGTTAAAGAAATAAAATGCATCCTTTATAACAATCTTCTTTGTCTTATTTTTGAATGATGAAGATTGCTATAAGCGGAAGAATGTCTGACAGAGGGATATTTAAAGGCTATTTATATGTCTAGCCTACCATTCACTTGAATAATGTCATTGCATTTCTAGATCTTTAACCGGAAAGTGTACTGTTTTTTTTTAAATTAGAAACGATATTTTAAGTCTGCATTCATATTGATTGATTGTTTTCCATGTTTGCATGTTTCCAAGTCGGCTAGGTCAGCGAGACCTGTCATTGAGCTCGACGTTATAGAAATAGTGCCAACATGTAAAGATCGCGAGTATTTAAAGAGAATGTACTAAACTTTATATACCAACTAAATATATTATACCGTCTTCCTTGGCTTGGCCTTAAGGTTAAAGCGTCCGCCTCGGAAGCGGGAGGTTCCAATCCCGGTGGGAACATTAGATTTTTTTCTGATGCGGCCGGTTGCTCACACAGCAGCTATTTGAGGGGTACCGAGTGTCTAACAGCCTGACGTCTGGCAAAGATAGCTTTGAAGTAATTGTGTACAACAACAATGTGTTTCATCAACCCATTGTGGCTGGCTCTTTCATAATGAGTGACACTATAATAAACAAACACGTTACTTTACTTTTACATTAATATATTGTTTTATAAATGTATTTTCTGAAATCTGGTTAAATCTTGAATGATTCGGGCTCATAAATATGTGAAATAAAGATCGTGTATTAAAATATATTACAATCTCCCATTTGATACCACCACCTTATTCGATTACTCTTATCTAGAGTACGCTTGTCTCTTGAAACGTGGCTTCTTTTTCAGGTAACTGTTTACTAATACGTTTCCCTGGACCGATGTACAAAAGTTACAGTCGTTATAAAATAATTGTAGACATATATATATATTATATCCTAAATAACAATTAAATTGTGTCGTTTAAAGTTCTGTGTACAAGATCATCTGCTAAATTTGCATTGACAGATGATCGAAATCTCTTTGAGATTAAACCACACAAAATTGGAAACAAAAGTAGTTTTATATCAAATCAAACAGATTGCTCTAATAAATTATATCACTTTATATCTTATTGATTTTTATAAAATTTCAAAGGCATTTTTTCCTACAAATTTGTAATTTTCCTGACATTAACTTTCTGCAGAGAAGTCACTCCTAAAAATGGGGACAACTATGATATTGCAACATAGTTTGCATTGAAAGATTTTAAGCTTTGACTGAAATATGTATGCACTATAATAACTACAGGTTGACTTTTTCTCCATAATCTATTTAGCTTTTCACAATACTTTATTCTTTTATTCGATATGTGCCCTATAAAGAAAGAATAAAGTTTCTTTTCCACGAAATAATGTCGCTTAAAGTACAGAGTAACTGATTTACCATTTTAAAAAAAAACCAGATTATCTGTTCATTCACCCCCTTAGTTCACTTAATTCCAGTCCATTGTTGAATTAGCATTGTATCTCCCTCGATAAGAGTACTTAAGAGTTAAAATGTTTGTAATATGTGATTTTGCTTTTTCCTCTGTAGCAATAAAACATTGTTTTAAAAGCTTTTGGGACACATAGCTTTTCTGAATAACACTGGACACACACAAAAAGTGTAATATTGTTAGAGAAAATTATCAAACATCGTGTCGTTGATATCAGTTTTATGCATGCACTCTATTGTTCCGGCTTTATGGTTGATTATCAGACTATCATAACGTAATACAGTTCTTTTGTCTGTTCTGGTGTCAAATAACAAGGACAGATTTGCTACTATATTGCATCATGATATTTTTTAAGGGGAAAAAAACACGTTTTTTACAAAAAAGCAATTCCAGTTCAGACGCCTTAAGTGCCGGAAGTCGTGTGAATAAATACTTAATCGTAAGAATAGGTCGGAAAGATATACACGTTAATTCATCTTAAGTCATCACGAAACATCAGCCTGTACTTATACTACAGACATCCACTCTGTGATCAAGTATGATAATGAGATTTCCATCATTTAAGGACAATTGGACTTCCATAGAAAGTAGTTCCATAGAAAATTGGCGGTGGTCGTTCAAGAGGGTGTGAGTGTGAAAATGCACTTCACAGGTACTATTTCAATGTGGACTTGTGAAAAGAATATATTTTCACAGAAAATGCTGCAAAATTGAGTGGACTGGTAGCTATACGTACAGATGGGACTTTTTCTTAGACGGTAAGAATTTTGCATAATTTGGCTGATTTGACCTCTGTATGTGAAATATGGACACCTTCTTTCGCTGTGTGCAAAATTGTGAAATTAGAAGCAGTTAATGCCCTTGTTTTTAACTTGTTTTGTGTTTTGCTTGAATTGAATATGCATTCTGGAAATTCTCATAGAGTTTGGAGTACAACTGTAAGTGTGACAGTTTATAGTGCTTATATTACGGTCTATGTGAAATTAATGGCGGGTCAGCTTCACATACCGCTATACTATAATTGACCCTATTTCGTAGAGCACACCGGATATTGTGTTCAATAAATGGAATATGCATACTGGTATAAAATAATTGTTAATAGCAATTTAACCTGAATATGAAATATAATAGAAATCTAGAAATCTAAATAGAAAATTTATACAAGCATGCTCAATAAGTATAAAAACGTTAATTTTGCAACTGCAGTTAATTTAACGATGGCATAGTTAAAGAGCTATTTTTCTCAAATTACGCGATAAAATGTATTTTTTATTTTGATTGTCATTAGAATAGTTATCAGAAAGTATTTTGTGAGGTTAAAGGCAAAATCAATCTATCTTTACACTTATCAAAAAAATAAAAATAAAACTATATTTGTATTACAAATTTGAAAAACAATTGACACTCTGCCGGAATTACTTTTATAAAAACCCTAAACAGTTAAATTCAAGCTTACAATTACCATTCCAATGAAAATTAATAGTATATGCAAGCATAAATGTAAAGTTTTCATTCAATACTAGACGTATACAAGTTTAAATATTGTTTCGCATTGGTTGTTAAATTTACATTATTTCACCAAATTTCAAGGACGGATATGTTTATGATAAGGTAATATCAAACTATCTGTTCGGTAACATGTTTTTTTTTATTTCTGATATTGCATGAACATACATTAAACTTAAATACTAGGACGTTTCATAAAATTATATCTGAAGGAAAAATGTGACAAAAACTATAGCAATCGTCTTTAAATGTCCATTCAATGATGCTAAAATGAATAAAATCCCTTGTTTAGAAAGATATAGTACTATAACTGTTCGTTTGATTAATAGTTGTATAATATCTTTTTCATTTCAGGTTATATATGGTATATCTAGTTAAATTGGTAAAGGAATATCTAAATATTAATCTGAATAGAACCAACGCTTTTCCGCAAATAACTGGTAAACTTTTTCACATAAAGTTTTTTTGAGAGAGTGGGAATCGAACCTACGACCTTAGCAGTTAGAGGTAAGTGACCTTCAGACAGCGTCTTAGACCACTAAGCCACAGGAAAAGGGAAACTCTTAAACATCCCCATAAAGATAACTTCCATGAATTTAACTTTACAATTAACGAATATACTTCACTCATGGTATAATATTATACATTCAGCAAACTGTTATACAATTGGGTTATACAATTAAAACTGTATTCCATATATTTTATATTATATTTTATTGTTTTAATCTTACAAATAGGCGAAAAGAGAATGAAAATCCATTCACCAGTTTATTAGTAAACAATTATCAAAGAAGAAAGGGGTCACCAGTCCAAAACAGCGAAAATACAGTATTTCTGCCAGTAATGTTTGTTTCCATCTTGGTGTTATTGAATTGACAGTTATTTTATTCACCTGTATTTTATCCATTTATGACCGATGACGCCTATATACGTATAACATATCCGTATGAAATAAAGTTTTCATCCAATTACTCTTAGTGTTCAGAACTTGCCGATTATAGATAAACTAGATCAAATATGCTGATTATAGATAAACTACACTTAATATGCCGAGTAGAGATAAACTACACCTAAGATGCCGAGTATAAATAAAGTACATATTTCATGCCAATATAGGATTAAATTCATTTTTTTCCGGTTTTTGATGCATGTGTAAAGAATGTCGAATCACGCACAAATCAAATGAAGTCCGACTTTATGTCAGATTTGTGCGTGATTCGACATTCTTTACACATGCATAAAAACCAGAAAATATGAATTTAATCCTTATAATTCCAATCCTGATGATTATATCAAATTTGAGACTCCTCAAGTGAATAAAAAAAAATAATAACTATACGCTACAAAGTAAACGCGTAAGAAACATCACCTCTGTCCTGGTTGACATCAAATTCTCTAGATCTTATATCCAATAATATCGTAACGGCTATTGTTTCCATTATCAGATGAACTCTGTAACATTAGTTGGTTTATGGTAAAATGACGAAATATATTGCAGTGAAAAATTAAACACCCGCCTTTTATCTCTCGATTTAGACAAATAAAAAATCAATAACACGCAGTGTGTGTATATATACGTAGACGCTGACGTCATTGTTTAGTTTTTGTCTACACGCTTATTTTTTAAAAAAATGTGTCAATATTTAAGAAGGTCATATAAATTCACGCTCATTGATGGAGAATCCGAATTTGGAACGTTTTAAACGACTTTTACGTGCAAGGTTTGTGTATTTACATAGTCTCACGATCACCAGGAAAGGATTGCACTTTGTCCATCTAAATGCACGCTCGTTATTTCCTAAAATGTCCGAAATTCGTTTCTTTGCTGACAAAGCTAGGGCCGCTGTTATCTCTATTACTGAAACTTGGCTAGATGATTCTATTACAGACGTAGAGGTATCAATAGAAGATTATTGTATTGTCCGTAAGTATCGAAATCGAAATGGTGGTGGTGTATGCACCTATATCCGAAACGATTTAGCGTTTAATATTAGGACAGATATAAGTAACCATACTGACGAATTTCTATGGATCGAGCTATTGTTACCGAAAACAAAGCCTATTACTATTGGTACATGTTATAGGCCGCCTAAACAGTCTAATTTTACCGATAGGTTTGAGGAAAATCTATTTAATCTACGATCCGATAGTGAAACTATTATATTGGGCGATTTTAATATTTGTTGTTTTAAAAAAGAAAGTTCATTGTATAAAGCATATGTCAATATGTTACGCATTTTTAACCTAGATCAAATCATAACCGATCCCACGCGCGTATCGCACACTTCAAGTAACCTTATAGACCATATCCTATGCAATAATAAAGACCGAACTTTTCAGTCTGATACTATCCCTATGGGTGTTAGCGATCATTTTATGACGTTTTGTTCAAGGAAGGTACCGAAAGGTTATTTTAATTCACATAAAACCGTTAAAATTAGGTCAATGAAAAATTATACTAAACAAGATTTCATTCATAATCTCACGAGTGCTGACTGGAGCACATGTTTTAACTCGACATGTGTAAACGATGCTTGGTCATGTTTTCATTATATTTTTATGAATGTATTAAACAATATAGCTCCTATCAAAGAGGTCAGATTAAAGCAGCGCACAGAACCGTGGATGACCTCTGAAATTCTTGAATTATTTAAAGCAAGAGACAATGCCTTATACAATTATAAAAAACATAAGTCTACTGATTATTATAAGCAATTTTGTAGCTTTCGAAACAAGGTTCAATATTTAATAAAATCTACAAAATCTAACTATTTCTCGGATAAAGTGGAAGAACATAAGTATGACGTGAAATGTCTATGGCAGCAGTTGAAAAAGCTGGGTTACAAATATAAGACAAACAATAGTTCGAATATTGTCTTAAATATTGATAATGAGGTTTGTCATGATCCTTTAACAATCGCGAATCATTTTAATGATTTTTTTACTACAGTTGCGGCAAATCTTGTAAATAAGCTGCCGAACCCAATACATATTTTTGCTACATCTTCACAATTTTTTAAGAGTTTTTATAATTCGAAGAAGTCTCCAGACACTCTTTTTAAAATTAATCATGTCACTGAGGATTTTGTTTTCAAGGAATTAAATAAGTTAAATGCTGCTAAAATCACTGGACTAGATGGTATTCCACCTAAATTTGTTAGAGACAGTGCAATTTTTCTAAAAATACCTGTTACTTTATTATTAATATGTCTATTGACTCCGGCATTGTTCCTGATGAAATGAAAACTGCAAGAGTCAGCCCGATTTACAAAAAGTCTAGTCCTTTGGAAGTTGGTAATTATAGGTCCAGTTAGCATACTTAATGTTATATCAAAAGTTCTGGAGCGTTCTGTATATAACCAATTTGCGGATTTTTTAGATAAAATTTCTCTTCTGTATGAGTTCCAGTCCGGTTTTAGGAGTAAATACTCCACTGATACATGTCTTATTCACCTTATTTGATTTTATTAAACATAACAATGCAAATGGTTTTTATACCGGAATGGTTTTACTCGCACTACAGAAGGCGTTTGATACCGTTGACCACGTTATTCTATGTAATAAGCTCTCTGAAATGGGAGTCGCGTCGATAAATTGGTTCAAATCTTATCTAACCGAAAGATCACAGTTAGTGAAGATAAACAAAGTTTCATCAAAATCTACCAAAGTTACTTGCGGCGTACCACAGGGAAGCATCCTGGGCCCTCTTTTATTTTTATGTTATGTCAATGATATGCCTACGTGCATCGACTCCGATTGTAAATTATTATTATATGCAGATGACGGTGTAATATTGTTCGCTGACAAAGACCCTAATGTTATTGCAGATAGACTTAGTCGTATCATGGATAATTGTTCTACATGGTTAGTTGATAATAAATTGTCCCTTCATCTAGGCAATGTATGTTGTTTGGCTCTTCTAGAAGACTTAAAAAAGTTCAGTCATTTACGGTTACATGCAACGGTCATGAAATTCCGTCCCAGGAAAAGGTCAAATATTTAGGATTAACTATTGACAAGTTACTAAACGGTGAGGCGATAGTTGACTCCATTGTTAAAAAAGTTAATTCGCGGATTGCTTTTTTATACCGAAACTGTCGTTTTTTTAACCTTCAAACTAAGAGAACTTTAATAAGTGCCTTAGTACAATGTCATTTTGATTATTCCTGCTCGTCTTGGTATGCCGGTCTTACTAAAAAGTTAAAACACAAACTACAAGTCACTCAAAATAAAGTTGTACGATTCTTATTTAACTTATCACCAAGGTCTAGTATAACCTGCGCTATGTTAGAAACAGTTAATGTGTTGAGGGTTGAGGATAGAGTAAAACAACTAAGACTTAATCATGTTTTTAATATTTTCCATGGCACCGCGCCAAAATATCTTTATGATAACTTCCATAAGGTGTCTTCTATTCATAACCGCACACGATTTAGTGAAAGTAATTTTATAGTTCCGCATGCTAAGAGTTTCGATTCGGGCACCTTTTATTGCAATGCAATTGCTGACTGGAATAATTTGCCTAACGATCTGAAGAAGTTAACCAATAAGCAAACTTTTAAACGTGAAGTTAAAAAAACATTTATGTATCTCCTCGCGGGCTAGAGAAAATTTGAATATTTAATTTTTAAGTATATGTTGAAAATATTTCTTGTAATGTGAAACACTTATATGTATTATTCAGTTATTCAGGGTATAAGATAATTCAATGTTTTTTTGTATTGTTACATTTTAACAAGTTTATATCAAATGTTTACATTCTTAACATTTCATGTATATCATATTTTTTTAATTTTTTAAAAAAATCACAATTTTAAGGGAAGGGACCCCGTTGGAAATAAGCGCGTTTGTTGCTTTAATGGGTTATCCCAGGTTATAAGATCTTTAATTTTTAGATGATTACTATGATTTTTTTATTTATTTATTTTCTTGATTTATTACTGTTATTTTATCATCATCATGATATATATACGTTGTATAATGATCTTATATACCTGAATAAATTTGAATTGAATTGAATCGTCTTCTTCTGAACTTCAACTAGATCTACATGTACATGTAGATAAACTACACGTAATATGCCGAGTATAGATAAACAACACTTAATATGCCGAGTAAAGAAAAACGACACTTAATATACCGAGTATAGATAAACTACACTTAATATGCCAAGTATAGATAAACTACACCTAACATACCGAGTATAGATAAACGACACTTAATATACCGAGTATAGATAAACTACACATAATTTCTAAGTAAAGATAAACTACACTTAATATGTAATTGAAAACTATTATCCAGACGTGCGTTAAGAAGTAAGCGCATGTTTTTGAACGTTCACGTACATAGATAAATCCTTTTAAAGTTTTCATTTCAATATAAACGTTGACCAAAACGATTCTTTCGCATTAATGTAAAATTAAACTAGAATCGGTTGAAAGTACAGGACTTCTAAAATACGCGCTTGTCCCAAACGCCATTGATGTTTCATTATATATATATGTATTAATTCTTGGCAAAGTATACCTGAAACAAAAGTTTTACATACGTTTTAAAGTACTATATTAATCAACTGACATCGCAGATAGATTTTTAAATGGATCACAGGTCCCCCGTCTAACGCAGACATTTTGGACTACTTGAAGCGCATGGCAGCAAAAATTAATAACATCGATATACGGCTAAATACATTAGACTCTTTGGAGAGAAAGGTCAGTGATTTTAAAATTGAAGTAAATAAGTGAACGGACGATAAAATGTTGAAAGTTTCAGACAGAGTTGACAATCATGAATTTTCGCTTGGGTTGGCACATGACAAGTTGTCACAATTTCTAAAGGAGAAGGCCAGTATTCAGGACGAGCAACTATATGTCCTGTTACAATGCATGCGCAATAATCTCATATCTGCCAATAAAATGGAAGATAACACGGAACGCCCGTGCAGACAGAGGCCAAAATTAGAGAATTCATGGTTGACAAACTTAAAATTGCACAGGAAATCATAAATCAGGTTATATTCGAGCGTGTACATCGAATGGGACATAAAAATAGGCAGCGTAAAATTGTCGCCAAATTCACGTTGTTTAAGGGTAGAGAGATGGTGCGTCGACAGAGCAATAAGCTAGCCGGTACAAATTATTTCGTACATGAACAATTCCAAAGGGAAGTAGCCGAACGAAGATGGGTGCTTCTTCCCAAACTGAAGGCAGCAAACGCGAAGGCAAGTCGGCATGGTTGAGTTATGATGAGCTCTACATTAACGGCCAAGATACAGTGAGTAGCGGTGTGCCGAGGCTGGACTTAGTGTGCTATCATGGAACATTCATCGTGGTTTGACTAGGTCAAAGTTTGACGATGAGGGCTTTATAAATAAAATATATAAATATGATATTATACTTTTATATGAATCTTGTTTTGAACTGAGTGGTTATAAATCTAACAATTTCTATAGAAAATTTCAGAATTGAAGAGCGAAAAGATGCATCGGTGGTATTGTTTTATATATAAAGGACTCTATTAATCCTGGTATTAAAATTAATTATTTTATTAACTCATTTTGACACTATCATATGGTTGAAATTGGATAGATTATTTTTTAGTATACATGACGATATTTTTCTTGCAGGTATTTTTATATGGGCTGAGAACTCGCCTCCTTACAAATTTATTAATGGTGATTTATTTCTATTGATACAACATGATATTGGTACGTACGATCCACGTGGTAATATAATGTTGTGTGGAGATTGGAATTGCGCGTGTGGGCAGTGGTGCAAGGAAGGATTACATTGTGTGTGATCGCCATATAGAGTTTTTAAAATGACGAATCGTATTGTCCCGACGTACCAATTAGTCGTGTTCTATGGACGCTATATGTAACAGTCATGGTACAAAAATGCTTTATTTGTGCCAATCTAATTGTTTGCGTATCGCTGACGGCCGTTTTGGTAATGATTATGCTAGACGTACATTTACTTATGCACTTATTTGTTAGTGAGAGAGCGTGATTTTAATTGTGTCATATAAATGTATAAATGATTTTACTGAAGCGATTAACAGTGTAATTTATCCGTTATTTAGTAAAAATATACGTGTCTCGTATAGAACACGAGCATATAACTATGTGTGTTAAGGAGCAGATTGGTTCGATGAAGAATGCAAACAAACAAAGTATTTGTATGTTAATGCATTAAATAAATTTAATTCTTGTAAAACCAATTGTAATCGGACTAATGTTGGCAATACTTAAACAATTTAAAAGAATATTTTTATTAAGAAGAAAAGGCAATATAAAATTAACAAAATGAAAGATATTAAGAGATTACAACACTGCAAACTTAAGGAATTTTAGAAACACATTTTAGTAAATCGTCTGTTAAAATTTCTATAAGTACCGAGGAGCTTTATAACTATTTTTCGAGTCTTGGCTCAAGTTTTGCCAACTGTCTTGAACAATGATGCGGAACACTTTTGTAATAGTCATGATTTTAACGCAGCAGACTATAAATTTGAAGAGCTAGACGAGCTAATTACAGTGGCGGAGGTGGAGTCTGTAATACGTAGCCTTAAGAAAAATTAATCTTGTTACGGTGATCAGTTGTTAAACGAATATTTAATTGAAGTTGTGATATTTTAAGCTCACATCTAGTTGACATTTTTAACAGCATATTGAATTCAGGTTACTTTCCAGAGAAATGGCTGCCAGAATATACGAAGTAAACGAAACAAATTAGAATAAATTACCGACAATTTTAGTGATTTTGATATTATCACATTTACTGAAACGCATTTATTTCATGATGTATCTAACTATGTGCTGGCTTTTACCGGTTTTGACCAATTATGACAATACTTCACATTCAGGTGGAATTGTAACACTTTGTAATTCCCATCTCAAACATATTAGGTTATTGGAATTAGAAATAATACTGCCTGAATCTTTTTGCATTCAAGTGAGTGATAAACATAACAATTTTATTATTTGTAGTGTTTACCGATCCCCAAATACTGTAGTTGAATTTTGAGAAAGAATGAATATATGTATTGAACAAGCGTATGAACTATCAAGCACTATTATAGTTATTGGTGACATAAACGAAGACCAAATAAATATTTTAAACCATGAATTTAGAAATATTTTAACTATCAATAACATCTCAAATACTGTCCATGAACCAACTCGTGTAACTACAACTAGTAGCACCCTATTGGACATCATGGCTATATCAAACTGTCACTTCATTTTTTTTTGGTATTCATTATACTTGTAATTCAATAAGTGATCATTATGACACATGCATACATCAAAAGTGATTTTCAACCAAACACTCCGTTTAAACGGCAGGTATGGAATTATAAGGGTGCCAGTTTTCAAAATCTAAATAGTCTTATTCTATCAACCGATTGGTCTTCTTTAAATTTCGGAACAATAAATGAATATACTCAGTCATTTGATACCATTCTTCGACATTTAACAAAATTGTGTATACCCACTAATTTAGTGACCATCAGACCAAACGATAAACCCTGGTATAATAGCGAAAAACGTCTTATATCACGTCAACGTGATAGACAAAAGCGTATTTCATTACATTCTGGCAACCATTCTGATTTGGTCAAATTTAAGACATTACAAAACAAACTCAGTTATATGGTTAAACATGAAAAAGAACATTTTTATAATAATTTAGTGTTTTCATTAAATGACATAATCTCTTCAAAGCCTCGGGAATACGGGAAGATTATTAGAATGATAGTAAAAGAAAATTCAAAAAATCAAAATACAATTCCTCCATTATCAAATATTAACCAAGAAATGACTGTGACTGACGTAGATAAGTCTAACGTTATAAACAATTGTTTTGTTTTTATATATACAATAGATGATACTCAAACAAATATTTCAAAATTAGTTTTACAAACAAACAGAACATTAAACGATATTAACATAACAGAAAAATAAATAACTGATGTTCTAGCAAACCTCGCTGTTAATAAAGCTAGCGGTCCTGACGACATCATTCACAAAATGATTAAAGAAACTTGTAAATATATTTGTAAACCTTTATGTATTATATTTAACAGATCTATAAGAGAAAATGTATATCCAACATCTTGGAATTTAAATTACGTTATGCATTTATTTAATAAAGATGACAAATCTCTACAGTCTAATTATAGACCCATTTCGTTGATAAGTTGTGTTTGTAAAGTAATGGAAATAGTTGTTTTATACATATTTACAATAATCTTCATTCAAATAATTTTATATTTAAAAATCAGTCAGAATTCCTTTCTGGACATTCTTCTGTTTATCAACTTATTGGAAGTGATGATCAGATCTGCAAAGCATTGGACAAAACATTCCACATACATATGGTATTTTGTGATATTTCTAAAGCGTTCGATAGGGTGTGGCACAAATGATTAGTATTCAAACTTAGACAATATCGAATTTCAAACAATGTTTTAAAGTGGATAACGAACAATCTCAACGATCGCCAACAACGAGTCTTCGCTAGGTCATCATTTTCAGAAATTAAAACTATTACTACAGGTGTACCCCAGGATTATGTATTGGGACTTCTGTTATATGTAGTTTACGTAAATGACATAGCTGACTCATTAAACAGTACTACCAGACTTTTCGCTGATGACAGTTCACCAGCCATATCTTCGTCAGACATAGGTTTAAGGGAAATAGTGTTAAATTCAGATCTAAATAAAATATCAGACTGGACAAAACTTCTGGTTAGTAAACTTCAATCCCTCTTAAACGGAAGTAATGTTTTTCTAACTAGGTAATGTTAATCATCCTGCCATTGTTTTCAATAATACTCGTTTATAATTTGTTGAACATCATAAACACTTAGGACTAATTTTTAGTAACGACGGAACATGGCACAAACATATTTCTTATATAATTACATCGGCTTCGAAGGCTCTAGGATCCATGCGTCTAATAAAATATAAACTAAACGACCTGCACTTTATAAAATATATATATATTTATCATACTTAAGACATTCGCTAGAATATGTGTCAATTGTTTGGGATAGTTGTACTGAACGAGTTCAATATGAAGCTGCGAGACCAGTTACTTGACTTACTCGTTCCGTTTCATTACAAAAAACTTCTTAAAGAAATGGGCTGAGTGTCTTTGTCGGATCGCCGAATAATTAGAAAAATGATATTAGTTTACAAATACAAGCACGGCCTTTTACCAGAACTTTTAAGCGAGCTATTTTCTCCGACTATTGCAAGTTTAAACGAAACATAGGAAATGTGTCCTTACAATCTTTTAACTTAACATAACTACGACGTTTGGAAATGTATTCTTAATCGGCATTACTTTCCTCTATTAAGGTTTGGAGTATCCTTGATATTTCATTAGGAAACGCTCCGTCCCTCATGTCATTTATATCTAATCTAAAAACCAAATTTAGGTCTCCACTTGTACCACCTTTCTTTTTACATGGAGAACGTTTTTATTCAGTACATCATGCACGCATTAGAAACAAATGTAGTAATTTAACCTTTGTAGCAATCACCTGAAGGAAGTCCAAACTCTATGTGCGGAACCGGAATCGAGGATGCTGAACATTTTTTGTTTAAGTGCAGTAGATTTATTAATGAAAAGATACAATAATTTCAAAGAACATGCACATTTTATCCTCTAAATACAACAAAACTCTTATGTTGATATTGATAATGAAACAGATTAAGATAATTTAGCTTTATTTACAGATGTTCAAAATTATATAAAACGTTCTTACCGTTTCACTCTAAATTAATTTGTACATGTCCCCTGAAATGTTGACGTTTGAGAAGTAGGTTAAGAGCAGGGTAGCGAGGGTAGGATTCAGGTAGAGACGTTGGGTCGGAACGGCAGGGTTAGTGATGATGTTATTCTTCTCATATACTTTTTTTTCTATTTAATGAACGTAACATGTAACGCTGTGGGAATGACTGTAACTAATGTTGAAATAACTTGTAGTCCAACCCAATTGCTTTTTTCATGATTATAATGTCACTGTTTATATATATGTGTATTGTATAATGAAGCTTGCAATAAAATATTATAAATGAGAAATATACCTTTTAAATTATTTTCGAAAACCAGTGGTATAATTAATATATTATGAAACTAGAAGTAATTTCCAATGTGAATATGTATTTTTTTCAGTGGTAAATATAACATATATTTATATGTGACGTCGTAAACATGGCGATGTTCAGCCTTTTTGACGTCCCAATTTACAGCAGCAAAATCACGTGTTGTTTTACCTCGATTGAGTTATACCAACTGTACAGAATCGAAACATATATCACCACGTACACATTTGACAGTTGTATGGATTTACAAATGCAAAATTTACGACGAAAGCCTAATTCTGAAAATATTAGCGAAAATCGAGAACTATTTTTTTCTCAAATTTTTCGAAATTACGGCTTCAAATAAATATTACTAAAAAACAAACAGAGCGATTTCTACACAATATTTATATGATTTTATACAATATATTGTTCAATTATTGTAAGGGTTTTAGAAAAATTGACAAGCTAGAATTTTTATAATATTCGATTATTTAACCCTACCCTACGTCAAAAAACGCTTAAAAGCAAAACGTCAACGTTGGTATAGCGCATTAAGCATACGGTTTATGATAATGAAACAAGATTGTTGTTACCATTTTATTAGTATTTTGTGCAAACTTATTAGATATACTAATGCTGTTTAGCGTGTCTGTTTGGTACACGTACAAATCCGTCATTTTTATTTCACTTACACGCGAGTGACTTATTCAGTAAACAGTATTCTCATTTCTGACTACCTCCATGACTGCTAGTGAAATGTGGGCATCATGGTTGTCAATTATTAAAACAAAAAGTTTGTCTTTTCTGAAGTTCGGAGCAAACTGTTACACATTTATAAAATGAGCTTGAAACAATACCCACTATGATTAGCAGTGAAAAGTCACGATCAAGGTTTATCGTCATTGAACGTACGGTGAAGCACTCTTTCACCCAGCCCCATTTAATAATATTACTGTTGTTTGTTAAAAGGTTTCATTTGTAGAAACACACAAGTGGGCACTCCCGTGGTCAGCTGTTTTTACCTCCGATTAAATACACTTCCAAGCGGTTTTGATTTAATCACCGTTTCGCAGATTTATTGCTTTCCAAAACATTACATGACTGATGTCGCATGTTGCAACAATTAAACATAAGCCATGGTAAGCTTTTCAATCGACATTAAATACACAACATCCATCTATTATCAATTTATAACACACAAAATGCAAGATACTGTTTTTATTTATTTCAATTAATAAAATTTGTTCGGTTTTAAAAGGAACGGCTTCCCTTTTTTGAGTAACGTATACGTGTTTGTAGGTTAACGATACTTTAATTGTAATTGGTGTAATAGCACTTTAGTTTTTGCAGAGAGGCAACCTGGGGGTAGTGGTGGGAAGGGTGTCCCTCTCCCGCTGGTAGCGGTAATACTACTCTTTTTCCGCTATTTAAATACGGGGAACTGCTCCGAAACTTGAATGTTTGATATCTTTAACACTTAACGGCTAAATTCTACTCATTTCCTCAGAAAATATGGTTGTTATCTACGCCATTGTTTTTCTTTACTTTTGAGCGTTATTGTTTAAACACACGGGCACGCACGCACGCACGCACGCACGCACACACGCACGCACACACACACACACACACACACACACACACACACAATTAGATGTGTTTAAAAGCGAATCTCCAACGAGTATCAAACCCAGTACAATGCGAGTCAAGACGTAAAGGATCAAATCATGCGATTCTTGTGAGTTTTACGAGGGAGGGGTATGATAAGTATTTACTCTAATAGTTTGTTTTTATTTAAAACGCTTTTATTAAGGAAAAACACACGCACACACAAGAAACTTAAGACTAAATTATAAGATGTACTTAAAAGTAAATCTTAATCGAGTTTCAATCAGAGTACTACGAGCCAAAACGTAGAGGAGAGTGTCCCCAACCACTCCTGCAAATTTTGGTAGGTAGTGTGTGTATGGCAGTGGCCTAGCTTGGTCAAAGTAAACTGCACTAAACATATTTTCTAAAAATATTCTTGTTATACAGATATATGGTTATTTTATCATACCCACTATGTATCATCACTAAGTTTCTCCAAGGTAATACTTATTATTACAACTACATGTGCATTCACTATGCATCATCACTAGGCTTCTCTACAATAACATTTCATTCCATTATCACTTGTATATCAACTATGCATCATCACTAGGCTTTTCGATTATAACAGTTCTTTCTATAATCACTAATGCATCCATTATGTATCACCACTATGCGTCTGAATCACTGGCATTGTGTTCTCATCTGTGTGTATCATACAGACTATGCGGGTATCATCATTATTTATATATTGTATATGTAGTCTTCAATATACATCTTAGATGCTCAGGTATCGGCTGGTCATTATGCAACCACGAAAAAGGAGGAGAAGTTGCACTATACTATATCAAGATATTTCCCAAACATGTATATATACTTAACACGGATAATGACAAATATTTGATATATTAGCAGTATTTCAAAACTGCACGTCACTTATTAATAAATATGCTTTACTCACCAGCCACCTCTTGTCTCAACATTTCATACATACTTTACATTTCAATCTACCATTATTTCTCTATACATCTGTCCACTTCAACTTTAAAATCTACTCTGCCTTAAAACGTATGTTCTTTGTTATGTTGTCATGCACATTTAAGTTCACTCACTATAATCACTGTTATCGGTATTTATATGTATACTACCTGGTATACTCGCCTATAAGTATAAATATATAATGTTAGTTTGTTACATTGATGTATTTTTGCAAACATGGCACACTAGCATATCTAGATCCAGGACGTTATGTACATATAGTAAATTCAAACTTTATTTTGAATTTGAATTATATCTAGACTTGCCAAACAAGTTTAGAATTGCTATGTCTAGACTAAGACTATCCGCTCATAAGCTTAGAATTGAAACTGGACGCTATAAACAGAACATAATTGACCACAACTGAAGATATTGCACTTTATGTAATGCGCAAGGTTTGGAAGACGAGTATCATTTCATCCTTATATGTCCGCTTAACAACGATACTCGCAAATTGTATATCAAACCTTATTACAATAGGTCCAGCGTTTATAAATTATTGAGTTCATGAAATCGAAGGAAATTACAGAACTTCTAAAATTGGGAAAATACATATACACAGCATTTAATTTACGTATGTCAAGTATATAGGTTTTAGAAATCTTTTAACAAACATTGTTTGGCGGGGCCTTGTGTGTGTGTGAATATGAGTGTACATATATATTATTTAACATGGATGATTCTTGGAAGACATATGGAGATATTTATTTAAATGTAAATTGTTTACGAAATTCATTTGAAAAAAGTCCAACCTCTTTCTAAACTATAAACTACAGATGTACACATGCTACTTTATATGCTACAAATATTTTATAATATTTACTAAATGTTTCATAAAATGTGTCACGTGGTAAATGAATATATTGCATGTATGTATAATATATCTATGTAATGAGAAACATTATATGTTTAAGTTACAAATAAAGTCATCTTGAATATATAACGCTCATTTTATATAATAGAATAATTCTATTATGTAACTGATATCCCATGTAGAAGTCATCCAAGAGGTTCACAACAGTGTTAAATCTACAGGAAATGGTCAAATAATACTTATAAAGTTACCTTTTTATTCTCATATGGGTATTTTATCGCATAACGCTGTCGGCACACATGAGAATATTGGTACTTATTGTTGATTTTTGTTTTTAGAGGGTGAGGCCCACGGGTTAAGGCAACCACGAAGATCACAACATTAGATCAGACTATTAATACAATTCCAGACTATACAATACAATTCCAGACTATACAATACAATTCCAGACTATACAATACAATACTAGGATATACAATACAATTCCTAATAAATTTCCAGACTGAACAAAACAATTCAAGACTAAACAATACAATTCCAGACTATACAATACAATTCCAGACTACACAATACAATCCAGCTATACAATACAATACCAGACTATACAATACAATTCCAGACTATACAATAAAATTCCAGACTATACAATGCAATCCAGACCATACAAAACAGTTCCACTGTACAATACAATGCCAAACTATTCAATACAATACCAATCTATACAACCCAATTCCAGACTATACAATACAATTCCAGACTATACAATACAATTCCTAATACAATTCCAGACTGTACAATACAATTTAATGCATTGAAATCTTGGAAAAAATAAGTTTGAGTTGCATACAGTTTACGATCACGTTAATAAAATTTGCAATTAATAGAATGCAGTATAATCAAAAGAAGAAAACAATAAACTCTGTTTTTATGGTATCTGTCCATGAGTGGTAATGTAATGAGCAACACTCCTCGCCTACCTCAGCACTGACTTCGGCAATAATTTCTTCTCGAGCAACATTGAATGTGCTCTATGATTAGAATTCTAAATAAATAACACCGAATCAATGTACGGGCTACATTTTTTATAATCACAGTGCAAAAACCAGTCATGTCTTATAAAATAAACTCTAAGAAGATTTGAGGACAACAAAATGTATTATAACAAAAACAAAATAGTATACTTATTGATATATACTTTCTATTGAATGATTATGTTGACATTTTAGTTTAACATTTAAGTTAATAAGATAATGAAAGATACGTTGTATATTTGAATGCGGTGAATGATACAGCCCTGTCACGTTTGTGAGATTTTCAGCAAAGTTTGTTTTTTGTTATAAAAATGATAAGAAAGAAATTTCAACATAATTTATCCGGTTCGTTAAAATGCTTACGGGGTATATCGGTTCAAATCATTTATTGTTGTAACATTTTACAAACGATCTTACCCCCTTAAAACAGAATGTAAAGTGAATCGCTGTCGAAACACAGTTACATTTACTATTTACACGTAACGGATCCGACGTGAGAACGACTCATTCCGCCCACTGGCCACGTTGTATTGTTTTAAGTAAATATAATGTAGTGTTTGCCTTGACATCATCAGCTTGTCTAAGGAAAATGGTAACGTAGCAACCAATGCCGATATTTTAATGGATTCTCGACTTGTTTGATTGGCATCCGGCGTCAGGTCAATTTTGATAACACTTACTCTGCCATCAGTTGAGCACACTAAACACTTCTTCTGTCATCAGTTGAGCAAACTAAACACTTACTCTTCCATCAGTTGAGCAAACTAAACACTTGCTCTGCCATCAGTTGAGCAAACTAAACACTTACTCTGCCATCAATTGAGCAAACTAAACACGTACTCTGCCATCAGTTGAGCAAATTAAACACTTCCTCTGCCATCAGTTGAGCAAACTAAACACTTGCTCTGCCATCAGCTGAGCAAACTGAACACTTGCTCTGCCATCAGTTGAGCAAACTGAACACTTGCTCTGCCATCAGTCAAGCAAACTAAACACTTACTTTGCCATCAGTTGAGCAAATTAAACACTTCCTCTGTCATCAGTTGAGCAAACTAAACACTCTGTCACTAATCAAATTGAACATAACGTACATGCTAATTCGTCTTTGTTAGTTGAGTTCTATTTCAAAAGTTAAAACATCAAACAAGGGAGGATTCTTTTTTTTACCTAGCCAAAGAACGTTCTTCTCGATATTTTAGGCCGTTAGACAAAGACATAAGGATATACATACTACTAATTCGAATGAAGTCAAAATGATATTTATCGGGTTGAAAGAAACCATCAACAAACTGATAATCTCTTGATACCCAAAATCGGCAAAACTTTCACTCACAGTTGGATGAATGGGATTGACAAATATTCGGAAAATACTGCGTAATTGGACGGATAGTATCTATAAACTATAGATATTCAGAAATGAAACCGGAGATGAGACCATATATTTATAGAAGTCAAGCAGAGTTTGGCGGAAAGCATCAAACGATGTCGTAACGACATCGGGCATTGGACGAAATTAGAATCCGAGTTGGATACATATAATAAATGTAGCTATTATAGTCTATGTTTGGAGTTGGACGGATAATAATAGAGGGTGTTCAAAAAGTCGATTTGGAACGTAATTCGGAGTTTGACAGAAATAAGCGGTTACTGTTTGAATGTTATACCGTAATTAGTTTGACGGACAACAGTAAAAGATATTCAGGATAGTCATTAACATTAAACGAAAGGTCATCAGTTTGACAGACATTTGAAACCCTTCATTTATCAAAAAATAGTTCGGCGAACAATATGTGAAACATATTCAGAAAAGAAAAAGAAAAAATAATGTTCGTATATATAAATATTATGAAGAAGAACATGAATATTTTAAGAACATACAGTGTTACGGTTTCACATTATTTCGTATGCGCACATCAATATATACACTACGTTAACGTATAAGACAGAAGTCATGAGACAGGAGATAGAAAAAGAATATAAAATATACAGATTATGTATAAGTTATATTAACTGTTTTTGAATTAAAGTAAAGTTTTTTAAAGTTTGCGTATGTAGTTCTGTTCCGATTTATTCTCAGTGCGTTTCATTTTATTATTAACATGTATCTTTTAAAAGGAATCAAACTGAGAATCGGTTTCGCTTATTTGGTTTTAGGTTGATACTTTAATATTTGATACTATTTGAAATATGCACTTAATTATTCAACAATTGTCTTATAAAAGTTATTTAAGTATTTTGATATACATGTATAATATATATGATGCTTTCCTAAGTATACAGACATGATATATATTGCCAAACTAATTTACAGTAACAAGGAGAATCTTTTCTGCTAAAAGTAAAATAGGATATACAAAGGCTTAATTAATACCTTGCGCAAAAGTACAGACGAATAAAACAGAACTTTATTTTATGTTATCTGATTTCCATCAGTTTGTTTCAAACTATTTGTGCTAGTGAGATCCGTCACATTTGATCTAGCATGGCTTAATCGTCTGTTCAACTAGTATGTAGAACGGACCCAACTCTCCCAATTGGGTTCGTTGAATAGCAGCACATTTGAGCACGTTGTTTGGTCAGTTGCTTCAGGGAGAGTTTGAATGACATCATAGTTTAGTAACCGTTAAATTGTTATGACTTGTAAGACAGGTATAGATTTCGCTGTTGTTTTCATTGGGGGCTATAAAACCTGATTTGGGAGATATTAAGTTCTTTATATAGACTATCTATCTAACAGAATCAACTTCATATATTTATAGCGCTTTGATGTGCTAGGGTTAGGGTTAAAGTATTTATATTTGTAGAGTTGGGAAAGAAGGAAGCAGTTCTTTGACTTTTTATTTTTAATCAAGCTATTTATAGAAACTTAATAATGTTAGACCTTTCTAGGGTAAACGTGCTTGTTCTATACAGTATTTGATTTTGTAGATTCTACCAGAATATACTATGATGTTATGTACATACTATATTTGTTTGTGCTTGCTTAATCAATGTTATCTTAATTAACCATCATTGTAAATATAGCTTGCATTGAAGTGGAAAAACGAAAAAACAAAAAATACCACAATATGCGAATAAATTATTATATTCATAAAACTACTACCTTACAATATATTTACTGGCTACATCGTATTGTGACTATCACGATATTTCATCATGTCATAAATTTTAAAACTGTATATGACTAGAATAGTTGTGGTTTTGACAATTAGTTTATTGACAATCATTTAATCAAAGTACTAAAAGTACTGGTGGCCGGTGCATGTTTTTATAAAGAAGTATTTATTGAACGTTCACGAAGAAAGTTTGATAAAAAGGAGTGTTTTTAATTTTTCCCTTTTTTACTCAATTATTGAATTTATTTCTCACAATACAGCAACAACAAATGGTTGAACAATTTGTTTTCTAGGTACAAACACTCTTTTTGTCTAACAATTTCAGTCTACAGTAATGACATCATTTCAGATTGCGATATCTTATGGAATTTCAATCCTCTTTATGTAACAAAAATTATTTGCTTATTCTACATAAAGGTTTAAATCTCAAATTCAAAATTGTTTTTGCAAAAATGCTGGAGAAAATGAGAATTTTCTGTTCTCCCAAAGTACTCCTATGTAAAACTCAAAGTCCCAATGCAAAGCCCTTATATATTCTAGCCCCTTGATTTGTACAAACTTCAAACCCCCTACACATAGGCATGATTCAATATGAAATAAAAACTGATTTGACTGACCAGTTGTTGAGAAGAAGATTTTTGAAAATATTCAATTTTAATCCTTTTGAGACTACACCTGGCCTCTTATGGAAATTAAATCCTGCTTATTGAACCACATATTATTTGCTAACTAGAATAAGCTTCAGAACTCAAACTGAATAATAATTCTGCACAAATGGATGGAAATCATTGTGTGAATTTTCCGTTTCCCATAGACTTCCTATGTAAAACTAAAAAAAAGTCCCCTTACAGGACCCCTATAAATACTAGTCCCTTTATTTCTACAAACTTCAAACCTCTATTCGTAGGGATAATTTATATCAAATATGAACTAATTTGAATGACCGGTTGCAGAGAAGAAGAGTGTTGAAAAATTTCAAATTTAAGCCTTTTGTGACCCAACCTGGCCCCTTATGGAAATTTAATCATGCCTATTGAATCAAATCTTATTTGCTATGACTAGATGATGCTTCAAAACTCAAACTGAATAATATTTTTGCACAAATGGGTGAAAAAATGAGAATCTTCCGTTTTCTCATTGTATCCCTATGTAAAACTCCAAGTCCCCTAACAGGGCCCCTATAAATACTAGCCCCTTGCTTTGCACAAATTTCAAACCCCTATCCATAGGGATAATTCATATCAAATATGAACTAATTTGACAGACAGGTTGTAGAGAAGAAGATTGTTGAAAAATTTCAGTTTTAAACCTTTTGTGACCCCACCTGGCCCCTTCTGGAAATTTAATCCTGCTTATTGAACCAAATCTTATTTGCTATGGCTAGATGATGCTTCAGAACTCAAAGTGAATAATATTTTTGAACAAATGGGTGAAAAAAAAAGAGAATTTTCCGTTTTCCCATTGTATCCCTATTTAAAACTCCAAGTCCCCTCACAGAGCCCCTATAAATACTAGCTCCTTATTATCTTGATTCAAAACCCTAATCATAGTGATAATTTATGCCAAATATGAACAAATTTGACTGACTGATTCTTAAGAGAAAGATTTTTGAAATTCCCAATTTTTACGTTTTTGGGCCCCTCCTGACCCCTTCAGTCATTTAAGCAAATCTAAATCTCCTTGACAAACAATGCTTCTGTGAAAATATAGGCAAAATCAGTTCCATTTTATTTTTTTTATTAATGTGTATTATAATTTTGTGTCCCCTAATTGAGCCCTCGGGGCGGGGTCATTTTTTACCCTAGGGACACCATTTGAACAAATCTAATAGAACTATAGTTGTTGACCATTACTACATAAATATTTTCATCCTATTCAAGAGAAACATCCATGTTAAGTATTAGTTTAACTGGCCTAGTGGTTTCAAAGAAAGTGCTGCTAACGGACAACAGAAGACGGACAATGCGCCATCGCATAAGGCCTTCTTGCCTTTGGCCAATAGAGCTCATTAAGCGGTCCATTGGCCTTAACGTCTCACACACCAATTAATTTTGTACTGTTCTATATATAGAGACATGCACTTCTGGAACACTAGATACATTACCAAATGTTCTAAAAGTGCCTTATTCCCATAGATAGTCCTCTGTTGGTCCAAATATGCAGAAAAAAACATGGGGTTGACCAGGTTGCTTTTTCACAATTTCGATGGTTTGATGGCACCCCTTCATTTTTGACAAGTCTGCCCATTTGTTGCAGTGTATCACTACGCATCTTTAAACTGTTATAGCATCATCAAACAGTTTCCAGGGTCACCCAAACTTTGCAGAAATCATGAAAATGTTCCAATGTTCGCATATGCACAAAGAAATATGACATTTTATGCATTTTTTAAAAAAGAATTACCCAACCGCTTTACACAGCTCTTGGGCGTAATAATCTTGCTACCGTCATGTAAGGGAGGTAATTGTTCAGTGAGACCTTAACGGTCACCTGATTATTCTGCTTACAGTTTGTTTTCCAGTGATTCCTATTATAAGAAGAAGATTTTAAAGTTTATCTTGAATTTGACTGTTTAAGCCCTGGCCCAAGGTTAGGGGGTGTTGTGGGGGGGGGGGGGGAGCATTAACAGTCATGTTAAGCAACAACAAATCACACCAAAAACCATTAAAATGAGTATTCAGTCATAGGAAATGACGGTTTTGTCATTTTCTCTTATAAAGATTTGGTTAAGTAAGCCCCACCCCCAGGGCCAAACCGTGAGACCCAGGGGCATGAAATCAACAATTTTTATAAAGTACACATAGGCGTCCATAATCATGCTCACAATTCGTTTCTGAGTTGTTCCTATAATAAGAAGATTTTTTAAGTTTACTTTGAATTAGACTGTTTTGGCCCCGCCCCTAAGACATAATGGGGGTCGGGACCATTAAATTCACATAAGTATTAACCGTCATGTTACAAATCACACCAAAAAAACATTTAAATAAGTATATTCAGTCATTAAAAATAAAAGCTTTTGTCATTTGCTCTTATATACATTTAGTCAAGTAGGCCCAAACTGTGAGACTCAGGGGCATGCAATTCACAATATTTATAACGGACCAAAAGGCGTCCATAATCATGCTCATCAATTGTTTCCAAGTGTTTCCTATAATAAAAAGAAGATTTTTAAAGTTTACCTTGAATTTTACTGTTTTGGCCCTGCCCCTAAGACCTCATGGGGTGGGAACCATGAAATTCACAGAGGTATTAACTGTCATGTCAGCAACAACAAATCACACCAAAAAACATTAACATAAGTATATTCAGTCATAAGAAACATTGTTTTTTGTCATTTTCACTAATATAGATTTAGTAAAATAGGTCCCACCCCCAAGGGCCAAACAGTGAGACCCAGGGGCATGAAATTCACAATTTTTATAAAGGACCCATAGGCGTCCATAATTATGCTCACAATTTGTTTTTGAGTGCTTCCTATAATAAGAAAAACTGTAAGGTATGCCGTAATAATAAGACTGAAAAAATTCACTTTTGCCGATTGTCCTCAATTTGATGAGTTTATGACAAGCTATCAGTATCAGGAAAAATGGCGTCTTCAGCATAAATCACGTCGCAGATATACAAACGTATTACTACATTACACGCCAAATAACTAGTCTGTAGAGCGGACCCAGTTCCGTAAACTAGGAATGTTGAATGACGTCACAGTTTGGTAAGCGTTGAATAGCTATGAATTGTGGGACAGGCATAGGAGATATCAGGACTGGGATAGACTACCAAATAACCGACATACTTGCGAAAAAAATGTTTTTAAAAAATATTGCTTTGAACGTAATATTATATAGATTAACTGACGAGGTTTATCATTTAATCTATGATTCAATTGATTTATAGCTAGATACGCTTAAATTCAATACAATTTTCAAACATATTCGAAAGAACTACTTTTTTATTGGCTGAGTAGATTGAATTCCTCACAGCCGAGTTGTTAGGTTTTTAGTAAAAGCGACGGGTGACTTCGAAATAACGGCTATAACCAGTGCTTACGCACCGGCCAAAAACAGTTCCATGGTAAGTAGTTAGGAAACATACGCCAAGGTAAAACATGTACAATAAAATGTGGGCAAAATACCTACGATAACGAAATAATTTTTTTTGAACAGGGACTGATACAACGAACGGATTGCGTGAGAAAGATCATTACTACATATTTTCTACTAATATTCTCTTTTTGTTTTTACATTTTCACTAAAATAAAATTAACAGGATAAGGGTGTGCTATATTGTTGTTTTTGTTTTTTCTTTTTCTACTTATATATTGTTTTATATTGATCCAACTTCTGTTTTATTTTTTATTAAAAGAAAAGGAAAGTGTTTATATAACAATTTTACATCTGGTCATAGAACACATGTGTACTCTAACTAGAGTTTATCTTATTTGTGAAAGCAAATTTTGCAATAATATAAGATCTTAATTACTGTTTACATCAATAGTATAGCCTATATTTTTTGTGTCACAAATGGAATCATTATAATTATAAGGGACTATGTTAAACTATAAATATCTGCTTGGAAATAGTGTTTACACATGTACACTCTTAATAATGTTTCTTTCAAAACAATTGTTGTTTCATCTTATTATTTTTTAATATTTGATTTTTAAAAATCAACAACAAAAAAATCCTTACACTACACACCTGTCTCTCTTGAATTCACATATAAGTTTGTTACTTATTCTTTCTGTATATTTATATACATAATTGACATAATATTTTAGTTTGTATGTGAATCTGCTTAATTTTTCATGAAATATATGCAAATGAGAAATATATTACACTAATATTCAACCAATCCAATAACTGAAAACACATGTTTTATAAAATTTAAGAAATAGGTGATTCTTTTGTGTTTTCTGATTCTCAAATAAAGTTAAATTTTACTAGAAAAATATCAAATGAACCAAGGTATCTTTGAAATTTTTTTAATGTCTTCTCCTGGCTTTCAATAAACACCATCAATTAACACACAAAAAATTGTGTTTATAAACCATTCCAATTATAGATACCTCTAATAAATATAAACACACAAAAACAACCCCAATATAATAAAATTCATGTAATTATTGCCACTTTATCTTTTCTGTGAAAAGGGATAAACCAAAATACATATTTAATATTTATTAAGGTCCTACACCAAGCCAGCCACTATGGACTTAAGAGAAAAAAATCTCCTGAAGTCATTAGACAACATAATTTTCTTATACTATCATCCACCGTGTCAAATTATATTTAATTTCTGTTTGATTTCTGTTTTAGCTCGAGCTTCAATCTATAATTTGTTTAGACTGGTGTGTCCCTTTAAGATTAATGTATATATGTGTATTCGGTGAAAGGAAAAAGAAAGTATACATACCTATAAAGGTCAAGGAACAAAAAATGTATTGCATATAAATTTTGTATATTTATAATTCATCATACTGTTGAATCAAAAAACAAACATTTAATTCATTTCAAAGCAAAACAATTCATCATACTGTTGAATCAAAAAACAAACATTTAATTCATTTCAAAGCAAAACAATAAGATAAAAATCAGTTCATTTTTCCATCACATGAATAAACTTAGTCAATAATGAAATAATTTCAAAAACCAAAATGTATGCTTTATTTTTCCTTTCAGTGTATATATATATGAATGTATGTTACAACTTGACTGATATATATATTTGTACGGTTTGTTGAGGGATGGCCCACCCCGACCCTCACAGACCTATTACGGGGTGATTAAATGGATCACTTTTCAGTGATTGAAATTAAAAAAAAAGGATAAGGGTGTGCCTCTCATTTATTTTAATTAGAATGGTTTTGCTTTTTTTAATGGTGTTTAATGCAATTTTAATACAGACTGTATATGGCGTATCCAGTGTTAATGGTGGAGGAAGACCTCAGAATGAATCTGAGTAGAACCATCGTCCTTACGCTAGTAACTTGCAAAGTTTCTCACATACATTTTTTGGAAAGAGTTAGACTTGATCTAACAACCTTAGCGGTGAGAGGTAAGCGATCTTGTGGTGTCGCCTTAGACTACTCGGCCACGGGAGACCCTTTGAACGTTTCGATAGTTGAAATATGTTTTAGTAAAATGTTTATTATAACATTTTATTCATCCTAGACAGTAGAAAGGGTCCGATTCCTACCGCTACCAATACCTAGCTCAGAATATATTGGTCAACGCTTTGGAATGGTAATAGTCAGTAGTAATACCGACACGTGTTAGTTCAAACATTGTTTTTGAGTACATCCAACCTCGCTCTTTTCTCTATAGTCAATTCATAAAACGCGACGGTGTAAAACACTATCCTTTTTCAAATACGATAGTAGGTACATTTATATACTGCAAATCACATACAACAAATGTTTAATGGATTTAAACCAGACAAACGTTCAACATACATTCATGAAAAAAATGGTCAGAGTACATTCATGTCATCATGTACATATTGAATGCACTCAACCAATGTGCTATGAAAAAGAGAAAATAACAACACCATAAAGACATGCGGTAGATCTACATACAGGCTAAGTGAAACACAAGCTGTTGAACGATACGCTATATGATTAATAAAAATGTATATAGAGATATGAGTGCTCATTTATTATAAATTTATTAAAGTTAACGTGTTGGCGTAGCTCTGCCGAGCGTTATATCATTTTTGAAATCGAGTTTACTAAATTAAATAATAAATGAGGACTAATGTAAGATTATTTTATCACATAACTTAAAATAGTGCGTTTACCATTTATGTAACATATCATGTTTATAAGGAACGAGAATTTTAAGTTCGGTTTATTTGTTTCCGTCATTCGTCGTATACGTAACGTCTCATTATAACGTCATTCACCATGACAAATCGACGTCATTTATATATTCGGCAAAACCAAAACGTAATTCGGCATTTTATGTAAGAGAGCCTACGGAACACCAAACGATAAATCAGATGTGATATTACACTAGGTTAATATAAAAAATATGCCACGGGTTTATTACACCCCTGTGCCGTAAATTATGTAATAAACAGTAATTTCATATTCATCTAATAAATATAATTAATATTTGTTCAAAAAGGGATAAAACGCTTATCAAAAATATGTGATTACGTAACTTTGTTGAAGTGCTTATTTCGAAAATTTAAGTATACTTGACAAACTAATAAAACGTGCAAACATGTTTCAATTCGACCTTAATGTAGACATATGTAAATTATACAAAACACTCGCGCGACCAATATATTTATGATTTCATTATTGTTATGGCTACGTGTTAACAAAATGTATCTCCTTCAGTACGTACTCATTTTGAACTGTTTCCATAAAACTCATATAAATTAAATTGTTTGAAAGGCATAAAACGTTTTGTGAATAGAGATTACGATTGTTAATTGTTGTTGTTTTTTACTCCCTTACCATAACATTTGGCTTCAAGGTTAGATCGCAATTGACAAGATACAGGTTGTAAATTAAACAAGTCGACAATCTAAACAGCGTTCGATATTGGTTGCTATTCTGCCATTTTGCTTTGGCAAGCAAATCTTCTCTTAATAAACACTACATTATATTACATTGAATTTACTTGGACAAACAACGTCACGTGGCCAGAGGGCGGAGCGGTAGTCGCTCTGGCGTCATGTCAGCTGTATACTACACTATACAAAGACAAACGACATTTAAGCGTTTTTAGGTAGTACAGTATATTCCTTCACTTTTTGTTTCATCATTATATACATACAATAAAATCTTTTTACTTACGCATGGATATAGTATATTATGTCATTCATAACATAATTAAAAGTGAATCCATATTTAAAATCAAAACCTTTACATGTACAAATACCTTCCTTCAATGAACAGAACTGTAATTATTTATTAAAAACATATCAATTTATCACATAGTAATATAATATAAAGCCAGTTGTTGTTAACCGTACAACAGTGTGTCACAATGTGATACAAAACCGTTCAAAGGTGTATTAAAGGGAATAGAAATAAACTGTGATGTTTGTTAACAAGCGTCTTGGGGCCATTCCCAGCCCAAAATTTATTTTAGACATAATTTATTATGTAAGTTAAATATATCGACAGAGTGAAATGAACATAAAACGATAAACAATATGTTACATATACAAATGGATTTAATAACTAGTTATAACAGCATTAGTAACATTTCTCTCCAAACTTAAAAACGTTTAAAACTGAACTAGAAAAAAATATTTTTTTGTGAAAAAGATTAATAACTGTTTTTAGATCATTTATTCGTGAAGTTGAATATATATTAAGTATATATACTTAGCAAAATCATGTTGTATTATAGTATATCCATGTAAAATCTTAGCAATATAAACATTCAAAGCATAAATTCGTAACTTTTTAGATTTAACAATAATGTCTTGTTGTGAAAGTCACTATGTGAATTAAAAAATGAACAGCAACTCAAACTACAGCTTATTACATTTAAGATAACAATTAAAATGATTACTGTTATTATCATAATAAATAAAAAGTTTAAATTATAGCATAAGTATGTCAAGCATACTTGTGTTATGGCATTTAGAATATGTTTAGAATATATAGGTATATACAGATACTCATCCAACACTCGCGCCATTGACCACAATGGTGTTTGTAATATTGTTTATATGTTTTCGTTTGCTCATGGTCATGTGTGACTAATGCATAAATGTATATGAAACTTTGTACGGTTAATCAGCGCGACGAGAGAGTGACCATTGCTCTGCCCATTGCCCACGTTGAGTTGTTTGTCCGTGTAATTACAGTAAAATACAATGCAGTGTTGTCTTAGAGACTGTTCGCTTGTCCAAGGAAACGTCCGGACCTTGTAACAATATCAATTCGCTGATTGGATCATCGACGTGTTTGATTGACAGCCCGCGTTGGGTCAGTTAGGCCTCGACCCCTACTGACCTATGATAAAGTAGTAAAAGTTCCGTATTTATCTCTTGCTTCTTCATCCTTTATTACACCAATAGAAGAAAAACGTGATCATTTAAAATAAACATGCTACACCAAATCAACTGCAATAAAACACATAATGAAAGGGTGTTAATTTAAATATACAGGCAACTTGACACTCGCTATTTCCATGACGTAGTCTGTTTATATGTTGGATTCAGTCTGAAATCGACATTTGCTGGCAGGTAATTGCATCTTCAAACAAAACGTGCATTCGTGCTCAGATAACAAATATCTAATTAGCATCCCTGTCATCTGAGTCACGTTCATCTAACCGAGTTATCCGTGAAAGTTAAGCCAGGATGTAAACGAAGACGTCATCAAATAACTAACCTATATTAACCAATTCAAACCATGGTTACAAAAATGTTCGTAATTAAACACGTTTTGAATGGACTATTTTACGTATTTTTCAAATAGATGCAGAGTCCGTCAAAATTGTCCATTATAGTCTTAGTCATTCATATGTATTGTTTTCATGTAGAATGCGGAGTCAGATAATATTAACCATTATAATCTAACTTATTGAATTCTTATTTAATAAAAAAGCTTATTTTAAAAAACAAATATAATACGTCTTACAGCTGGTTCTCTTAAATAGACACAATCGTATTACTTTACACCACAACGAAAACTTTTACTAGTGCCCAGACCATGCTAAACCTACGGAATGTATGTTCATACAAATAAAAAAAACGATTTAAATTTGGACCAAAATAGGACTTTAAATACTGTCTTAATTTCCGAATTCACGAACAGAAAAACAGAAATTGATTAACGAAGTGATGTTCTCATAAGTATTGGTGTAACAAATCCAATACTATAAAAGGAAAGAGAACAAATAGACAATAATGTTTAATGGAAACTAGTTTGGATAAATTAGAAACACGAGAACAAAACTATTATTCTATTGTTCTTTGAATAGATCCGACATAAGTAAAGTAGTTCCAGATAATGAATAATTGACATATGTATTGCCATCATGATATGACATTAAAAGAAACAAATGCAGAGAGATTTAAGCTAAGAAATCATTTGAAATAAGTTAACCTCAAGATATGAAGGAAATCATTATTCATTAAAAACTGGTATGATAAAGGAACAACATTAATAAAACATAATTTTACCACTGAAGATTTTTTTACATGTCATGAATACTGTTAGTCATATATCAAACTCCAACCGTGTATTTTCACAATACTAACCACAAGTGTCAAGTAAACTTAAAGATTGGAAGGCAAAGTTGAAACAAGAAAAAAACAATGCAGATAGAAATTAAAGCTTATTAATGAAATTCGTCCGACATTTTATATGACTTTTAATTAAAACACACAACGATACTTGAAATTAAACATAAATGAGAAGCCATGTTTACAGAAATAGAATGAAATTAGTTTGCCGATGTAACATTACACTGCATTGATCCTAATCCAGATTGGACTGACAAGCAACGCAAAGATCGTGAAACTTATTGGATTTGAAAATTCAATACCCTTTATCTATTAGGTATAACCAAAAGCGATGGTTCGACATAGTTTGATATGTTTCAATATACTGTATGGTGTATACATACATAACTAACATTAACATTGTACTTCATTTCTCTTATTGGTAGGTACGGCGCAATCTTTTTAATTATATCAGTAATTTTGACGTTTAATATCAATGTTGCCGTGTAAATACATATGACGTCATGGCGTTAAGGAGGAATATACCTTTTAAAATATTTTCGAAGTCTTAGTATATTGGTTTATTATGAAACTACGAGTATAAGTGGAGCTAATTCATTTTCAAAATGAATATGTATTTTTTCCTGCAGTAAATATAATATATATTTATATGTGACGTCGTAAACAGGGCCATGTTCGCCTTTTTGACGTTCCAATTTATAGCAGCAACAACGCGTATTTTTCGACATCAGTTGAATTTTACCTAATGTACAGAGTCAAAACATATATCATCACGTACATATTTGACGGATATATGGATTTACAAATACAAAACTTATGACGAACGCTATATTCTGAAAATACTAGCGAAAAACGGGAACTTTTTTTCTCGATATTTTCGAAAAAAACGACTTTAAATCAAAATTACCAAAAACTAAACTAAGAGATTTTTTGCATAATTTTTATATGATTTTATAAGATGTATAATACAATTATTGTGATATTTTTAGATAAACTACATTTTTATAAAATATTCAATTATTTAACCCCACCCAACGCCAAAAAAAAACGCTTTTAAGCAAAACGTCAACGTTGGTTTAGCGCAGTAAATGTTGAATTTGTGATCACTAAATAGCTGGATATACAATTATACATAACTTTATAAATGTGTTGAAAATGGCGTCCAACCTCATTCTACAAAAACAAGTATTTTGTGCACACTAGTTTTATTTACTATTGCACTACTGTTTAGTGGCATATTATTTTGAGCCGGTCACAAATGTTCCGCATAAAGGTCCCTTACTAGATCGTGAATAACAACTTTGCTTACACATTGTTAGCAGCACATACTTTGAATTATACCGGAACATTTTACTTTAAACACGGTATTTTCCCTATAAATTTGACAATTTGATCTATACTGTTGTGTAGTTTATGCGCATCTAAAGGCGTACATCATAATTTGTGAACGCTTTCACAATTCAATTGATTTTTATCGTGATTTTATCATAATCCATGTTTGTATTATCGTAATCGTTATTTAACATATTAAACGAAATCATTATTGATATTTTTCATTGTCATCCCCTAAAGAAGGAATATATATATATATTCCTAAAGCGATCGTTTTTTTTAATATCTTTAAAGATTTCAGAAGTTCGTGGACAAATTTTATAAAAGCCATATTTATGCAAATACATCGCTATATCTTTCACAATTTAATTTTGGTGTATTTATCATCGATGTACGGTGTTTTATTATATTTCTTATGTCAGTAATAAGCTTATGGTATCCAACGCAACATACATATATGATTAGTGCCGCAGCTAAAAAAAAAATGAACAATTCGACAGACAAATATATGAAAAATAACAGTCATTTTCGTGTAAAACTCGCGGTAAATCATATATTGTTGAGGACACGTCATCAATGTCTGCATGACAGTGTCGTTCCAGCATTCCACGCAGGTGTTAGGAATTTAAATAAACTTATATTGCAAAGGTAGACGCATTCATATGCAAATAGTGCATCTGATGTAAAGGTGAAACAACGAGCAGCAATACAGCTTGTGTTAACATTAGCAAAACACTGAAATAGACGATAGATATGCATAGTAAAGCTCCGAGAAAGATATTTGTAGTGCATTTTGCAGTCTACAAATGACACAAATGGCAAAGTGAGGAACGAAAAACAATAATGGATAAAAACAGGTGCGGCGTCCTGTATCAAAATCACGCAAAGTCACGCCAACGTGGTAAAAGGTGCCTCAACAAGGATTGCTGTAATACAATTTATGAACTATGCTGCGAACTAAGTATAGGTTACACTACAGCGCACATGATAATAAAGAATAAATAGCATGCATGTAAGTGCTCTCAGGGTTTTCCAATTGCTAAAAGGGTATGAGTGGAGCGGCGAGTAAGAGTAGGAAAATATCTTGTAAAATAAATTGACGTCGCAACGACGTAACGTAAATCTGACCTGCGGCATTTGAAATACATGTTACTGTTTTATTTGAATATATATTTTCGTCATACTTTACATACGGTTTGCAGTAAGATTAAATATAATACATGTAAAACTCCAAATAAATCTGATAGAACATAATACGTTAATTCTTAATACATATTGTAAGTGTCTTTAAAAAAAAAAAGAACAACGCAAGTATTTTATATATGTTCTCCAAATATCTAAAATGGCATTACCCAACAAATTTTGTATAAAATTTCAAGCAACCAATCGACGGTGCTGACTTCGTCATTTGGTGTTTATATATATGCATACGGGATGGATTCCACAAGACACAGCGATATTTCAATCAGCCAATCAAATGTGTTAATCTTGTCACGCGGTGTTTACATTATTTGCATGAGGGTTCGTCAATACATGCTAGCAGGAAGACACGTGGAAAAGAAAGCAAAGATGGTTTTAGGCAAATTTCACCAAGGATGTGAACTATTAGCGCATTTTAATGGTTTGCATTGTACAACGATGTCGTTAATTGCGTTGCTTGCCTTTTTTCAGATCGGTAATGACGATATAGCAGATTCGCCATTCAATGTAGGCAGATTGAGATGTAATTTTGCGATGAAAATGTTGCTAGTAGAGCAACTGGTCGAGATAAAGTTGCATATTAAAATCATTTTAAACTTATTTATTTTACTTCAATTGTGAAACAAGTTCTTACAACTTAGGCAAATCACGCTAGAAATTTTCCTGGTTAGAACCGGTACTAAGCATATGCGGAAAAGTGTCTTGCTCAAGAACACCACACTTAGCCGTGGCGGAGGATCGGTACTCTACCACAGGACCACGCGCACAATCAAATCATACTTACTTTGGACAAACTAAAAAAACGCAAAAGGGTGCACGTAGAAGTAAATTTTCTGCATTGACATGTGAAATTGAGTCACCAGGTGAAAGTTAGTTTATACTAATTTAGTCTAGAAAGCTCAGAACCTATATGAACCGCTATTGAGTCGGCTTTAAAACTATGACCCTAGAGGCGAAATTGGCCCACCCTAATGGGTCATATTTAAGTCAATACTAATTTATATTAGCTCGATGACCATGAAAGCTCAGAGCTGATATCAACCGCTCCCGAGTCCGCTTCCTGGGCTAGCTTAATGAAGGTAAAATAAATGGCATTTTGCACTAAACGGTCGTTATCTGTTGGTTCATATCCATAAAATAAACAAACTAAGCAAACTCATTGTTGTTTCTTTATAACAAACTTGCGGCGCCAATGATGCTTTGCATCAATCTTTGTTTTGTATACTATGGTTATATATATAACGAGATTGTTATTTGTGAATAACCAGACATAAATGTACAGACCAAACTACGGCACGTCTAGCTAAATGCAAACCAGAATCACAATATCAAGGCATCTGCCAAATCAATAAATTTGGTGTCACCCATGACTTATATACTATGTTTTACATGCAACACATCTGGCCTGGACGGACAATTTACATACATGAACTGATGGCTTTATATGAGTATGATCCAGTTAAGGTGTCATGATTACTCACATGCTATATAAAGGACAGATTTAGAAACCCGTTGAATCATTAAGATACAGTGAATTCATATGTATTTTATTTCATTAAGGGAATAAATTTGCAGCAACGAAATTTCCTATTTTTTGGGATCTTTTAAGATGCTCATTTACAATGTATGAAATATATATGTATATGAAGATTATTACTCATGAATAACCAGACATAAATGTTCAGACCAAACAACGGCGAGTACGCCTAGCTACAATACAAACCCTAGACACAATATAAAGGCATCTGCCAAACCAATACATTTGGTGTCAACCATGACTTATATACTATGATTTATATGCAACACATTTCGACTGGACGGACAATTTACATACATGAACTGATAGCTTTATATGTATAGTATCAAGTTAAAGACATATACATAGAGAGAGATAAATATAACTTTATATATACTATATAGTATGAGAATAAATATGTGTTAATATGCAATTATTCTCCTCAAATCTTAGTAGTTTTGTAACACGACTGCTTAATGTATATAAATAATGCATTTCAGGAATGTATATATATTTTGAATAATTTTGGTCAGAATACTTTTAAGCACATTAAAATATTCCCACATGACACTGAAAAAATGTCAGACAGAGTTTAGAAAACAATGATTTACTACTTATTTACCAACAACATGCACAACATGTTAAATGTAGTTTTTAAGAACATAATAACTGACTTTAAACAGTAACAATCGTTGTTGTTTAACATGCACATTTTCCTCAAAATAATGATGGAATAATTTAGACTAATTTGTTTCTTATATTTTAGTCCACGGACAATGGAATCAATAGTCATAAATACGAAGCTTATCTGTATGTTCAAGTCATCCGATGAGTATCTACGTGAGAATATAGACGAGTACTCCGGATACCCTATTGTTGAAAGCATACAGTCAGTATCTGCAATTCAATTCGATTCCGGTGTTTGATAATATATAATCTGAAATGGGTGTTCCGAAGATCATTAAAAAGGACAAAGGTGCTCTATTCCACTCTGATGCATGCAGACAATTTTCAAGTGACTGTGAGTTTACACGTATAACTCCCAGGTGACCTCGTGCAAATGCCCAAGCAGACAGTGTCATCAACCCGCTCGAATCAAAACCAGTAGAAGGGAAGAATTGAAAACTTGAAGTCCATCTTTTTTTATGTATTGGACATATCATGCTGAAAATAAATACCAGAACACATGACATATCAAGGTATTATGTAAAAAAATATTACACCAAAAAATATCTCAGAAACGGTAATGAAATTCTGCAAATGGGATACTGAACAACTGCTGCAAGAAAATAAGGTATAACTTTGAATACAACTTTTGAAATTAAAAAATCATATTCAATTTAATGCTATTTTAAAAATATATTAGTGTAAACTAAGATGGGTTTTTTTGTCATATGATATTTTACCAGAGAATACGGAAAAAATCCGTGTTATGTAAATTCTAACCTCACTTTTATATATGTAAAGTTCAATCTTACTTCCATATTATGTAAATCCAAACCTCATTTTCATATTATGTAAAGTCCAATGTCACTTTCATATTATGTAAATTCTAACCTCATGTTTATATTATATAAAGCCCAATCTCACTTTCATATTATGTAAAGTCCAATCTCATTTTCATATTATGTAAATTCTAACCACATTTTCATATTAAGTAAAGTCCATTCTCATTTTCATATTATGTAAAGTCCAATCTCACCCTCATATTATGTATTCATTCTATAACGCCAGATCTTTAAAACTGTTATTTTTCCATAAGACCCCTTGAGCCGAAATACTCATTTCGTTTTCTAGCTATTATGTATTCCTTCACGTTGACTATGCAGGAGATAGTTTAAATTTTCATTATTATACTTTATTTGAGGTGTGTCTCAAGCTAACAAAATATTGTTTATTGTCAGAATTGGATTTATACGAATAAATAAAATATCTGACTTTTATGCATGTGTAAAGAATGTCGAATCACGCACACATATTTTACAAAGTCATTCGGACTTGTTCGTGATTCAACATTCTTTACAAGTGCATACAACCAAGAAAATCAAATAATTTAATCTAATAGCAACTAATAAGAAAACCAATAGTTTTCTAGTAAGAAAATTAGACTAACGGTAAATATGCCTTACAATAAACTAGAAAATAACCACTTGTTTATATTAAATGAGTCATAAGTGTGTACCACACTGTAATGTTAAAATCAAATTTTATTTATCAAATCAAACTTTTCATATGAAAATATTTATCTCAGAATATTACTATCTGAAATTTATATTTAAGGTTTAATGAGACTTTATTTGGCTGTACCTGTACATATAATTACATATCGTTCAGTGCATTTTACACATTATGCTGGATGCAGATGCGAACTGCGAAAGTAGAATTTTAATATATTGCTATTTAATTAATAAAAATAACAACTAGCGTTTGTTGGTGAGAATTTTCTTTTTGATTTGTTGTTATTTGTTTATTTTTTTTGACAATGCATTATACACACATTTTGTATATTTATCATGAATACACTTTATTTAATATGATTTACTTTATAAACTGATGTACGTGTTTTAAAGGGAATTTATCATTGGCCAAACTGTTAAAATTGGCTAAAAACATTTTTTCCAAATATATCATGCGTATATATACTCACTGATCCCGTATTGCCAAAACGGATAAATATTTAAACATGCAAAAATAATATATTGAAAAGGTTAGACAAAAAAAGATTTCCAGTTTAAATTTGCAAAATATTTTATGACATTTTATATGAGTCATGTGATTTTATTTCGATTTCAGTTTGATCTGTTACAAAGGTTTACACGTAGTCAAAATTGTTTCGTCTTCGAAACAGTCCAAATGGCGATGTGAAGGACGTCAAACAGTATTATATGCTGCCTATCTTTAGAACGGGGATTTCGTTTCAAGTCTACCATTCCAGTTAAAATATCGTTTTTATCATATTCTTGGTGGATTTGACATTTCAAAGCATTCGGATTATACGTATCATTGATAATGAGATGTTTGTTATCCATTTTGATAATCATTTTATATTTTAAGATATTTATAGTGTTTTGTTCCTGATTTACTTCCCTTTAAGACCATGTATAATCCAAACTAATCGGAGATGTTTGAAATAATTGATAAACCAATAGAAATGTCTTCTGGCTGAGAAATGTTTATATATAGACTAGACGTGGATGTATTAAATTAGTTCACGCAATAAGATTATACTCGCCTGAAATATCACATTCAATCCCCTCGCTATGAAGCATTTTAGAAGATTTTATTTAATACGTGAATACAATTATGTGTAGAGTAATTTTCGTTCGGTATCATAGTGATAATAGACTGCCAAGTATAATCGTTTTGCAACCGTTTTTGTAAATAGATATATCGTGCTGCAATCATTGACAGAATAAAATTATGTAGCATTAAAACGTCCTCGTGCAATTATTTCTTTATTACTTCAAGGCAATATGTAATATAACAATTTTATTTTTCATTAAAAGCATCTGCGATCATGAAAGGTAGAATATGAAACAGAAAAATGTGGGCGTGCCATAAGCTTAATCACGTGATCCAGGGCTAGAGCATCGGACCCTGGATCGGGAAATTGGGGAATCGTGGTTTCGATCCTCCACCACGTCTGTGATGTGTTCTTTTGCTAGACACTTTATCTGTTTATGCTTAGCACTCGTTCTGTCAAGAATGATTTAATTTGGTTTATACTAATTTATTTCAACTAGATTACGATAAAAGTTTAAAGTTTAAATGAATCGATCTCAAGTCTGTTTTCTGTGAGAACTGCAGAACTGAGTGATGTCTCGGATTGAGTTTGTACACGAACCCACAATCTCTGGCGTTAGTGGCCAGCGCTTCATCCACTACACTACCGCTCCGCCAGAAAGACAGTGATTTGTCACAATCAATAACAAAAATTAGTTTAAAACTCCTTGAATCTAATCAATTTTAAATTTTAAACCTAAACAACCAAAGTTTTTCATCATCATCAGCAGCAGCAGCAGCAGAAGTAGAAGCAACAGCATTATTATTATTGTTTTGTTATTCTTACTCTTGTTATTGTTATCATTATTATTGATATTATTAATATTATTGGTATTATTGATATCATTGATATTTTATTAATACTTATAATCGGCAGAGCCTCGTCCCTGCATGAAATTTTGGCCACTCGGGTCCTGCATGTAAACTCGTGATGGATTTTTATATTCCATCTTGATTTTTTCCAAAACACGTCTTCAAATCAAAATTACCAAAAAACAAACCTAGCGATTTTTAAATATTTTTACAGAATTTCATTCAATATAGTTCATAATGTTTGTGGGATTTCTAGAAAAAACAAAAAGCTAGAATGTTTGCAATATTCAATTATTTAACCCTACCTTACGTCAAAAAACGCTTTAGAAACGTCAACGTCGGTATAGCGCATTAAGTAAACGATTTTTTGATAATTAAACAACAAGTTTGTTTTTAACATTATACTAGTATTTTGTGGTGTGGTGGTGTAAAAAGCTCATATATAAGCACTTTAAATCATTACATGTTCTTAATACGGACATTTATCTTAATATTGATATATCATATATTTTCAGAAAAAAACGTCAAATTTTCGGTGCTCACGTTGTGAACTAAACACTGAAAAAAAAAAACACGCTGCATATGAGAACATGCTGAATATACATAATTTGTTTATACATCTAAGACTCTGTACCGTTTGCTTGTACACAGAAACAACAGTTGTGGAAGATGTAAATCATTTCTTCTATGAATGATTACATGTTTTTTATTTTAATGTATTTGACAGGTTGTAAAATGTACATAATATAGCAAAATATTTGGTGTATGCATCGAAATAAAGAAAGGGAGTTTTTGAAATTAGTAAAGCATTACATTCCTGCAATATTTCGGTAACAATTTTTAATTATGTAAATGTAAAAGACAGAGAACAAACAATGACTGTTTGTAGATATTTATATAAAGGAAGACAATTGCAATAACAAAAACTGAATTTCCGATTGTTGAGATATTTTCATGTTCACATTCACAATATATGGAGATAATTATTTGTGAATAACCAGACATAAATGTACAGACCAGACTAGGGCGACAGCGCCTAGCTGAAATGCAAGCCATACACACAATATCAAGGCATCTATGATATATATCATTATTATAATTATTAACATTATTTTATTTTTTACTTTTAAACGAAATCATGGAAATGATTATTTGTAAATATTTAAACTGAAAGATAATAACTTTTTGTATACTATTTGTAATGGTATAAGGTCACTTTGTCTGTACTATTTATGTTGCCATGGCTGTATTTTTGGCTGGATGCCATTTTTACTCAATTAATTATGTTTATGCACTTCTATGTTTATGTGCACACTAGTTATATCTACAACTGCACTATTATTGCACTACTGTTTAATACGGGGTTTCTTTAAGTACATTGCGTGCAAGTTTGTAAACAAGGTCGTTTGTAACGTTCAAACTCTTCATGTTATTCAAACATAATTTAGGTTCAGCGAGTTCAATGGGGGGTGTTATATTGTCTCATATCTTATTATCTTTATTTTGTTACAGCTCTGCATGTACGTTTTTATGCGATGTTCGTAGTCGTAACATGCATGTGAATTTGTTAGACATACACGCAATTTCAGGTCTTCATAATGTAACTTTTAACAGTCTCTTGTCTCCCATGAGAAATATGTGGTAATATAAAAAGAAAAGAATGTCGATTGCTTCAGACAATAAACTGCTTCAAATAAAGTCAGCTTCAGATTGTTGCTATAGAGCAGCGTATTTAGACATTCTCAGTTTTTTTTCTGAGTATCCGTAGACCAAAATTTCTGATGAATAATATAAAGTTGGCTTTTATTGTTTTGGCCAAACGCTTTTCCAGATTGCAATAACTTGAACACATCGAATATTTCTGCATTGGTTAAAATAAATAATAAATTAATTAACATTCAGGTTGTTTTTTTTTTTTTGTAAAAATCTCCTAGCAAGTTCGCCTTTTCAAAGTCGTCGGTTATTATTGAGCAGAGGTTGTTAACAGGATGTAAAGACGGTTTGCTATGAGGTGAGATAAATGCAGAATTTATTAAATTGTGTTTTTGTTAGCTCATTTTCTGACTCTTATTTGGCAATTGATATTTGATACTCATACACGATGTCCTAAAGCTCTAGAAATTTGTTAATGATGTTTATATTATCATTATTTATGTCATTACCTATAACTTCTTGCCAATGACCTTGTCTCGCATTAAGTCATTATCTCCTTGTTCACATAGCACTACTTTTTTAGTGAATGAGTTTGATTTAGTTTTTTTTTAATATTCAAAATGTCATAAATAGGACGAAGTTATATTAGATATTGAATGTAAACGGATCGGCTACGCAACATGTAATCAAACTTACAAACGTTTCTCCAATAAAGGCTACGTATTCCCTCACAAATTTGGAATCCTGTCCCCGAATTTCCATAGAGACCAGAGAATCACGTGAATGCTTCTCGGAATATATATGATTCATAAGTCCCTTGTTGGACGTCAATGTAATAGGACGAGAAAAATATGCAGCCAGTCCGGGGCTCGAACCCAAAACATTTTGCTTACGTGGCGAATACTCTGCCGATTGAGCTAATCGGATCGCTAACGTACGCCCAGAGGGTTACGTACAAACTGTGACACCTTTACAACAAAACATGCAGCTAAATCCTACATCACATTAACCAACCAACAAGTAAACCTTTATCTCCAACATGCACATTTTGTATTGGATTATTACCATATCGTCATATCGTACAGTATTATTTTACAGAATTAAATAATAATTATATCAAAGCATTTTCTCTGCATTGTGTTAAAACGTTTAACTCAAAGTAATAGAAAAAGTGAACAAAAATCATATATTTTAAAAATTGCACTGACATTCCTTCTGAACGCGGAACACAGAAAATGGAACAAGCACGGAATACGTCTTGAATTGGATTAATTCAATTTTCAAAGTTTAAAAGAAAACTTTCAAATAATTTACGATTTCAGATAATGCTTTTTTAAAAGGGTATAAGCCGGCTATAATATAATATATGAAACATATTCTTGTCTTTTCCCCTGACTGTTTACTTTATACGAACCTTTGAACATAAAAGAGTCACTATGACCTTAAATCGCTTAACTGTGTTGTAAGACACATCTCATACATTTATATTCAAATCAAACATTTTTTAAATGTAAATTTGATCTTATGAGCATTGGTTACTGCTGTTGAACACGAACGACACATCAATAACAGTTCTGTTGAACGACTCATAAGCCATGGAAACTCAACATTTAGCCTGGGTCTCAAAAGAAGTATAATACATTGAACCTAAAATGACGATAGTGATAGTGGTCAATGGCAAAGATACACAGCAAAACATCGTCGAGATAATACTGGTAGTGCTGACATGGGAACAAATGATAGTATCAAAACGAGTCAAAACTTGAATGTGTTCTTTTTAAAACATACATGTTATATGTTGCGTTGAAAAAATCTCATGATAATCATCAAACAGGTAAATGTTGCAATGAAATACAAAGAGTTGCGGACATCATTGAAACAATATAACACGAGTACACAATAAGATTACACAACTAACGTACACACTTTTACTAATGGAAACTAAACAAAGACATGCAAACGTTATTATTTATGGTCTTGAAGAGAGCATACATGGTAACCAAGGCACATATACAGATGTAAGTAAACTTTTCTATGATTTTTTACAATAAGATACCGTCGAAATGAATATTGAACGATCTACACGTATTGGCAGAGTGCGAACAGGTAATCTAAAAAGGACTATTATTGTAACTTTTAGATACCTAGAAGATGTTTATTTATGCATGGAACAAGCATACAAATTGGATGGGACCCGTTATGCAATCGATCGTGATTATCCAATTGACATACAGCAAGCTCGAAAGAAAATCTGGCCAGAGTATAAGCGTTTGCGAGATCAGAAAATAGATCATCAGTCAAGTTTCTTTACCCTGCAGCCATATCGTTAAATGGCAGAATTGTACATATTGAATATCAAGGGTGTGATATACTTGTCAATTGGTATGAAATCCATCGATCCAATACGGGCACAAATCCCAATAACAGTCAATGAGGAGAAGCCAAAGCGCCAGTTTAACGATTGGAAGAAAGCATCGAGACAACGTATTTCTGAGAAATTGCCAACTCCTGTTGCCCAAGGGATTGTTGCTGCATCCTAAATGATGTAAACAACGTGCCTGTCCAGGTTAATTCCTTGCTAACGGAAAACACAATGCACAGATGTCTAAAAATGAGCATGTTTAGGTCAATACCCTGGTAAGGGAAAAACAACATTCACAATCGTTATTTCATTACCCTCAAAATCAATCAACATAATTGGTTTCTATTAAGAAACCAAGTAAAAGTGAGCAGTCAAAAATTGTACACAAATCAATACGTACTAGAAGTGCATCAGTGGAAGAGTGAGATAACCATGCGGTCGTCCCACTAAAGCTGCTCACCTGTACTTGGTATAAACGATCGACTAGTCGCATCAGCCGACGGTGAATTTTCGTATCATGATCAATAGGACGCTGCGACAATGTTAATGTTGTTTAGTAAAGATATTGTTATCATAAACAACTATTACACCAGTTTAGATTTATGTAATTTAATTAAAAAAAATAAATCAGAGAGATAGTTAGATAGAAAGGTTTGAGACAGATAAAGAGGAGAAAATGTGGACTCCAGAATATATAATGCATGACAATTTATGGATATATTATATATCAATTTTCCACTCAAACAACCTTAACTGTAATAACACAAATACTAGTAGTATATATCGTAAAATGTTAGTATTTACGTCACTTCTGCACTCCCGTATAAATGTTTTATGTTTTTATAATTTATGCACTTCACATTTTTATAGAATAAATACTGTATTATAGCATATCTAGTTGTGGAATTTCACGTCACCATGGAATCTATATTCGTCGTGTATCCAAGTATATATTTCATATCTCATAGTTCCTTTCTTTAACAAATTGACGTTTTGGAAATTATTGTCTACCATAGAATCAATATGCTCTGTACTCTTGTATCTGACATCATCTTGGAACTTTATAATTTTATGGTTCATGAATTAACATCCCCCCAAGATAGTACCATTATCACCATGACCAAAAAGGAGGAGATATTTCTATCAGTCAAAGGGAATTGCTTTTACAATATAGAAATAGTATTAATGAATTTAATAATAATTTTCTCGCGTAAATCGTATTAACATATCAATATTGTATTCAATCGCGAAAGACATTTGAATTGATGCGATACTCAATATGAGACAAAAACATATATCCAGCAATCATAAATATTTACAATGTATCACTCACCGAACTTCACTAGAATTCTTGATCATCAACTTCATATTATCCTTCTCGCCTCATCTTACATTCAACTTCACTTCAACAAGTCATTTTCCTATCCCTGTGTAAGGTCCCAGACCTTTATGCAACACAACACATCTTCCTCTCTCAAAAAATCAATACAACTAGCCTGTTATACTGTGCTGTCTACACATAAAAAGTGTTCACTATCAATTATGTAATTACATGTAATTATCTGTATATAAAGAGTATTGTGAAAGCCTAAGGGTTATGTGTAGTCATTTTATGTGTTAAAACATTAACTTTGTTACATCTCCCTCAACCAAAAGATAATAACTTGATAACATTTCTGCAATTGCATTATTTTAACCTTCAATATGTCTGATGTGAAATTTGTACTAAACACTCTTTTTCTACTGTGCTGTTCACTTGTTCACGATGTGATAGCTTTTGGCTAATGTACATAATTGGAAACATATCCTTTCCTTCACACTGTTGTAAAACAGTGCCAATTCCTCTATTACTAACACAAACCTTTTGGTAAAGTCAGGATTTCTTTAAACTGAATATGATGTAATTGCTAACTTTAATTTGTCAAATGCTTCTTGATGACATGGTAGCCATTTTACTTTATTTGGAAGATTTTTAGCAGTAAAGTCTATCAATGGAGCCGCAATTTCTGCAAAATGAGGAATAAATCTTCTGTAACAATTTACTGTACCAATAAAGGAGCGTACTTGCTCCTTTGTTGTAGGATATGGAATATTGTTGATTGAATTAATCTTATTTTGTGTTTGTTTCACAGATCTTTTTCCTACTAGGTGTGTCAAAAATTCGAGTTCTGTATATCCTAGCATACATTTGAATGGTTTTGCTGTGATTTTAGCGTTCCTTGGGGCCTCAAATATCTGACAGAGATGTGCTATATGTTCACTTAACCCAAGAATGGCATCTATAAATGCATCAGAAAATGTTTCTAGCCCGTGAAGAATGAGCTCCATCATCCTGACAAAAGTTGCCGCGGAGTTTACCATTCCGAATGACATAACATTGAATTGGAAATGATCAAATGGTGTTATAAATTCATTCTTCTTTTTTGCATCACCAACCAAAGGTATTTGCCAAATTCCTTTTTTACAATCAATTTTTGACATATATTTTGCTATACCTAATTTATTCAAAAGGTCGTCAAGTTTTGGCATTGGTTGCGGATCATATATTGTCTGTTCATTTAACGCATGATAATTAACACATAATCTTATATCTGTAAAATATTTCTCTTTCATTATCGCAATTGGTGCAGCATAAGGACTGTTTACTTTTTCAGTTATACCTGCATTGAGCATACGTTGTACTTCCTCTTGTACTTTTCCTCTCATAGAATATGGGAGGGCATACGTTTTTTTCTAAATAGGTTTGTTGTTTTGTAAGGTGACATTGTGCTGTATAACATCTGTCTTACCAGGTATATCTGTTAGTACATCAGAATACTCTTCACACATTTCTTTTAACTGAGTTATTTCGTCAAGGGATAAATCGCTGTTGATTTTTATATCATCAATTGTTTCACTTGGTACTAATAGTGGGTTTCCAATCTCAATTTGATCTAGTTCTATATATTCGTCTGTATGCGCTATACAGCAGATGGTGTCAGCTACCTTGGAAACGTCATTTTCATCAATGTTTCTACTTGTATTATTTTCCTCTATTTCCTCTGAAAAACTGATTGCTCCATCAGATTCATTTGTTTCATTTAATGGAGTCTCTTCTAAAGATTATGCTCAACTTTTTGAAAACCGATCTCGCCATGCAAATTAAAAACGAAACTAATACAAAAGTACATCAATTACAAAGTACGACTCAACCAAAACCACAACGAAACTGGGAAGAAACGATAAACTTAAATAACATTGATTGGTACACCGTTTGGATAAATATCAAAAAGGCTTACAACTCAAATAAAGAACTTTGAGAATATACTTGATAAAGTAATTGACACATTAGATATAGGCTTGCGCAATTTGAAAATTGCCGACATTGTACTTGGTTATTACAATGTTCCAAATAAATGTAATTTATTAAACACTATTGTATTTAAATTGAAATGACATATATAGAAGTACAGGAATAGCTGTAAAATTTTGATAAACAAATACATGTTTCAGAGACATTATTTTTAATACAATATGTTGTATAAAAAAAACAGATTGTATATTTAAAACCAAAACAGCATTGCCGCTATAAATTACTTTTTTATTGACACAAACGACTTTTTATTTGTTGAATATTGCATTCCTTAAAAACATCACCTCTTGAAATATAGCTTAACTCTTCTGTTTCGTTTCGTGAAGGTTGCTTTACACACGAGAGGCCTGTGCAAACGGTATATATATAGGGCGGCAGTTGTTTGCTTATAAGTATTATAAGATTACCCCTTTGTCCTATAGTTTATATATATATTTATGAAATGTTTAAAAGCATTAATTCAACTAAACATTCTCGCTATATGCTGAGATATCGGTAAGGATCGGCTTGTACGTTTTGTCTGAACCGATATTCCAATATATAGTGAATATTAACGTACTGCAATTATGCAAAATTGAAAAGAACGAAATAATAAATTCTTCTATGCTTTCAGTTCGCTTTTTTTCAAGTTAATATTACTTATATGAAATGTAAAAAACATTAATTTTGATAAACAATTTCGATATATTCTGGGATATCTGTAAGGATCAGCTTATACGTTTTGTCTGAGCCGATATTCCAGTAAATATAGTGAATATTTTACGTATAACTATACTGTTTTGAGATACGTATATTTAATTTTTTGCACCTATGCAAATCAGAACGCATAACAAATAAATGTGATTATATTATATGACAATATATGTTTTGCAAAATGTTGCTAAAATTGTATACATGCTATTATTGTGCGGTTTGCAGCGGGATGGCCCCGACCCCTGCAGATCCATTACGGGGTAATAAACGGGCAACCTTACGAAAGCTAAAAAAAATGAAGTGTCTTGTCTTTGTTCTTTCTTTAGGTCGTGTATACCTATACACATGTCTCCTCTTACTTCAGATGTAGAGTCAAGTTTATTTCTGGTCTTGTCTGTAAGTATTTCGTCTTCATTTCTAACCTAGACTGCATCTTGTAGTACTTGTTTGGCCTTCATGCCAAGTGGTTCTACACCTTGAACTGATTTATTGTTTCTGGTTACATGTCCTATGCTCCCTATCACAAGGTCCGCAAACGGATTGTTCATCACAAGTGATTTTACTTCTCAAGAAATATATTCTGTACAATTATGTATCATAATCTCTGGACATTTGCACTCACTACCATTTGCTAATGTAAAAATTTGATTGACTCCAGTTTTTTTACCAAACTTTCTATGCTTTTCACCTACAAAAATGGTTGTGCACCCTTTGTCACGTAATACCTTTACGTTTTTGTCATGAATTTGTCCCTTGGATATGATTTAGCCATTTGTTATTTCTTTATCCTCTGTTAAAGGCCCTTCACTAATTCCTTTGTTAACTTCTACTGGGAGTGTAATAGTACTGAATTCATTTTAGTAGGTGAACGTATGAGATCATTTGCCTTTTTGTCAGCCGTATGTTTGTCATTACCGTGTGTGTCTGTCATTTTGTACTGTTGATTAAATGGGCATTGTGCAATTAAATGATCTTCACTCTTACAATGAAAACATTTACCGTTTTCACTTGTTTTGTATGTTTGATAGTTCATACGGTTGAAATTGTGTGGGTATTCGGTATTTTGTGAAGGTCAAAATAATCTTAGCATAAGAGGACGATATGGTTGTTCTCATGAACGTGTCTTTGTGAGCTAACTGATAGGCTTGTGCCAATGTTACTAACTCTTGTACTGACTTTATTTCTTTTTCTTGTGAGTATATTTGTAAGTCGTTACTGACACTCATCATTTATTGATCTCTTATAATCGTGTCTGCCAATTGAGCATAATTTCTAAAATTCTTAGCTTGCCTATGTTTTAAATATTTTGTCACCCTGATTGAGAATTCTTTAAATGTTTCACCAAATCTCTGTAATGCATTGCGATATTGACTGCGATATTTAAGAGAGTTTAGCCCAAATCTTTCTAGAATAGTATATTTAATTTTGTCATATTGTTTGCTGTCATCTAGTGACATTCTTGAATATGTTTCTTATGCATTTCCTGATACTGTGGTACTAGCTTTATTGATAATTCATCATTCTCCCATTTATGAAGTATAGCTAATCTTTCAAAAGATGTTGAAAATACTCCTACATCTTGACCTGCTTCAAATTTTGGCAATGCTACTTTAGCTTTTGTACGTTCTTGTGTTGATTGTGCTTGTTTAACATAAGTCTTAACTCTAATTATCTCAATTTTATTTTGTTCTCCATCTCAAGAATTCCTAATCTATCTGCGCGTTCTGCAGCATCAGCTTTTTCGTCGCGTTCTGCAGCGGCAGCTTTTTCTGCACGCTCTGCATCTCTTTCATCACGCTCTGTTTATTTTAACTTCATCTTTTCCACCATTGCGAAAATGTTGATGTTGTCATTTTGTTTAGTAGAGATATTCTTATCATAAACAACTATTACACCAGTATCAATTTATGTAATTTAATTAAAAAAAATCAGAGAGATAGTTAGATAGAAAAGTTTGAGATAAAATATAATTCATGACAATATATGGATATATTATATATATATATATATATATATATATATCAATTTTCCACTCAAACAGCCTAAACTGTAATAACACAAAAACAAGTAGTAAATATTGTAAAATGTTAGTCTTAACGTCACTTCTGCACTCCCGTATAAATGTGTTATATTTTTATAATTTATGCACTTCATATTTTTATAGAATAAATACTATATATAGCATATCTAGTTATGGAATTTCCCGGTCAAGCTTGTGATCGACCTCGCTCAGGACGCCGACGGGAAACGTCAGCTAGAACGGACCGTGCAATGGTTCGTGTTCACCAACGAGATCGTTTTCTCGTACCACAAAGAACTGCACTAGTCGCACCTGGTCGTACGAGAGTCCATATTAGCGCAAAAACAGTGCGACGTAGACTTAAAGCGTTACGTTTTAGGACACGTCGTCCTTACTGTGGTGCCAGGCTGACGCACTTCATAAAGCTAATAGACATAATTGAGCCCTTGTCCACTCAAGATGGGCTATTAGACGTTGGAGAAATATGCTTTTTACCGACGAGTGTAAATTTAACGCAGCACCATGGTATGGGCCGGGTTTTGTTATGGACATAGGACACCGCTGGTTTTCCTTGACCGGGCACCTGGACGAAACGCTGCACGTGGTATAACAGCCCAACGTTACACTGACGTCGTGCTTCAACCTGTCGTTGTCCCATTTGTTCGACGACATCCACGAACCCAGCTGATGTAGGATAATGCTAGACCGCATACAGCTCGGGTGACAACAAACTTTCTCCAGAACAACAATGTACAGGTTATTCCATGGCCCGCTAGGACGCCCGATATGAACCCTATCGAACATGTCTGGGCGAAACTCAAACGCCGGCTGTCATTTGTAACGGTCCACAATCGTCAACAACTCCAGGCCTTTATCCAACGGAAATGGGCGGCACTGTCCCCTCAGTACATGAGAAGATTCATTAGGTCTATGACAACACGTTGTCGGGAGTAAGTGAACGCAAATGGATGATTATGCAGTTCTGACTGTATTTAGTATCTACCCTTGCTGGATAATCCCGATTATCTCGTTTATACATGAATGGATTTTGTTGAAACTTTTATAGATTATGTGAAATGTGCTATTGTTTACCATGACATCAGATTAAAGGCACGATCACCTATTTTTACTTTTTAATTTACTTTTAAAGGAACCCGTGCAAGACATTTGGCCTTAAGTATATATGTAGATGCAAATGTATATGATATCATTATTGAAGCTTTAGTCTATTTGCAATGTACAGAAATTATAAATGATAGGTCATACATGATTATTAGCGATTATAACTCAGGTGTTATCTTTGTTCAATCAATATATATTACCTGATGATTATAATATAGATGTACACATGAAAATATCATCCCAAAATATACATTTAAACACAAATTGGCATCTATTCATTGATATTAAAAACTAAATAGTATGCGAATGGTAGGGTAGGTGACGATAAGGCCGTGCGACCGTATACATATGTAGGAAGCACCGGTTCGAATGTAATTGATTATTGCAATGTTGGCCAATCTTAATTAGATTATTTTTCAAAATTTTATGTTCATGACCCAAATATACTGTAAATAAAAAAGTCTTTCTTTTTTCCTTTGTATATCAATGACCTGAAGGAAGATTTATCTGATTAAGGCTACAATTGTATTAGCTTAGAGCATGTTAAGTTCTATTGATGCACGCTGATAATTTACTTCTTATATCTAATACATCTGAAGACTTACTAAATGGACTCAATATTTTATTATTGTCAGAGGCGGAAATTTAAAGTAAATATAAGTAAAACAAAAATGCTAATATTTAGAAAAGGGGGACAAGTATCAAGATAGCTTAACCTCCAAGTTAACAGTATAGATAATCAATGTACACGGTGTTGTTGTAACAAGTGGTGGTTCATTCAGTGAGCCACAACAAACGTTAGCCGACAAAGCCCAATACGCATTTTTTTTTTAATTAAAAAAGTATGTGTATATGTTTATAAAGTTAACTGTAGAATGTTCATTGGAATGTTTCAGTAAGCTCATTTCTCCAATTCTGAATAACAGTAACCAAGCATGAAATTTTTATAAAGCCACACAAATTAAAAGAACCCATATGCAAGTTTTAAGTATCAAAAAAGGTAGTCAAAATGATTTTGTATATGGGGAATTAGGCAGAACTGACTTTTTGACAAGAATTTTTAATGCTATTACATTTTGGCTTAAAATAATCTTAGTAGGAATAGAAATTATCTAAAAGTAGTATATAAGACTATGTAAGAAATTGAAAAGTAACCAAATAAAACAAATTGGACTTTAGAATTTAACTATGTATGGTGGCTTGTTCAAAGAGCTGGAAACACTACACTGTTTTTATTAAACCTTAAAATGAGATTAAGAGATAATTTTATCCAATCTTGGAATACACGGTTAAATGACTCAATAAGAGCAATCTTTTATAGACAATTTACTTCCTTCAAACTACAACCATATCTAATAAAAGTAAATGTACACAAATTTCGAGTTGCAATGAATAGACTAAGTGTTTCTTTACATAGGCTTGATGTAGAAAAGGGTAGATCGAACTAAGTTCACCTTTCCAAGATAGATTACGGAGTTCTGGAAGACGAGTATCATTTTGTATTTTAACGTCGTTTATACAAGGACATGAGACCTATATATTTTGAAAGTTATTATTATTTATTTTTTATCATATATATATATATATATATATATATATATATATATATATATACCTATATATATTGGAAGTTATTATTATATAAACCCAAGTATGTTCAAAACTATTGAATTGTTACACACTGAGAGCAAAAAAATATGAAACCTGTTTATTCTATTCTACAAAACGTTTAAACTGAAAAAAAATAGAAATCAATTGTAAATCAAATGAAATTGTCATTTAATGTATATTTGTAAAAATCTCATTCTAATATGTTTGATCACGGGTCATAATGACCTATTTCAAACTATGTTGTACAATGCACTAAATTACGAAATAAAAAATGTGTTATTCTATATAAAACGATGTCGGATCAAATATGTATCTAACAAAAACATTTTTTTAATGTTGTCTCGTGAAATGACACGTTTTATATATTTCTATTTAATTAACATCTTGCTGAAAATTATCATGAGGATGTTAGTGAAGTGCTAAATGAGATCTGTGCCTTTCCAGAGAATGCTTGCTCTGACTGTACACATAACTTTAAAGCACTTTAAAACCAAACAATAATATATCCTCGTGTCTATGTATCAAAAATCATTGATTTGCCTAGAGGCTTCTAAATATCAGTAAACACTGGACCGTGTAATATGTATATCCCTTATAGTTTGTAATTTATTTGATTCAATTTGAAATTAGATTTTACATGTAATGACCATTGTTAATTTGGGATTTAGGAATATAAAAGCCCGGAAATAAAAAAGACACTACATTCAAACAACAACTACAACAGCATAAAAAATTAATCAACACATAGTAGAAGAATCATAATACGCATACAGAAGAAGTGTCAACAGGGCCATTGCTTTGTAACGGTTAGTAACAGCCACTGGGAAGACTATACAGACAGACAGATAGACAGATAGACAGGTTTTTTTTCTTATATCTATTCTGGTCCTTCAATATTAATGACATGCCATAGAAAGTCATGTAATTGTAAATAAATAAATAAGTAAATAAATGTAGCCAACCAGACTAGCATGTGACTTTCCTTCGCAAATTAAGATTTCACGCCAAAATGTTTGCATTCATCCCAATGTTAGTGAAGCGGGTCCAAGAGTTGTAAATATAACTTTACATTGCGAATGTCCAAAAAATCGGAAATTCCGTTGTTGTGATTCCAGTTATCTCCCTTTATATATATAAATAAAGTAAAGTTAAAATTTGCACACTAATTGTGTTACCAAGCAACCTTTGATGCAAACGATTATATAATTACATTTTTACAAATTAACATGTCTTTAATATTTAACTGACGTATACGAAAACAATTTGGACATCAAAAGTCAATTAATGATCGAATAAAAATAAATATATATCAAAGAAAATGTTCTTCCACATTAAGTGAAAATGTGTAATAGCACCCAAGACAAGAAAATAGAAGTAATTTCATTTAGGCTAATTAAGATTGAAAAGTTAGACAAAACACAAGTCGTACTGAAGTGTTAGTGATAGGTCGTACGCAAATATATCAAATATAAAAACGAATATACGCGCTGAAAAAACTTCTAAATATCAAATGAATATCAGAAGTCGTTAAAAAGCCATCAATGCGTATGATCGCTAACGATGGTAATTTAACTGGTGTTGATGCGAATGGTTATAATGATGCCTTTTTTTACTTTCAAAGCATCTTATCATATAAAACACACCCTTTGGTCGTATAATGAGTATTAAGCCCGTTTTCCATGGCGCGTATTTTCGCTGTGCTGTTTTTTCCCTAAGCTACTATTTGTCGCGCAGAATTAACATCCGCACAGACAATCAATTTCCATGATGCAGATTGTCTGAGCAGAGTTTATAGAGGCACGTGCGTGGAAATACACATGTATTTATTGTGTATTGCCCATTCAAAGTGAATTTCCACGCATTTTACATGTAGATCAGCGTAGAAAAATCGCCTTTACTGGCGACTTTTGTCCTTGCGGTTATTAGTCAGCGCAGAAATCTGCTCCGACGGAAACGAAAGTATGCTAGATAGTGTGAAGCGATTTTTACAAAAGCAGCGCCTGTTCTGCGCATACAAACCCCTGCGATTCAGGCGCCGAAACCGTCAGAATAAAACGGGCCATGGAAAAAGGCCTTTACGCAGAATATTTTAGAATAGCACATGATACATTATAACTATAGCGCTAAATACGTCTATATATGACACATGATTGATGCACATGGTTGTGATTTTATTTAGCATTTGTTGTTTTCTTTATTTATTTCAAACGTTGAGGTGTACACTTAATAACGTTTAACACCCACAGCATGTCATTTCTTCATATGACATTTATATGTGCTTCATATGGCATTTATATGTGCGTCAAATGACATTTATATGTGCTTCATATTGCTTATGGGTGCACAAAACAAGTATCGTTAACCCTTATATAGAGAATTTTGTTCACATTTTCTCATATATTTTGTTACATTACAATTTCCAAATTTTGCTGCTTATCGGTGAGCAACAACAGATAACATAAAAACATATAAAACCCTTCAAATCTCGCTCTACAGTTTTGCCCGTTTTCAGCGAAGATAACGCAATTTATACGCAAAAACCCAGTAATCCGTATATTTTTTAAAATAATTCAAAGTTATTGGAGAATAACAAAGTCAAAGCTTACTTATCAGTCAAAAACTGCAATACACTGCACATGTGCTTCATATAACATCACCACAAAGATCAGGTAAAACGATAGCGTAGCATAGACACGTTTTTTCCCAATCCGCTTGTATATGCATATATACCAATGACAGGATTAATAGGATAGAATATTTAAAAAATAAATTACGTCATTAATGATATTTAAACAAACCAAGATCACAATCACCATGTTTGTCAGCTTAAACCAAATTGTGTTATAAAATTATTTTAAATAACAGGACATTACGTTAGAAGAATTAAGCAATAAAATACGTCATTTATAATATTAAAACGTGTCGAACATATCACCAGTAAAGTCAGGTAGAACCTAAACGTACCATAAGCCATTAGTTTCGCTCCTTGACCTTAACATGAATGTAGGATGGGAATCACTCGAAGCTCCTAGACGTAAACATCAACTGTACTAGTAATGCTCTACAAAATGATATATAAAGAAACTCCCCCGTATCTATAATCCTAAATACCGCCTTTAGTAATTGAAGCATCAGCCTATAATTTAAGAAACGCGTCTGAGTTGTATTCGTCATCCTTTCTCTCATCAGTTAAAAGAGAAAGGAAAGCTCCTCCAGCCTCTATACGAAATGCCAGTCCTAATACTACTTAACCGAGGGCAATTTAAAGTGCCAAATTATTTCTACTCGGGAACCAGGAAAGCTCAAACTTTATATGCACAATTACATACAAACTGTAGTTCTCTTAATCAACATTTTTTTCGTGAAAATATAGTAGTACAATGTATATCTCCACTATGTGAATGTGTAGTTATAGAAAGTGTATACCATTACGTTTTCGACTGTCATTTTTACGACAATATCAGAGTCGAATTAATACATAAAACCCAATGTGTTTATAAATATCTTACTGTTCTTGACTCAAACCTTCCGATTAACATAAACTCAGCTGTACAAAATTGCATTATATCTAGTAGAATATTGTAATAATTCAAAAAAAGGAATGTGAGGCCGTCATGTTATGTTGTCCTTGCACATCACAGTCCTTAGTACCCTAAGATCATTTTTTTATTCTCTATTGTTCAATTCTCAGCATGCTTTTAAATACCAATCTCCACTGTATTTCTACTCTACAAATATATTAATTTTCAAATAATAGATTTTCTTATTTTCTTTTTCATTCACTTTGATGTAATCAATTATTTCACATTTTGGGTAAGAACTCTATACGATTCAAGCATTCCTTCTGATCCTTTCCATATTGTGTACAAACATATTGTAATGTTGTAATATGTGAAATAAAAATATGTTTAAACTAAAACGTATCATAGGACTCATACCACTATAATCTTCACTAAGTACTTCACTCTACAGATGAAGGCGGTAGAAATAAAATTTTAGTTCTCTTTTTCTTCATTTTACAGGGCTATGTATTGCAGTGATTTATTTCTTCCTAACATGTGTTAAAGGATCAGTATTTTAGAAATAACTACTGAAAATTTGAATCTGATACCAGATTTCTAGGCAATTCTGTGTCATTTTAGCACTGTTAGTTCGAACCGCATCTCGGGCCAATAGATTACATATTATTACTCTAGAAAGTGATTATCGCAAAACCATTGAATATTTTAAAAATAAGAAAATGTGTGATTTTTCCCCCTTTATAACTGCATATCTTGAAAATGTGAAGTATTTGAACCAAGACACATGCTGCAGATTTTCTTTCGTTGTGTTTTGGACATAATTCAATACATGAAGCGAACAAGAAAGCTGCAATCTCATTGCTACGGTGTTGTTTAAAATGTGATGCCTTTGAGGCAGTAAATTGGAAACTTTAATATTCAGATTCAAGATTTCTTTATTTGTAACTTAAATATATATTGTTTCGCACTTAGTCAATAGTCCGAATATAACATCGCCTCCCTGGGCCAGTACTAAAACGATGCATGGTACAATTTGAATACAATGTATTATAAACTAATTGGCGAGGTTTTTTGTTGTTGTTTTGGCAAGTTCTGTATGTTACGATTCAGTGGTTATTTGACTCAAACAGTTATGAATTGTTTTTTATTGTTTGCTTGTTTCCATAATTTATTGTTGTTAATGTATAGTACATCCATTGGAAACAGGAAATGCTTCCGTGGGTAGTCGCATTATAGCGGTTATAAATAATAATTGCTTCTTCTTCTTTATAAATGCATATCCATACTTTTATTTGTAAGCATTGTCATGTTTGAAGTGTGAATTAAGAAACAAATAATTGATGCTTTGAAATTGGGGTATGAATGCATGAATTCGGAAGCCTATTTTCACGTTGTCAACAGTGCACACACTGAACAGAAAAAAAAAATCTTATATGACACATGACCCTTACATTTCTAATCATAATTTGGTAGTGCAGAGATGGTTGACAAACAATAAAAGTAAGTTTCACTTCTTTCATTTGAATCTCTCTATGATGACAAGACTTTAAACTATTTATAGAATAAAGAACAGAATTTAATGGTACACCTACATTTTTAAGTTTTTAAGGAATTTATACTAGTCTTGCTTTCCTCAGACTTGAAATTATACTAAATTAAGGTTATCTAAAGCTACCTTGAATAACCAACTTAGACTACTACCGAATATTTGTTAAATATTAATTTACTGGAAATGTAGAAATATGAATACGTTTGTGTTATGAATGATATTCTTTCAAGAGCATAATTATATCATACTTCTATAACTCTCAATCTAATTTCCGCCCCATTAATATATTCACAAGAAAAAGTATATCTACCGCAAAATCATCCACAGTGGCGTAGATTGCTTGCGTTGAATGGGTAGGCCCGGGCAGACTAGGGTATATTGGGGCATGCTCCAACCCCACCCACCCACACAAGACTTTTTTTAAGATATAAACTTGAAATGATGGCTTCTGTTGCATTTCATGCCATATCTACAGCTGTTGCTCATGGATCAAAGTGTTGAGTAAAACACAGATATTTATTTTACAGCATTATCAAATACAATACACAAATAAACAAAAGTCCTCGCCTCGCCAACTTTCAACGTATTGTCCATATTCTGATGAATGTGTAACAGTTATCATGTTTATATTTCTAACCGTCATATTAAATGTATTAAATGAGTTTTGTTTTTTGAAATATCAAAACGGATCTCTGAAAACGAGGTTAATATATTCAATAATAAATGAACACAAATGTAAGGCTCTATTTAAATGATTTAGTATATACACAGTTTTCATTACTAAGCAGTTATAGTTTGGCATAGTGAACACAATTATGAGTTATTACAGTAAGAGCTATCAAATGGTGTTATTCCAGCAATATCAGCTAGGATAGAAAAACTATTTCTCATCTTCAATGTGCAATATTTCTAACGAGGAAATGCTATGGCTGATCATGGTGGTAAAAAGATAGGCCCTATTATCATTTGTTATGTTTTGAGACCTCTCCTGCGTGAGGAGGACCGCATGAGGCCATATGTGGCGGGAATGGTGGTACAAAGATAGGCCTATTATCATTAGTTATGTTTTAGGAATGGTGGTACAAAGATAGGCCTATTATCATTGGTTATGTTTTGAGCACTCTCCTGCGTGAAGAGGACCGCATGAGGCCATATGTGGCGAGAATGGTGGTACAAAGATAGGCCTATTATCATTGGTTTTATTTTGGGAATGATGGTACAAAGATAGGCCTATTATCATTGGTTTTATTTTGGGAATGATGGTACAAAGATAGGCCTATTATCATTGGTTATGTTTTGAGCCCTCTCCTGTGTGAGGAGGACCGCATGAGGCCATATGTGGCGGGAATGATGGTACAAAGATAGGCCTATTATCATTGGTTTTATTTTGGGAATGATGGTACAAAGATAGGCCTATTATCATTGGTTATATTTTGAGCCCTCTCCTGTATGAGGAGGACCGCATGAGGCCATATGTGGCGGGAATGGTGGTACAAAGATAGGCCTATTATCATTGGTTATGTTTTGAGCCCTCTCCTGTGTGAGGAGGACCGCATGAGGCCATATGTGGCGGGAATGGTGGTACAAAGATAGGCCTATTATCATTGGTTATGTTTTGAGCCCTCTCCTGCGTGAGAAGGACCGCATGAGGCCATATGTGGCGGGAATGGTGGTACAAAGATAGGCCCTATTATCATTGGTTATGTTTTGAGCACTCTCTTGTGTGAGGAGGACCGCATGAGGCCATATGTGGCGGGAATGATGGTACAAAGATAGGCCTATTACCATTGGTTATGTTTTGGGAATAATGGTACAAAGATAGGCCTATTATCATTGCTTATGTTTTGAGCACTCTCCTGCGTGAGGAGGACCGCATGAGGCCATATGTGGCGGGAATGGTGGTACAAAGATAGGCCTATTATCATTGGTTATGTTTTGAGCCCTCTCCTGTGTGAGGAGGACCGCATGAGGCCATATGTGGCGGGAATGGTGGTACAAAGATAGGCCTATTATCATTGGTTATGTTTTGAGCCCTCTCCTACGTGAGGAGGACTGCATGAGGCCATATGTGGCGGGAATGGTGGTACAAAGATAGGCCTATTACCATTGGTTATGTTTTGGGAATGGTGGTACAAAGATAGGCCTATTATCATTGGTTATGTTTTGAGCCCTCTCCTGCGTGAGAAGGACCGCATGAGGCCATATGTGGCGGGAATGGTGGTACAAAGATAGGCCTATTATCATTGGTTATGTTTTGAGCCCTCTCCTGTGTGAGGAGGACCGCATGAGGCCATATGTGGCGGGAATGATGGTACAAAGATAGGCCTATTATCATTGGTTATGTTTTGAGCACTCTCCTGCGTGAAGAGGACCGCATGAGGCCATATGTGGCGAGAATGGTGGTACAAAGAAAGGCCTAATATCATTGGTTTTATTTTGGGAATGATGGTACAAAGATAGGCCTATTATCATTGGTTATGTTTTGAGCACTCTCCTGCGTGAAGAGGACCGCATGACGCCATATGTGGCGGGAATGGTGGTACAAAGATAGGCCTATTATCATTGGTTATGTTTTAGGAATGGTGGTACAAAGATAGGCCTATTATCATTGCTTATGTTTTGAGCACAGTCCTGCATGAGGAGGACCGCATGACGCCATATGTGGCGGGAATGGTGGTACAAAGATAGGCCTATTATCATTTGTTATGTTTTAGGAATGGTGGTACAAAGATAGGCCTATTATCATTGCTTATGTTTTGAGCACAGTCCTGCATGAGGAGGACCGCATGACGCCATATGTGGCGGGAATGGTGGTACAAAGATAGGCCTATTATCATTGGTTATGTTTTAGGAATGGTGGTACAAAGATAGGCCTATTATCATTGCTTATGTTTTGAACACAGTCCTGCATGAGGAGGACCGCATGAGGCCATATGTGGCGGGAATGGTGGTACAAAGATAGGCCTATTATCATTGGTTATGTTTTAGGAATGGTGGTACAAAGATAGGCCTATTATCATTGCTTATGTTTTGAGCACAGTTCTGCATGAGGAGGACTGCATGACGCCATATGTGGCGGGAATGGTGGTACAAAGATAGGCCTATTATCATTGCTTATGTTTTGAGCACAGTCCTGCATGAGGAGGACCGCATGACGCCATATGTGGCGGGAATGGTGGTACAAAGATAGGCCTATTATCATTGGTTATGTTTTGAGCCCTGTCCTGTGTGAGGAGGACCGCATGACGCCATATGTGGCGGGAATGGTGGTACAAAGATAGGCCTATTATCATTGCTTATGTTTTGAGCACAGTCCTGCATGAGGAGGACCGCATGACGCCATATGTGGCGGGAATGGTGGTACAAAGATAGGCCTATTATCATTGGTTATGTTTTGAGCCTTCTCCTGAGTGAGAAAGACCGCATGAGGCCATATGTGGCGGGAATGGTGGTACAAAGATAGGCCTATTATCATTGCTTATGTTTTGAGCACTCTCCTGCATGAGGAGGACCGCATGACGCCATATGTGGCGGGAATGGTGGTACAAAGATAGGCCTATTATCATTGGTTATGTTATGAGCACTCTCCTGCGTGAGAAGGACCGTATGAGGCCATATGTGGCGGAAATGGAGGTACAAAGATAGGCCTATTATCATTGGTTATGTTTTAGGAATGGTGGTGCAAAGATAGGCCTATTATCATTGGTTATGTTATGAGCACTCTCCTGCGTGAGAAGAACCGTATGAGGCCATATGTGGCGGGAATGGAGGTACAAAGATAGGCCAATTATCATTGGTTATGTTTTGAGCACTCTCCTGCGTGAGGAGGACCGCATGACGCCATATGTGGCGGGAATGGTGGTACAAAGATAGACCTATTATCATTGGTTATGTTTTGAGCACTTTCCTGCGTGAGGAGGACCGCATGAGGCCATATGTGGCGGGAATGGTGGTACAAAGATAGGCCAATTATCATTGGTTATGTTTTGAGCACTCTCCTGCGTGAGGAGGACCGCATGACGCCATATGTGGCGGGAATGGTGGTACAAAGATAGACCTATTATCATTGGTTATGTTTTGAGCACTTTCCTGCGTGAGGAGGACCGCATGAGGCCATATGTGGCGGGAATGGTGGTACAAAGATAGGCCTATTATCATTGGTTATGTTTGTATTACGATTGTACATAGCATTTCATGCGGCCTGTCAATTTGCGCACACAAGGAACTACCTCGATACTGCTACTTATGGACAACTCCTTAAATAGGAAATAAACAACGATGATCGAAAAAGGGACTATCTACAACCAAAGAATAAAGGTATAAATTTATTACTAGTACAAATATGGACAGTGAGCAAAGTTCTTTCTCAGCTTTAATACCGTTTTTGATAAGTAAAACGTAGTCAAATAATGTACCTGGCGCTGTTCCGGGTGCTCTCTTTATTTTAAACTTAGCCGGGCCCGATTAGCCCAGTCGACTGACTATCAATCCAGGGGTCGTGAGTTCGAATCTCCTCCCGGCAACAGTCTCCGTGATGATTAACATACGACATTATGTCTTATTATCATTCGTCTCTCACCACTGATTCAAGTGGGAAAGTCATCAATTACTTGAGGAGATGGGTGTGCTCGAGTACTGATTAACCTTTCAGGATCCCAGGAAACAGTGGTTAGGTTAACTGATCGTCTGTTAACCCTCGATGGCATAAAAATAACGCGAAATATTCAATCAATCAATCAATCAGTGTAAAATAACAATGAAATACCGTTATTGCAATTTTTCAAAATGTTAATAGTTGTAAGCCCTGTCTACTGTTTTATATAATGTTTTTATACAAAATGACAAATAGATTTTGATTTTCATCAATCCATCAAGCTAAAGAAGTACAAGGAAACCCACACTTTGCAAACCACTTCCATTTATTACTTTTTTATTAGTCTCAACTGTTAAGTCGTCTAGTGTTTTATTAAGAAACACTCATATATTTCAGTTTCAGTGTCTTAATAAAAATAAATATGTCCGAAATGGATGTAATGCTTTAATATACAAAAAACTGTTTTACTTTTATTGCCAAATGCGCTATATCTGTCTAACCATTTGGTTCTATAGCATCGCACTTACATAAAAAATACTTGCACAATTGAACATTAAATTGCTGCAGTCAATCAGAAATAAAACTAAACTATGTATTCGAGTACTGGTTAACTTTCCAGGATCCCAGGAAAGAGTGGTTAAGTTAACTGATAGTATGTTAGTCCTCGATGGCATGAAATGACGCTTAATATCCATTCATATCAAACAGATTCGACAAGTTTCATATATTAGACAGTAAACAGAAGTATTATCGATTCAACGTTTGCTTACTGATTAACATGCGGCCGTCTTTATTACATAATTACCTTCATATTAGGGAACGTTAATCTCTTTTCGTGTTATTGTGTGTTTATTATTTACCGTGTTGTCAAATGTCAAATTAAACAACTAGATGTTGTGTCTGTAAATCAGTAAAAACTCTCTAGAGACGAACTAGTCTGGATCGGATTGGTTTATTGATAAAAAATGTAGTCGTTTCTCCATTGGCGAAGATGTTGTATTTGTTCAAGTTGTTGTATTCGTTCAATAAGTTCAATGAGTTTCTGATCCCATTTTCACCGTCACAGTAGCGCATAACAGTGGTGGTTTTAATTATTCAGGTCTAACTACACAGTTGAAGAATGATACCATGTGAGTAATATATGATTATTTGTGAATAACCAAAATATAAATGTACAGAGCAGACTACGACAAGCGCGCCTATCTACTATGCAAACCGTAGACACAATATCAAGGCCTCTGCCAAACCCATAAATTTGGTGTCGACCATGACTTATATACCATGGATTTACATGCAACACATCTGGACTGGTCGGACACTATACATACATGAACTGATAGCTATATATGAGTAGGATCCAGTTAAGGATTCATGACTACTAACATGGTATATAAAGGACAGATTTATAAACCCGTTGGATCATAGAGATACAGTGAATTCATTTATATTTAATTTCATAAAGGGAGGTAATTAAATTCACAACAACGGAATTTACGAGTTTTAGGATCTTTTCAGATGCTCATTCACAATGCATGATATATATAGGTATATGGAGATAATTATTTACGAATAACCAAGACATGCATGTACAGACCAGATTACGGCGAGCGCACCTATCCACAATGCAAACCATAGACACAATATCAAGGCTTCTGCCAAACCAATAAATTTGGTGTCGACCATGACTTATATACTATGGATTTACATGCAACACATCTAGACTGGACAATATATATATAAGAAATGTGATTATGTAACATTTTCTGTTAAATAACCATTAAAACTGATTGAATATGCAAATAAATATATTAATTTGCTTGGTCGATAGATGTTATATGAATTTTAAAATTTTTCTATTTTGAGTCTGAGTCAAAATTTCAAGATATTTATGAATTTAGGTCAAGATTACGTCGAGCGCGCTTAGCTATAAACCAATGAAACCAGATTATAGATTCATCAGATTCAATAGGATTGGTGTTAACCATAACTTTTATATTATGGCGTGTTACATCTCGAATGTAGGGACAATTTACATATACTAATATACATATAAGCGGAGTTTCTACAGAACCAATTGCATATTTCGTCGGAAAAACAGAAATATCTGAAAAGTCACTGGCAGTTGAAATACGATAAAATACCGGAGTACTAATTTACTCATGTAAACATGTTCTCTGTGATTATGAACATTGTTTAGCGTACGTGAAAGTATCATTTATCTTCCCCAATACTCAAAAAGGAATGTGAGGTCGTCATGTTATGTTGTTACTGCACATCTCAGTCCTAAGTACCCTAAGATCATTTTTTTCTCTATTGTTCATTTCTCAGCTTGCTTTTAAATGTCAATCTCCACTGTATTTATACTCTACAAATATATTCATTTTCAAATAATAGATTTTGTTATATTCATTTTCATTCAAATATATTTAATTTCATAAAGGGAGGTAATTAAAATCACAACAACGGAATTTACGATTTTTGGGATCTTTTCAGATGCTCATTCACAATGCATGATATATATAAACGTATATGGAGATACTTATTTGTGAATAACCAAAACAAATATGTACAGACCAGACTACGGTGAGCGCACCTATCTACAATGCAAACCATAGACACAATATCAAGGCCTCTGCCAAACCAATAAATTTGGTGTCGACCATAACTTATATACTATCGATTTACATGTTTAGCGTACGTGAAAGTATCATTTATCTTCCCCAATTCTCTCATTATATTGCTGGCGTAGTTTAATCTCCGTTGGTACTCAAAACAAGTGTGCAACTCTTCGTCTTCGTCGTATTTTTTTCTTTATCCTCGCACTTTGATCCATGTCATTTTGACGAGCAGGATAGACTGATTAAGTAGCCAGTGGACAGCATCGGCAGGGTCGCTACTTCTTCCGGTGCTGCACCACTGGCTCGATAAGACGATTATGTAGATAGGTCGCTTCTGGTCGCAGTCGATTGATGAAGATGAAGGTTTAGAACAGTCATTGTCTAGTTGTTGAAATAATTTTTGTTTTGAAGACTGGTGTTTATGTTTCCAAGTCGGCTGAATTCCCGTTGTGGAGCGGAAGTCCCTATGTGAGTGTTGCCATCATGTTGTATGTTGTACCGCTGGTTATTGGTATCTTGTTGACATCAAAACAATCATGTCTAGGGCCACGTTAAAAGCATAAAATCGATGAAATTTTAAAATAAATGTCTCTATCAATCATCTAAAGCAAAAACATCCGTCGCAGTTGTAAAACCGTTCCTCTTAGCCTGTACAATAAGGATGACCCACTTTGAAGACTGGAGCGAAGTTTCAAACGCCCTTTCATCTTGGCAGTCGCTTGTAGAGTCTGCCACTCTTTCTTCAGAACCTCAAAACAGTTAACAGCGATGGTACGTGTTATTTTTGACACAGAAATGGCGAGAGTTGATTGAAGTTTCACGGTGACACAATACATGTATCATTGGTGATCTGATTTAAAAGAAAAAAGAAGTTGATTGATGTATGTCTAGGCAAAGTTGTTAAAAGGATGCCCTTAAGACCATAATATATTGATTGCTAGATTAGAGTCCCTGCCCTCCCCCTAAGTTTCATGCCTCCCCCGACCTTTTTTTTTATTTTTTTTTCAAAAATAAATACCCCACCACACCCATACTGAACAAAAAGTTAATTGCTATGAAAAGGAAATACTTTAAATTCCCATACCATTCATATGTAAGAAATATATAGCCACTGTACAAGAACTTATACATACCAGCTCCATGATTTGTCAAAACTTCAATCATCCACTCCTAGGGATTTGTTATGTGAAGAAATGCCTTGCATGTTCCCTATATATCTCAGCCCCTTGATTTTCAAAATCACCAATCACTAGCTGATGTAAGGATAAATTATATCATAATATATGTGAACAAGCTTGACGGAAAGGTTATTGAGAGGAAGATTTATGAACATTCCCAATTTTAACCATATTGACCCCCCCCCCCCCCCAACACACACACACACTTATGGAAATCCACCCCCCCCCCCCCACCCCCCCACCCCCCCCCCCCACCCCCCCCACCCCCCCCCCCCCCACCCACACACACACACACACTTATGGAAATCCAATCCTCTTTATTGAACAAACTAAATCTAATTTACTGTAACTAGACAATGCTTTAGATCTCAAACGGAACAACATATTCACACAAATTGGTGAAAAAAAGTGAATTTTTCATTTCCCCATAGTATTCCTATGTAAAACTCAAAGATCCCTTACAGGGCCTCTTTACACCCTAGTGCCCTATGATTGGTTCACACTTAGAACTCTTTATCATAGGGATAATTTATATCAAATGTGAACAAAGGGCTAGAATCAGGAAGCCTTGATTTGGCCCAATAAATTTCAAAATATAATATAAACTGAACACATAATGTACCACGTGTTTGTTGTTGTGCGACACTTCAGTGATCCATTTATATATAATACAGTGTCCTGATTGTATGTTGTTGTTTTTTATTCACCCTAAATATACCCCATACTTATGGAAATTGCCTATTTTCATGGATATTCAACCATTCTTTAGTGTTTTTTACATCGACGCATTCTTCGCCATTTTTGAAAATTTGTCCAACACATGGACAAACGACAGTCAACATTATACATAATTCAAGTATATCTGCCATGCTCTAATCATAGCCTTGACTATTTAAAGAATGAAGTTGATGCTCTAATTGACATGTGCGCTATATTTACTGACAATGGCAGAGTTATCGTAATGGGAGATTTTAACGCTAAAGTTCCGGTGTCGGCTGATCAGACTTCTTTTACTGCTAGAGATCGTTACCTAGTGCAAACAATGTTAAATCATAATCTCACTGTAGTTACTAATTCAGAACGCTGTACTGGCTCGAAGTTCTCATTCGTTCCATATTGTGACAAACAACCGAGTCTTATTGACCATATATTTGTGGACGAAACCCTTATATTTGATGTAAGAAAGTGCTATATTGACAAAGAAGGTCCATTGAATGTCTCCAGACACCTTCCAGTCATTTCGTTACTGTTCCATTGCGAAATAAATAACGAGCAATTAAAATCGTAAAATCAGAAAAGTTTGTGAAATCCTGCTTCAAATGGAACAGTCTAGTTGAAAAGAAAAATTACAAGAACAAAGTAACTTAGTTATTAGCAAACAATTCGGTAGATTACGATGAAGTAGATGACGCTTAAGATAGATTAGCGTCATATTTACAGGTGTCAGCTGAAACCTTAATTTCAAAGAGAGTATTCAAGAAATATTTAAAGTCATATTGGTCAAAAACTGTAAAGGAATATCATACCACAATGAGACACAACAGATCAGCCTGGATTGCAGAAAGCAAGCGACAAAACTCACGTTCGTTTGAAATTTATAAAAAGTCGAAAGCTGAATTTAGACGTAAACTAAGATAGGCCGCGTCTGAATTTGAAAAAGAAGAACTTGAAAGAATTGACAAATTAGCTGAGTTAGATCAAAAAGCGTTTTGGAAAGTAATTAACTCAAGAAAATCTAAGAAAAAAGGTTAAAAAGGGCATTGAAATGGTCTTTAATGGCACATTAGCAAGTACTCATGATGCGATTGTCGAAGGCTGGAGGGCATACTTTTCAAAATTGTATAGGTTTTCAGAATCGGATGTATTCGATGAAGAATTTAGACATCAAGTTGATAAAAATGTTAAACTGTTTGTAGACAAGGACTTGGATGATTCTGACTCAAACTTCTCAAATCTAACAAAAGCTATATCAGTCCAGGAATTACAAAAAATAATAGATAAATTTCTGTGGGGAAAGGTTCATCTGTGGACAACATAACATATGAGCATATCAAATACGGTGGCAAACACCTGGTCAAATGTCTCAGTCGATTGCTTAATGCAATATTAAAACACGAACTTGTGCCATTAAAATTTAAACAAGGTCTTACAATTACGCTCCACAAAGGAAATGGGAAATCTACAACTGACCCAAACAATTACAGGGTTATTTCTTTACTGCCTGTTATATAAAAACTTTTCGAAAAGGTCATTCTAAATCGCCTACAATCTGACAGGTTTATGGAAAACTCCATCCTCCTCAGTATGGGTTTCAGAAAGGTAAAAACTGTAAAATGGTATCAATTATTCTTCAAGAATGCAGAAGCTATTGTTGGGAACGAAGTACCTATATACTAGCTTTATGGACGCAAAACAAGCATTTGATCGAGTGTGAATGAACGGTTTACTATGTAAACTACATGCGTATGAGATTAAAGGTAAAATCCTGAAGATAATTACAAGTGTGTTTTATTCTATATCCAGCAGGGTGTTATCTCATGGCCTATTTTCAAAAGCCTTCGATATCAAGCAAGGAACTAAAAAAGGCAGTATTTTGTCTCCTTTCTTCTATACAGTGTTCGTCAACCAGCTTCTACATTACCTAGATTCATCAGGCTATGGCTTCAAAATAGACAATGTGTCGTTCAGTGCTCCAACCCAAGCCGATGATATTGTTCTTCTGTCGATTACGAAACGTGGAATAGACAAAATGTTGAATATATTCAGCAAGTATGCAAATAAATGGCGATACATTTATAACCTGCTAAAGTGTGCAGTAATGGTGAGTCCGAGACAAAGACATGGGTTTAAACAAAAATACGAGTTTAAATGCGCAGAAGTTAAGTTACACCAAGTAAAAGAATACAAATATTTGGGAACTGTACAAGCTGGCCATGGTAGATATCCTGCAAATATTGATGATAGTAAGCCGACTAGCAGGGGAACATTTCTCTCCCTCACAAGAAATGGCATCCATTCAAATTGAGTAAATCCCGTAACATCGGCCAAGTTATACACAACCATGGTTCTTCTACATGCCCTCTTTGGCTGTGAGCTGTGGAACAACATATCAATATTAAGTTTGAAAGTTCTTGAAGTTGGACATCACTTCTGCCTTAAATCAGCACAAGGTCTACCATACCTTACTCGCTCAGACATGGTTATAGGCATACTTGGTCATACGAGCATTGAAGCATACATAGACTTACAAAAACTTATTTTCTTTGATCCTTGTGCAGAATGAAAACGACAGATTTGGTACAACAAATTCTAATAAGACGGATATTTCAATACAAATCTAACTGTACTGAAACGAAGCTTGGTTACGTCCCAGATTTAGTTCGGTTATTGACTAAGTATAAACTGATTTCCTCCTTAGATGAATATCTAGTGTCTGGTACTTTTCTATCAAAGTTTCTTTTGATGAGTGAGTGCCGATTCATCATCTTTAAACATGAAAAATCCTTATGGTTTTCCAGAATGTGTTTTAGTGATGACTTTATACGTTTTCGGCGCTTGAACAAATCCTTAGCTCCAGCAAACATTTGACGTGTCGCTCCTGAAAAACCAAATACACTTGAGTTAATGACGTTTATGGCGAAACTACAATGTCAACAACCTACACAATTGCCATGTCCGAAATGTGATCAAATATTCAATGACAAACTGCAGCATCTTCTTGTTGACTGCTTGGATCATACAATAAAACTGTTGAGAACTGAACACTGGAAAAATGTGATAAATTAGTTTAGTAAAGCTCTGTACAACATACTAAATACAACAGACAACGAACAAATAACTTTATATTTGATTGGTATGATAGATGATAACTTAACACAAGTGCTCAATATAGAACGATATTCAGACGTTATGGTACATATATATAGTCACGTGGTCCAAGCGAGTGGTCGCAAAATTTGTTGCTCCGATAATTTGAGAATAAAAGGATGTATTAACTATAAAAAAAGGCGGATAAATATTTAAATAAGTGAATGCAAGTGCTCTATGGTATTATGGAGATATAATGACTAAAAAAAAGAATAAACGGAACAGAGGAAGTAGTGGTTGTGATAGTGAAGAACAAAACAACAAACTTTTCAAAACCAGAGGCCCGTCTGAGGATACTGATAACATTCCGGTGAGTGAAATTTTGAGTCAAACCAACGCTGTTTTATTTAATGCTGAAACGCAGAAAACTGGAACTGACAATGTGTTTATAGTAAAAAAATCAGTTATGGCGGAAAGTTGTATAGAACCGACAAATGCGGACTTAATGTCATATCTTAAGAAAATTGACAATAAAATATGTGCTATGGACAAGAGGCTCGGTGCTCTGGAGAGCTTAGAGAAGAAAGTTGATGGGTTCGACCGCGATCTGAAAAAGCTGTGGATTATCATAGATGAAAATAATAAAAAGTCAGATGAGAGACTAACGAGAGTTGAGGAGAAGACAGAAAGTGTAGATTTTAATATGGGGATTGTGAACAATAAAGTTGTGGGATTAGAGAAGGAAAGGGATGTGATCCGGGATGAAATCGTGTACCTACAATCGCAGTCCATGAGAAACAATCTGGTGTTTAGTAACATTGCGGAAGCCTCGGGGGAGAGTGCGGAAGCTGCAGAAGCTGTAGTACGTAGCTTTATTCACGAGAAGATGAAGGTAGCGAAGGACATTGTTGACAATATCGGGTTCGAGCGAGTACACAGAATGGGGGTGAAGGCCATGGGAAGGAATAGGGCGATTGTCGCAAAATTTACGCTGTTCAAAGAAAGAGAACTCGTACGTAAACAGTGGAAAACATTACAAGGTACTGCATTTTATGTAAATGAACAATTTCCACGAGAGGTAGTAGAGAAGAGGAAGAGGCTTCTACCTAAGATGAGAGCAGCCAGGGACAGAGGGGACACGTCGTGGATTGCTTACGACACCCTATATATCAACGGTAGGCCAGTGAGGGACTAGGATTACGCAGCGGGTGAACTACGTTTCCTGTCATGGAATGTTCATGGACTTACTAGGAGTAAGAAAGACAATTGTGACTTTGTAAATATTATTGCTGATAATGACATTGTATTCTTATATGAATCATGGACATGTACTAATAGCGATATTAGCTTGAGTGGATATGTTTCACATAATTTTTACCGTAAATTTAAACATCGTAATGCCAAAAGATCTAGTGGTGGTATTGTTTTATACTACAAGGAATCTTTAAAAAATGGTATTGAGGTAGTTAAAAGTAGCTTGGACACCATTGTTTGGATTAAACTTGATCACAAATTCTTTAATTTTGATAATGATGTATATGTATGTGGAATTCATTTATGGGGGAAAGATTCCCCTGCATATAATATTGCTAATGTTGATTTATTTGAACTTCTGGAAAATGATATAGTTTTTTATGAAAATCTCGGGTCGGTGTATGTTATGGGTGATATGAATAGCAGAGTTGGTACTAAACATGATTTTATTATACAAGACAAGGTAAATTATTGTACAGATGATATTGATTATGTTCCCGATATACCCATGTACCGGTCCTCGCTTGATAAAACATGTAATAGTCAGGGTGTTAAACTTCTTGAGTTATGCAAATCGTCTTGTTCACGCATAGTAAACGGTAGAATAGGTATTAATACGGATGTGTGTACCTTTGTGTCACAGCACGGAGAATCCGTGATTGACTATTTACTTACAAATGAGAGTAATTTTTCACATATCAGTATTTTACAATTGACCCTATTAATGAATGGAGTGACCATTCACCCATTAAATTGTGTTGTAATATACCTTCAGCTATACCTGTAGATGTGCGCGACGTAAAGTATAAATGGGATCATTTGCTTCGTGAGCGTTTTCGCTCAGGTTTAATAAATAAATTGTCTGATTTTAATAAATTGACAAAGAATATTGATTATTCAAATAGAGATTCTGTCAACGATGTTATGAATGATTTTACCAATATAGTTCGTGTTGTGTCGGATCCTTTATTCTCAAAAAGTTCTATACATAAAAGTTATGTCACATTTTCTGACCAGTCATTTGTAAAACATGCGGAATGGTTTGATAAGGATTGTGTTATTGCCAAGAACAAATATTTAGAAGCATTACGTATATACACCTGTTGTAAATCAGATTTAAATAGGGAGCATTTCTGCAAATGTAAAAAAGAATATAAAGATACCGTTAAGAAAAAGAAGCGATGTTTTGAATTAAAAAAATTACCAGATATAGAGAATTTAAAATATTGTAAACCTAAAGAATTTTGGAAATATTTTAAGAAAAAGAATAATCATGCCGGAAGTAATGACATATCATTGGAGGAATTCCGAAATTATTTTGCTAGTTTAAGTAATGATATATTTCAGACAGCAAATGAAGATGCCGAATCTTTTTGTACTGATAATGATTTTGATAACAATTGTTGTTCATTCGAGGAATTAGACCAGCCAATTACTGTTTCTGAAATACAGAGCGCTAGTAAATGTTTGAAAGCTGGAAAATCGAGTGGGAGCGATTTCTTATTAAATGAATATTTTATTGAAAGTATTGATATTTTAGGCTCCCATTTATATGATATTTTTAATGCTATTTTGACCTCAGGCTTTTTTCCCGATAAGTGGACAGAGGGAGTGATTATCCCTATTCACAAAAAAGGTAGTGTGAGCGATGTTAATAATTACCGAGGCATAACCTTGGTAAGTTGTTTATCTAAACTGTTTACCACCATACTCAATAAAAGGATTGAAACATTTTGTAATAATAATGATATCATTTCAGATGCGCAATTTGGATTTCGAAAGGGACGGTCAACAGTTGATGCTATATTTGTGTTAATGTCAATTATCCAGAATTATTTATATGATAATAAACGTTTATATGTTGTTTTCGTTGACATGATGAAGTGTTTCGATAGTATATATAGAAATGCACTTTGGCTAAAATTGTATAAGCTTGGTATTAGGGGTAAACTTCTACGTATTATTAAGGACATGTATCAGAAGGTTAAATCATGTGTAAAGAGTTGTAATAGTTATTCTGACTATTTTGAATATGCTGTGGGATTGAGACAAGGGGAGGTAATCTCGCCTATACTTTTCTCTATGTTTGTGGAAGACTTGGAGCTGTATTTACAAAACAGCGTTGATTCAGGATTGAATATTGATGATATTGTTTTGATTATGTTACTTTTTGCGGACGACATGGCTATTTTAGGAAAATCTCCTTCTGAATTACAGGATAATCTAAACCGTTTGCATACTTATTGTAATAATTGGGGCTTAAAAGTAAATACATTGAAAACAAAAATAATGGTATTTAGAAAACGTGGTGGGTTGTTACCCAATGAGTCTTGGACTTATAACGGAGAAATTATTGAAGTTGTTGATGATTTTAATTATCTTGGAACAATATTTAATTATACTGGTAATTTTAATTTAAATCAGGAACATTTGGTTGGCAAATCTTTGAAAGCTTTTAATACCCTCTTATTTAATTGTAAAAAAATCCATTTAAAGCCAAAACTACTATGCCAGTTGTTTGATGCATTCGTTGGTTCTATCTTAAGTTATGCGAGTGAAATTTGGGGATATACCAAGTCGAAAGTAATCGAAAGAATACACTTAAAGTTCTGTAAACGTTTATTGAATGTTAGACTAAATACTTGTACAGTGGGTGTGTATGGAGAGCTTGGGAGATATCCATTATATATATCACGATATGTAAGAATCATAAGCTATTGGTGTAAAGTTATTTATACGGAAAATATATTGATAAAAAAACTATATGAACAGGGGCTATATGACTGTAATAGAGGTTGTAAGAACTGGGTATCAAATATTAAAACCATGTTAAATGATTATGGATTCACCTATATGTTTGAGAATAATCGTTTTGTTAATCCCAAAGTTTTTCCAAATATTTTTAAACAAAAGGTTTTCGACAATTTCATTCAACAATGGTTTGGATCAGTAGAAAAAAGTCCAGTGCTCGAATTTTATAAACTTGTTAAACATCAATTTAAGTACGAGAATTATCTCGATATATTGCCCTGTAATCTTAGATTATTTTACACTAGATTGTTTATGTTGCAATTCAAGGGATATAGAAGATGAGTTTCATTTCTTATGTATATGTCCCTGTTTTAATAATTTACGAAAACAGTATTTGAAAAAGTATTACTATCAAAGACCTTCTGTGTTCAAATTTTTAGAGTTACTTAATTCACATAATAAAACCATATTATATAATATTTCAAGATATATAAAAGAGGCATTAGAAATTAGAAAAACAGTGCTAACTGTTTAAGCATAGTGTTCATCCTCATTTCGTTTATTAACATTCATTAAATATTTTGTTATATACTCTAATGAATTCAATCATTGCTGTTAAGTGACTATATGTTTATATTGATTGTATATTGTATATAGTATGATGATGTACTTTGTACAAATCCTAATAAAATATATGTTCTGTTCTGTTCTGTTCATAATGCAACATACATTAAACATAAGTGTACCCCCGTTCTTTGTAACTGATGATGTGTGTACAATGTCATTATCGTGTATAACAAGTTAAAGTTCATGCTTCTGCAACAGAACTATTCTTTTCATGTTTGATAACATGCCTGTAGTTTTGCTTAATATGTGTGTTTAATGTTCATATCATATAATCTTCATTAACTTGGAGGAAAAAAAAATGATAATAAAAGTTATAGTCGTCCGGGCAAGGTCAAATGACGTTTTCGATGTTTCTTAATGAACGCCAGTTAGCCTATGTATTTTAAAAGAATGCACCTTGTGCGCAAGTTTTTACCTGGTACTCGTTATTCTTTGTCAATATATTGGGCGTTTAAACGCCTTCTCCGTACAGGATTCTTGAATGCGATATGATGATGGTATAGATTTACAGTAATGTCTCTTTTTGCGTTCAGACACCCGAAAATTAATTTACGGATTTACACTAAATATTCATAAATGTCAGTGAACATTAACGGACAATCATAATGTGTATAGAATTCAGTACAGTATTGTAGTGTATGGTAAGTAAAACGTACTAGAAAATATCAGCTGTTTCCGTTTCTTTATATAACATTTATGCGTGTCAATGTCAGAGGTTTTGTATTATCTTGTGTATGCATTTTCGCCACTGTGTAAGATGCTAAAAAAATAATGTTTCCTAGAAGATCATGTCAAATAACAGAAGAGGCGGTACAGTTAACCTAAAAATAAAAAAAATTATTTCATGTAGGGTTTTTTTTTTCAAAAAAAGAACAACAGGATTCAGATTTATATTTTAAAATAAAAATTGTAGATTCTATTTTGTTAATATTTAGATATGAATAATAAGTGTTTTAACGAGTGAAATTATGGTTACGGCTTCAATTTATAACACGTTCTCACCTTAGTGTGACATATTGCACGTTTCTAAGGAGCCTTTTATAAAACAAATATTTCACGTCTCCCGACAGCAGATCGGATATCCAAACGATACAAAAAACCTGTCTGTTCACGCCTTTTTTTAATCAGGCTAGTTCTCACCTATATCATAATTAACTCATTAACATCTCGCCCCGTTATTATCTCGTGTTGCGAAGCGCATTGTGTAAATGTTGAGGTTTATAGTTAGAACACGTTATGTAATATAAATATTCGATTTTAATGGGGGCGAAAGTTGGAAATATTGAAATATTGAAATATTTTTATTTTACTGAAATAGGTTATCCAACACGAATATGTCCCCGAATCGAAAACATCAAAATAAATCTCAACAAAAACTAACTGAATGTCAATATCACGGTCGTTCACGACGTCATTTTACGTACGTCGCCAAAATAACGTGTGTTTTTCCTTCGACACCATGTTTAAAAATGTGTTTACATAATATTGTGTTATATGAAAAAATAGTACTAAATACAAAGAGTAGGGTAAGGGTTAGGGTTAGGAAAAAATAAACTGTTTCAAGATTACACACATATAATTTTATAAATTTTTGAGATTGGGCCGATTTTGACTACTCGTGAACCTAGCCCTTTGACTGACCGGTTGTTGAGAAGAAGATTTTGAAACTGTTCAATTGTAACCATTTTTTTACCCCACCTAGCCCTTCAATTCTTCTTATAGAACAAAATCTTATTTGTTATGACTGGAAGGTGCTTCAGAACTCAAACTGAATATAAAATAATAATAAATTGATGAAAACATTAGAAATACTATCTTTTATTTAAAAAAATATATATAAAACTCAAAGTCCCCTAACAGGAACGCCTTGATATGTACAAACTTTAGACCCATACTCATTGGAATAATCTATATCAAATATGAACACATTTTACCCACCCTGGCCCCTTCTGGAAAGTCAATTATTCTTATTGAACCAAATTTTATTTCCTATGACTAGATGATACTTCAGAATTCACATTGAATAATAATTTTGCCTAAATAGATGAAAAAATGAGAATTTTCTGTTTTCCCATAGTATCCCTATGTAAAATTATAAGTCCCCATTAAGGGCCCCTATAATTATTAGCCCCTAAATTCTTATCTACAATCAAACCTATACACATTGGGATAATTTATGCCAAATATGAACACATTTGACTTGTTCTTAAGAAAACGATTTTTGTAATTCCCAATTTTTACCCTTTTGGGGCCCCTCCTGACCCCTCGAGACGTTGGAACCCAGTCATTTTTACAAATTTGAAACTCCTTAAACAAACAAAGCTTCTGTGAAAATATAGGCAATATCAGTTCCTTTTTAACAAAACAAATTAATGTTTATTATAATGACATGTGTCCCCTAATTGAACCCTCGGGGCGGTGTAATTTTTAATCCCAGGGACACCATTTGAACTAACAGAACTATAGTTAGTTATCATTACTACATAAACATTTTCAAAATTTGTTGGGCTGTTCATGAGAAGAATTTTTTTTAAGTTTTAGACTATGTTTAGTAACGGCGGCCAGCTTGAATTTCAGATCGAAAAAAGAAAATTCTGTATAGTCTCCAATGCAATAGAAACATTCTTTTGAAGTTGAGTTTAATTGGCCCAATGGTTTCAGAGAAAGTGCTGACAGACGACGGACGACGGACAACGCGCAATCGCATAAGCCATTCTGGCCTTTGGCCAGTAGAGCTAAAAATGAATCAGGAAAGAAAAAAAACACGTCCTCCGTAAAGGAGATGTTTAAACAAAAATGAAAAATATTTTATCCAAGCGAAAGTCATTGCAGATGACTAATACATTGAATAAACAAAAAGAAGAGTTGAAGAGTATCAATACAGCAAACGAAAGGGCCACGATGTCCCTAAATCCAGGAGCGTAGCGTGGCAACTTCGCAAGTTACTCAGGGCAGGGTGTGCGAGAGTGGTTCAACTTCCGCTGGTGGGAATCCAGGGGAACTTCCCCCGTGGCATTATTTAGTTTTTAGAAATAGAAGGTAGAATGGTGACCTCTGTTTAAATGTTATGCTTCATTTGGCTCGAACACATTACTTAAAAATATATTTACATACATCGGGGAAATGACGACCCGGACTGCATACTTTAACTTAAGTAGATATTAAAACATAACGGACACAATGAACACTGTTGCTTTATGTATGGAACAGTTCATGCTGAAATTTTTTATGTACCTGTTTGTTACATTGTTATTATTTCTCTCGACTTTTTAATATTTTCATTATTCAGGCTTTCGTTCAGAGTATCTGAGTAAGCCACGCTACGCACCTGCCTAAATCGATCAACTGTAGGATTACAGACTGTGCCAAATAAGCAGTTTTTGATAATTCACTTGACGGTTTATACGGTAAAGATACGGAAGTAAAGGTTATAACTGATACATTTTTATCTCATTTTATTCAATTCAGAAATGTGTCGGTAGATGTTATGATTATATAACTATATGCACATGTACAGAACCACAAAGTTAACAGACGAACGGATGACAGACAGGCGATGGTCACAAGGCGATAGTAATAGCTCACATTGAACTGATGCGGACGTACACACTAGACATTGCCCGTATATTTTCTGAATTTTAATTGTTACATATTTTCATACTCCAACAAAAAACAACATTATTTTAGAAACTGCTGTTTTATAAAGCATACCAGACAAGGATAATTCAGACAAAGTCATAGGTCTTATAAAAGCGTATGTAAAAGCAATAAAATAGCGTCACACACGGTGCATCATGTTATCCACTTAACGCTGATTACAGAATACATTAAATACTGTTATATAAGTACTGGTATTTACACATATGATTAAAGCATACACTATTGTAGTAAATATAACATGGCAGAATATTTCATATTACTGCCATTACAAAACACCCAGATCGACACAATACACCTGAAAATCAACCTTTATTCACCTGAAATCAATATTAGTTTTAAGTTAAAAAATAATGTCAAATATATTTTTTTATCATAAACTGTCATTTTCTATAAGCCTCATTGCTAACAGAATTGTTGCATTCATTCCCAATGGACCAGACTCATTACAACCCAATTTGCTATTTTCTTTTATCGGTTGTGACCTGTGCTTCTAATGTATAAGTTTAACTGCGAGACATTCATGTCTTGTTTCATCAAAGAAATTGTTTGTTTCACTGCTGGCAAAAGTAAACTAAACCAATGTATTCACGCTTCACAAATACTTTCAATTCAAACCTGACTTTCGAAGTGTTCCAAACAGATCAATTATAATATCCAAATCACAAAATGACCTTAAAAACAAGGAAGTGCATTTGAAGTAAAAGATACCAAAATGCATCGAGTAATTGATGAGATATAGACTTGACGGTATGTGCATGCAAAACTTTAACTAGAATTTCAAACAAGGGCCATAATTTGTATTAAATTACATTATGTTCAACCAAGAGTTACCTAACTTATTGTAGTAGGTGTGATGACTGGGAAGTCGGTGTGAAGTTTCAATCAAATACAACTGAGTGACTGATGATATTTTCCCCCATATGCTTTTTGCATGTAAAACTATAACCGGAATTTCTAAGCCAAACAAAGGCAATGATTTTTATTATATTCAAGCAAGAGTTATCTAACTGAGTTATTGTAGTAGGTGTGATGGCTGGGAAGTCTTGTGTGAATGGTTTATCCCTGCCATTGTGCCACTATCCCATGGAAGAATTTCTTGTTTACAATGGATGCCTTTAAATTATGCCTGTGTAAAAGTGCCAAAGATGATTTCATTACATTGGTGTGAAATGCATGTACCAACTCATCCCACCTAGTAAGGAATTGGCGGTTTAAAAATAATGTATCACAAAAAATATACATAAATTACACTTTCAAATATGTATACCGGCATGCGTGTTTTGTAAGGTGTGAAAATGCATGTACCAACTCATCCCACCTAGTAAGGAATTGGCGGTTAAAAAATAATGTATCATAAAAAATATACATAAATTACACTTTAAAATATGTATACCGGTATGCGTGTTTTGTAAGGTGTGAAAACGTATGTACCAACTCACCTGATGTGGTAATGTATAACAAAAATATACATAATACTTGTGTATAATATAACACATTTAAATATGTATATGTGTGTGTTTTTTATCCCGACTATGGTTATCACTTAAATAAACATTCAATAATAAGCATATAATTTAAACCTATAAATCAAAAGTACAGTTCATTTAAAACAAACATACATTCACTCACAAGCATGTATACTAAATAAGCAAAGAAGCTACAATGTGCATGCAAACACAACAAATACTACGATCTAATCAATTTTTTCCTTTTACTATTATTTCACTGATGAATGCCAAAACAAATTTGCATTTAAAAATAATTCCATGTCATTTTCCAAATGAAAATAAAACATAAAAAAGAAACATTATTATTTTTTGTGTATTTTAAAAACATTAAGGTTAAATTAAACTTTCTCAGGGTTTATGCATGCCTGAAGAAATCTAATACTAGATATGTAAAATATGTGCATGAATTTGGCAAAGATTACTGATGCATAAATTCCAGGAAATAACTGATTCCTACAACCCAAAATCTTAACCATGACTATTACAATTTTTAATGCATACTAATATAGAATCTATACTGAAAGCATAAAGAAATGCCCCATGAATTTCATGACCACATTTTTAAACTATTGTATAAAGCGGCATTAAAAGTTACAGAATATGTTATGTAAAGGTATTTTTATTAATGTTTTAATCAACATGATCTTTAGTAATAACAAAATCATTAATGAAACACCTTTACTTACATATTCCAAAACTATAAATATCATTTACAATAGTTTGATAATGTGGCTCTGAAATTCACCTGGCATAATTCTTTTTCTCGCACACTGGTTAGGGATATCTGCATTTTCACAGGTGTTAGATATTTTTATCTCACCCTAAGGCCGAGATAAAATTCTCGCACTGTGACATAAAGCTATTCATAAAATATTCCTGTTATTACAAATTCCTTAAGCTATGAAGCAATGCCATTCATTCATAAAATGCTCCTGCTTCGATGTATTCATTCATAAATGAAATGGTATCCTTGCGCTACTTTTAAAAATAATCCAGAATAAAAATCCTTAAAAATCACATAGTGTTGTGTGGTATAATCGACTCAACAATTCTCTTTGTATAATAAGTAAATTTTATTCACATACTTATAAAGTTCGCATAAGTTCAAAGTCACAAAGCTAACATTTTCAAACTCGCTAGCCGCTCGTTTAAACTAACCATAGTCTAACTGACATGTTACTCTGTCCGTGCCTAAATCTTAATTGACTGACCTGACCTATCTCTGCTAAAACCAGTCTCTGGAATGAATAAACAACTATTCTATCATTGGCCAATTCATTTCTACTTTTCTATTGGTCAGTATTCTAGTTACAGATATTTATATCCAGCCCACAAAAATAACTTGTCAACAATATATCAAGATAACCCTAGGCTATCATTTATCTCCAGTAATCTGTCATCCTATCTATTAAACTGTCATAGATTCAAGATTTCTTTATTTGTAACTTATACATATAATGTTTTTCATTACATACATATATTATACATACATTCAATATATCTATTTATGTCATATGAAGTATCTACAATTCTATCATCCCCATATTGTTACAGTTGTATACAAGAAAAAGTAGCTTTCATGAGTTTATAGGTGCAGATTGAAATTCCATATTGGCGGATCTTCGTTACCACTAAAACAGTTTTATAGTATACAATGTTTTATAACTTTAATGTGAGTGAATGTCATATCACAGAATAATCAGTTCTATCTATATTTACAAGCTATATTTATCTGTCTCACTCTCTACAATATTTTCAGTTACACATAACAACTGAAAATTCAACATTATTATGTGGAATCAATTGTTGAGGTCGAGTTTCATCATCAACATGGTGAACTTAGTTAAGTAAAATACTTTAATGCATGTAGAAATATATACTCGATTTTGTTTTGCCAACCCATTGAAGTATTTACTAAGATACTTAATATCTTTAATCTAAGAAATGCAGCCAGACTATTCCAGTAAAACTGCACATGGTTTCATAGATTATAACAGATAAATAATAACTAATCAAAATTCAGTTACAGATTGGTTCCGGTAAAACTCTGTATGGTTTCGAAACAAATAAATAATTGTTAAAAATTGAAAAATTCTTAGTATTTTAAAGAAAACTTAAGAATTTATTGGTGAAACAGAAGCAATATTTAATAAAAGCAATCTTCAATGCTCACATGAGCTACATAACATATTAAGCTTTTTAAGTATTAAATCAGTTTAGTAAGTGTCCGTAAAAAATGACCCAGGTGGCTGAGGTCAGAATGTTTTAATTTTATGACCAGATATAGTTGACCATGAAAACAGTTTGTTGTGAAAATGATGTTATCAATTTTGTTGTTTTCTGATCAATTGTTGTTGTTGTTGCATGGTGTGTAGCGTTGCTTTCAACAATTTTTCAGTCATATCGCGACGGTGTTTACTCGAGACAGTATTCTAAGCGCTGTCACACTGGAGTACCATGCCGCAGACACATGATATGATACCCCACCCAGTCACATTATACTGGCACCGGGTCGACCAGACCTAGAACTCTCCTCTAAATGCTGAGCGTCAAGCGAGGAAGCTTTTTTTTTAGTCTTTGGTATGAACCGGCCGGGGATTGAACCCACGACCTTCCGCATGCAAGGCGGACGCTCTACCACTAGACGACAACGCGGTCTCTTTTCTGATCAAAGGTTTCTTATAATGCGTCAGGTTCTTCAATAACTCTGTGCGGTACCAACGACACTTGGTATGTTAGATAATTATAGGTGTAGTGGTAAACAACAAGAAGTCCAAGAGAGCCTGAATCACTCTAATGGTAACAAATGGACAGATGAACATTTTAATTAAAGGAAATTGTGTTTTCCCTATAACTAACTTTCACCCAAGGGACCCAACTTTAACCAATATTTTAGAGAACCTTTAGTATTTATCTAGGCACGGTGGCAGTTTTTAAGTCAATTATATGTTATTGTATTATGTTTAGTGAGACAGTATTCTGAGCACTGTCACACTGGAATATCATGCCAAAGACACATGGTATGATACCCAAGCCAATCACATTATACCAACATCTGACCTATCATCTAAATGCCAAGCAAGGAAGCTTCTTGTACCATTTTTCAAGTTTTTGGGATCGAACCAAAATCTTCCGCACCCTTAGACTCCCGCTGCGTTATTAAGTCAATTATAGATAATTTGTTAATTTTTTCACAACACCCATTTTTCGATCGATTAATCATCTAAGTAACAATACTAACCTAGTAGCTTTTAAAATCTCATCAGCTGCAGTCACTGTTTTGTTTACCGAAGAGATATCTATGCAATTTGATTTCACCCCCATCCCACCCAACCCCGACAGAAAACGCATCTTATAGAATCTAATTGATGTTTACCCTAAAAGGAGTTTTTTGTAGTAACCAATGACATTGTGATGATAAAATGAAATTGATAAATCAGATATAGGCATTTTTTAAGATGCCGCATTTAAAAGCACTTCGGGTGACAGTATTTAGTTTTACATTATTTGTCCTTCATTTCAGTTAGTGCATGTACATAAAAATATCTTTGAAAAAAACACTCAAACTTTGTAAATGCAATTGTACGACTATATACATCAATTGATTCAGGCACTAAGGGAAAAATTCCAACAAATGTATTTCCAGCAAATAACAGAAGCAAACTAGAGCTATCACTGAAGGTGATGAATACCCCCGAACGCCGCCATGACAGAAAATGGTTTACCATTGTATGAAGTTTTATTAAATTATATCCAATAGTTTTAAAGTTATGCTCCAGACAAGGGAAATATATCAAAGGGCAATAACTCTGTAATTAGCAAGAATAGAGTTATGTTTCTTGTACACTGCACTTCCTCTCATTATATTCTACCATTGTATGAAGCTTGATGAAATTCCATCCGGTACTTTTCAAGTTATGCTCCGGACAAGGGAAATATATCAAAGGGCAATAACTCTGTAATTAGCAAGAATAGAGTTATGTTTCCTGTACACTGCACTTCCTGTCATTATATTCTACCATTGTATGAAGTTTGATGAAATTCCATCCAGTACTTTAAAAGTAATGCTCTGGACAAGGGAAATATATCAAAGGGCAATAACTCTGTAGTTAGCAAGAATAGAGTTATGTTTTTGTACACTGCACTTCCTCTCATTATATTCTATCATTGTATGAAGCTTGATGAAATTCCATCCGGTACTTTTCAAGTTATGCTCCGGACAAGAAGAATTATCAAAGGGCAATAACTCTATAATTAGCAAGAATAGAGTTATGTTTCTTGTACACTGCACTTCCTCTCATTATATTCTACCATTGTATGACGTTTGATGAAATTCCATCCAGTACTTTTCAAGTGATGCTCCGGACAAGGAAAATTGCAACGGACAGATCGACCGACAGACCGTGCACAGGGTGACTCCAATATACCCCCTCAAACTTTGTTTGTCCAGGGTATAAAAATTTGTCCAATGATCTTTATTTTATTTTTGTTGCTGTTATTGGCAGGAACTATTCTTAGCAGTTTAAAAGTAAATATTTATCATGTTTGCTGAGCTAACAATATATTCCATCTTTCATAGAACAAATTAACTCCAATCCTTTTTACAGTATGTTGACAGGGATAGAATATAATTATAACCAGCAAAAATGGCTGCAGGTAAACTCACTCCCATTTATGACAATTTCTTTTAATGTTCATTTTTATTTAATATTTTTCAAACTCTCAACATCATGTTATGGGGCATTTGGAAAATGGTTGAGCTATAGATATAAATAAATAACACCTTCACTTTCATGTCAGTTTATTAATATATAACAGATTAGCATACATTTGGTTCCATAGGACACCATACTTTAAAGAATAAAATTATTTAAACAATTCTGGTAACTTTAAAATACAAACTTATCATACAGCAAAATATATAGTTCCTATCATTATGTGAAAGTTTTGCGTTCAGATTCTTACAATCAGACATTTTTATTGTTTAAATTTGCAGTATTTACACCAAGTTTTCTTTTCAACCTGAATTTGACTGGTAAAAACAATGTATGCCTTAAGTCAGATCCCGTCTTCATAAAACTTCTCAATTTGTGTTGGCACTCAAGTTAAAACTTTCATTTTAAGTAAACCAATGGATAATATTTGCATTTAAATTTTCTAAAGACAAATCTTTAAAAATATAAATGAAATAATTGACAGTATCAATGAAGCTAATAATAAAGAAATAAAATCATCCAGTTTAAGGATTAAAAGTCCAATTTTTATTTTTCATCGGGCTATGAAAAACATTAGGCCAGTTAAATGTTCATGAAGCCTGAAGAGCTTCTCGGCAACATTAAACTACATGTAGTCTTATGTTTTTCATCAGCCAATACAAACTCAAAATTCGGCTTTAATCCTTACATTTATATTATGTTTTCAAACTATTTTTGATAAACATTACGTTATTTTCGGCATTTTGGATATTTAAAAAGCCAGTTATACGCATTAAGCCACAAAGCCAATGCCATGAATGTAACAGCGATGTGTCAACATACTGAATAAGTGCACGCATCTGTATGGCTACTTATGGCAAACATCAAGTGAACTTGAGAAATAAACTGCAGTTAATCTGAAAAGTTCTTTAGGCTGATTGCAGTAAAAATGTAAATATTAAAAATGGAATTAAAGCTTGAGCACATAACCAAGATGAGATGTTTTATGACCATAGGACCACAAACAGTACATAGAGAATACTATGTTAGTGGCAGATATTATCAATTTTATCAGGCCAGTCTTAGTAAAAAAACAACATCACAAGGCTCTGCAAAGTCTTTGTCTTATTTTTGTGCCGAAACCTGATGAAGTTGATAATATTAGACACTAACATGGTATTCTCTTTATCATGTCAAAATTTCTGATTCATCTTTTAAATAAAATTAAAATTTAGCATCAAACTTTTGTTACATCCTGTAGAGATTCCATCAAACTGTATAATTGTACATAATGACGTCATTTTCCTGATAAACCTCGACTTGATAAACCTATATTTATCAGGCAGGCAGTTTATCAACAGAAATGAATGCATTGACAGTGATAAAAGAATCTCTTATGGGTATCTTGGTAAGATTAGGACATTTGGACTTTAAACATAAATCAGGTTCTGTCCTATTCCAACCAAAACAGTGATACCAAAATCTCTTCATCTCAATCCTTCATTAATCCATTTTAATGCATACCACTGATCTTCTAAAAAAATTTGGTTATTTAACCCTTAACTTCATATAGACGCCTTTGGACATTTCTAATATAGACGCCTTTGGACAACTCTAATATAGATGCCTTTTGACACCTCTTATATAGACACCTTTGGACACCTCTAATATAGACGCCTTTGGACACCTCTAATATAGACGTCTTTGGACACCTCTAATATAGACGCCTTTGGACACCTCTTATATAGACGCCTTTTGACACCTCTAATATAGACGCCTTTGGACCTCTCTAATATAGACGCCTTTGGACACCTCTAATATAGACGCCTTTGGACACCTCTTATATAGACGCCTTTGGACACCTCTAATATAGATGCCTTTGGACACCTCTAATATAGACGCCTTTGGACACCTCTAATATAGACGCCTTTGGACACCTTTAATATAGAAGACTTTTGAATTATTGGGTAAATTATGTTTATATTAACTGACAGAGTGGAAAACAATGCAGGAAGTGTTCGAGCAATCTGAACTCTTCCTGCACTGTTGTCAAAGGCCTTCCAGGATTGATGCGAGAAAACACGTATCTATGGAGTAAAAGGTTAAAGTCATTTTAAAACAAGGTTTTGTCATCTTACATTTTAAATATATCAGACCATAGTAAATCAGAGCATGCTCACATCTGGTACATAAGAAAAATTAAATACTTAACAACTCCTTGTCTTAAATACCACTATAGATTAAAGAAAAATTATCTTACTTTCACTACAAACATAATAAAACTTAATTCGTATCAAAGCCACAAACAAATGAAATTATTAACAACACCAAAATATAACTTAAAAACAATATTTAAATAAACAAATGGTGTTAACATTAAATTTGCTTTGTTTATTTATTTATATAAAAAGTTACAAAAATTACAACTCTGTTTAAGACTCTGAAAAGAAAATACCACAGAAAGTGATATTTCCAAATCAACAATTTATAATTAATACTCAAGAAAAGACAACTTCATTTCGAATATGCTTTTCACTTATAACTGAATAGCTTTAATAAATATAAATTATCGTTTTGAAAATAAAACACCAAAATCCACCATTCCTTATTCTTTCAGATCACCTTTGTCAAACATACATGTTACAAACATCACAAACAAAAACAGTATACAAAAATAGAGATAAGAGTCAGAAAAATAACTCGGGGGGGGGGGACTTTTTCTCGATATTCTTTAAAGAGATTAAAAAAAAAGAGGCCCATGGGCCTTAATTGTCAGGCATGATATCTACATAAATTGTACAATCTACGTAATTAGTTGTACAAGTTATGAAGCTTATTTCAAAATCTACAGGAGATTATTTGTTAAGAAATATATTCATATATATTCGACATGTGAAAAAAATCAAAATATAAAAATGATCCCATCCCGGTTTTTCCAACTCTTATCACTATCCATACATATATGCAAGTGAATATAAAGATATATAATTTATATATATATCACAAGTTACATACTGATATAAAACTGAGAATCAAGAATCAATTATGAACGACAATAGCTCCATTAAATTATAAGTGAATGCACTGTGAATAAATGTACATGTATAATAACTTCATGTTGACTATGTTTGCCTTTTTTCCGCTCAAACTTCAATGATATTTATTTTAATTATTAATACAATATTCAAGCACTGTATTTGAATATTTCCTACTTATTTTACTGTTTATATGGAATAATGTAAGGCTTTTCAGATTACAATGTCAAACTAGAAATGTGCCTGTTGACACGAATGGAAACCAATGTTTTACTGATAATTAAGCCAAAAAGGGCCCACAACTCCAGTAAAATATGACCAACGTTGACAAATTTTTAATTTGGCCTCAATTTCATGAGAATACAGCTTATAACCCAATAGTAATAACATACAGACTCCTTCAGTAGTTATTTAACGGAAACCAATTTTTTACCTAGAGCGGACGTCCAAACAGACAGTGGTGCCCCTTAATGCCTAAATGCCCCTTCACTTGTGACATCATAAAAATTATCAAAATAAATAAAAGCACAGGTAGAAGGCTATCCTGGATAAATAAAGAAAATTGTATGGTCATTATTAAGTAAAATTGGTACCTACCATTGTTGTTAATTATTACACTATCGTATATAAATTGTATGGGCAGTGTTGCTGTACACATTTTCTTCACCTATCTGAAATATTATGACAAAACCAACTTTGGTATATTTTACTTGTTACTAGTCTCATTTCAGCCTTAATCAGTGTTCAACATATACAGTAGAACTTTGATGACCCTCAACTCAAATATTTTGTCCAGTCCAGGTGTGTTCAAGCCAAGTATTGTTCAACATCATGCCAAGCATGTACATGTATATACATAAAAATAGGAATTTGGATGGGATCTGACAAGTGGTTCGAGCTATATGTGTGTTCCAGCCATCGGTGTTCCAGTACAACAAAGTTCTACTAAATATATATAAACTTCTAATGATATATCAAGTAATAACTTTGAGTTTGATTTGTAAACACTACAAATTTATCAGCTCTTTATGTCATGTTTAAGAGATATATCATTTCAGTTAGACTGATGGTAAAGCAATTTAACTTAATAGTAGAAATGAGTACATTCCATTCTTAAACATGAAAATAATTATTTCATTTCATTAAAAATGTTATTATAAAATCAAAGAGGTTGCTGAAAGGTATTTGCAAACAACTGCATGGCAGATCAGATTTAAGACAGAGTTTTATATGTCATTTACATTTCTCGCATAATTCAAGTTCTCATGGGGGAAAAGGAAAAAACACATGCTATTATCACTTATGATACTGACAAAAAAAATAAAATTGCCAGTACACTATGCTTTGCCTATCAAGTTGCCCAAGAATGCTTGCATCGTTTTTTAAACAGTTGATATCAAAGAAAAACAGTGTTCTATTTGAAGTGATTATACCCTTTTGTTTTGATATTAGATAAGCCACAAGTACTACCTCACAACACAACTGCTAATAATTTAACATGAAATTAACATTCTCCCACTTGATATGCAAGGCATAGCATGAAAGTGTACACTTTTTCATACTATATACAGTCAAACCTGTGTTAGTGGTCACCTCTATTAAGCAACTACTTACCTTAAACAGCCACATATTTACTTGCCATTTTAATAATGTTAGTTTAAATCAATGTGTATTAAGCAGTCATTTGTGCTCTTTTCCTTGAGTGGCTGCTTAAGACAGGTTTGACTATAATATCAAGTATGATGTTAATGTTAACTGGCATTACCATTTATTGATATCTGAACAAATCAAACAAATGAAGATGTTGTTGATCACATAACTAGGAAGCTTTGGCGTCCCTGCTTACAGTGAACTTTCTAAGAATGTACATGTAAAATGAAATGGACATTAAAAACTACATGAAGGTCAAATCTACACGTACACATATACTGAATGAAACAGCTAACCGGTCCCTTTTGTATTTCTAATATCTTTTTCTATGTATCAAGCAGTGTTATTAAAATGTGTATACAACACCAACAGTATTGATTTTATATAGCCTGAAGTAAAAATTTCAAGGAAATTGCGTTAATACTTTTTGAGAAAATACATAAAATATCAGGTGTCTAGTGAGCTGTTCCATTCAGTATATAATCAAATATTCAACCTGGCAACTGTGGATAGCACATGGAATTTTAAAGTATAAATAGGACTGTGAATATTGTTGCTTCATGATATTTGGTGTGGTCTATATGGGGTTTGCAAAAATGGGCATAGGATAAATTGCGGGCTTGATATGTAAATAAGATACGCAAGCAGAATTGAAATGGTGCCAAATACTATATTCCTCCAGTTTAACCGTGCTGCGGTCAGTCGAGGCATTACACACATGATCAGACACAGCTGCTGTTGGGTAAGTGTAACATGAATGTCTTCCTCTAATCATGTTGTTCTTATCCAACAGTTTGTTAATGTTGTGTTGTTTTTAATGGGATTAATTTAACCTTATTTATTTTACTCAGATTGTGAAACAAACTATTACAACTTACACAAACCACGCTCAAAGTATTCCTGGGTAGAACTAGTATTAAGCAATACCACTTTATGCAGCAATGAAAATATTTTTGATATTAATATGATGGTGAACTTATATTTCTCAATGGAAAGGGCACATAGCAAAACAATAAATAAAAAAAGTCATTTCAATACTCGATTCAGTTTCCCTTGAGAAATTCAAATTCAAATCTTCCCCTATTCTTAAATTGTATTTCTTACCAAATGTTGATCAAATCAAAATAATCTTTATTTGCTGGCTGTATTCAAATTAAAAGTACAATCCAACCAGAACAACAGATCAATTAATAGAGTTCGAGTCTGGTTAAACACTTTCACAATTTCAAATCAATTTTAACTGCAGTACATCAAATTCATTTTCCCAATTCACTGTTTGGAAATAAAATTCTCAACTCAAATTTTTAGCTGATCTTTTAACTACAAACAGAAAGATTTATCACTTGGTCAGTTAAAAGAATCCATTGACCAAAAACCAGAGAAAGACATAAATGACTCTCAGTCTCCAGCTCTAGAAACTATTCTTGTCCAAATCCCTCCGTCTCTTCAATAGCGAGAGTCAGTTTTTCCACAAGTTGTTCATAACTACGATATGGTGGCAAATCTATTCTATTGAAACATGTGTGACTTCTGGGTAGCCATGTTTCCTTGCCCACTTTTTCTATACAGAATCTCTGCGGTCCATTACTCCCTGTGTTATTGAAAAATATATGCATGTTAACGTTTATTATGTGTAATTATTTTTTAGGACAATACTAACAGTCAAAGACTTAATACATTGAACAATACAGAATAAATAAGATTAAAGGTATTCTTTTAACATTGTAACAAGATTTCTAAGTAGATTTTAAAAATATGTGATAGTCTCTGAGCCATGGAAAATTAAACAATTGTAACTGCTTAAAGACAGAACATTCCAACCAATCAAGATTTGATGCAATGTACCAGTAAGACAAAATGTCGGAAAGAGTTTGATGAAAGGAAACACTTTCTGACATATAAATTATGTAGTTTGGTATCCCTTTGAATTAAATAAGTATTTAGTAAATAATTACTTACTTTTTACACCATATATATTTTTTAATATTGTCAATTTACACCATATACATATACTTCTAAATATTGCGCATAAGGTATTGACAAATCTACAAGTTTATTTGACAACCATTTCATTGGTATCTTAACCATAATAATGTCTTTATAAAAGTAGTATTTACCCATAAGCTCTGCAAAACCACCAACAGGAAGTCGACATGTTCCTGTGACAAACTGCATCAACCTTGTGCGTTGTTCATTGTCGATATCTCTAACAAACTGTCAATAGAAAAACAAACTTTTTTTTTTAATTTATTAAAACATAAACAAGAAATGTTTCTGGTAAGTGACAAAGGCCTCTAGTGGTCTGTTATGTATTGCACAAACATTAGTAAAATGCCAATTGGTTACTTGTTGGAGAATGTTGCATTCAAACAAATCTATACAGGTTAACTGATCATCTGTTAGCCAGAGATTGCATAAAAATATGTTAAATTCAAACAAATCTATAGTTTAACTGATCATCTGTTAGCCAGAGATGGCATAAAAAATATGTTAAATTCAAACAAATCTGTACAGTTTAACCGATCATCTGTTAGCCAGAGATGGCATAAAAATGATATTTAAATCTATACAGCATGTACGCTTCAAGAAAGATGAAGGCCTTACCTTCCAGAACCAGACAACCTGTTTACTGTTTCTCTGATAGTGTCTGTAGATGGTGTTTCTCTCCCAGTCATCCACATCTATCTCCTGCATACCACACAGCATCAACTAAAACAGCAACACACTTATTAGTAGTCATGAAACTTCACACTATTCTTACATTGTATGTAGATGCCTGGGCCCAGTTGCTCAAAGCACATTTAGCTTCATAATAGGAATTTTCTAATAATGTTATATCGAGATCTGATACATTCAAGGTAACAATTGACCAAGCGTCAGCTGTCAATCAAACAAGTCAATAATTCACTCAAAGATCAATATAGTTTGCTATCCCACCATTTTCCTTAGACAAGCTGACAATGTCTAAGTAAACACTTCATTGTATTCATTAAGGACAAACAATGCCACGTGACCTGTGGATGGAGAGATAGTCATTCTCAATGCAGGTTCATTTTAATATTAGCATTTGTAACAAATATTATTTGTTATTTCTGCTAAACATTGTACTTGATATGAAAACTTTTAATATTTCAAAGATGTTGAATATACAAGACTTCACCTAAAGGAGTATTAAACTATCAGAGCTTCGAACAACTAGGCCATGATCAATTTATGTCCAAACTGCAAGGGCACACGTTTTTTTAATCTATACTTAATTCCCTTCATTATATTTGAAGACGAGTTTTGGACAAGTAGAACAAAATGAAATGGGAAATAATTCGTCATAATTCAAGATAGAGTTATAGTTCTTCAGCACTTCCTAACATAACCCTACATCTATGTTCTCGACAAGAATTCAGCAGCTACATGTGTAAACTTGCCCATCAATGAGCATAAAAACATCAGGCACCATTGCATTGGTTTTTTTACAGTTTGGCAAACTACTAGATCGTTGTTAATACATTCAATTGACAAAAAATATTTTCAAACATGTATTTGTTATATGCAGTTTGAAAAGAAAAATTAAATTAGTAGCTGCTAGAGCATATGAATTCAGGGTTATTTCAAGTTATTTCCTCTTTTTATTTTCATAGCCTATGTGGTCCGGGCAAAAATAGAATTACTGTCAATCTTTGCAGAGGGGTAGGAATCCTCCAAATATGTGTCATGTTCAATTCATCATTTTTTGTCATGTTCATCATTGTGGTTGAATTACCAACCCCTGTGTAGTTCAAAGGAGCCATATGAGTGATGGCAAGAATAGGATCACTGTGGCTCAAGCATGTCGTAGGAAGTGACAATTTGAGTAACATGATAGAATTTGTTGAAACTTTGCAGGTATCAAGTTCTAGGTTTATTCTGCATATTCATTGGTTGATTTTTTTTAATCTGTATGTTGTTTTTGTACATGTAGAGTGAACCTGGAATCATCCTTCCTGTTGGTGTCGAATAACCTATGTAAAACCTATGTTTGCCTTAAAACCATTCATTCATTCACACTGACACCACATCTAGTGTCTCAGAATTTTCTTTTTTAATTGAGCGAAATATTTTTTGTTTTTTAATACATACATGAAAAATTCATATTCCTAACTACACACATGTACAAAACTACATGTAAAATATAATCAGCCTAAAATATACTAAAATCAAAGCATTAAGTATTTCACTCATCTAAGTATATGACCAATACCTCAATTTCTCTCTCATCAAAATACTGTAGCCACTGTAGCGGTACCACCTCACTGAAGCCGTCCAAGAAAGCCTTGGTTTGTTCCTCCACCCCTCTCGTGAACCGCCAGTTGGTCATCAAACTGTAACATTTCATCACATTAATATATTAGTGCAGATCAATCTTGTTCAAACTTTGTAAATGAAAAGAGCTATGAATTCAGAGATTGTCAGTTCAAATCCCCACCCGGCCAAAGTCTGTGATGAATGGTATACACCATTGCATCTCATTGTCATTTGAGAAAGTTATCAGTTACTTGCGAAGATGGGTATGCTTGAGTACTTGTTAACCTTCCAGAATTCCAGAAAGAATGGTTTGTTTAACTGAATGTCTATTAGATGTCGATGGCATAAAAATGATGCTTATCATCCAAACAACCAATGTACATAATGAAATACATCTTTCAAATAAATTTTCTAAAAACCAATTAGTTATTTTCTATTCCAAGCCCATGTTAAAGCTTATATCATATTGAAAATATACATTTAAGAAATCATCAGAGTTGATTTTGAAACAATAACATGACTAAAGGTTTAATATCCACCAACGTCTATCCAATATTATACAAACTGACAGAAGTTTCTTATTGCTCTGGATAATTTTGGCTTCTTCATACTTAAATCATCTTTAATGACCGAGACACGATACTTTATTGAATCACGATTCATCACAAAACTACATACTTGATGTATTCCTCCTTGTTTTCATTTGTGACAGCAATATCTGCGCCACCCTCCTTCAAATCATGTTGCTCTATCTTGCCAAGGATTTCAAAGTCTGCTGAAAACGTCAACTCAAGACCATTTTCCACAATATCGTTATCCCTGTAACAAAAACATATGGGTAGGGTCAACATGAAATTAATGGTTTGTTTGCTAAACAATATTCTAATGATATTCAATATCTAAAAATAGACTGTATAAAGCAAATTTCCCTTATACAACAATCTCAATTTTATCTTATTTTTATTACACATGTATGTATATTATACTATCTTATACAAACCTGCAAAAGCAGCTTAATAAATCACATTTTTAATTATTCATGGAAGTCAGAAACTGAACAGTCAGACCTTACGAATGAACTATTCAATGATTGTCAAGTGTGCATAAAACATATATAAGTGAACATGGGGACCACACAGTGTCTTTGAGTTCAAGTTTCTGATGCTTCAGGTATCCAAATTTCACAGTATTACAAATATAACTAATATTCAACATAATTTAGAATTGCCCAACCCTGCCAGTTCAATTACAGTATCTCGAGAACATTCTATAAATTACCACTTCCATACAAAGGTTACTTATGGAAATTCTTTTTCTTACCATTACGCATGTGTCACCGTCGCAAAACAAATATACATATGCATGGAAGATGGCAACAGATAGGAACTAATTATGTTTGTACTTCACCCATACCAGAGAACTAAGAACTTCTCCATTTATAAACTCTTAATATTAAATGATCCACTAGACAAAATTGTAGAATTCTCCATCTATAAACTCTAAAACTCAATTGATCCACTGGACAGAGTTGTAGAATTCTCCATCTTTAAGCTCTAAATACTCAATTGATCCACCAGACAGGGTTGTAGAATTCTCCATCTATAAACTTTAAATACTCAATTGATCCACTGGACACAGTTGTAGAATTCTCCATCTATAAACTAAATACTCAATACTCTATCATGCAAATTCTTGTCGAGACATTTTTCATTACAAAGCGTTCAGCATAATTTTTATAAGGTATCGATACGTGCATGTGCAGCTTTTTAATGCCCATTTAAAAATCGGATTGTTTTCAAACTGCGGAATATTTCCCGGTCTTTTTGCATTTTACATGTTACAAAGGCTTGAATGCATTAACTTTTTTATGTTTACCCCAAGCTGTTTGTATCTGGAACAAAAGCGATATATAAACATCAACAAAATTAATGTTTATTGTATTATAGTAATCACATGCTTTAAAATAGACAACATTATAGTATAATTTTTTTTGGCAAGTGAATTTTCCATCAGGACGAGTACTTTTTACCAGCCCACTTGCCCGACGGACGAGTGCTTTTAAAAGTTTTTCCCCCCAACACCTGTATTAGCTAAATACTTTAAATATTTGACGCACACCAGAGAAGTGAACAATTCTGCATCGGATTCTATAGAATCTCAATACTTACTTGATCCACAAGAGAGAATTGAAGAATTCTCCATCTATTGACTCTAAATCCTTCAATATAAGTTTTTTATTTAACATTCTTTTGTAAAAAGGTAGAGTAAAGCCGCTGTCAATGAACTTCCCATGGTACAATGCCTGAAACAGATAAATGAAACGCTTGAATACAATGAGATACCATGATATTGAGTGTTTCTATACCATGTTGCAATATAACCATAAGGAAAAAGATAATGTAACAAATGAGGTTCTTCCCAGAGTTATTTTGCATATATCTTGACCCAAGGCTACATTTCTTCACCCACAACTTATAGGTGTTACATTTATTCCTATCTTATTTACCTTGTCTTTAAATTTAATAGGACTTAAAATTGTCATAGAAAATAGTTAAACAGAGTTTGGCATTACTTCAGAATTATGACATCATTTTATGATTTAACATTTTATTTTAAATCATGTCACACATGATGTGAAACAAGAAATATGGACAAGCATGTCACACCTGCTGATGTTATCAAGATATCCTTGTCTGACTGACGAGAAAAATGACACGTCTGAATAAATATAAATTTAGGAATCTGATAAATTTGCAAAGGTATCATACTTTATACCTGTACTAATCTGCTTGTGCTTTTACCCAAGTGTGAAAACATGAATCATGACTATATTAAGGCCTGTATCCATGCATCGAACAGTGATGTGTATATCAAGCTATGTACCTTTTTTCACAATCATTAAATATTTCGAATGAATAGCAAAGGTACGACATGATAGCAATATATATATATAGCACTGTATCATGTTAAACATCATTTTCAACATTTGTTCAGTCGCTTCAGAATGTCATCTTGTGAAAATATGATGTTACCATACCACATAATGTACCTGTAACACAATGACACAGGAGTTGGCTAGTTTTAAATCTTCAGTATTCTCTAAATGCTGGGCAACAACTGACAATAAGAATCTTTCAATGGTTTGAGGTTCCGATTTCATCAAAGAATAAACATTTAGATGGTAATGATGCTCTTTTCATTGCACTGTCTTTCAAAGTAATTATCCATCACACGTCACATTGAACTGAAACTGGGCTGACCAGTCCTAAGGTTATCCACTAAATGCTCAGCAACAAATAAAATAAAGCTACTACTATCGTATTTAAAGTATATGGTAATCTGGATTAAAACAATAAACATAGTATCTTACCATTGCAATAAATCTCCCAATAAAGCGGAAGTACACCAAATGGTCTGGATTGATATTGGATGCTGCATTGATTTGTAAACTGTAGTTACTGTTACTTGCATATTCAAACAGGCAATACATTGGATTCAATACATCATGAGACAAATGAAAAAACCACTCCCTGAAAAACACAAAAAAACATTAAGTTATCAAAACATCGGAGTACCATAATAGCAAACTGAAACTAAAGTTGCATGGTATTGTACAACTGAAAGTGTTTAAATTTGTACTAGAGATTAAATTTGTACAACTGATAGTGTTTAAATTTGTACTATAGATTAAATTTGTACAACTGATAGTGTTTAAATTTGTACAACTGATAGTGTTTAAATTTGTACAACTGAAAGTGTTTAAATTTGTACAACTGAAAGTGTTTAAATTTATACAACTGAAAGTGTTTAAATTTGTACTAAAGTTTAAATTTGTACAACTGATAGTGTTTAAATTTGTACAACTGATAGTGTTTAAATTTGTACAACTGAAAGTGTTTAAATTTATACAACTGAAAGTGTTTAAATTTGTACAACTGATAGTGTTTAAATTTATACAACTGAAAGTGTTTAAATTTGTACAACTGATAGTGTTTAAATTTGTACAACTGAAAGTGTTTAAATTTATACAACTGAAAGTGTTTAAATTTGTACAACTGATAGTGTTTAAATTTATACAACTGTAAGTGTTTAAATTTGTACAACTGATAGTGCTTAAATTTGTACAACTGATAGTGTTTAAATTTATACAACTGAAAGTGTTTAAATTTGTACAACTGATAGTGTTTAAATTCATTTATTTTCCATCAATGGAGAAACAAGTACTTTGTAGCAAAATTTAAATCTTGCTCAAATTCTCTCCAGATAGAACCAGTACTAAACATATGCAGATACAGTGTTTTCCACAAAAACTCGGCACACTGTTGTGGTCTGGTGTGAACCCAGGAATATCCTTGGTCAGTTCACTGTAGCAAGTATTACACAACTGATATTTCAAAGGGCATGACATTCCAATGATAGTCTTAAAAACAATTGCTGTCACAGTTTTACTAGAATTGTTCTGGCACACCCCATCTCTGCAAGTAACTGATAACTTTCCCACTTGAATCAGCAGTGAGAGATCAATTATAAAGGGACACAATGTCGTATATCAATCATCATGGAGACGGTTGCCGGGCAGGGATTTCAACTCACAACCCCTGGATTGAGCTGAGCTAATAGGGCCCAGCATCATCTTAAGAGACAGTTGTAATGACAATGCAAAGGTACTCAAGCAGTATTAGAGATCTGTCTCTTTGAAGAATGGGGATTTCGTTTCAAGTTTACCACTCCAGTTTATATATCAAGTTTGCCGCGTTTTGGTGGATTTGACATACCAAACCATTCGGATTTTATTTTTATGTATGATTATGAGATGCTTTTTATCCATTTTAAACTAATTTTGTTTTTAAGACATTTAAAACATTTTTTCCTTATATACTCCCTTTAAATCTATAGATCTTCTGTCTATAAAATATATGAGAAACTTAAATTCCTATTTATTGACCTCACCTTGCAACACCCCCATAATCCAAGCCTTCTTCTCCTTTAAAGATGATGTACAATCTCCGTCGCAGATCAAAAGGCTGCAGACGCATAATCTGAAATATAAACAATATTGTAAGGTCATAATAAATTAATTGTTAGATTATTATACCCCTCTGCCCCCTAATTTTCACGCACCTCGACCTTTTTTTATTTTCATAAAAGAAAAAAAAAATTTAAAAAAAGAAAATCCTCCCCTACGTCCGCTTTTTAAGAAAAATGATAATCTAGCAATTATTTTTAATGGCCTAATCAGTAACAGCAAAAATCTATTTAAATGCATTAATTGCTATTAGTTACAATGTAAGCCGGCAGAATGAGATAATGCATTAGCTGCATTTGAGCAAACAACTTCGATGGATATTTTCGCTGATATTTTTTTAATATAGGGTTTAGTGCCATCTGAGCCTACAACTTTGGGAACTGCTTGCCTGCATGATTTTTTGCTGATTTTTTTTTAATTGGGATAATCACCATTTATATAAAAATTATGGTATCCAGATTTATTAGTGGATGTAAATACCAGATGCATGCACACAGATCCTAAGTGGCAATCTCTCTCAAATAAAGCTTTTGTTTGATCATTTTACATTTAAAATGGCAAATCAAGGGACTAAACCAAATACATGTAGGTCTGACTTGAGTCGTTAATCAATTCACAACAATTATCGGTATCAATAGTAAGCCAAAAGTCAAAGGACTGGAACATGATAACAAAATGTGCAACTAGACCTCTTACTGATACTATGTAACAGTTTAGCCAAAATCCATTGAGAATTTGAGAATAAAGGTACTGACAAGAAAGTGTGATGTACATATTATTGATTAACCATTAAAAACCAATTGAAGGTAAACCAAGTTGAGAAATATGTACTAAGGAGGAGTTCAGCTAACAAATTAAACAATAAAGTAAGATAGATTTTCCATTAAAACATTATAATGGACCATAACTACCCCAAAAGTCAAAGGACTGTAATGAATTGATGATATGTGCAACTGGTCTGCAAACAGATACTCCCTAGCAAGCTTGGTGAAAAATGATTGTTAAGTTCGGTCCGAGTCAAGTTTAGGATGTACAGACTTCATACAAAAGACAAGATGAGGGTACCATACATGTACCTCTATATGCACAACCACCACCCCACAAATGGTGGAAGCATAAAAACTACATAAGAGACAAAAAACGTTCACAGTACCATAAACAAAAGTGTAAGCTTTGCTGGTTACCAGGATATGTTACATATTGTCTATGACAAAATAAATTTAACAAACCTGAGCAAATGAATCTTCAAAAAGATTATCTCTGGACACGGTCACCTTCACATGACCTGGTAAAGCATTTGACTGACACAGATAGCGGAACTGACCCAGTTTCCAACGGAAACTACGCTCATACTGTATAGGCACACCATAAGCCCCTTTGGGTCTGAAATACAAATATTAATACGTGTTTATTTCATGAGTATTAAATAAACAGATTATACACATTAAAATGCAAAGTTAATGTCATTATAAGAACAGAACCGTTGTCAACACCCTGAATGAGTGCATGTGTTTTATGGCAACCTTTATATGAAAAAAGTCACACGATACTCATGAAAATAAGATGAGCAAAACACACAAGTAAAACAAGATGTCACCATGAAAGGCAAAATAGTTATTTTTAGCTCTGCCCATCTGCAAATGTTTTTCATTTGGAAATGCAATGAATCTATAAAGTTCTTTTAGATTGCAGTAGAAATGTAAATAAACAAGTGTACATGTATGCTATACAGGTACGGCCGAATCAGTATATTGTAGCAATTCAATAAAGCAAGTAAACATCATTTAAAACATATATGTTAATTTACACAGCTTTATAGAAACATACCCCTTGGAAGGGCCTCCTCGAGGATCTTGGAATGTGGTTGTTTTTGTATTGTGATCTACAAAGTATCTTACACCTTCCGCGGTATACCTCATCTCCCAGCCTTCCGGGAGTGGATCTTCTTGTATAGTACTGAAAGGGGGTAAATAAAAAAATAATATTGTTTCCTTTCACCTGGCTGTTCATTTTGATAATTATACCATTAACACATATGGCAGACCCTGATCAACCAAAATAAAGTTGCAGACCAGCAGATACAGTGTATCGGTTTAGTTACAGTTTGCAGGTTCGATCACCAGCTACATCTGTCAGGCTGTCCAAAACAAAACTCAGTACTGGTTCTACCCAGGAAGCGGACTGGATAATGACTCATATAAGCTATGAGCTTACAATGCAAACAAGCTAAAATAAATTGGTATAAATTAAAACAACAATAAACTCATGGATATCAAGGTATACAATGTTCGGCTCTCAGTCAGTCAATCCTTATCAATATAAAAATAAATGTAATCCTATAATAATTCCGAATGAAGTGTCTAGTTTTAAAAGTCACTTTCAGTGGTAAGGACAATGGTTAATGCCCCACTCCAACTTAGACCATGATGACCGCACTGCATCCTTAAAATTTCAATCAACGCGGCGGCGGTTTGGTCAAAATGGAAAAAAAATGCGCAATTTTCAAGTTCATATTACGTCCTTACTAAGTCCCTGCTAGGTTCTCAATGTGTCTAACATGTCCCCACTAATTTCTTACCATGCATACACAATGTCCAGTGTGTTCTTACTACAACATTAACGATTACTACTACACTTTTACTATTATGACCAATCAGTTCTCAACATGTGCTTTCAATGTGTTTACCACACTTGTGACAACGCAGTGAGAACGCCATGCAATCGTTCCTGTCAGCGCCATGTTTGTACTACGTCAATGAAGTCCCTACTAGGTTTTAGTTATGTTGATATTATGTCAATGCCATTGTAACTACGTCTTATTAAGTTCTTACTGCGTACTGATTCGTCCACATCCTCATTGTTGTTTTTTAACATGTTCAAAGTTTGACCAGGTCTTCCACGTCCATGGAGACCACTCTACGTCCATATCGGTTTCTACTAAGTTCCTACTACGTTGTATACAAGTTTTTACTGCATCCATCCAGTTTTTTGAGGATGTAGTGGGAACATGGCTAAGTGTGAGGGGGGTTTTAGGAAGCAAATCCAAATGCAATAGAAATATACAGCTCTCACTTCTTGTGCCAAAATGCTTTCAATTTAGGTCGTTTTTGGGGTTTTTTTTAGAAGTCACTGTGCTACAAGATGTGTCAATGGTACAGATTTATAATATCGAATTCCAAATAGGTAAGCCTGTTAAATTTGTTTTTTACCACTCTCAACTATTGACAAGGTCTTTTAAATACATGAATCATTTCTATTTGTTACCACACATTTAAATTAAAAGGAGAATTTGGTTGGAATGTTTGAATTCCGGGATGGATAAATCAATGCGACAACTTTATACAAATGCGTTCTGACACGTCATCTGGATATGGTGATCAGCAGGTTAACAAGAACAAAGAATGAAATGTTAATAGCTATAGTCCTCTTTGCCTCGCTCATGATTAAAAATAGCAAACAATTGTTTTTTTTAATTACAGACCTTTTGCATTGGTAGTTAGGCAAACAGAAAACATTTTTTTTTTCTATTTTAGACCATGGTGTTAGGTATGGTCAGACAGATGACAAGACTAAAATGTAGTATGTACCCTTGAGTCCTGGGATCTTCCCACTGGGTGGTTCTGTTTTTATGGTTAACAAAATAAACACGACCATTGGCATCCGCTCTCTTCTCTGAAGAAAAAAAATAATCGCTGTGACAGTGAAAATAATTCTGATAAAACATATGTAGATTTGTATGTTATTTTTTTCTTAACAATGTTTCTGATATCAAACAAAATTCCAATCTGAAATTCTTAGTAAGGGAAACAACTCTGTCTCATCAAAAGTCCAGTCTAAAGACAGAGTTATGGACAATGTATACATTCATTAATAAGGGAAACAACTCTATTTCGTCAAAATCCAGCCTGAAAACACAGTTATCTTTCTGACAGTGCACTGATCACAAATTCAAAATAAAATCTTCAATTAACAGTAGGATAAAATAGGATAAAAAGTGTTCATATTTCTTCCTTTACAATCTAGAACCTTTATTGGTAAGACCATGTCAGTGTTTACAGGGTGAATACAAATGAACTCATCATCCCACACATAAGAGAATTCTGCAGAATATAATATCTTGCATGAATATCATATTGCTATAACACAAAGTGAGGCTATGACAAGATGCAATACCCAGGGTTTACCATGTACTTTAAATTTTGTGGTTTTGACACTTTTTAATCAAATGTCCTTTAAAGTTTTCCAATCTATCTATAGTCTCATAATATGGGGGACAAATGGTCCCCCACCTCCAATTTCAAAGTGTGATGGAAAACAGCATGTAATTCTTACCCCAACCATCATGGAGAGGACCCAGAGAGTCACTGCTCTCCTGTGGAACTGGTGGACCATTTGATGTTGTTGATGGCATCAAGGTGCTATTGAACAGTGTCCTATTTGAAAGTTGTTCCAAGGCTTGGGTTCGTGAATTGTTGTTCCACTGCTGCCAGTTCTGGATGTTCTGTACAAAATCCATACTGGGTCGCTGCCACGTCGTGGTACGTGTGTTATGGTCAACATAATACACTCTGCCACGCTCATCTATGCGTCTCTCCCAACTGAAGGCAAGAAAAAAATAGTATATCAATAAAATACTGTTTTTTACATTGATTATGATTCAAGTTCTTATTTTGAGTTGATTTTGAAAGTTCTAATCACTAATACAATTTTTTCTAAATATTTTCCTGGGTAGAACTAAGTACTCAGCATACACAATGGAAGTACATGCATCGCGCTCAAAACACAAATTTGCTTATTTGTGGTAGGGAGATCAGACCTCCGACCGTCTGATCCTGGAGCTGGTGCTCTTCTTCTGGTTTGGTATAAGTTGTTCGGAATTTATTCATTGATAAAATATCTGGTTTAGGTTGCCTGTAAAGTTTAAGCATGTATGCAATTATGTATATTGGTGTTACTATAGTCCATTTGCAACATATCTTTATTAAGTTTGATTTAGATTCAAACAACAGTTGTATGGTGTTTAGTGTTATTTTCCATGATTTTTTCAGTTATATCTCAAAAGTGTCTGCTTGAGACAGTATTCCATGGGCTGCCATGCTGGAGTGTAAGGCCTCAGACACATGGTATGATACCCCACCCAGTCACATTATACTTACACAGGGCTGACTAGACCTAGAACTACCCTAAAATGCTTAGCGCCAAGTTTAGTATCACTTTTCAAGTCTTTGGTATGACAAGGCTGTGGATTGAACCCCCAATCTTCAGTATCCGGGATGGGCACTGTGCCACAAGACCACCGCTGCAGTATTTATACACTCAGTGACTTTGAAAACACACCACTAACATACAGGTAATTTTAGTGCAAAAAACATCATCCGATTTCAAAGAAAGTTTATGGTGATAACAGATCGCTTTGTCGACAGCCATGGAAAATATAGAACCATTCTGATAGATGACCATTTATTGATATACAAGATTTAATATCTGTATCAAATAATTTAATCCAATATTATTTTTTTTTCAAAATAAAAAAACATTAAAACTTCATCAATAAAAGACCACAAAAGTGTATCAAACGCTTTTTCGAAATTTGTAAACTAGTAAACCAGGTACTTCATATCTTTCTGCATAATGGAATAAACCATAAATTGTATGTGTATTTTCACCAATGTATTGTCCTGGCAAGAAAACTGGTTCGATCCTCATTAATAACTTTTGATAAAACTAATTTTAAATATTGAGCAATACATGCAGAGGTTAATTTATATGAACAACTTAATAAAGATATGTCTCCAATTTTTAAAAACTGTTTATCTTTGTTTGGTTTTGGGATGCATGTTATTATTCCTTCTTTTTGCATGATTTGCAATTCTCCTCTAAGTAACCCATATTAAAGGATCTACACAGAAATACACCCAAGTCTATCCAGAAAAATTTGTAAAATTCCATAGTGTTACCACTTGAACCTGGGCTTTTAAATTTGTTTGCCCTTTTTAAACAAGATAACTCAGCAAATTCTATTGGACCTTCCAAAGAAATCTGTTCCTCACTTGAGAGTTTTGCAATAGAAAATTCTGTAAGTAATGCACTTAAATTTATATTTTTAACTGGTTTAACCCTTCACTCCATAGATACCAATCACAAAAGGCCTTTGAAAACAGTGCAGGAAGAGTTGACGAGCAATCTGAACACTTCCTGCACTGTTTTCCACTCTGTCAGTTAATAAAACATAATTCACCCAATAATTCGAAAGCCTTCTATATTAGAGGTGTCCAAAGGTGTCTATATTAAAGGTGTTCAAAGGCGTCTATATGAAGTAAAGGGTTATATTTGTACAATCTTTGTCATATACGTCACAATTTCAAGACTGAGACTTGAATTTTTAATGATTTTTTTTTTCGAAGCTACCCCCATAAGTGAATATTCACAGGCGTCAATACTGAGTGTATAAATGTACCGTAATTTGTAGGTAGGCTGTCAAGTTAAAACATAGTATAGAGCCGAATATAACATGCATTACATGTATCCAGGAAAATGGTTCATACATCCGTTATTGCGTAATTTGTAGGTAAGCTGTCAAGTTAAAACATAGTATAGAGCCGAATATAACATGCATTACATGTATCCAGGCAAATGGTTCATACATCTGTTATTGCGTAATTTGTAGGTAGGCTGTCGTCAAGTTAAAACATAGTATAGAGCCGAATATAACATGTATTACATGTATCCAGGCAAATGGTTCATACATTCGTTATTGCGTAATTTGTAGGTAGGCTGTCAAGTTAAAACATAGTATAGAGCCGAATATAACATGTATTACATGTATCCAGGAAAATGGTTCATACACTCGTTATTGACGCCTTTGAATTTTCACATTTATGGGGTAGCTTCAAAAAATGAAAAAGAAATAATCAAAAATTAAAGTCTCAGTCTTGAAATTTTGAAGTTAGAAGACGTATGGCATTCTTAACGAATATACTCTTTATTTGAAATCGGATGACATTTTCTGCACTAAAATTACGTGTATGTAAGTAGTGCGTTTTCAAAGTCCCTGAGTGTACAATAAACCTTTTTCTAAATAAAAGGCATTAAATTCTTTCTGTAGTTATGGTACCTTATATTTAAAGAGACATATATGATAAATATTTTGTTATTTTTATACATTATACATATTTTACAGGCTAATTGGGTACTACTTCATGCAAATACATGTATGTATTTTTTAATGTGATGATAAAGGGGGACGCTCAAAATCCCCATGGCTCAAAAATGACAAGGTAGTCAATATCCCCTCGATAGAATTAAAAAGGTGGTCAAAATCCCCTTGGTCAAAATAGAGGGGTAGTCAAAATCCACTTGATGGGAAGTCAAAATCCCCATGATATATATATGAAGGTGTTCAATCTAGAACGTAATGTGAATTATTAGAGCTGTTTATTGTAACTTTTAACAAAAACTTGTTTGTCACAGTTATATAAGTGATCATGTCAATGATTTCCCCTTAATTAATTAAATTGACTGCATATTGGCATCAGATCTTTGATATTAATTACTTTAAATCATTATATTAATTTGCAGTTTTCAAAAAAAAAAATTTAATCTTTTTGATTTTGAGTACCCATCAAGGGGATTTTGACTACCCTATCATTTTTGCCATTGGGATTTTGACTACCCATCAAGGGGATTTTTTGACCACTCTGTTAATTCTGTCGAGGGGATTTTGACTACCATGTAATTTTTTAGCCATGGGGATTTTGACCATGGGGATTTTGAAGTACTCGATGATAAAGGATTAATGCATGTGTCCTTATTAATTACAGTCAAAACATGTTGTTGTTATATTTACACATGATATAAACTTTGTTTATATTGATGTGTACTGTGGATTGTGTTTAATGAGATTACTTTCAGCGTTTCAGACATTGTGAATAATGATTCTTGTTTGAAGATCTTAAGTTTATATTCATATCAGACGACTGTCAATATTTACTCAAATATGCTAAATGTCAATTAGTGTTTGATTTCGTTCACTCAATTTTCCGTGTTATCACTTTAACCTTAATGTGTGTCTCGCTTGTGTTTGTTTCATAACAATTTGATGACTCAATTAACTAACCTGCCAGTATAGATACATGAAGCGATAAATTACAGGTATGGGATCAGCAATTACCACTTTCAGCAGTTTGCCTTTCATCTTCACGCGGTGATAAAAAATTCAAAATAACGAGTGAGAAATAAATAGAATTTAATATGGAGTGATTGAAGAACGAATTCGAAATAGTGAATAATTCGAATTACTGGAATTTGATATATCCGGAGTTAATTAATATAGATGGAAGGAGAAAAAACTGGACTGAATTTCAAATTTGAGATAACCAGAATTTCCAAATAAAAGAGTTGGAGAGTAACAACTGTAGTGTATATTGTCATTATCTTGCTTATACTTGTTGTTATTTTATGATACTGCATTGTTCTTATGATATTAAATAACCAATTTATTTATTCAAATTAAACTATCTCATGCCTCATTTAGCACTGTTAGCACTCAAGGTCGCATTTTGTTTTAATGTGCAGTAAAACTGCATGTATCAAATTATCATTCATGGCTTGTACAATACATACAATCACTTTTTTTTTAATTCCTTTTTGGATAAATTCATAGTGGGGGATTGTGGTCTGAGGTGAAACCTCACAGGGCTGGCGCTGGGCTTATGGCGCAAAATAAATAAAAGTGGCGGAAAGAAATTCCATTTGGCGAAAGTCATAAAACATTGACAATCTTCTCTTTAAATTCTCCATATATTTAAATTCCTTTAATATGCTTCAACAGCTAAAATATCTTTGCCAATCAGCATCACTGTCCTTTCTCCTAAATAACAAGGTATTTAACTCGTTAATTGGCGCCCAGCTGTGTTTTCCCCTCAAGGCAGATCTTTGCCAATCAGTGTCACTGTCCTTTCTCCCAAATAATAAGTTAATTAACTAGTTAATTGGCACCCAGCTGTGTTTTTCCCCTCAAGGCAGATCTTTGCCCACCAGTGTCACTGTCCTTTCTCCCAAATAACAAGGTAATTTACTAGTAAATCTGCAGATCACACCGTACAAACAATCTCAGATCAAGCAATGTGCCCTAAATATAATAACAATTTTTCTTAACAGGTGCTTGGTCACAGGACTTGCATACAGTGCCAGCCCTGCCTCACTTTTTTGGGTGGGTGAATAGGGCATCCAAATATGGACTACTGGCAGCCCTGACACTGAAATACTAATTTGAACACATTTAATAGTCTTAAATAAGATGCCACATATGACTATTGTTGTCTTTATGGAGATTTGTTAATGTGCGTGTACATACCCAGGAGGTAGAGGCTGCGGTCTCTCCCATGTGGTGGTTCTTGTATTATGATCTACATAATATGAACGGCCATGAGGATCAGTTCTCTGTTCCCAACTGAAAAAGTGGTCATGTAAATATTGAAATATCTCAATAGTAATATGAGAAATATAAGTTTATAGCATAATACAGTAAAATTTAATGCACACAAGGTCAAATAACACATTTTTTGACAATACAAGGATTGCAACTCCAACACTAATTATCCGATTTGTCCAGTTCAAGAATATGTCTGAGATATTATGGTTATATAACTACTCAAGTTTAGTGATGATCCAATGAAAAATACGGGTGCTAGAGAGCATACAACAACAAGAGTTGTCAGAAGACAACAAAGCTCGCCCCTGAGTGTCCGAGTCCAAAAAGGGCCATAACTGTGCCAAAATACAATCCAGAGTTATGGTTCTTATCTCTGTGTGTTCCATTGATGATGGTGACCACACATGCGAAGTTTCATTCACATTCAATGAGTGGTTGCATAGATATCTTAAACGCAAAAGTTTAACCTGGGTGTCTACAGACGACAACGCCAGGGTCATGGCAATAGCTCTCCTGGACTTCGTCTCGGCAAGCTAAAAAGTTCACAGACATACTGACAGATGACAGACGACAGACAACAGGCGATCAGAATAGCTCACCTTTAGCTTTGCTTATGTGAGCATAAACAACAAGAGAAAGACAACACAGTGACTTGTATTAAAACAGACAGTTACAAGTGAATCAGATAATGGTTTTTGTATCATCTGCAATTTTTCATTTTTTCGATTAAAAACAACCTAAAAAAGACTTATAAAGATAAGATTCAACAACTCGTATACAGAATTAATATATGAATCACCAAATGCATAATACAGAACAGTCTTGCTGTCAAACAGTGTTAAATTTTTTATGACAGTTTCATCTGAATTAGGAAGTGAAAATTTCTTGTTTTTGCAATACAACAGAAATTCATAAGCCACAATAATTAATCACTGACAGTCTGATGCTATTGGTCAATATCCAAATCTATGGACCTGGGTACGAGGTTATACAACTATATTCCATGCTGTGCTCAAAATCTACATTAATACTTTCAAATTCGAGGCCAAGTCAATTATTTGCGCTTTAGAAATGTGTTTTTTTTTAATGAATCATCAAGCATGATTTCTGGGAATATCACATACCAGTACATCAGGTCCACAGATTTCTGATAAACTTTCAAATAGCATCTATTTATTTTCTCTCTTTTTTTTTGAAATGCACATGTATGTAAAAAAGGTTATATATATATATGACATATCCATTGTTTTTTGGTGACAGAAGAACGCAAAATGAATCTGAGTAGAACCACAGTCCTTCCACAGGTAACTGGCAAACTTTCTCACAAAACAGTTTTTAGAGCATGTGAGGCTCAAAACCACAACATCAGAGGTAAGAGGTTATAAAACAACAGTGCATCAGACCACTCGGCCATTAAGGTCCCTAAAATTGCATCTCTTCAGTTTTTCAATATTTCCTTCTCCACTGCCAGTTTGATATTGAGTGTTTAAATAAATATAGATTTAAATGTCCAATTCCTACAATTAATCAACATTTTCATATAAAACTGAATTCTGCTTTATTCATAATTCCATATAATATTATTTCTAACAGTTGTGTCAGAATAGTAGAATGGACAGTATCATTAAAATAACCTGATACATTTATGTATTTAATGGAATTTAACACCATTTTAAACATACAACAGGTTACAAGGTAAATGAGCTTGCGATGGTAGCTTGGAAAGCTCAGTCTTTGAGCTCTGGGAAATAACAGCTCAGTTAGCAGTTATAAAGAAGCAACTACAAGATAAGGTAATGACTGATTGTAGCACTTGCAGTAATATTGACAACAATTACTTGCTACTGCTGTAGAATCCATAGCAAAAACACTTACCCAGCGGGAAGAGGCTCATTATTGTTTGCTGAATCCGAGTTGTTAGGACCTTCTCGGGGCGGGTTACCTGCAGGGGGACTCATAGATGTGCTGTCAGTGGCTCCACCTAGCAATAATAAAGTAACAAAGTGGTTGACGCGAGAATGACTTTTGCTCCACCCATTGGCCAAGTGCCATTGTTTGTACAAGTTAATGCAATGTAGTGTTTACTTCGGTATAGTTAGCTTGTCTAAGGTTAATGGTGGAATAGCAATCGATATTGATCGCTGACTGGATAATCGTCTTGTTTTATTGACAACCCGCATCAGGTCAATTCCAGTTAATACAAGAATTTGTTGATTTTGATGATATATCATAAAAGTCTACCAGATGTGGTGTTACACCTGCACCGCAAACAAGTGCAGATGTGGTGTTACACGTGCACCGCAAACAAGTGCAGATGTGGTGTTACACCTGCACCGCAAACAAGTGCAGATGGTGGTGTTACACATGTACCGCAAACAAGTGCAGATGTGGTGTTACACATGTACCGCAAACAAGTGCAGATGTGGTGTTACACATGTACCGCAAACAAGTGCAGATGCTCGTCTTAAAGACTTAAATAATATGTTGCATTTAGTGTAATAGTATCGAAATGTAAATTTTATCTTCAATGTACAACTTAACACTTATATATATGCAAAACAGGAATCGTTATTCTTTGAGCAAAACAAAAATTGAGAAAGGGGTGGGGGTCAACCTGCAATATGACCTTTACTTTGAAGTTATGTGCCCCATATGTTGCCTCAGACTTTAAGCATGCACACCAAGTTCCATTCATATAACTATAAGTCATTCACATTTATAAACAACTTTAAATATTTTAATGCAGGTGGGGCACGATACAAAAATATATAACGGTAACTTACCAGCTGGTGGTGGTGGTGGTGGTTGTGGTGGCTGTGTAGTTGCCGACGGGTTTGAGCTGTTGCTGCCACCTGCAGCTGCCATTGCAGGAGGTGCTGGGCGAGGGGGCGCTGGCCGAGTAGCTGGTGTACGTGTTGATCCTCCACGACCTCCTCTACGAGCTCCGCCAACCTGACCTGCAGAAAACAATCAGTTACATCATTGATGGAATATCTTTAAAATCAGATTAAACTAGGTGAGGAGTTCATCCAAACAAATTAAGAAACAAAAGGAAAAAAAATGCGACTACTGGCAGTTTTACAGTGATTTTTTATCTAGGAGTACGACGGTTTTATACAAGTATAATAAAATACCAATTTGATGTCATCTTAAGTTTGATTGATTGCGTTTAAAAAATTAAAAAATCCTGATATATTCCCTTTATATTATGAAGAAACAAATAGTGTACAGAATGCATGATTTGCTGTTCTATTTATAAACTTCAACAAAGTTTGCATGGACCCTAAAAGGTTGCATTTACTTTGCATGTACTTGTAGCTCATGTTAATTCACATCTGATAAACATATAAACAAATAAAGTTCACTGCTGTATTTTACCATTTGAAGTTGAAGACCGTGACGTAGATTTCTTTGGAAAACTTGCCATGTTGTAGTTCAATCCATCCAAACATACTGTTAATTCACCACTACGACCTTTCCCTTCAAGGGTCAATGGAAATGTTTTTCCATAGTTTGATACTGAAAGACAGAAATTTAGTTTTACATTTTGGATGCTGTGTGCAAATTTAAACTCCTTGGACACTTGATGGTATTTTTGAAATTCATGTACAGTAAAAACAGAAATGCCAGGTTTGAGGTACTCTTCAGCTATCTCCCAGAGGATATTTAGATAAACACTGCAATATATAAGGATCTAATTGTCCTATTACTTAACTTAATACAAAAATACATGAAACACCACAGACACTAAAAAAACTTATTTACGTAGACTATGTTAATGCATTTATAAATGTGATTTTTTTCACAGAATGAAAAGGATAATGTATTGATATTAGTCTCTGGGCTTATAAAATTGATGCAAATGCACATAATTGGATAAACTTACTACCAGTAACTAAAGAAAGAAAGAGAATTACTTACGCTTGCCCCTATTTTCTTCCAACAATTTGTGTAAGTCGACCGTCAGCTGTCCTATGAGGATATTAGATCGTAACGTCTTTTGACTGTAAATTTTAAACTCCAATTTTGAGTATGGAGTCACAAGGCTGTAAAAGAATTAGCATTTTGGATGAGAATGAATTATTAAGTATAAAAAATATTCACATACTAAAACTGTTCATAATTTCGACATGATGTCATCAAATAGTATCAACCAACCATTCAGTTATCAGTTTTAATCAGTATCATAGCCAAATGATACGAAAAACTACATTTTAATTATGACAATATTTTTTCACCAAAAATTGTTTTCCCTCCATACCCAATTTTGAAAACTAGCTTTAGGACCGAGACAACAAACATCATTTACCTTTACAATGTATATAATTTTATAGTGTTAATTAAACATTTGTTAATCTTTAATCAAGTATCAATACATACAAATGTTATTTTTTAATAGGGTTAATGCCATTATCAACACAAGAAAGTTTATATATATATATAGCATATCAAGTTTTATTGATGGAGAAATACCACAGAAAAAAATCTGAGTAGAACCACCATCCTACCACAATGTACCTGGTAAATTTTTCACTTAAAATATTTTCAAACCTCAGCATTTCAAGGGACAAAACTCAGACAATAATAATCAGATTAGTTCATTTGTGTTATATAGCTACTAATTTGGTTGTGATGCCTTAAAAACTATTTATCGGTCCTGTTTGAAGCGCAAACCAATAAATATCTATTTAGCTTTCACTAGTTATACATGGTCATTCAACAATCAAATATGAATTGGTTTTAACAAAGAATTTGCTCAGGCAAGCAGTGCTCCAAGAAAAAAAAAATTTGGGACTAGCCCAGGGCAAGTAGGTTGAAAAAATCTACTTGCCCTGGCTGAAAAATAACTTGCCCTGATCAACGGTTCACATGCCCCGATTTTTATTACCAATACACCTTGCGGTATAATATGAAATATGTAAACGTAGACTTAAATGTATTCATTTTATGTAGGGTTAACTCCCCTTAATTTTATGCATTACTAAATCACCAGTTTTAGAGTTTGAATAAGACTGGGGAAGGGAGAGAATTTCGGGATAACTGACTACGTCTCTGTCAGTATGTCCAACTTATTATATTGTATTTAATCTTTGTTCTTTATTGACTATCATTTCTGTTCTGTCGATTCAGTGGCAGTGTGGGAGCAAGAGTTTATTTAAAACATTATTTTAAATATCTTTCTCTTGTTTTCTTATTATTGCTGTCATAACATACACTTATGGCAATGTCAAGCCTACAAAGCTATTCAATCTATCCAAGAGAACTTGGCAATATGATAAATAAATGCAGTCTGTGATGGCCTTCAAATGTCTAGAAAGTGCAACTAGTCAACTATATTTCAAATATTAAAAAAAAAACACATAATTCATCTTGATTGTTGGTTTCAATATTATATTTAATTCATGCCAAAAAAAAATATACGCTGAAACTACACAACCAAAAAGCAATGTTTATTACTATAATACCCCACCCACATTTTTCTTTGCCGTAAACTCGATTTAAATATCAACTTTCACGTTTTCACAGAAGAAAATTTATACATATACAGTTCCAATTATTGTAAATTTTCGAAATATTTATAAAATTACCAGAACCTAACGCTGACATTTTACATAACGCGATCGATCGCAAATTATCTGCAAAAACATAATCAGATTTTAGAAATCGTTACCATTTTGGCGAAGGGAGGTAATTTTAAACTCTTCATAATGGAGAATTTGAAAGACACCCGCGAATTACGTCATCGTCTTTTTTTGTCTTTGCTCGGGTAGGTGGTAAGAAACGTGTACCTTGGTCGTAGATATACGACCAATCAGAGCGGTTATTAAAAATAGATTAATTTATATTCAAAGCTATCCACCAATCACGTTAGAGTAATAAAAATAGATAAATGAATATGCATGAGAGGTTTTCCAAAGTCGCATTATCGGGCATGTGGTGTGATAAACACCGCAGGGGTCAATTGTTTATACTGATTAGTTACGGTCTTTAAACAACAGTTTGACCTGCGTCGTACCGAATAGAGATATTTGCAGACCTGTGTATTGTGAAAACTAGCTTTTCCGATTTTTTAAGACAAGCCCGACGGGCAAGTAACTTTGAAAAAGGCACATGCCCGGATCCAGATTTGACAAGCCCCGGGCATCGGGCTATCCTATTCTTGGAGCACTGGCAAGCATTGACCTTTGCATTTTTGCACTTGCCTAGAATTATATTCATTCTGTGAATATAAGTTTTTGCAAAATATAAAACCTAAGCCCCCTCCCAACTTTTAGGGAGAGTTAATTGCAGGTCAGTCCTTAAAAAATAAATTGTTTGCCATGCTCCTACCTACTCACTCAAAACTGTAGCTACCCAAACTTTTTAAATTTCATGATTGCTGCCCATTTTTCTTAAGAATGACAATGCAAAATCAAAATTTAGCAGAAAAAAGCACAAGCAAACAAATATTTTTTTAAGGATGGCCTTAGGTGAAGTATGTGTACAACACGAATGATGTAAACACAGTCATGCTCTGTTGTGTTAGTTTTTCTGGCATGGGAGTCAACAACAGTCATATTGGACGGATCTATGATTTAAATAGATGCCCACTATTTATTATTTATCTTTTTTATGTCCAACCTAGTATATAGTAAAGAAGTCAACAGTCGTTGCAAGTCATACTGATGTCAAACTTTGCAATTTGTTTTTTTTACACAGCTTGTGAACTATTTATTTGTATATAAGAATATCAATTCTGCTTACATTGTGAAATGTTCATCCCATTTGGGATTCGTTGATTTTTTAAAAACTTCAGTTTTCCTGCCAGGTTGTTGATCTACACTGAGTTCTAAAAAGGAATCAGGATTTGCTGAAAACAGACCTTGTGAAGAGAGCTTTGCCGATTGCACTGAAAAGGAAACATATGATTTTAATAAAATATAATGATGGGAAAAGGTTGAATTATGAGAATATATCAAATAACAGCAAGAGCTGTCGAAGGACAGAATGCTTCACATTATGAATCTTATCCTACATTGTTTTTTTTAACAATGGGCATGACCTTGAAGTGCGTGAAAAACAGACCTGTGATCAAACGTCTCATTATGATGAACAATTATGGCAAGTTACAAAATAAGGAGCAGACACAAAATTTTGTACCTATTTCTGATCTTGAACCAATGAAGTGTGATTGTGACCTTTGAGCTACGCATCTGGGTTTTGCCAACACATCGTTTGATTATGGTGATCATTTGTGCCATGTTATTTCAAAATGAGTCCAGTGGTTAGCAGACATGAAATTTTGTACATATTTCTGACCTTGAACCTCTAAGTGTTACCTTGACCGTTGACCTACTCATATGGGTCTTGTGTGTGACACAATGTCTGATTATGGTGAACAATTTGTGCTATGTTATTTCAAAATGTGTAAAGTGGTTTACAAGAATTGGAGCAAACACAATTTTTTATGAATTTCTGACATTTAACCTCTAAATTTGACCTTGACCTTTGGAGCTACAGACCTGAGTCTTTCGATTGACACATTGTCTGACTATGGTAAACATTTGTACCATGTTACTTCAAAATATGTGAAGTGGTTTACAAGATATGGAGTGGACACAAACTTCCATACCTATTTCTGACATTAAACTTCTTAGTGAGACATTAACCTTTCAGCTACAGACCTTAGTCATCAGATTATGATGACCATTAATTTTGTACCATGTTATTTCAAAGTCTTCTCGAGTGGTTTAGAATATATGAAGCACACACAAAATTTTGCATGTATTTCTGACCTTTAACCTCTTAGTGAGATCTTGACCTTTGCGTTATGGACCTGGGTCCTTGGCATGACACATCATCTGATTATGATCAACATTTGTTCCCTGTTATTTTAGAATAAGTCTATGAATAAGGAAGCTATAGCCCGGACAAGATCGAATAAATGGATGGACGCATGCACACACTGAACCACTAATGTGAAGACTCATCACAAGAAGGCTAGACAAAAACCTCATGCCAAAATACTGTTCAGATGCTAACACGCATGGGTACAATAGTTCTCCTTTTCTTTGAAAACATAGTCGAGCTAACTTTTTTCAAAGACAATATCTGGAATGACTACTGAATCATGTTCTAGAGCTACATTTAATTTAAATTTAAAGCCTGAAATGACTTTGAACAATAAATTTCACAATTTATAACAACTGAACACAGGTTTGCTATTCATGAAGAATCTCAGGTACACAGCAAAATTCTTTAATAATACTTTAATATTCACAGGCATTTCAAATAACAGGTGATCCAACATGGTTTCAGGTAAGAGAAGGAACGGATCACTGTTAGAAATCTTGCAAATCAATGATCTATCTTGTCATGTTCACTATTGCAGTTAAATTATCACCATCAGAATGTGGTTCAAGGGTGCAATATGAGTGATGGCAGGAACAGGACGTGTCTCATGCATGCTGTAAGGAACAACAAAATTAATATTTGGATATAAATTATCGAAACTGCAGTTTTGCAGGTATCGACATTCTAGGTCTATTTGGCATATCCATTTTAGTGATTTTTTTTTTTGCAATCTGATGTTGTTGTATGGTGATTAGCGTCATTTTTAACAACTTTTCAGTCATATCACAACAATGTCTACTTGAGACAGTATTAGTAGGCTGCCACATTGGACTATCATGCCGCAGACTCATGGTATGATACCCCACCAGTCACATTTACTGACACTGGGCCAACCAGACCTAGAACTATCCTCTAAATGCCGAGCACCAAGAAAGGAAGCTTCTAGCACCTTTTTTCAAGACTTGGGAATCTGTCAGTGAATCTAAATTTTTATACATGCAGAGTGAGCCTGGAATATTCTTCTTAATAGTTTCATGTATGTTTTATGTATTTACACAGTTGGTAAAAAACCCAATCATTCATCTTTTCATTCAAATAAGTGTATTTGTTTCTTCAATGTAACATATATGTCAAACATGGCATGGTAAATAAAGTAAATCAATGTATACACACACACCTTAGCACTGAAATAATGTGTACATTGTCTTTTTACAACAAAGTGTAAATTACTGTATTGATTATAAACAAGGATAATGTTGTGCAGGTAGCCCCTCATTGCTAGGCAGGTATTTGCATTTAGCAAGACTGTGTACATAAATTCTCAAAATATCTCCTGTGACTTATTTTCAATATTTTTTCATTGAAAAGCAATTTGTTCATATAGGTCATAATCATGAAGCTGGTATTATAAATCCAATACCCTATTGTGAAACCATGTCAGTCTATTTTTAGATGGAGTCTATCATATATTAACAGATTAAATCTGTTGCATAAATAATACAATGAAATAGATTATCAATTATTGTGTTACCTGTATTGTATGCTTCTAACTATAAATAGAATTTTATTTCAGATAAGTGTATTTGGATTATACAGTCATGTAAATTTGTAAATATGCATTGAATGTATTACGTCATGTGTTGTATATCGTTATGCAGTGGTATAATAGAATTGATTAATGACATGTCAAAACCAGGAAGTGTGTGGCGTGTCCAAGAAACCATTAAGATCATCATGTTGCATCCTTAAGTTTTAAAATCCTTTTTAAATATCTACATTTGCTTAGTACTGGTTATAATGGGTAATGGTACAGGCAGAAAGAGACAAACTATACTGAACGGAACAGCTAACTGGTCGTTTTTTTATTTACAATATCTTTGCCAACATATTGAGCAGTATTATTAAAATCAACAGTTTTTTTTATTTTATATAGTGACTAATTCTATATGTTCTTTCTTATTCAAGTCTAAATTTCAAGGAAATTGCGTTAATACTTTTTCAGAAAATGCATAAAATGTCAGGTACATAAAATCTCAGCTGGCGGTTAGCTGTTCCGTTCAGTGTATAATGTTGGGAAACAGAGCTGAAGTTTCCAATTGATTAGTTGGACATTTTAGAGGACTGATCAACAATAAAATCCACGATTAATTCATCATATGGTTTTATATATATATATAATGACCTGAAATGGTCCCAGGAGTATGATATTTGTTTTATATATATAATGACCTGAAATGGTCCCAGGAGTATGATATTTGTTTTATATATATAATGACCTGAAAAGGTCCCAGAAGTATGATATTTGTTTCATATATATATAATGACCTGAAATGGTCCCAGGAGTATGATATTTGTTTTATATATATAATGACCTGAAATGGTCCCAGGAGTATGATATTTGTTTCATATATATATATATAATGACCTGAAATGGTCCCAAAAGTATGATATTTTTTCTATATATATAATGACCTGAAAAGGTCCCAGGAGTATGATATTTGTTTTATATATATATAATGACCTGAAATGGTCCCAGGAGTATGATATTTGTTTTATATATATAATGACCTGAAATGGTCCCAGGAGTATGATATTTGTTTTATATATATAATGACCTGAAAAGGTCCCAGGAGTATGATATTTGTTTCATATATATATATAATGACCTGAAATGGTCCCAGGAGTATGATATTTTTTTTATTTATATAATGACCTGAAATGGTCCCAGGAGTATGATATTTGTTTTATATATATAATGACCTGAAAAGGTCCCAGGAGTATGATATTTGTTTTATATATTAAATGACCTGAAATGGTCCCAGGAGTATGATATTTGTTTCATATATATATATATATAATGACCTGAAATGGTCCCAGGTGTATGATATTTGTTTCATATATATATAATGACCTGAAATGGTCCCAGGAGTATGATATTTGTTTCATATATATAAAATGACCTGAAATGGTCCCAGGAGTATGATATTTGTTTTATATATATATAATGACCTGAAATGGTCCCAGGAGTATGAGATTTGTTTTATATATATAATGACCTGAAATGGTCCCAGGAGTATGATATTTGTTTCATATATATATAATGACCTGAAATGGTCCCAGGAGTATGATATTTGTTTTATATATATATAATGACCTAAAATGGTCCCAGGAGTATGATATTTGTTTCATATATATAATGACCTGAAATGGTCCCAGGAGTATGATATTTGTTTTATATATATATAATGACCTGAAATGGTCCCAGGAGTATGATATTTGTTTTACATATATAATGACCTGAAATGGTCCCAGGAGTATGATATTTGTTTTACATATAAAATGACCTGAAATGGTCCCAGGAATATGATATTTGTTTTATATATATATATAATGACCTAAAATGGTCCCAGGAGTATAATATTTGTTTTACATATATAATGACCTGAAATGGTCCCAGGAGTATGATATTTGTTTTATATATATAATGACCTGAAATGGTCCCAAGAGTATGATATTTGTTTCATATATATATAATGACCTGAAATAGTCCCAGGAGTATGATATATTTGTTTTATATATATAATGACCTGAAATGGTCCCAGGAGTATGATATTTGTTTTACATATATAATAACCTGAAATGGTCCCAGGAGTTTGATATTTGTTTTTCCCTTGAGAGGGATGGTGTAATTAAGTTCTTCTTTCATTGACGAACAAAATCCATTGCCGATGATTGTTGCGCTGGTGTTTGGTAACAATTTGGCAATTAATAAAAACAAAACAAGGAAAATTTGTACATGCATATGGTTTTAAAACCAAGGTCAATGGTTTAAAAACCAAGGTCAAAAATAAAAATATTTTTGCTATCTCTCTTTGGCACCCATTCTTCAGATTTTGGCAACATATTTCTTTTTGAATAATTTAGCCAATTACATGTGTATGAACTATTTTATTTGTGCTCGATGACATTTTTGATTTTGAAAAAATAAATATCCAAGCTGACCCAATGTTGTATACTAGCTAGGATTAGAAGACAGCGATCAAACACTGTTGGCCCAATGCAAAATATATTATATAGATAATAATTGTACATTAATCTATAGAAATATTCCCCAGAACACAATATAATACCTGTCACATTCAGTTGAGAGAACTGCGGTGTCGCTGCTGCGGATGCTGCCTCTCCCATTATCTATACCAAAAACCACTTGATTCTGAAATGACAATTTAAGTATTGTTAACTATTTTTTTAATGGATTTTAACACCATTTTCAAGACATCTCAGGTTTTACAGTTGAAACTCGTTATCTTGATATCGCTGGAATCAATATTACGGTTATGTCAATATTTTTTGCCATCCCCAACTTTTCCCATAGTGTATGTAAATATATAACCTTTTTATTCGATATTGTCTATGTCAATATTTTGGATGTCTTGATCTCAGTTTTAGTTCCCGATTGATCATTTCATACCTTTAATTGAAAGTTTATCTCAATATTATTATTGTTGGCATAATATTGCGTGTTTTTCCACGTCATGTGAAAATCTACACATGCTGTTTTTCACAGTTTTTTTAAGACTGCGACACTAATTACAGTTTTAATGACTGACAAAACGTTGCAAACATCGTGTCATCAAATTGGGTGATTGCATTTAAATTGTATAAATATCATTTGATCCAATTAATCAGCCTCAACTTATATCTCACACTGATGAGAAATTCAAAGAAGGACCAAGATATCAGCATTCATGACAACAGTGTAGGTCTACTGTACAGACCGTAATATGAAAGCGAAACTACAATTGACAAACGACAATTATCAGGTGATGAAATAAATATTGATCTTGAAACAAAATCTATGTTGACATTAGGATAGCTAAAGTTTTTTTGGCAGTCCCTCCAATATCGAGATAATGAGTTCTGACTGTATATCATGGCACATCAAGTTTTATTGATGAAGATGACCTCAGAATGAGTGAAATCGCCATCTTTCCACCAGTAACTGGCAAACTTTATCACATAAATTTTTTGGAGCAAGCGGGGCTCAAATCTACGATCTTAGCGGTAAGAGGTAAGTAGGGATGGGTATATCATGAAGAATTTCGAATCATGATACAGGACCAATGACATGTATCACGATATTTTCCTTTAAAAATCGTATATATCTAGTTGCTTTAAAATATCGAAAAATCATCTATAGATAGATTCTATTTGAAAATAATTTTATCAGATTCCTTCTGTTTAAACTTTGAAGTACACAACACAAGCTTTTAACAAAACATAACATTATCAATAACTGACTAGAACACTGACCAATCTCAAATTTTAACGATGCCAAGTATTGTTGACCAAGATTTTTAGATGATGCCTTTGCAAATGTGTAGTTGAATTTGTCAAGCCACCTGCACATTTCAGTTCTCTAACAAATTCTAAATGCACCCATATTTGCTAGTATTTCTTTATTAAATTACTTTTGAACCAGACCAAAATATGTCCAGGCCAAAGCTTTATTCTTCACGGTTTTTATATTTTCGTGTTCTTTGCCGATCTCCGACATGTTTGTTGTTGTTGGTAATGAATCAGCAAAATGCGTAGGAATTTATGTGACATAGTCTAATGTACATGGGTGCTGGTTACCAAATTTGCCCTAAGTCGAATATGTACAATATTTCAAACAGGAAACCAGCGCCCACTACACTTTAGCCTCGTTTTTAACTCGGAAACTCCATAAAATTAACTAAAAATAAATGACATTATTTAGCTCCGATTTCTCGAAGATTTATTTACATTTACAGATTATTTGAACAGCTTATGGAATGCTCCGAGCGTATCATTATTTCAGGAGCATATCATTCGCGCACCACTTGAGGTAAGTGACCATGAGATCAGAGGACCCTTGTGAGAGTGTTAATAGTTAACATGCTAAAGTTTCAGTTTATCTCAAACTAATGTGGGGTTTATATTACAACTTTCAGTCACAGTGGGGTATATTATTACAAAGTTCAGTGAGATTTATATTACATATTTCAGTAGGGTTCATATTAAAAATATAAGTGGGGTATATTATTGCAAATTTCAGTGGGTTTATATCATAAAATTTCAGTGAGATATACATAAATGTTAGTGGGATGTACACCAATTTCAGCGAGATATACACAAATTTCAATGGAATATTCACAAATTTCAGTGAGAAACCTGATATATAAACTTCTAGATTTTAGCTTAAGTAATATTTTGGGAAACCCAGGTGGGGTCCAAAGCCTCCACCAAGTACCACTGTGGACCCACCATAGCCAGTGCAATGTAACATAGACAGCGAGACATGATTAATCTGACAGGGTTCTCCACAAGAAGGAATCCAAGCGCTGCGGTAAGAGCGCGTAAACACCTTCAACACATTTTCAAAGCGCTGTGTAAGACAGAGTCATTAGAATATATTTCACTAGTAAACATTGTATTATTCAGTAAAAGTCATCATATTTAGTATGTTTCATTTTATGCATTACAATAAGAACAGTCTTAAGATATGCAGAGAAAAATAATGATTTAGAGGAAAGTAAGCTTTTGCCAAATTTTGTTAGATAATTCAAGCACTAGGGGAATTCCATTTCTGATAGTCAAGAGCTGGGGTGCCCCTAGTGCTTAAATGGTCTGTGGAGCCTGAATCAATATACCCTGTTTATAGAAACTTAACTGACTCCATTTAAACTTATGTCATTCTGGACTCAGATAAATACCCCAGTCAGTCACTGCAGTAGGGCTAGAAATACTCCAGGTGAGCATCATGTCGCCATTTAATCACTTCTTTGTCATGTTCATTATGTTCATAATTGTGGTTAAATTAACAAATCCCTGTCTGGTTTGAGTATAGTCAAACCTGTCTTAAGCAGTCAGTAAAGGGAAAGGAGCAAAAGTGACCCTTTAATACAGGCTGTTGTTTAATACAGATTAATTCAATCTTTTAGCATACAAATGGGAAAAAGCAAATGCAAATCTGCATGTTTATGCGTTGTTTTTTTTGTTTGTGGGTGGGGTTTAAGTGAGTCTGCAAACTTCTTTCATGTGGGCATTATATCACCTTCTTGTGTTGGTATGCTATACTTTGATTTAAGAACACAGACTATATATACAGACCGTGATCTGTTCTTGTACACCGAACGAATACAAAGGAAACAAATATCAAACGCGTTTTAAGCATTATACAAACAGACAAAAAATGTGAATGAAACGATTAACAAAACGATAAATGAAACAATAAACAGACGCAACAGGATGATCGATCCAAGAACGATACAAAACTGATAATGCAAACGTTAAACACAACAAAGATTAAATTCGGATATCCTCTAATATTATTGTAGTTATATTGACAATGAAATAAATAATCAAACGAAGTGATTGCTCTCTTTGTCATTTTAAGTCTTTAAATTGCTATACCTGTAATTTTAATTTAATTTCTTTGTTATAAGTTTAAATCCCAAATTATCCAGTGAAAAACATTGCCTCAAGCATCATTTCTTTGCTGGTAAAAGTGATGATAACACAATCAGGTGACGCATGGCCTGCTTACACAACTCCCCCAATTAACTGATCTAATTATCTGAACATTATCTGGCGGATATTTCCCGTAAATCGGCTTGTGGATCAAAAAAAATTACTGATCATTACTAAACACATTTCGGTCCAATATGGCTCACTGATCACATATAAGAGGTGTGCTATTAATACTACGATTGACTCTTCCGATAGCTTTCCTATTTTCCGATTTGTAGGAAATATCTGAACAGACAATTTATAAAACTTCAAGAAGAAAAAAGGTCTAAAGACAGGAAGGACCAGTGATTTTAGAAGCCCTGCCACAAGACATAAAACTTTTACCCTTAAAGGCATCTTTTTTTATGAAAACACCCCCACCTCACCCCATGCATTTACCTTAGTGAAATAGAACGCGACGTAAAATGACACAAGAAACTGTCAGAGTGACAACATTGCACATTGGCACAAGGTAAAAAATAAATTGTGTCAGAGTTATAGACATAAAGCGTGTGCATTCGCTACATAAATTAAGGCATGTGAATTTGTAAATATATTTATCTTTGCAGATTATATAAATTTTTTTGTTTAATGAACTATGATAATTGTTTTACATGACAATCTATCGAAATTCATTACTGGAATTATAATTGGAAAAATACATGTAAATAATGCATTATTCCTGTACATAAGATAAATACTTGCTGAGGCATCTATACATAATAGCAAATTATAAACCAATCGAGATATAAAAACACGGACTGGATCGGTTCACATTTATTTACTATATATACTTTTTTGATACCATAATGTTAACTTTAGTGTAAACCAGTCTGGCATTGTTGGGCCATCTAATGATTATGTGACCGCAACAGTGTTTATCTGATGAAATAGACATGAAGCGCTTAACGTGTGTATTAAATTTCAAAGATTGAGTTTTATGTAACATATTAATCTGCTTGTCATGCTACAAATCATCACCTATATGGTAAATCATTATCTTAAATAGGGTGGCCTAGTTAAAAGCAATATTTCAGAAAGATTTTAATCAATATTATTTTAATTTATTTAATTGATATACTATCATATAAAACACGGCTATTTCGTTAAATATATAGTCTATAGACTATTTATTCTACTGCGGTGTTATAATTGGACAACCAGTGATGATGCGATTGGTTCACAACCCTTGTAAAAGATAAATGGTAAATGATATATGGTTAACGTTTCAAACGCAAACACAGGCTAAAATGCATTTAGTATTGTTTTGAACTGCATTTTCGTATATCATACGTTCACCATAAACAAATGCAAACCATCAACGAAACTAAAATGCATTTAAAACACAAAACAAACACGTATGACACACAAACTACACAAACACATTTGAAATACATTTTTGGTGTACAGTCTGTACCTCCCATCTACTTCTTTAATAATTATTCATATTATAATTTTTACAACAGTCATGTATTACGATATATTTTTTTTATTACTATTCTTATATTCTATAATCATTCCTGTTATATTTTTAATATGCAACAGATGTCACCTAAACAAAAGACAAAGCATTATTATTTAAATCAGAAATGAGACTGAATCAGATAATCCACCAGGCTTACGATTAAAACTGTGAACAATGTAAATTGTATCTATCCACCATGATCAGCTTCTTATATACTGAGTTTTATGACTCCATTTCACTATTTAAATGACTGATTGAATGAATATTTAGCATCATTTTTATGTTAGAGCTAACAGACAACCAATTAACCTAACCACTGTTTCCTGGGATCCTGAAAGGTTAACCAGTACTCCAGCACACCCAATCTCCTGCAAGTAACAGATAACTTTCTCACTTGAATCAACGGTGAGAGACAAATGTAAATGAGACACAATGTCGTATATCGGTCATCACGGAGACTATTGCCGGGCAGGGATTCAAACTCACAACCCCTGGATTGATAGTCAGATGCGCTACCGACTGAGCTAATCTGGTACTTAAATAAGTACATGTTGTATTTTATGTTCGATTTCGTGTTTTACGCCAATATCTCAGACTCATTAGATGCTCTATTATATGTAACTGGTACTTACTTCAATGACCGTCTGACTTTAATTAAGTTCTCCTTTTCAAGATTTCATTCACAGATAATAACAGTTGTTGTATGGTGTTAAGGGTCACTTTCAACAATTTTTCAATCATATCGCAACGTTGTCTACTCGAGACAGTATTCTGAGCACTGCCACACTGGAGTATCATGCCACAGACACATGGTATGATACCCAACCCAGTCACATTATACTGACTACTGGGCCGACCGGTCCTAGAACTTTCCTCTAAATGCTGAGCATCAAGCGAGGAAGCTTCTAGTACCGTTTTTAACGTCTTTGGTGATAATATTAAATAATAAGAGGATTAAGTACTTATAAACAAAAATTAACATTATTCGCATTTAACACATTGCCGAATGAATTATGGAATAAAGTTCTGTAAATAGTTATACTTCTTGCCTGATATTAAATTTCAACCATGCAACAAGATCCAAGATGACACACAGATTAATGACTGTCAATTATGAAAAAATCCAGCTCATGTACCAATTATAATTTTGTTGTTTTTCCCATTTAATTCTGCCATGTAAAAATGTTTTAAAATATTAATGACTGGCTTACCATTTTCACTAATGTTATTGAATAAATAATGAAAAATAATGAAAAATCAATAAGTTATGTGCCTTCTTGTGTGCCTTCACAATAGTTGATTGATTTAGCAAGAGCTCTATGGAGGACAGCGCGCTCAACTTTTTAAATTCAAAACAGTAAGGAAGCTACTAATTGAATGACTGAAATGCTCATTTTCATTGATGTATGGGTAGTGGTTACTGAGATACCAAATTGCCTAAAATCTAGCCATGCAGAGGCAAGTTTAATCATACAGTGCTCTAGATAAGGTGCGTATTTGCGTAAATAAGCATTGAAATTGACACAAAAAGCATTGAAAATAATATATGTGCGTACCGCTACGCAAAACCAATTGAATTTAAGCATTTCATTGGCGATCTTGTGCAAATAGTATTTCCAAAGACCGAGGTTTTCACAACGGAAGTAGACACCATGAAATAAACAAAGATAAGGGAAGTAATTGCTATGTAAAACTTAGTCTGGTTCCCTGACCTATCCCGATAAATATCTACTGTTTATTGGTAGATCGGGGAACCACACTAACTATATACACAATAAGAGTTATTTCCCGTAGATCATTGTCACTGAGACGCACATGGGAACATGTTGAGTATTTCCAAGTGTTTTAAAGAGGTCTGCTTTAAATAAACCTGCTTTACTTTAGCCGATTACTTTATCGTATTTATTATAAATGGCATCGTCTGCTTCTGGCATCGGAAGACGTGAAAAAAACAACAGAAACCCTAATCATTATCTGCTAACTTATTCCAGTTCTTTAAGAAAAACAATACTCTCAAAAGTGAGTTATTGATGCATGTATTACGAAGTCACAAAAAATAAACAAAAAACACACGGGAGGCAAGGTCAATATAAATACCATTGAATCATGGAAACTAAAATTCCCATGGCTGATAATAAATGGAATTGAAGGCAACCTCAAATCTGTATTAAAGCAAACATTAACAGTGTCTGGTCAGAAGTAAAGGTAAATTTTGAAAATACTCTTTCAATTTCCATTTTAAGCAATTGCGTTTTAATTTAGGGAGTAAAATAAGCATTTGGCCAAAAGTTGATCTGAAAATACTCTTTCAATTTTCATTTTAAGCATTGAATTTTAATTTAGGGAGTAAAATAAGCATTTAGCCAAAAGCTTATCTGGAGCACTGATCATAGCCCCGGTTTAAAACAAGCCAAGCTAAAAACTGTTTATTTCTGTAATGATTAAACCACAGTAGTGGTCCAGTGGTAGAGTGTTCACTTCGCATGCAGAAGATCATGGGATGGATCCCTGGCCTGGTCATACCAAATACTTGATAAGGTACTAGAAGCTTTGTTGCTCGGTGCTCAGACTTAAAGGATAGTCATAGGTCTGGTCGGCCCTATATCAGTATAATAAAGAAATAAAGACATGCTTGGCCATAAACTTTTATTTGCATATTTACGTAAATAAGCATCTTATCTGGTTATTGTAATCAATATTAGCCATATCATTTACTTTTTTATATCGACATAATTATATACAATTGCCTATCTACATTATGACAGGTAAATTTTTCTTTCTTTTTTTAATGTAACAAACTTGTTGATATCTTTTAATCATGCCATAAATTCTATACTGACATGGATTACATTAAACCAAAATGGGCTTTACATTATTTTCAACACATGATTATACCTGAAGGTTTATATATATATATGGCATTTCCAGTTTTAAAGACCTTAGAATGAATGGGGTTTAATGCCATTTTCAACATATTTCTGGTTATATAATTTATAGCATATCTCCTTTTACTTGTGGAGGAACCACCGCAATTCTGCAATTAACTGACAAGCTGGACTCAAACCATGGAAGACCCGCACCTTAGAATGAATCTGATTAGAATTATCGTCCTACCTCAAAACTTTGAAGTAACTAGAAAACTTTCTCACATAAAACATTTAGACCAAGCCGGACTCAAACTTACTACCTCAGTGGTAAGAGGCTCAGGCTTAGACGACAGCAACTTAGACCACTCTGAACCACAGAGTCCCTCATTTAGACTGAAATGACAAAACTCATGAACAAAAGCTTCCATTTCATTATTTTTTTCTTCAACCGTAGAACAGCCCAACAACTGTTGAGGGCTACGAATTTTTATTTAGTAAGGTGCTGACGTCTCCTGTGATAAGATTAGAACTTTAATGCAGATAAAATACAATTTGTGTTACCTTTACATCTAATCATTATGCAAGATTTGATATAAACGCAGGTTTAAAAACAATGAATTTTGAACATTCACAACTGATTGTATGAAAAAGCTCTGGTACAAATTCATTGAATTTCACATATGTTAAGCTTTATTAATTTCACTAAAATATGACTGAAAGTGTTTTCATGAATTTGAATTTAGATTTAAATGAAACACTTAAAAAAACACAACGTTTGCTAATGATTTCTGACAATGTCAAGACAACGCCATATAATACGATGTTGTTGCTATTTGAAATATACCCATCAACACCAAAATTGTCAGTATCCAATGCTCATTTTACCATTTACTTTAAATTCCAATTCCATTATTCAGAAACTCTGATGCTTAAATATCCCCAGAGAGAGCTCATCTGGAGTTCTAGTTATTGAAGCAGCCATAACCGCAGTTTGAAGAAGTATATACATATTGATAATTGGTGTTTTATGTCTTTTAATCTAGCAGACACAAATTATCAAGATAAGTTTCACAATAAGTACATTTACATAAATATGTATATATATATAAATTTATTTACAGAGCCTTTTTTCTGGAAGAGCCCCACACCTTCAAGATTGGGAAAAAACAGCGCATATGAAGAGAAATTTGTAATTTTTTTAAGGCTTTAGGAAACTGGAGACTAAACAATAACACTGATAGATCATGTTCTAACTTATAATTATCACATATTACAATAAGACTTCATATCCAGTTGGGGTTTTTGTCCTTAAACGAATGAAAAAAAAACAAAAAAAAACAACATATTTTTATTTCCATTTTGGGAATTTTTTTTGCCTCAATTGGAAAAAAACCCCACATGATAAATTTCTTAACTGGGGAACCATTGAATTTCGGCCTCTGTTGAATAAGTTAAAAAGCAAGAGGCCCATAAGGGCCTGGGGACACTATTCTGGTTCATAGTGGCCAAATCCCTTTTGAAATTTCACAATATTTACCCTCTTTGGGGGTTGTCTTAACAACTTATAGATAAATACCCCCACCACACCGATACTGAGCAAGAAGTTAACTGCTATGAAATGGAATTACTTTAAATTACTATACCATTCACCTGTAAAAAAAAATACCATATATTCCCTAATTAACGCCCCCTGGGGCGTAACATTTTACAAGGTGGGGGCGTTTATAAAAGATAAAAAAAGCAAATTTAACAACAGTTAAAGTACAATAAAACCAATAAAGCCCTGGAAAAACCTTAAATCCGGTTTAAATCCCCGAAAAAGTGGTTCATAATTATTTGAGAGTGAATGAAATAATCGACATAGGATAAAAAAGCTGAAAATCTGTATGAAATTACTAGTCTGCATACTGGAATATCTGAATTTATGGTCAATGTACTCTTCACTTTAAATCACTTGGACGTTTGCTGTTATCAACGTGGAACAATGAGCTTTCAGCGTACACAGACTAACCGCATTTTCTGACGTTTTGTAATGTTTTAATGGGCAGACGGTATATTTACTAGTTTTAAACAGCAAATATGGGGAGGTGTTTATTCAACCAAAAGCGGTTAAGTGGTCACCCAAGATATAATGCCGTCTGCCGATTAAAACATTCCAAAACGTCAGAAAATGCGGTTTGTCTGTGTACGCTGAAAGCTCATTGTTCCAGTTGATAAGAGCAATCGTCCAAGTGATTTAAAGTGAAGAGTACAATGACCATAAATTCGGATATTCCAGTACGCAGACTAGTAATTTCATACAGATTTTCAGCTTTTTTTCATCCTATGTCGATTATTTCATTCACTCTCAAATAATTCTGAACCACATTTTCGGGGGATTTAAACCAGATTTAAGGTTTTTTTCCATGGTTTTATTGTATTTTTAACTGTTGTTAAATTTGCTTTTTTTTTATCTTTTATAAACGCCCTCACCTTGTAAAATGTAACGCCCCCGGGGGCGTTAATTAGGGAATATACGGTATAATAATTACGAACAAATTTGACTGACCAGTTGTTGAGAAGATTTTTGACCCACCCTGGCCCCTTATCGCTTACCTGTGACAGAGGAGAAAATGCCAAGAAGGCATTTTTTGCAGGTGCTAGAGTGTACATAAATTAATATAGTGCATTTTTTTATGATTGATGATTCAAGGACCATAATACCTGACACTTATCATCCAAGTTGGCCAGTTCAAGAACTTGTCAAAGATAGAATGGTCACATAACAACTGTGTAGGTTTAATGAAGATCAAATATAAACTGTGAGTGCTAGAGCGCACACAACATCAAATCCACACAATTTTTGACAATTCAAGGGCCATAACTCTGACAATATTTATCCGATTGGGCAGTTCAAGAACTTGTTCAATAAATTATGGTTAGATAATAACTGTGTAAGTCTGTCAAAGATTTAATGCAAAAATGATGCACACAAGGTCAACTAATGCAATTTTTGATCATTCAAGGGCCATAACTCAGATATTAATTATCCAAATGGCCAGTTAAAGAACTTGTCTGAGATATTATGGTTATATAATAACTGTAGAAGTTTGATGAGGACCAAATGAAAAATGAGGGTGCTAGAGTGAACACACGGTAAAATACTGCATTATTTAATGTTTAAAGGGCCACAACTCTGATATTAATAATCTTATCAATTTGGCCAGTTCAAGAACTTGTCTAAGGTATTATGGTTATATAACTACTGTGCAAGTATAGTGAAGATCAAATAAACAAGAATTCCGCGGAATGATATGTCTCGCCGTGTCTACTTTGACCGTTAATACACACATGGGAGAGAAAAAAAAACGAAAACTTAACGATGGAGCTAAAGATAAATGTTTGACGCTGCTGCCGTCGACAGAAAATCAAAACCTCGCGGCAAGACAAAAATGTGGGTGCTAGAGTGCACACAAGGTCAAATAGTGCAATATAAGGCTCTTGATTTGTATAAACTTTAGATCCATACTCATTGGGAAACTCTATAGCAAATACGGAAAAAAATTCAAAATAGGACGGGTTTTTGTTTGGGAGGGTGTTGGGGGTGGTATCAATTAAATGTAGTTTAATCCAACCTTCAGAGCCCCAGACAAGAATTGACTGAATAGGGTGAAAACTCTTTAAAATTAAAATAATTGAGTAAAATCTTATTATTGAAGATTTAATTGGGTGATTTTCACTCAGTAAGTTTACAATAATTGAGTGAAACATGGAGAATTGTCTAAATGAAAGTAATTCAAATGCTTTATCTTGATTAAACTATTCTATACTAAATGCAGAATATTGTAAAACTGTTGCTGCTTGCAACTCTTGATTTGCATTATAAATCAGTATTGTATCAAATATCACGTAACGAACTAATTTCTTCTTGCACAAATGCAGCTGCTTACAACTCAAAATTTCTGTTATAATTCGTTGTCGACAATATTAAATAATATTATTTTAAATTGGTGTTAGCAGCAAAAACTAACTTGAAATTGTACTTTGATTTGGTTAAAACATGTTTTTTTCTTTTGTCAGCTGAGATTTCCGTTCTCACTGTCATTTTGTCAAAGTGTGTAATCTGGATCATCTAGATGCTTTCATTACTACCTATGAAAAATATGCAAACTCCTGTATGAGACGACTGAATAAACTGGTACTCGTCTCTATTTTCACTCTGCTAATAGCTTGTGAGGTACAATTTACTACAAACCTTAGTAACTGGGAATTGGTTTATTGGACTGTTTCATGTTTATCGAAATACAGGAAATGTGAAACAGCTGTTTGAATACGCATTGAATTAACAACATTTTGCTTGAAAAGAAAATTATTTGCATAATGGGTATGCATAAAAACAAAATTGTTTGTGATTTCCATGATTTTTTCAAGTGAAATATGCAAATAAGCAGCTTATCTAGAACACTGAACTATACAATGTCTGACTGACAAAGAAACTCGCAGTTTGAAACTACACAACCGAAAAGAACAAAAAACTTATTATCAGTTATATTACCCCACCAGCTTTTTTCATGTACTATATACTTTCAGATTATTCTCATTATTATCATCAACAAAGAAAGGTAACTTATCATGCTTATTGAGATTTTGTGAACACTGGCATCATTTTCAATTATTGTATTCTTAACCTCCATTCATCTTGGGAACACAAATCAAAATTCTTAGTATACTGCAGCTAAAATAACAACAAAATTGCGAGAAAATTTAGTTCAAACCTCAAATTCTTTAATTTAAGATCATTTTACATGATCAAAATATATTTAAACATCTATAATTACATACAACTTACAGTTTATAAACAAGAAACCAGTTTATTGATGATTAATTGGCAAATCATGAATCATGCGTGTGCTATTTTCTTAACATTTAGTCAGGAGGTGCAAGTTTCCTATCCTTCTATATAAGTCCTTCATTTACAGTAGATTACTGTATTACAAAATTTTAGTATTTGTTTACACATTGAAATGGGAAATCAGTTTTTTTTTATTCTAAAGCAGATGCCACTTAATGGCGTCTTTCCCTCGCCGATTTGTTTCCCCTCAGGCTAAACATTCACCTTGCTGCTCATTTTCCCCTTTCGCTAAAAAAATACTTTTCCAGTAAAGAACAGAAGAATTAAGTCTGCGAAAAATAGATATATATAGTCCGAGACCCAGGTTATAACTGTTTTTTTTATTGGGCTACGAACATTTTTCAAATGTATAGACTGATCAGACTATTAATATCACAAGAGATCAATTTCTGAAAATTTCAGGTCTTAAAATAGATAACACTAAGAGGGGTACTCTTATTCTTCGAATTGTCGGGGTATTGACTTTTTGCAACTAATCGGAAGTGTTCCTTCAGCACGGTTTGCAATAGTTTCCGTTTTGAATAATTTAATATCGCTTAAATCCATAGAATACAGTTATAATGATGCTGGAAACAACCAAATCTGACGTGAATTATCGAACACCAAATATCACGGTGACCTTGAAATAGACGCCTTACACCAAATTGCGCAAAAAAAAAAGAAAAAAACTACCTCTATCGTTATTGTACAACAAGGACAAAAAGAAAGGGTACAACCATGAACTAGTTTGTACTTTCAAGAAGAACTGGGTCATCTATAAAGATCGAAAAATGACTGAAGTATGAAAATGGTAAAGTGAGTAAACAAAGATTTCTCTTTGCTGTTTGTTCACATGTGATCTATTTAAAATAAACAAATAACCAAATTAAGACAGTTAGCGAGTAGGTTTATTAAACTTGCAACTAATCAAGGTCGTAGCTTGGATGAATACAATGTGTATGCACAGTTGTAGGGAGGTGCAGGGATAAGGTCTTTCGATAAAAACAATCGGCTATACTGTACTTTTTGGTGAATATTATATTTTTTAGGGACCTGGTTATCCTTAATATATTAACATTGATTTCATTGTTTTATAAACAAATAAACTGATATTTAATGTAATGTTTTAATGTTTGTTCTCTTTAATAAAGGGAAAATGAAGAGGCCTTCCTAGGGGTAGGATTATTATTGCATTTTGGCATTTTTATTTCTTAGAAAAAAGTGCAGATACGTTCCAATATGAACCTACACCCCTGATAATATAAAGCAAAATAAAACCAATTGTTAGATCTAATTAATTTCAGAATTATTTCTTTATATACCTGACGAATCTACCATAATACAAGAGCGACAATTGATATGTGACCAATTATTTTAACTTGTGCAATGATAACTGCTATGAAGAAGCAGATTTGTGACGATAAGAAGTGTATACAGACAAAGAATAAGAGATTCTTCTATAATCCCTTGATACAGGGCAATGTGTCGAGACATGTTGGTTAAAGCATATTGATAAAATATGATAATAAACTTACGTTTTTATGTACTGAAGTTATAAATAGAGGAAGATGTTTGTCAGTATTTTATTAAACCATTCACCGTTCCTACTGTTGTTTGTAAGTAAAAAATCCCCAAATTCTGAACAATGCGCATGATTTTTCCCCTTAAAAAAGGTGTGGGCACCTTCCCCTTTTTCTAAAAAAAACCCCTGGAAATACTAGCTCTACATGATTTATAAATATACAACGGAAATTCCACATAATAAGGCTAGTTAATCTCTAAATATCGGATAATTTGAATGGATTTGATGCAGTTATGTTGACTATTGGTTCAGAACATGTGTTTAAAATATATTTGTACAGTCTAACTGTTTTTTAAAATACTATCAATTCATTCCGACATGTAACCCCAACAATAATTCATGTTCAAATTAGTATCGGTTACAAGTTTTACTTTTGTGACAAAATAATACTGGCAGAATTGCTAGAAGGGAGCTCGGTACTAAGATACTGTCATGTGTCGACATACTAGTCACTTTATAAATTAAGGTCAATTTGTGGAACAAATTTGCCACGATTTTCAAATCACACATTCATTTCTTTTAGAGTTTAAAAACTCTAATCTTGTTAACTATGTGGATAACAGTTTTAACAGTTTTGAGAAAAATCAAACAAAATTATTGTTATTAAAAAATCGGGTCAAGATCGCGGTGTTGCCAAAATTGATCTGTCAAAACATCGTATTTTATAAACACGTTTGTACCAGACTCCGGATTCGATTTCTTCTATATAGAGCTATTTTACATATCAACTAACCTACAGAAACAAACCATAGGATAACAATGTATTTGACTAAACTCGTTACAGACTTACATTTTCTATGCTGGTTGAGAATTTATCTAAAGTTACAACGACTCTTCTCACATTTTGACTGTTTTGGCCACCATAATACCTGAAGTTGGATCACGTGATATTTTGACGTAATTTATTTATTTTTTGTCTAAGATATTAAGATAGAATTATCTAACACAATATTAATTAAAACATATCACCACATAGCTATGATTTTAAATTAATAAAACAATAGTGTGATAAATATATATTTCGAGAGTAACGGAAATTACCGAATGCGAATAATGGTTATTTCCGGATTTCCTCCTTAACTTATGGGCCAGTCTAAAACGCTGACTTTCATGAAAGTTATGTTTTATATAAAATATGATGCATTCAACTAGCATAAATAAAAAAATACAAGGAGACTCTGTTATACTTAGAACTTGGATTCAGGCTGTCAAAGATAATAACAAACCAACAAAAAATAACATTACATGTTGTAAAAGTAATTCTGGTTTTAACAATAGTACTCTTATTAGAGATGTCCTTAACAGGAAAATTAAAATCGGAGGTGAAGACAGGTTACAGATCGTAATACCTAAAGAAATTATGAACAAAGTATTAGTAGGATTACATGACGACGTAGGCCATCCTGGGAGAGATAGAACATTGTCTTTAGTGAAAGATAGATTTATTTGGCCAGGTAAGTCTACAGATGTATAAAACTGAATTTCTAAATGTGGACGGTGCATAAGAAGAAAGAAGGAACCAGCCAGAGCACCATTAATTAACATTAAGACCATGCAATCATTAGAATTAGTATCTATGGATTTTTTAGGTGGATTTCAACATATTTTATTATTACAGACCATTTCACCAGATATGCGGTAGCAGTACCAACTAGAAACATGACTGCAAAAACAACAGCAGAAGCATTATTTAATAATTTTGTAGTCAGTTATGGATTACCAAAAACTATACATTCAGATCAAGGTGGATGTTTTCATAATAAATTAATGAAAGAAGTGTGAATTATTACAGGAAATTCCAGATCCAGAACAAGACCTTATCACACAATGGGAAATGGCGTGACTGAAAAGTTCAACAGAACATTACTTGACACCCTTGGCACTATAGATCCAAATAAGAAGAAAGATTAGAACAACCATATCAATCCTGTAGTACATGCATATAATTATACCCGTCATTCCTCCACAGGTTTTTCACCATTTTTTCTAATGTTTGGTAGGGAAGCAAGATACCTATTGATTTGGTATTTGGTATTGAACCAAACCAAAAGAGACATCATAGAATGAAGTACATTCAAAATTAAGAGACAGACTTTAAAAAGCTTATGTTATATCTACAGAGTCAGCAAATAAAGCCAGAGACAACCAGAAAAAGTATTATGACACAAAAGTTAAAAGTACTAATACCATTGTAGGTGATAGAGCTTTAGTAAACATTGTTGCTTTTGATGATAAACATAAACTTGCCAACAAATGGGAAGATGGCATTCATGTTGTGTTAAAACAACCTAGTCAAGATATTCCAGTATATGTTGTAGAGATGGGAAGAAAAGAATCCTACACAGGACTCTATTATTTCCCATAATTTCAGATCCATTAATTAAGACTAAGAAAGTGAAGAAAAGTGTAGAACCTGAACTAACTATAAGAAGCCAACCAAACTTCGTTTCAGATTCTGAAGAAAAGAATTTGATGATGACAATTTCATTCCAGCAAATACAACATAACCTGATGTTAAACACAGCATAGGTATTGAAGAAGAATCTGATATTTCAGCTGTAGGTGAAACAGATTCAGAACATGAAGGTGACTATTGTTCCTAAGTCTGATGTTTCTGATTCTGATGAGGACGCTCATAACCCACTTGAGGATGGGGAAACATAATTTAGTGAACATGGGGATAATGAGGCTGAAGATGAACAGATTGACGAAGACGATATAGACACAAGTGCAGATAATAATGAGGCTGATATTAACATTGCGGATATCGATATTGTTGAAGAACTCAATATTGTTATTGGTAAACATGATTTTTTTTCCCAGGATAATCCCCTTGAAGAGGCACAAGAACAACCAATTCCTGTACCTAGACGATCCACAGAGAGAGAGAGAGAGAGAAAACCACCAGAATGGTTTACCACAGGCCAATTTGTATTTTCAGATCAACAGCAGAAACCAATATGGGTGCTGAAAACAGAAGTCTTGTCAATTCCAGAGTTACTGAAGGAGTTACCTCAATATATTTCAGAAGCTGTATTGTCGTTGATAAATAATACCAATGTCTAGGAAAACATTCTTTTAAAAATAAATTATGAAGAAAAAGTGTGTAAAAGGTTTTAAATAAAATAACCAGAAGACTCGATCATAGAGAGTCAACCTTGGTTACATAATAATAATTATGTTTGTTTTAATACCTTATTTTTCAGTTCAAAATATGAAGAAAACGCTGACCAAATTCAAGTTTTGCTGGTAAACGCCGACCAAATTCGACTTTTGAAGGAAAACGCTGACCAAGTTAATAACTTATTGCAAATACATGAATGTTTTATTTAAAAGCTATATTTCCATGTAAAATAAGATGTTTTTTAACAACATGCATATTATTATTCAAAGTTTTGTTTTAATACCTTACTTTTCAGTTCAAAATATGATGAAAACGCTGACCAAATACGAATTAAGCAGGAAAACGCTTGCCAAGGTAATACAATCCTTATTGTAAACATTTTTTATTTAAAATTGTTTTGTATGTAAATAACTTTATTTGATTGATATGGATGAAAATAGCAGATGTTTATTTTAATAATTTATTGTTAAGCTCAAAATATAATATATAAACAGCTATGGACTGACCAAATTATGCGAGGAAAACACTGACCAAGTCAACACTACACTACAGTAAACATTTACATTAATCTTTTGTAGCAAAAAAAAAACCGTTGCTCCGTTGCGTGTTATACCCGTATATACGTATACAAGCAGTGGCGCACACTCATACTGCATGCTGGTTAGGACAGCGGGTATTGTTTATGCTTAAAGAGGCCTATACATTTTATGTCAACTGTACCTCGTCTGACAGAAATCTACGTAACTTGAAGAAATCGGTGCGATTTTCTGCAACACATGTCACTTTCTAGAAATAAGTGTTTAAACAGTTTGTGTCTGATGTTAAAACATCATTGACATAATTATAGCAGTGACATTATTATTTAATTGTCGATATGTCTCCGATTATATTGCCAAAATAAAACCACGGAGAAATAGTGCTTCAGAAAAACTTGAATTTTTCACAAAACAATACGTTAGCGTTATTCTATTTAACACATGGTAGACGCTGTAGACGACCGTGTTTAGATATAGGTTAGTTGGGGTGACCTATCTATCTGCTAATACTGCAACACTCACTCGCGAGGATTATGAAAATTGCGACAGGCACAAAGTGAACACCAAGTGGATGTTTGTGTTAAAGGATGTTAAAAGAATGAGTGAAATATAAGATGATAATGTGACATGGTTAAAAGTTCCATAAGTGAGTAAAAAGGTTAAAGACAGTGTTTTGCTATTTAGAAGATAGAATTTTGAGATATATTGCCCACAGCAAGCTTTAAGGCATTTAAGCTGGTCTGTGTAGCAACACTGGCTAGTAAACGGTTCCATTGTACTAATGTAAGTGTTTGTAGTAATCAACTCCAATAGCTATTTGAAAAAAAGGCAACTTGATGTTGGTACCTGGATATTCTCGTTGGACATCTGACATATGGAAGCATTTCAATGGCAACAAGTCAGTGGACAATTTTGTAAAAGAGATAGCGCCTGGCGTCAGACTGTCTATAGATGTTGGAGAGACCATCAGTGTAACGCCTGGCGTCAGACTGCCTATAGATCTTGGAGAGACCGTCAGTGTAGCACCTGGCGTCAGACTGCCTATACAGTTTTTGGAGAGACTGTCAGTGTAGGGTCTGGCGTCGGACTGCCTATATAGCTGTTGAAGAGACCGTCAGTGTAGCGCCTGGCGCCAGACTGCCTATATAGATGTTGGAGAGACCGTCAGTTTAGCATTTTAGCATTTCGGTTACGCCAGCCTGATAGGAATAGTTATTGTTTACCCGACTGGTGGCTCTTCTCTGCGTCAACTCTAGTTTGTCAAGGTTCTGCTGGGTGTATGTGCTCCACACAGGGGAGGAGCACTCCAACACAGGATGAACAAGGAAGTTGTATCCGGTCTACCTAATGCCAGACATTTTAGTTCTAATGTTCCTTTCGGGAATTCCATGGTTCTGTTCTGTCCTGCTGCAGCGGTTGAGCATCGTGGAGGCTTTTTGCAGCTAGGCAGATGGCAGTGTCCTTTGGCGGATCTAGGAGTTTTTGTTAAAAGGGACGCATATTGGGCGCAAAGAAACCAAGAGAAATCCTATGCTAAACTGGATGCGCTCCTCCCTCACTGAATCCTTAGTGTCGTCTGCAAATAGTCTTACCCTAGATGGTATATCATCAGGCAGGCCATTTATGTAGATTAAGAACATGTTGGGGCCCAGTACAGAATCTTTGGGTTATCTCGGACGTGACATGGACTCTACCACTACATTTGAAGCATGTTTTATAGAAAGGCATTAAACCGCTTTGTCGAATTCATTCTAATAGGATGAGGTTTGATTGAACCCCGTCTACCGTATACCTCGGTGTGTCTTGCAAAAATACTCACTACGCGAAATCCGTGCTGGAAATCTGGCAGGACTGTTAGCATGGGCTAGGGTGAGGTTGAAGGATGAGGCATACATATGAATAAATTCTTAATATACGTGAGGTTAGGACGGGCTGGAAGACAGAACATACATATGAATAAATTCTTAATATACGCGAGGTTAGGACGGGCTGGAAGACAGAACATACATTTGAATGAATTCTAAATATACGCTAGGTTAGGATGGGCTGGAGGACAGAATATACATTTGAATAAATGCTTAGTATACGTGAGGTTAGGATGGGCTGGAGGACAGAATATACATTTGAATAAATGCTTAATATACGTGAGGTTAGGATGGGCTGGAGGACAGAATATACATTTGAATAAATGCTTAATATACGTGAGGTTAGGATGGGCTGGAGGACAGAATATACATTTGAATAAATGCTTAATATACGTGAGGTTAGGATGGGCTGGAGGACAGAATATACATTTGAATAAATGCTTAATATACGTGAGGTTAGGATGGGCTGGAGGACAGAATATACATTTGAATAAATGCTTAATATACGTGAGGTTAGGATGGGCTGGAGGACAGAACATACATTTGAACAAATTCTTAATAGGTACGGACGAGGCTGAACGACAAGACATTTATCTGGACTCATTTTCGATATGTGGGGTTTGTATGGGATCGGAGGACGCAACATATATTGAACAAATTCTTAATATTGGTAGTTTGGGATTCGATGACTATATTAGCGAGCAAACAATGAAACTGTCTGTCAGTTGGGGATTCGAGTCCTTAACTACCAAGCAGTTGCCAGTTGGGGATTCGGATTTTTTAATTGTCGCTGTTTTATTATTTTAACATATCAATTCATCAGAAAAAAACAAGTTCATGATAATAAATAACACCAGTGCTGGTTTGGTTTTTCAATAAAGCGAATATACTCACCAGACGGCGATTCAAAATGGCCAGTTGGCGATTCGGATTTTTTTCAAATCGATATTTGTTTTCAACAACAAATCAATTCTATAGAAAAACAGTTTATAACGATAAATAAACACCGTTCCCGCGTTGTTCCTTTAATACCATGAGTATATTCACCAGGGGCGATTTAAAATTTCCAGTTGGGGATTTTATTATTTAAACATATCAATTCAATAAAAAAACCAAGTTTATGATAATAAATAACACACCAGTGCCGGGTTGGTTCTTCAGTATAACGAGTATACTCACCAGGTGGCGATTCAAAAGGGGCAGTTGGGGATTCGGATTTATTTTTTCAAATCGATATTTGTTTTTTAATGAAATCAATACTATAGAAAAAACAGTTTACAACAAAAAGTAAACACCGTTAATAACATAAATATATTCATCAAGAGGCGATTCAAAATTTCCAGTTGGGGATTCGCCGTAAATCGCCAACTACCAACCAGTTGGGGATTCGGATTTTTTTCAAATCGATATTTGTTTTCAAAAACAAATCAATTCTATAGAAAAGCAGCTTATAACAATAAATAAACTCCATCCTCGCGTTGTTCCTTCACTACAATGAGTATATTCATCAGGAGGCGATTCAAAATTTCAAGTTGGGGATTCGCAGCGAATCGTCAACTACCAACCAGCTGTCAGTTGTGGATTTGGATTTTTTTTTCAAATAGATATTTGTTTTCAAACACAAATCCATTCTATAGAAAAAACAGTTGATAACAATAAATAAAAATCATTTCCGCGTTATTTCTTCAATAATATAAAAATATTCAACAGGAGGCGATTCAAAATTTCCAGTTGGTGATTCGCAGCGAATCGCAAACTACCAACCAGTTGCCAGTTGGGGATTCAGATTTTTCTATAGAAAACAGTTTATAACAATAAATAAACACCATTCCCGCGTTGTTCCTTCAATACCATGAGTATGTTCATCAGGAGGCGATTCAAAATTTCCAGTTGGGAAATCGCCAACTACCAACCAACTGCCAGTTGGGAAATCGGATTTTTTTAAAATCGCTGTTTTATTATTTTAACATATTAATTCAATAAAAAAACAAGTTTATGATAATAAATAACACACCAGTCCCGGGTTGTTTCTTCATGATAACGAGTATACTCACCAGACGGCGATTCAAATTGTCCAGTTGGGGATTCGCCACGAATCGCCAACTACCAACCAGCTACCAGTTGGGGATTCAGATTTTATATTAATTTACATACATTTTTTATTGATTATATTTTTAAACATATAAACACGAGTAAAATGTGTTAATTAATTAGTAATTATAATAACGAATCCGAATCCCCAACGGCAACTGGTCGGTAGTTTGTTATTCGGATCCCCTACTACTAACTGCGAACTACTTACTAACTTTACACTCATGTTTAGTTTTAGTTTTCATATAAATGATTGTTGGTTATGATGATTAAAATGTCCCTGTTTGCATCATGCAAACTTCTTCATTTTTTTTTTAGAAAAGCATAATACATGTACTTCCACCAACTTGGACGTATACACAAACCAGCGCATTTACGAAGAAATGTGACATGAGCGAGCCGACATGAGCGTAAAAATAAATCCTGCACAAATTCGATAATTCAAGGTTATATAATTGAATAGACGTACAGACGGACAACGAACAATTAAGATATACGGCTTTCGGGAATATCGACAAAAACTTATTTAACGGTATATCCAGTGTACGGTAAAGTGTCCTTAACGTTTCTTATCTGACACTCACATTCAGGAAGCATTTGAACAAGTGAAAGGTAAATGATAATATACATGTATATAGATAACACTAGATTTCTACGGTGTCCCGTTGGGGCAACTGCTGCATATTTTTTAAGTTAAGTAAAGTCGAAACAACAAAACAACGAAACTACGATTGTAAACAGTCGATGGTGAAAAGTCGAAACTATGATACTGAAATGGTTTGCATGTTTTTCAATAATATTTCAGTTATCCAGTGTACAAACGTGGTCCGAGCGTACCTAATTATCGTCCCTGGGATCCGCCAGGTGGCTTACCATTAATAGACACACTGCAAGTCACTGACTACTTCTCCACTTTCAAGCATCCAGAGGAGGGAAATTTAATCGTCCTAGAGAATGTGGCAGGGATTCGAACTCACGATCACTGGATAGGCAGACATGCATTACCGGAAGAACTAGCTGTCCGACTGGATTACAGTTATCATGCTATATATCTATATCTATATAACATAATTGGATTTATTCTGAGTTGTATTTTATTTGTAGGTTTGTTGTTTGTAATTACGGCGTGTGTAATTACATGAACAGCATACTTTTTTGGTGGGGGGGGGGGGGGGGGATTGAAACTGTAACATTTTATATTGTCCTTCAATATAAAAGATAAACACGTTTTTATTTAACATTTTTGTTCAGGTACTCAATGAAGATTGGACATAGTCAAACTTAGAGTCCTCGTTAAACAGTCATTCTTCTTCTTCTTCTTCTCTTCTTCTTCTTGGTTTAAACACATTTTATTTGTTATCAACATATTACATGTACATACATTCAATATACAGCGATACATAACAATAGAATTGAGAAGAAAGTTATTTATAGAATGTACAAAATCTCTCTTCTGAAAAAGTCTTCTCTTCTTCTTCGTCCTCTTCTTCTTATTCTTTCCTCCTCTTCCTCCTCCTCCTCCTCCTCCTCCTCCTCCTCCTATATATAATAATAAAAATACCTGTACTTATAACCCGAAACCATTCTCTTATATCTTATTTAAATTATATTCAGTTTGTACACTTGTATATTTTCTGACAAAATGATTCAATGCAATGTATGAAAGAAACACCAGGATGCCCACAGAGGCTAGTATTCTACATCCCTATATATATATATATAAAGACTTTGTTATACTATATATAGGGATATAGAATATATATTGTCACTAACCCCTGTGGGCATCCTAGTGATTCTTTCATTTACATGACGTGTACATGGTATGATTTCTGTATTACAATGGAAACGCATATGCGATAACCTAGGATTGTGTTACAGACAATATACTGGATTGATGAAATTGATATCCTTAAAATTGTATAAACATAAACTAGTTGAATATGTCTGCAACAGACATCTATTATTTACACATATTAAAATTTAATACAACTTTTCCCATTCTACTGCGGATCTACATTGTAATAATCTGACCTGGGCATATCTAAAATATAACAAAAATGCATTTCAGTGAAAATGTTAAAAAAATGCACGTGATCGGACTTCCTACAATTTTCTGACCCTTTTGAGTTCATCCAAAAGTTAGTATTCTAAAATATGCCTATTATAGTATAACTATTGAGAGAAAAGTACTTTGGTCCCACTATACCTGAATGATATATAAAAAGGTAAAGCTTGCAGTGAACATAGTGAAAAACCGATAATTAAGGGTCTGTTTTACCCCATCCCAACTACCACCACACAAAGACTTATAGTAAAATGTGTCTCTGTATTGGACTCCACTACCAACTGATGGAAAATCCTGACCAAACTATGTCCATTTGATGAAATCAGATGATATGTACATTCAGAACTATCATCCATTCTTTCTGTGGTATGGTTGGAACGGTAAGTATAGACGCGGTATGTTGTATGCATGTAGCTGCAGATTAGATAAAAAAGGAAATCGCCAAATGTATCAGCCATTGTATGATCCAGTTTGTGGGTGGGTGGGTTGGTGGGTGTGTGAGGTGGGGGCTGTCATGCGTTCCATCTAAACATTGATAGTTATATCCTTCCCAAAATAATGGACACCTCTCCTTCTCAAATGTTTTCAGCCTACGTCCTCACTTTGAAAATATGAATCTGGTCTAGAGTAGTTTATCATTTCTCGGAAAATTACAGTTAAAAGTGATCAATATATATATACATCCGCACTTTATAACTATTTCCTGCACTGTTATATCGATTAATACAAGAGTGCAAAACGTTTATCGTTTGCCATGTATCTATGGTGGATATCTCGCTGATACAAATTAAATTTAATTTAACATATGTAAATAAGTAATTGCCAGTTTTTATGTTTAAAAACGCATTGTCAACAGATAGCAGATTTTTTTTTCTTCTCCATTTTGTGGAACGCGTGGTTAAGTGGTAGGACATCGAACCCATGATTGGAATGTCGTGGGTTCGATCCTCCGACACGGCTATGTGTGGTGTCCTTGAGCCAAACACTTTTCCGCATATGCTTAGTACTGGTTCTGCCCAGGAAGACTTCAAGCGTGATTTGTCTAAGTTGTAATAATAAGTTTCACAATCGAAGCAAAATAAATAAATTTCAATTTTAAATATTCATTTTGACAGCAGAATAGCAGAATGAACACTTTTATTTTGCTGTTCTGCTGGCAGAATGAGAACATTTCATTCCGCTATTCTGCTAACTTCACCGAGCTACGTACTTGATGTATGAAGACAGTTGCTCGTCATAGCTCTAGCCTTAGAGACTGATAGGGTCACGGTTGGGAGGAATTTCCTATTAAATATCGAAAGATCGGCCAAAAAATTTTGGTAATCAATAAAGTATTGTTTAGTTTGTTTTGTTTTTGTTTGAATATTTAGCGTCATTTTTACGCCACCGAGGGCTAACAGAAGAGCAGTTTACCCTAATATCCTGGAAGAACTCGAGCACACCCATCACTGGAAGTAACTGACAACATTCCCACTTGAATCAGCGATGAGAGACGAATATCAATGCGACATAATGTCGTTTGTCAATCATCACAGAGACTGTGGCCGATCGGAGATTCTGACGACCACTGGTTTGATAGCCTGACACATTACCTATTGAGTTCACAGGGCTCGCGGCTAATGTTGTTCGGTGAAACATTGTTGCTTAACTAGTTTATACTAATTCGTTTCAGCTCGACTACGAAGTAAGCTCAAAGCTTAGTAAATATGAACCGATTTTGAGTCCGATTCCTGGGCAGAACCAGAACTGAGGCATCGGGTCGTGCTGGGGATTGAACCCAGAATCTCTGGCGTGAGCGACCAATACTCTATTCGCTACACTACCGCCCCGCTAAAAATTTCAGCATGACTGACCCGATTCAAGTTATTTTGGCTTTCACTTGATTTTAAAGAAAGATTGTCTTGTGTTTTCGAGTGGTTTAATGCGCCTTCTAAATATAGGGTTTCTCTCATATCGTCGTCCAGCGAGGTAGAAAAAAAACTGATGGGAAATTTATTAGCTACTAACAGTGTCACGTTGCAAACAATGAAACTATGATGATGATGATGAAAAGTCGAAACAACGATAGCCTCAATGGGACACCGTAGTTACCTGCGAAAGGACAGTACGAGGTTTTATTTAAATTCATTCTTCAGTATTCCAAAACCTTCACAATAGTATGCCACATACAACCTGTATAATAATGTGTTGGAAATTACAATAAATCATCAATATGATCTGATTCACAATGAAACCTTGCCACCATAGATTATGCATGTTTTAAACTTATTTAAAACATAATTGTCTCTATGTAACTCGAGATAATGTCATTTCCGGAAAGTAGTAAAGCACAGCAATAATTCAGGAGGAGTATTTCCCCGCAAGCAAGATATCAAGTTGTGCGTTTGGGAACGAAATAATGATCAATATAAACATCATTTAAATGTTGAATAGTTTAATATCTCTTCACGACCAAGTGGTTAAAGGAAATGTAGTCTCAAAACCACTCTTACTTCTCACCGCTGAGGTCTTTGTTTCGAGTCCCGCTCAGTACAAAGGTGATGTCGTCTAATGACCACTTACTTCTCACCGCTGAGGTCGTTGTTTCGAGTCCCGCTCAGTACAAAGGTGATATCGTCTAATGACCACTTACTTCTCACCGCCGATGTCGTTGTTTCGAGTCCCGCTCAGTACAAAGGTGATGTCGTCTAATGACCACTTACTTCTCACCGCCGAGGTCGTTGTTTCGAGTCCCGCTCAGTACAAATGTGATGTCGTCTAATGACCACTTACTTCTCACCGCCGAGGTCGTTGTTTCGAGTCCCGCTCAGTACAAAGGTGATGTCGTCTAATGACCACTTACTTCTCACGGCCGAGGTCGTTGTTTCGAGTCCCGCTCAGTACAAAGTTGATGTCGTCTAATGATCACTTACTTCTCACTGCCGAGGTCGTTGTTTCGAGTCCCGCTCAGTACAAAGGTGATGTCGTCTAATGACCACTTACTTCTCACCGCCGAGGTCGTTGTTTCGAGTCCCGTTCAGTACAAAGGTGATGTCGTCTAATGACCACTTACTTCTCACCGCTGAGGTCTTTGTTTCGAGTCCCGCTCAGTACAAAGGTGATATCGTCTAATGACCACTTACTTCTCATCGCTGAGGTGGTTGTTTCGAGTCCCGCTCAGTACAAAGGTGATGTCGTCTAATGACCACTTACTAATCACCACTCGTTCTTTCGAGTCCAGCTCGGTCCGAATGTGCTGTCGTGTACCATTTGCTTCTCACCACTGGGGTCGTTGTTTTGAGTCCCGCTTGGTCCGAATGTGCTGTCGTGTACCACTTGCTTCTCACCACTGGGGTTGTTGTTTCGAGTCCCGCTCGGTCCGAATGTGCTGTCGTCTACCACTTGCTTCTCACCACTGGGGTCGTTGTTTCGAGTCCCGCTCGGTCCGAATGTGCTGTCGTGTACCACTTGCTTCTCACCACTGGGGTCGTTGTTTCGAGTCCCGCTCGGTCCGAATGTGCTGTCGTGTACCACTTGCTTCTCACCACTGGGGTCGTTGTTTCGAGTCCCGCTCGGTCCGAATGTGCTGTCGTGTACCACTTGCTTCTCACCACTGGGGTCGTTGTTTCGAGTCCCGCACGGTCCGAATGTGCTGTCGTGTACCACTTGCTTCTCACCACTGGGGTCGTTATTTCGAGTCCCGCTCGGTCCGAATGTGCTGTCGAATACCACTCGCTTCTCACCACTGGGGTCGTTGTTTCGAGTCCCGCTCGGTCCGAATGTGCTGTCGTGTTCCACTTGCTTATCACCACTGAGGTTGTTGTTTCGATTCCCGCTCGGTCCGAAAGTGCTGTCGTGTACCACTTGCTTCTCACCACTGGGGTCGTTGTTTCGATTCCCGCTCGGTCCGAATGTGCTGTCGTGTACCACTTGCTTCTCACCACTGGGGTCGTTGTTTCGAGTCCCGCTCGGTCCGAATGTGCTGTCGTGTACCACTTGCTTCTCACCACTGGGGTTGTTGTTTCGAGTCCCGCTCGGTTCGAATGTGCTGTCGTATACCACTTGCTTCTCACCACTGGAGTCGTTGTTTCGAGTCCCGCTCGGTCCGAATGTGCTGTCGAATACCACTCGCTTCTCACCACTGGGGTCGTTGTTTCGAGTCCCGCTCGGTCCGAATGTGCTGTCGTGTTCCACTTGCTTATCACCACTGAGGTTGTTGTTTCGATTCCCGCTCGGTCCGAAAGTGCTGTCGTGTACCACTTGCTTCTCACCACTGGGGTCGTTGTTTCGAGTCCCGCTCGGTCCGAATGTGCTGTCGTGTACCACTCGCTTCTCACCACTGGGGTAGTTGTTTCGAGTCCCGCTCGGTTCGAATGTGCTGTCGTATACCACTTGCTTCTCACCACTGGAGTCGTTGTTTCGAGTCCCGCTAGGTCCGAATGTGCTGTCTTGTACCATTTGCTTCTCACCACTGAGGTTGTTGTTTCGAGTCCCGCTCGGTACGAAAGTGCTTTCGTGTACCACTTGCTTCTCACCACTGGAGTCGTTATTTCGAGTCCCGCTCAGTACAAAGGTGATGTCGTCTAATGACCACTTGCTTCTAACCACTGGAGTCGTTATTTCGATTCCCGCTCAGTACAAAGGTGATGTCGTCTAATGACCACTTGCTTCTCACCACTGGAGTCGTTATTTCGAGTCCCGCTCAGTACAAAGGTGATGTCGTCTAATGACCACTTGCTTCTCACCACTAAAGTCGTTATTTCGAGTCCCGCTCAGTACAAACGTGATGTCATTTAATGACCACTTGCTTCTAACCACTGGGTTCATTGTTTCGAGTCCGGCTCAGTACAAAGGTGATGTCGTCTAATGACCACTTGCTTCTCACCACTGAGGTGGTTTTTTCGTGTTCCGTTCAATACAAATGTGAAGTCGTCTAATAACCACTTACTTCTCACCACTGGGGTCGTTGTTTCCTGTTCCGCTCAGTACAAAGGTGATATCGTCTGATGACAACTTATTTCTCACCACTGAGGTCGTTGTTTCGTATTCCGATCAGTACAAATGTGATGTCGTCATTTGCTTCTCACCACTGAGGTAGTTGTTTCGTGTCCCTCTCAGTACAAAGGTGATGTCACCAAATGACCAGTTGCTTCTCACCACTGGGGTCGTTGTTTCGTGTCCCTCTCAGTACAAAGGTGATGTCACCTAATGACCTCTTACTTCTCACCTCTGAGGTCGTTGTTTCGTGTCCCTCTCAGTACAAAGGTGATGTCACCTAATGACCAGTTGCTTCTCACCACTGGGGTCGTTGTTTCGTGTCCCTCTCAGTACAAAGGTGATGTCACCTAATGACCAGTTGCTTCTCACCTCTGAGGTCGTTGTTTCGTGTCCCTCTCAGTACAAAGGTGATGTCACCAAATGACCAGTTGCTTCTCACCACTGGGGTCGTTGTTTCGTGTCCCTCTCAGTACAAAGGTGATGTCACCTAATGACCTCTTACTTCTCACCACTGAGGTCGTTGTTTCGTGTCCCTCTCAGTACAAAGGTGATGTCACCAAATGACCAGTTGCTTCTCACCACTGGGGTCGTTGTTTCGTGTCCCTCTCAGTACAAAGGTGATGTCACCAAATGACAAGTTGCTTCTCATAACTGAGGTCGTTGTTTCGTGTCCCTCTCAGTACAAAGGTGATGTCACCAAATGACCAGTTGCTTCTCACCACTGAGGTCGTTGTTTCGTGTCCCTCTCAGAACAAAGGTGATGTCACCAAATGACCAGTTGCTTCTCACCACTGAGGTCGTTGTTTCGTGTCCCTCTCAGTACAAAGGTGATGTCACCAAATGACAAGTTGCTTCTCATAACTGAGGTCGTTGTTTCGTGTCCCTCTCAGTACAAAGGTGATGTCACCTAATGACCAGTTGCTTCTCACCACTGAGGTCGTTGTTTCGTGTCCCTCTCAGAACAAAGGTGATGTCACTAAATGACCAGTTGCTTCTCACCACTGAGGTCGTTGTTTCGTGTCCCTCTCAGTACAAAGGTGATGTCACCAAATGACCACTTGCTTCTCACCACTGAGGTCGTTGTTTCGTGTCCCACTCAGTACAAAGGTGATGTCACCTAATGACCACTGGCTTCTCACCACTGAGGTCGTTGTTTCGTGTCCCTCTCAGTACAAAGGTGATGTCACCTAATGACCAGTTGCTTCTCACCACTGAGGTCGTTGTTTCGTGTCCCTCTCAGAACAAAGGTGATGTCACTAAATGACCAGTTGCTTCTCACCACTGAGGTCGTTGTTTCGTGTCCCTCTCAGTACAAAGGTGATGTCACCAAATGACCACTTGCTTCTCACCACTGAGGTCGTTGTTTCGTGTCCCACTCAGTACAAAGGTGATGTCACCAAATGACCAGTTGCTTCTCACCACTGTGGTCGTTGTTTCGTGTCCCACTCAGTACAAAGGTGATGTCACCAAATGACCACTTGCTTCTCACCACTGAGGTCGTTGTTTCGTGTCCCACTCAGTACAAAGGTGATGTCACCTAATGACCACTGGCTTCTCACCACTGAGGTCGCTGTTTCGTGTCCCTCTCAGTACAAAGGTGATGTCACCAAATGACCAGTTGCTTCTCACCACTGAGGTCGTTGTTTCGTGTCCCACTCAGTACAAAGGTGATGTCACCAAATGACCACTTGCTTCTCACCACTGAGGTCGTTGTTTCGTGTCCCACTCAGTACAAAGGTGATGTCACCTAATGACCACTGGCTTCTCACCACTGAGGTCGCTGTTTCGTGTCCCTCTCAGTACAAAGGTGATGTCACCAAATGACCACTTGCTTCTCACCACTGAGGTCGTTGTTTCGTGTCCCTCTCAGTACAAAGGTGATGTCACTAAATGACCACTTGCTTCTCACCACTGAGGTCGTTGTTTCGTGTCACACTCAGTACAAAGTTGATGTCGTCTTATTACAACTTACTTCTCACCACTGAGGTCGTTGTTTCGTGTCCCATTCAGTACAAAGTTGATGTCGTCTTATTACAACTTACTTCTCACCACTGAGGTCGGTGTTTCGTGTTCCGCTAAGTACAAAGTTGATGTCGTCTTATTACAACTTACTTCTCACCACTGAGGTAGTTGTTTCATGTCCCTCTCAGTAAAAAGGTGATGTCGTCTAATGTACTCTTGCTTCTCACCACTGAGGTAGTTGTTTCGTGTTCTGATCAGTACAAAGGTGCTGTCGTCTAATGACCACTTACTTCTCACCACTGAGGTGGTTGTTTTGTGTTCCGCAGAGTACAAAGGTGATGTCGTCTAAGGACCACTTGCTTCTCACCACTGAGGTCGTTGTTTCGTGTCCCACTCAATACAAAGTTGATGTCGTCTTATTACAACTTACTTCTCACCACTGCGGTCGTTGTTTCGTGTCCCGCTCAGTACAAAGGTGATGTAGTCTAATGACCACTTGCTTCTAACTACATGTATTGGGGTCGTTGTTTCGAGTTCTGCTCATCACCAAGGTGATGTCGTCTAATGGCATCTTGCTTCTCATCATTGGGGTCGTTGTTTCGAGTCCCGCTCAGTACAAATGTGATGTAGTCTAATGACCACCTACTTCTCACCGCCGAGGTCATTGTTTCGTGTCCCACTCAGTACAAAGGTGATGTCGTCTAATGACCACTTGCTTCTAACTACATGTATTGGGGTCGTTGTTTCGAGTTCTGCTCATCACCAAGGTGATGCCGTCTAATGGCATCTTGCTTCTCATCATTGGGGTCGTTGTTTCGAGTCCCGCTCAGTACAAATGTGATGTAGTCTAATGACCACTTACTTCTCACCACTGAGTTCGTTGTTTTGTGTTCCGCTCAGTACAAAGGTGATGTCGCCTAATGACCATTTACTTCTCACCACTGAGGTCGTTGTTTCGAGTCCCGCTCAGTACAAAGGTGATGTTGCCTAATGATTACTTGCTTCTCACCACTGATGTCGTTGTTTCGAGTCCCGCTCAGTACAAAGGTGATGTTGTCTAATGACCACTTGATTTTAACCAATGGGTCGTTGTTTTGTGTTCCTAACAGTACAAAGTTGATGTCGCTTAATGACCACTTACTTCTCACCACTGAGGTCGTTATTTCGAGTCCCGCTCAGTACAAAGGTGATATGGCCTAGTGACCACTTGCTTTTAACCACTGGGTCGTTGTTTCGTGTTCCGCTCAGTACAAAGGTGATGTTTCCTTATGACCTCTTGCTTGTTACCACTGGGGTCGGTGTTTCGTGTCCCACTCAGTACAAAGGTGATGTCACCAAATGACCACTTACTTCTCACCACTGGGGTCGTTGTTTCGTGTCCCACTCAGTACAAAGGTGATGTCGTCTAATGACCTCTTACTTCTCACCTCTGAGGTCGTTGTTTCGTGTCCCGTTCAGTACATAGGTGATGTCGCCTAATGACCTCTTACTTCTCACCTCGAGGTCGTTGTTTCGTGTTCCGCTCAGTACAAAGGTGATGTCGTCTAATGACCATTTACTTCTCACCGCCGAGGTCGTTGTTTCGTGTCCCACTCAGTCCAAAGGTGATGTATAATGACCACTTGATTCTCACCACTGGGGTCGTTGTTTCGAGTTCTGCTTAATCCAAAATTGATGTCGTCTAATGACCACTTGCTTCTCACCACTCAGGTCGTTGTTTCGTGTCCCACTCAGTACAAATGTGATGTAGTCTAATGACCAATTATTTCTCACCGACGAGATCGTTGTTTCGTGTCCCACTCAGTCCAAAGGTGATGTCTTATGACCACTTACTTCTAACTACTGGGATCGTTGTTTCGAGTTCTGCTTAGTCCAAAGGTGATGTTGTCTAATGGCCGCTTGCTTCTCACCACTGGAGTCGTTGTTTCGAGTTCTGCTTAGTCCAAAGTTGATGTCGTCTAATGACCACTTGCTTCTCACCACTGAAGTCGTTGTTTCGTGTCCCACTCAGTACAAATGTGATGAAGTCTAATGACCACTTGCTTCTCACCACTGGGGTCGTTGTTTGGAGTTCTGCTTAATCCAAAGGTGATGTCTAATGACCACTTGCTTCTCACCACTTTGGTTGTTGTTGCATGTCCCACTCTGTACAAATGTGATGTAGTCTAATGACCACTTACTTCTCACCACTGGGGTCGTTGTTTCGTGTCCCACTCAGTACAAATATGATGTAGTCTAATGACCACTTATTTCTCACCGCCGAGGTCGTTGTTTTGTGTCCCACTCAGTCCAAAGGTGATGTCTAATGACCACTTGCTTCTCACCACTGGGGTCGTTGTTTCGTGTCCCACTCAGTACAAATATGATGTAGTCTAATGACCACTTATTTCTCACCGCCGAGGTCGTTGTTTCGTGTCCCACTCAGTACAAAGGTGATGTCAAATGACCACTTGCTTCTCACCACTGGGGTCGTTGTTTGGAGTTCTGCTTAATCCAAAGGTGATGTCTAATGACCACTTGCTTCTCACCACTTTGGTTGTTGTTGCATGTCCCACTCTGTACAAATGTGATGTAGTCTAATGACCACTTACTTCTCACCACTGGGGTCGTTGTTTCGTGTCCCACTCAGTACAAATATGATGTAGTCTAATGACCACTTATTTCTCACCGCCGAGGTCGTTGTTTTGTGTCCCACTCAGTCCAAAGGTGATGTCTAATGACCACTTGCTTCTCACCACTGGGGTCGTTGTTTCGTGTCCCACTCAGTACAAATATGATGTAGTCTAATGACCACTTATTTCTCACCGCCGAGGTCGTTGTTTCGTGTCCCACTCAGTACAAAGGTGATGTATTATTACCACTTGCTTCTCACCGCCGAGGTCGTTGTTTCGTGTCCGACTCAGTCCAAAGGTGATGTCTAATGACCACTTGCTTCTCACCACTGTGGTCGTTGTTTCGTGTCCCACTTAGTACAAATGTGATGTAGTCTAATGACCACTTGTTCCTCACCGTCGAGGTAGTTGTTTCGTGTCCCACTAAGTCCAAAGGTAATGTCTAATGACCACTTACTTCTCACCGCCGAGGTCGTTATTTCGTGTCCCACTCAGTACAAAGGTGATGTAGTCTAATGACCACTTATTTATCACCGCCGAGGTCGTTGTTTCGTGTCCCACTCAGTACAAATGTGATGTAGTCTAATGACCACTTGCTTATCACCACTGGGGTCGTTGTTTCGAGTCCTGCTTAGTCCAAAGGTGATGTTGTCTAATGACCACTTACTTCTCAACGCCGAGATCGTTGTTTCGTGTCCCACTCAGTACAAATGTGATTTAGTGTAATGACCACTTACTTCTTACCGCCGAAGTCGTTTTTTTGTGTCCCACTCAGTCCAAAGGTGATGTCTGATGACCACTTGCTTCTCACCACTGGGGTCGTTGTTTCGAGTTTTGCTTAATCCAAAGTTGATGTCGTCTAATGACCACTTGCTTCTCGCCACTGAGGTCGTTGTTTCGTGTCTCACTCAGTACAAATGTGATGTAGTCTAATGACCAATTATTTCAAACCGCTGAGGTCGTTGTTTCTTGTCCCACTCAGTCCAAAGGTGATGTCTAATGACAACTTGCTTTTCACCACTGGGGTCGATGTTTAGAGTTCTGCTTAGTCCAAAGTTGATGTCTAATGACCACTTGATTCTCACCACTAGGGTCGTTGTTTCGAGTTCTGCTTAGTCCAAAGGTGATGTCTAATGACCTATTGCTTCTCACCACTGGAGTCGTTGTTTCGAGTTCTGCTTAGTCCAAAGGTGATGTCTAATGACCACTTGCTTCTCACCACTGAGGTCGTTGTTTCGAGTTCTGCTTAGTCCAAAGATGATATCGTCTAATGTCCACTTGCTTCTCAACACTGGGGTCGTTGTTTCGAGTTCCGCTCAGTACAAAGGTGATGTCTAATGACAACTTGCTTCTCACCACTGAGGTCGTTGTTTCGGGTTCCGCTCAGTCCAAAGGTGATGTCTAATGACCACTTGCTTCTCACCACTGGGGTCGTTGTTCCGTGTTTCGCTCAGTTCAAAGATGATGTCTAATGACCACTTGCTTCTCACCACTGGGGTCGTTGTTTCGAGTTCTGCTTAGTACAAAAATTATGACTAATAACCACTTGCTTCTCACCACTGAGGTCGTTGTTTTGTGTTCCGCTCTGTACAAAGGTGATGTAGTCTAATGACCACTTACTTCTCACCACCGAGATCGTTGTTTCGTGTCCTACTCAGTCCAAAGGTGATGTGTAATGACCACTTGCTTCTCACCACTGGTGTCGTTGTTTCGAGTTCTGCTTAGTCAAATAATGAAGACGTCTAATGACCACTTGCTTCTCATCACTGAGGTCGTTGTTTCGTGTCCCACTCAGTACAAATGTGATGTAGTCTAATGACCACTTATTTCTAACCGCCGAGGTCGATGTTTCGTGTCCCACTCAGTCCAAAGGTTATGTCGTCTAATGACCACTTGCTTCTCACCACTGGGATCGTTATTTCGAGACCTGCTTAGTCCAAAGGTGATGTAGTCTAATGACCATTTGCTTCTCACCACCGGGGTCATTGTTTCGTGTCCCTATCAGTACAAATGTGATGTAGTCTAATGACCACTTACTTCTCACCGCCGAGGTCATTGTTTCGTGTCCTACTCTGTCCAAAGGTGATATCTAATGACCACTTGCGTCTCACCACTGGGGTCGTTGTTTCGAGTTCTGCTTAGTCAAAAGATGATGTCTAATGACTACTTGCTTCTCGCCACTGGGGTCGTTGTTTCGAGTTCTGCTTAGTCCAAAGGTGATGTCTAAAGACCACTTGCTTCTCACCACTGGGGTCGTTGTTTCGAGTTCTGCTTAGTCCAAAGGTGATGTCTAATGACCACTTGCTTCTCACCACTGAGGTCGTTCTTTCGTGTTCCGCTCAGTACAAAGATGATGTCTAATGATCACTTGCTTCTCACCACTGAGGTCGTTGTTTCGAGTTCTGCTTAGTCCAAAGATGATGTCTAATGACCACTTGCTTCTCACCACTGGGGTCGTTGTTTCGAGTTCTGCTTAGTCCAAAGGTAATGTCTAATGATCACTTGCTTCTCACCACTGGAGTCGTTGTTTCGAGTTCTGCTTAGTCCAAAGGTGATGTCTAATGACCACTTGCTTCTCACCACTGAGGTCGTTGTTTCGAGTTCTGCTTATTCCAAAGGTGATGTCGTCTAATGACCACTTGCTCCTCACCGCTGGGGTCGTTGTTTCGTGTTCCGCTCAGTACAAAGGTGATGTCTAATGACAACTTGCTTCTCACCACTGAGGTCGTTGTTTCGGGTTCCACTTAGTCCAAAGGTGATGTCTAATGACCACTTGCTTCTCACCACTGGGGTCGTTGTTCCGTGTTTCGCTCAGTACAAAGGTGATGTCTAATGACCATTTACTTCTCACCACTGGGGTCGTTGTTTCGAGTTCTGCTTAGTCCAAAGGTGTTGTCTAATGACCACTTTCTTCTCACCACTGAGGTCATTGTTTCGTGTTCCGCTCAGTACAAAGGTGATGTAGTCTAATGACCACTTACTTCTCACCACCGAGTTCGTTGTTTCGTGTCCCACTCAGTCCAAAGGTGATGTCTAATAACCACTTGCTTCTCACCACTGGGATCGTTGTTTCGAGTTCTGCTTAGTCAAATGCTGAAGTCGTCTAATGACCACTTGCTTCTCACCACTGAGGTCGTTGTTTCGTGTCTCACTCAGTACAGATGTGATGTAGTCTAATGACCACTTATTTCTCACCGCCGACGTCGTTGTTTCGTGTCCCACTCAGTCCAAAGGTGATGTCTAATGACCACTTGCTTCTCACCACTGGGATCGTTGTTTCGAGTCCTGCTTAGTCCAAAGGTGATGTAGTATAATGACCACTTGCTTCTCACCACTTGGGTTGTTGTTTCGTGTCCCACTCAGTACAAATGTGATGTAGGCTAATGACCACTTACTTCTTACCGCCGAGTTCGTTGTTTCGTGTCCCACTCAGTCCAAAGGTGATGTCTAATGACCACTTGCTTCTCACCACTGGGGTTGGTGTTTCGAGTTCTGCTTAGTCCAAAGTTGATGTCTAATGACCACTTGCTTCTCACCACTGGGGTCGTTGTTTCGAGTTCTGCTTAGTCCAAAGGTGATGTCTAATGACCACTTGCTTCTCACCACTGGGGTCGTTGTTTCGAATTCTGCTCAGTACAAAGGTGATGTCGTCTAATGACCACTTGCTTCTAACCACTGGGGTCGTTGTTTCGAGTCCCGCTCAGTACAAAGGTGATGTCTAAAGACCACTTAATTCTCACCACTGAGGTCGTTGTTTCGTGTCCCGCTCAGTACAAAGGTGATGTCGTCTAATGACCACTTACTTCTCACCGTCGATGTCGTTGTTTCGTGTCCCACTCAGTACCAATGTGATGTCGTCTGATGACCTCTTACTTCTCACCGCCGAGGTTGTTGTTTCGTGTCCCGCTCAGTACAAAGGTGATGTCGTCTAATGACCACTTACTTCTCACCACTGAAGTAGTTGTTTCATGTTCCGCTCAGTACAAAGGTGATGTCGTCTAATGACCACCTATTTCTCACCGCCGAGGTCGTTGTTTCGTGTCCCACTCAGTACAAATGTGATGTAGTCTAATGACCACCTATTTCTCACCGCCGAGGTCGTTGTTTCGTGTCCTACTCAGTACAAAGGTGATGTCGTCTAATGACTACTTGCGTCTCACCACTGGGGTCGTTGTTTCGAGTTCTTCTTAGTACAAAGGTGATGTCTAATGACCACTTGCTTCTCACCACTGTGATCGTTGTTTCGAGTTCTTCTTAGTCCAAACGTGATGTCGTCTAATGACCACTTACTTCTCACCGCCAAGGTCGTTGTTTCGTGTCCCACTCAGTACAAATGTGATGTGGTCTAATGACCACTTACTTCTCACCGCCGAGGTCGTTGTTTCGTGTCCCACTCAGTCCAAAGGTGATGTCTAATGACAACTTGCTTCTCACCACTGGGGTCGTTATTTCGAGTTCTGCTTAGTCCAAAGGTGATGTCTAATGACAACTTGCTTTTCACCACTGGGGTCGATGTTTAGAGTTCTGCTTAGTCCAAAGTTGATGTCTAATGACCACTTACTTCTCACCGTCGAGGTCGATGTTTCGTGTCCCACTCAGTACAAATGTGATGTAGTCTAATGACCACCTATTTCTCACCGCCGAGGTCGTTGTTTCGTGTCCCACTCAGTACAAAGGTGATGTCGTCTAATGACTACTTGCGTCTCACCACTGGGGTCGTTGTTTCGAGTTCTTCTTAGTACAAAGGTGATGTCTAATGACCACTTGCTTCTCACCACTGTGATCGTTGTTTCGAGTTCTTCTTAGTCCAAACGTGATGTCGTCTAATGACCACTTACTTCTCACCGCCAAGGTCGTTGTTTCGTGTCCCACTCAGTACAAATGTGATGTAGTCTAATGACCACTTACTTCTCACCGCCGAGGTCGTTGTTTCGTGTCCCACTCAGTCCAAAGGTGATGTCTAATGACAACTTGCTTCTCACCACTGGGGTCGTTATTTCGAGTTCTGCTTAGTCCAAAGGTGATGTCTAATGACCACTTGCTTCTCACCACTGGGGTCGTTGTTTCGAGTTCTGTTTAGTCCAAAGGTGATGTCTAATGACCACTTGCTTCTCACCACTGGGATTGTTGTTGTAAGTTCTGCTTAGTCCAAAGGTGATGTCGTCTAATGACCACTTATTTTTCACCGCCTAGGTCGTTGTTTCGTGTCCCACTCAGTACAGATGTGATGTAGTCTAATGACAACTTACTTCTCTCCGCTGAGGTCGTTGTTTTGTGTCCCACTGAGTCCAATGGTGATGTCTAATGACCACTTGCTTCTCAACACTGGGGTCAGTGTTTCGAGTTCTGCTTAGTCCAAAGGTGATGTCTAATGACCACTTGCTTCTCACCACTGGGGTTGGTGTTTCGAGTTCTGCTTAGTCCAAAGTTGATGTCTAATGACCACTTGCTTCTCACCACTGGGGTCGTTGTTTCGAGTTCTGCTTAGTCCAAAGGTGATGTCTAATGACCACTTGCTTCTCACCACTGGGGTCGTTGTTTCGAATTCTGCTCAGTACAAAGGTGATGTCGTCTAATGACCACTTGCTTCAAACCACTGGGGTCGTTGTTTCGAGTCCCGCTCAGTACAAAGGTGATGTCTAAAGACCACTTAATTCTCACCACTGAGGTCGTTGTTTCGTGTCCCGCTCAGTACAAAGGTGATGTCGTCTAATGACCACTTACTTCTCACCGTCGATGTCGTTGTTTCGTGTCCCACTCAGTACCAATGTGATGTCGTCTGATGACCTCTTACTTCTCACCGCCGAGGTTGTTGTTTCGTGTCCCGCTCAGTACAAAGGTGATGTCGTCTAATGACCACTTACTTCTCACCACTGAAGTAGTTGTTTCATGTTCCGCTCAGTACAAAGGTGATGTCGTCTAATGACCACCTATTTCTCACCGCCGAGGTCGTTGTTTCGTGTCCCACTCAGTACAAAGGTGATGTCGTCTAATGACTACTTGCGTCTCACCACTGGGTCGTTGTTTCGAGTTCTTCTTAGTACAAAGGTGATGTCTAATGACCACTTGCTTCTCACCACTGTGATCGTTGTTTCGAGTTCTTCTTAGTCCAAACGTGATGTCGTCTAATGACCACTTACTTCTCACCGCCAAGGTCGTTGTTTCGTGTCCCACTCAGTACAAATGTGATGTGGTCTAATGACCACTTACTTCTCACCGCCGAGGTCGTTGTTTCGTGTCCCACTCAGTCCAAAGGTGGTGTCTAATGACAACTTGCTTCTCACCACTGGGGTCGTTATTTCGAGTTCTGCTTAGTCCAAAGGTGATGTCTAATGACAACTTGCTTTTCACCACTGGGGTCGATGTTTAGAGTTCTGCTTAGTCCAAAGTTGATGTCTAATGACCACTTACTTCTCACCGTCGAGGTCGATGTTTCGTGTCCCACTCAGTACAAATGTGATGTAGTCTAATGACCACCTATTTCTCACCGCCGAGGTCGTTGTTTCGTGTCCCACTCAGTACAAAGGTGATGTCGTCTAATGACTACTTGCGTCTCACCACTGGGGTCGTTGTTTCGAGTTCTTCTTAGTACAAAGGTGATGTCTAATGACCACTTGCTTCTCACCACTGTGATCGTTGTTTCGAGTTCTTCTTAGTCCAAACGTGATGTCGTCTAATGACCACTTACTTCTCACCGCCAAGGTCGTTGTTTCGTGTCCCACTCAGTACAAATGTGATGTATAATGACAACTTGCTTCTCACCACTGGGGTCGTTATTTCGAGTTCTGCTTAGTCCAAAGGTGATGTCTAATGACCACTTGCTTCTCACCACTGGGGTCGTTGTTTCGAGTTCTGCTTAGTCCAAAGGTGATGTCTAATGACCACTTGCTTCTCACCACTGGGGTCGTTATTTCGAGTTCTGCTTAGTCCAAAGGTGATGTCTAATGACCACTTGCTTCTCACCACTGGGGTCGTTGTTTCGAGTTCTGCTTAGTCCAAAGGTGATGTCTAATGACAACTTGCTTCTCACCACTGGGGTCGTTATTTCGAGTTCTGCTTAGTCCAAAGGTGATGTCTAATGACCACTTGCTTCTCACCACTGGGGTCGTTGTTTCGAGTTCTGTTTAGTCCAAAGGTGATGTTTAATGACCACTTGCTTCTCACCACTGGGATTGTTGTTGTAAGTTCTGCTTAGTCCAAAGGTGATGTCGTCTAATGACCACTTATTTTTCACCGCCTAGGTCGTTGTTTCGGGTCCCACTCAGTACAGATGTGATGTAGTCTAATGACAACATACTTCTCACCGCTGGGGTCGTTGTTTCGAGTTCTGCTTAGTCTACAGGTGATGTGTAATGACCACTTGCTTCTCACCACTGAGATCGTTGTTTCGAGTCCATCTCTGTACAAAGGTAATGTCTAATGACCACTTGCTTCTCACCTCTTGGGTCGTTATTTCGAGTTCTGCTTAGTCCAAAAGTGATGTCTAATGACCACTTGCTTCTCACCGCCGAGGTCGTTGTTTCGTGTCCCACTCAGTCCAAAGGTGATGTCTAATGACCACTGGCTTCTCACCACTGGGATCGTTGTTTCGAGTTCTGCTTAGTCCAAAGGTGATGTCGTATTATGACCACTTACTTCTCACCGCCGATGTCGTTGTTTCGTGTCCCACTCAGTACAAAGGTGATGTAGTCTAATGACCTCTTGCTTCTCACCACTGGGGTCGTTGTTTCGTGTTCTGCTTAGTCCAAAGGTGATGTCTAATGACCACTGGCTTCTCACCTCTGAGGTCGTTGTTTCGTGTCTTTCTCAGTACAAAGGTTATGTCTAATGACCACTTGCTTCTCACCACTGGGGTCGTTGTTTCGAGTTCTGCTTAGTCCAAAGGTGATGTCTAATGACCTCTTGCTTCTCACCACTGGGGTCGTTGTTTCGTGTTCTGCTTAGTCCAAAGGTGATGTCTAATGACCACTGGCTTCTCACCTCTGAGGTCGTTGTTTCGTGTCTTTCTCAGTACAAAGGTTATGTCTAATGACCACTTGCTTCTCACCACTGGGGTCGTTGTTTCGAGTTCTGCTTAGTCCAAAGGTGATGTCTAATGATCACTTGCTTCTCACCACTGGGGTCGTTGTTTCGAGTTCTGCTTAGTCCAAAGGTGATGTCTAATGATCACTTACTTCTCACCTCTGGTGTCGTTGTTTCGTGTCCCTCTCAGTACAAAGGTGATGTCTAATGACCACTTGCTTCTCAACACTGGGGTCGTTGTTTCGTGTTCTGCTTAGTCCAAAGGTGATGTCTAATGACCACTGGCTTCTCACCTCTGAGGTCGTTGTTTCGTGTCTTTCTCAGTACAAAGGTTATGTCTAATGACCACTTGCTTCTCACCACTGGGGTCGTTGTTTCGAGTTCTGCTTAGTCCAAAGGTGATGTCTAATGATCACTTGCTTCTCACCACTGGGGTCATTGTTTCGAATTCTGCTTAGTCCGAAGGTGATGTCTAATGACCACTTGCTTCTCACCACTGGGGTCGTTCTTTCGTGTCCCTCTTAGTTCAAAGGTGATGTCTAATGACCACTTGCTTCTCACCACTGGGGTCGGTGTTTCGTGTTCTGCTTAGTCCAAAGGTGATGTCTAATGACCACTTGCTTCTCACCATTTTGGATCGTTGTTTCGAGTTCTGCTTAGTCCAAAGGTGATGTCTAATGACCACTTGCTTCTCACCACTGGGGTCGTTGTTTCGAATTCTTCTTAGTCCAAAGGTGATGTCTAATGACCACTTGCTTCTCACCACTGGGGTCGTTGTTTCGTGTCCCTCTCAGTACAAAGGTGATGTCTAATGACCACTTGCTTCTCACCACTGGTGTCGTTGTTTCTTGTTCTGTTTAGTCCAAAGGTGATGTCTAATGACCACTTGCTTCTCACCACAGAGGTCGTTGTCTCGTGTCCCTCTCAGTACAAAGGTGATGTCTAATGACCACTTGCTTCTCACCACTGGGATCGTTGTTTCAAGTTCTGGTTAGTCCAAAGGTGATATCTAATGACCACTTGCTTCTCACCACTGGGGTTGTTGTTTCGTGTCCCTCTCAGTCCAAAGGTGATGTCTAATGACCACTTGCTTATCACCGCCAAGGTCGTTGTTTCGAGTTCTGCTTAGTCCAAAAGTGATGTCTAATGACCACTTGCTTCTCACCACTGAGGTCGTTGTTTCGGGTTCTGCTTAGTCCAAAGCTGATGTCTAATTACCACTTGCTTCTCACCACTGGGGTCGTTGTTTCGAGTTCTGCTTAGTCCAAAGGTGATGTCTAATGACCACTTGCTTCTCACCACTGGGGTCGTTGTTTCGAGTTCTGCTTAGTCCAAAGTGATGTCTAATGATCAATTGCTTCTCACCACTGGTGTCGTTGTTTCGAGTTCTACTTAGTCCAAAGGTGATGTCTAATGATCACTTGCTTCTCACCACTGGGGTCGTTGTTTCGAGTTCTGGTTAGTCCAAAGGTGATGTCTAATGACCACTTTCTTCTCACCACTGGGGTCGTTGTTTCGTGTTCCGCTCAGTACAAAGGTGATGTCGCCTTATGACCACTTGCTTCTAACCACTGAGATCGTTGTTTCGTGTCCCACTCAGTACAAAGGTGATGTCTAATGACCACTTACTTCTCAGCACTGAGGTCGTTGTTTCGTGTTCCGCTCAGTACAAATGTGATGTCGCCTTATGACCACTTGCTTCGAACCACTGAGATCGTTGTTTCATGTTCCGCTCAGTCCAAAGGTGATGTCGTCTAATGACCACTTACTTCTCACCGCTGGGGTCGTTGTTTCGTGTTCCGCTCAGTCCAAAGGTGATGTCGTCTAATGACCACTTACTTCTCACCCCTGGGGTCGTTATTTCGTGTTCCACTCAGTCCATAGGTGATGTCGTCTAATGACCACTTACTTCTCACCCCTGGGGTCGTTGTTTTGTGTTCAGCTCAGTACAAAGGTGATGTCGTCTAATGACCTCTTACTTCTCACCACTGGGGTCGTTGTTTCGTGTTCCGCTCAGTACAAAGTTGATGTCGTCTAATGACTACTTGCTTCTCACCAATGGGGTCGTTGTTTCGAGTTCTGCTTAGTCCAAAGGTGATGTCGTCTAATGACCACTTGCTTCTCACCACTGGGGTCGTTGTTTCGAGTTCTGCTTAATCCAAAGGTGATGTCGTCTAATGACCACTTGCTTCTCACCACTGGCGTCGTTGTTTCGAGTTCTGCTTAGTCCAAAGGTGATGTCATCTAATGACCACTTGGTTCTCACCACCGAGGTCGTTGTTTCGTGTTCCGCTCAGTACAAAGGTGATGTTGCCAAATGACCACTTTGCTTCTCACCAATGAGGTCGTTGTTTCGTTTCCCACTCAGTACAAAACTGTTGTCGTCTATGTTGCACATTTTTCCATCTCATTTTCTCCTCAAAAAGCTAAGCTTAATGAATGAGTTAATATAATTATAATGAAGTATTCTATATATGTCTTGCTTGCATGTACATGCTGATAAAATATATACCTACATTTAATGTTATATTGTTATCAGAAGTGAGGTAAAATTAACCAGTGTCACCGTTTGCAACTTAGTATATAAAGAATCATTTAGTTGTTCTTATATATCTTTTTGTTAGATCACACAACCTAATACTTTTTTGTACTGTAAAGTGTAAAAGCTGTGTACCATTACAAGGTTTCGTTCTAAAACATGTTATATAGCTGGACATACAGTGACAGCAAAATAGTATACTGCATAGTCAGTCAACAGTATTTAGTTTATACTAATTTTTTTAGCTTGATTATGATGAAGACTCAAAGCCTATATAAACCGCTCTCGAGTCCGCTTCCTGGGTTCAACCAGTACTAAGAGTTATTTTATGAGAGGCATTGGGTCGAGCTCGGGATCGAACCTGTAACCTCTGGCGTGAGCGGCCAATACTCTATTCATTACACTACCGTCCCCGCTTGACAGTATTTAGAAAGTGTATTAATTTGCTTGAGTAATATTGTTCCCATGGTCAATAAATTAAATTGATTCAAACCAAAAATAGTGTTAATTTTTCTTTGATCATGTCAATACATTAATGTCTGTTGATAAACTGCCTGCCTGATAAACATAGGTTTATCTTGTTAATGCAAGTTTATCTGGCACATAACGTCATATATATATATATATATATATATATAATCAACTATACATTTTCAGTTTTCATTTAGTGAGACTGTATTGCATTAATGACTATTGAAGCAAGCAGTTAGTTTACAAATATATTTTTATTCAGGCCATATATAGTTTGCATCTCTTCTCGTATCTCTTCTCGAGTCTCGCGTGATAAGACTCATTTACATATTATTGCGCGGCTAAATGACACAGGCTGTAACAAATGTTTGATGCTGATTTTCAGTTTCATAAAAACGATTTAGAAATATTGACATGGTAAAGAGTTAGTGTCTAATTTGACCAACTTCGTCAGGTTCAGCCCAAAAAAAGCATGGACTCGGCCGAGCCTGGTCAGGTTTTTTTCTAAGCCTGACCTGATACAGTTGATACTATCAGACACTAACATGGTATTCTTTATTTATCATGTCAATGCATTCATTTTAGATGATAAACTATCTGCCTAATAAACATAGGTTTATCACATCAATGCAAGTTTATCAGACACATGACGTCCTTATGTATAATTATACATTGTGATGGAATCTCTACAGAAGGTAACAAAACGTTGATGCTGATTGTTAATTTCATAAAAAAGACAAATTAGAAATAGTGACACATTAAAGAGAAAACCATATTAGTATCTAATATTATCAACTTCATCAGGTTCCGCACCAATAATAACAAGGATTCGTCAGAGTCTCGTCTTGATTTTTTTCTCTGAAAGCTCACCTTATAAAGTTGATTATATTAGACACCAACAAGGTATTCTTAATTTATCATGTCAATGCATTCATTTCTGATGATAAACTCCCTGCCTGATAAACATAGGTTTGTCACATCAATACAAGTTTATCAGGCACATTATGTCATTATGTATAATTAAACATTGTGACGGAATCTTTACAGGATGTAAAAAAAGTTTGATGCTGATTTTCCATTTCATAAAAAATATGAATTAGAAATATTGACAAGATAAAGAGAATAACATGTTAGTGTCTTATATTATCAACTTCTTCGGCAAAGGTTCAGCACGATAAAATCAAAGACTCAGCAGAGCTTCGTCTTGTTTTTTTTCTAAGCCTCAAATGATGAAGTTGATAATATTAGACACTAACATGGAATTCTCTATTTAACCTACATGTTGTATAATTTTCAGTCATACATAGTGTACAAAATACAAGTTTACTTCATTGAAATCTGCTTGCGATAAGGAAAATTCCAACCGTTGTTATCATGTTTATTGCTTTACACCCCCCCCCCCCCCCCCCCCCTATTCTGACTACAAGACTTGGCATATACCAGCACCACAAGTTGGCAATAAATTACAGATGGCTCTACAAATATACATGACCAAAAAAGCTGCATAATTCAATTTAAAAGTGTTCACCGATAATCATTTTTCATGAATAAATTGATAAACAAAGATTATCCTTGTACAAATATGCTTTTTTTCACCAACTATCTGTTGAAGAAATCACACAGAAATACATTGTGTGAGTAGTTGTACTGTCAAGATAAAAAAAGGAGAATCACTTATATCGTTTATTTTAGCAGGGCATTTTGTCAAGTCTGGTAGCTAATAAAGGTTTTCACAATGTGGATGCGGTGGGGAAGTCGCACGTTCCTCTATAAATGACGTTAAGTGTTCATTCCCTGATTGTCCTGCACCTTCATCCGTAGCCTTCTTAAGCAGCCATGACTGTATGTGTTCATAACGTGTTTGCTCTTGAACGACCACCTCAAGCCTTTGTGTTGATGCATCCATGGTATCTAAATGTAAATGGGTGACACAAAAATAAAATAATAAATCAAATTTTAACATGGATCTTAAATGTAAAATTCATAACATGTATTGTAATATTATTGTTAGGTGGTGCGGTAGGAGACATGTTGCAGTCAATCTTTTAGAAATTATCAAAATGTTTTGGTTGGGCAATTAAACTTTCAACTGATTTAGAACATTAATACATTCTGTACAAATTGATCCACGGGTTGTTTGAGTTTGAATCGCTGCCTAGCAGCAGTCCCTGTGATTGATATACAACATTATATCTCATTATCATTTGCTTTCTCACCACTGATTCAAGTGGGAACGCTTTCAGTAATTTGCATATATGAGTGTGCTCTCGCTGGATACCCTTCCTGGATCCCAGGAGAGAATGGCTGGGTTAACTGATGGTCTGTTAAACCTTGATGGCATAAAAACTGACACTAAATAATCGATCAATCGGTATAAATGGTCATAAAATGATTTTTTTATTGTAAGGTGTTTTAAAATTGATCACATTTCAATGCCAAGAAATCTGAACTGAAGAATGAATAAGCAAGTATATTATTTTGTGGCAGATGCACATGACTTGAAGTATACAAGCTCATTTAACAATACGATACATATAAAACAGAGTGAACGATCATTTTATTTAGTAGAACAGAACATGTTTGCTATCATGAATAATAATTCATCTGCCGATTCCAATTAGCTCCGTCGGTAACGCGTCAGACTATCTATCCAGGGGTCTAGAGTTCGAATCCCCCCCTGACAACAGTCTCCGTGATTATTGATATATAACATTGTGTCTTATTATGATTCGTCTCTCATCCGCTGATTCAAGTGGGAAAGTTGTCAGTTACTTGTGGAGATGGGGTGTGCTCGAGTATTGGTTAACATTTCAGGATCAAAGGAAATAGTGGTTCGGTTAACTGATAGTTTGTTAGTCCTCTATGGCGTAAAAAGGTCGCTAAATATTCAATCAATCAATTTAATCAATCAAATTCATCTTTAATAACAGACCTACCAGAAGGTCAGCACAACTCATGTTTCAAAAATCAGACAGTAACAAAAGCTAACATGCCTAGTTTTATCAACTTACTAATGAAATGTCAATCAAGTACATGTAACAAACGTCTAACAAGTGCCATAACTGTAAATTGTTCATAATTTATATGATTACTTCAATGTCAGATTTTTAAAAAAAAAACATAATATCATAATACTGAATGACACCACAATGATATGATGTCTGTTAAGATGTATTTCGTTCATGATGCAGATAAATGGTTTCAAAACTATACCAGGCAGTATTGAAGTGGGCAGATTGTTGACCGCTCACCTCAGAGGTTGCAGGTTCAATCCCAATCTCAGCCAGAAGCCTTTAAAAACAACACTCAGTACTGATTTTGCCCAGGAAGTGGGCTTGGGGAATGGTCTATAAGATTTGAGCAAAAAGAAAATAGGTTTAATCTATAAAAATACAGATAACCATTATTAATAAAGGGATCAACTTACTCAACTGGGTAAACCAATGACTGTGCTAGTGAGTGGCCTGGTTTAATGACACACCCTGTATCTAGTTGTTCAACAAGATACTGAAAATAGTTGCAAAGTGTTATTTTACAGTCTGTCCATGATTAATAATAGTCAAAAATTAATCAAGATCTTGAGACCAAGTAATCACAATTTCATCAACATATAAAGTTTATATATGATAAACATTATGATTATGCAGTGCTTAGTTAGCTCAGTCAGTAACACGCCCAACTGTCTAACCAGGGGAACATGTGCTTAGTTAGCTCAGTCAGTAACACGCCCAACTGTCTAACCAGGGGGACATGTGCTTAGTTAGCTCAGTCAGTAACACGCCCAGCTGTCTAACCAGGGGGCATGTGCTTAGTTAGCTCAGTCAGTAACATGACCAACTGTCTAACCATGGGGACATGTGCTTAGTTAGCTCAGTCAGTTACACGCCAAACTGTCTAAGCAGGGGACATGTGCTTAGTTAGCTCAGTCAGTAACACGCCCAGCTGTCTAACCAAGGGGCATGTGCTTAGTTAGCTCAGTCAGTAACACGCCCAACTGTTTAACCATGGGGGCATGTGCTTAGTTAACTCAGTCAGTGACACGCCCAACTGTCTAACCACGGGGGCATGTGCTTAGTTAGCTCAGTCAGTAACACGCCCAACTGTTTAACCACGAGGGCATCTGCTTAGTTAGCTCAGTCAGTAACACGCCCTACTGTCTAACCAGATGGGCATGTGCTTAGTTAGCTCAGTCAGTAACACGACCTACTGGTTAACCAGGGGGACATGTGCTTAGTTAGCTCAGTCAGTAACACACCCAACTGTCTAACCAGGGGGGGCATGTGCTTAGTTAGCTCAGTCAGTAACACGCCCAACTGGTTAACCAGGGGGACATGTGCTTAGTTAGCTCAGTCAGTAACACGCCCATCTGTTAAACCAGGGGGCATGTGCTTAGTTAGCTCAGTCAGTGACACGACCTACTGGTTAACCAGGGGGACATGTGCTTAGTTAGCTCAGTCAGTAACACGCCCAACTGTCTAACAAGGGGGCATGTGCTTAGTTAGCTCAGTCAGTAACACGCCCAAATGTCTAACCAGGGGGCATGTGCTTAGTTAGCTCAGTCAGTAACACGACCTACTGGTTAACCAGGGGGACATGTGCTTAGTTGGCTCAGTCAGTAACACGTCCAACTGTCTAACCAGGGGGGCATGTGCTTAGTTAGCTCATTCAGTAACACGCCCAACTGTCTAACCATGGAGGCATGTGCTTAGTTAGCTCAGTCAGTAACACGCCCAACTCTCTAACCATGGGGTATGTGCTTAGTTAGCTCAGTCAGTAACACGCCCAACTGTCTAACCATGGGGGCATGTACTTAGTTAGCTCAGTCAGTAACACGCCCAACTGTCTAACCAGGGGGCATGTGCTTAGTTAGCTCAGTCAGTAACACGCCCTTCTGTCTAACAAGGGGGGCATGTGCTTAGTTAGCTCAGTCAGTAACACGCCCAACTGTCTAACCAGGGGGCATGTGCTTAGTTAGTTCAGTCAGTAACACGCCCAACTGTCTAACCAGGGGACATGTGCTTAGTTAGCTCAGTCAGTAACACGCCCAACTGTCTAACCATGGGGGCATGTGCTTAGTTAGCTCAGTCAGTAACACGTCCAACTGTCTAACCAGGGGGCATGTGCTTAGTTAGCTCAGTCAGTAACACGCCCAACTGTCTAACCATGGGGGCATGTGCTTAGTTAGCTCAGTCAGTAACACGCCCAACTGTCTAACAAGGGGGACATGTGCTTAGTTAGCTCAGTCAGTAACACGCCCTACTGTCTAACAATGGATGCATGTGCTTAGTTGGCTCAGTCAGTAACACGCCCAACTGTCTAAACATGGGGGCATGTGCTTAGTTAGCTCAGTCATTAACACGCCCTACTCTCTAACCATGAGGGCATGTGTTTAGTTAGCTCAGTCAGTAACACGCCCAACTGTCTAACCAGGGGGCATGTACTTAGTTAGCTCAGTCAGTAACACGCCCAACTGTCTAACCAGGGGGTATGTGCTTAGTTAGCTCAGTCAGTAACACGCCCAACTGTCTAACCAGGGGAACATGTGCTTAGTTAGCTCAGTCAGTAACACGCCCAACTGTCTAACCTAGGGGGACATGTGCTTAGTTAGCTCAGTCAGTAACACGCCCAGCTGTCTAACCAGGGGGCATGTGCTTAGTTAGCTCAGTCAGTAACACGCCCAACTGTCTAACCATGGGGACATGTGCTTAGTTAGCTCAGTCAGTTACACGCCCAACTGTCTAACCAGGGGACATGTGCTTAGTTAGCTCAGTCAGTAACACGCCCAGCTGTCTAACCAAGGGGCATGTGCTTAGTTAGCTCAGTCAGTAACAAGCCCAACTGTTTAACCATGGGGGCATGTGCTTAGTTAACTCAGTCAGTGACACGCCCAACTGTCTAACCACGGGGGCATGTGCTTAGTTAGCTCAGTCAGTAACACGCCCAACTGTTTAACCACGGGGGCATCTGCTTAGTTAGCTCAGTCAGTAACACACCCTACTGTCTAACCAGATGGGCATGTGCTTAGTTAGCTCAGTCAGTAACACGACCTACTGGTTAACCAGGGGGACATGTGCTTAGTTAGCTCAGTCAGTAACACACCCAACTGTCTAACCAGGGGGACATGTGCTTAGTTAGCTCAGTCAGTAACACGCCCAACTGTCTAACCAGGGGGCATGTGCTTAGTTAGCTCAGTCAGTAACACGCCCAACTGGTTAACCAGGGGGACATGTGCTTAGTTAGCTCAGTCAGTAACACGCCCAACTGTCTAACCAGGGGGCATGTGATTAGTTAGGCCAGTCAGTAACACGCCCTACTATCTAACCATGGGGACATGTGCTTAGTTAGCTCAGTCAGTAACACGCCCAACTGTCTAACCACGGGGGCATGTGCTTAGTTAGCTCAGTCAGTAACACGCCCAAATGTCTAACCAAGGTCATGTGCTTAGTTAGCTCAGTCAGTAACACGCCCAACTGTCTAACCAGGGGGGCATGTGCTTAGTTAGCTCAGTCAGTAACACGCCCAACTGTCTAACCACGGGGGCATGTGCTTAGTTAGCTCATTCAGTAACACTCCCAACTGTCTAACCATGGAGACATGTGCTTAGTTAGCTCAGTCAGTAACACGCCCAACTGTCTAACCATGGGGGCATGTGCTTAGTTAGCTCAGTCAGTAACACGCCCAACTGTCTAACCATGGGGACATGTGCTTAGTTAGCTCAGTCAGTAACACGCCCAACTGTCTAACCAGGGGGCATGTGCTTAAGTTAGCTCAGTCAGTAACACGCCCAACTGTCTAATCAGGGGGGGGGGGCATGTGCTTAGTTAGCTCAGTCAGTAACACGCCCATCTGTTAAACCAGGGGGCATGTGCTTAGTTAGCTCACTCAGTGACACGACCTACTGGTTAACCAGGGGGACATGTGCTTCGTTAGCTCAGTCAGTAACACGCCCAACTGTCTAACCAGGGGGGCATGTGCTTAGTTAGCTCAGTCAGTAACACGCCCAACTGTCTAACCAGGGGGCATGTGCTTAGTTAGCTCAGTCAGTAACATGACCTACTGGTTAACCAGGGGGACATGTGCTTAGTTGGCTCAGTCAGTAACACGTCCAACTGTCTAACCAGGGGGGCATGTGCTTAGTTAGCTCAGTCAGTAACACGCCCAACTGTCTAACCATGGAGGCATGTGCTTAGTTAGCTCAGTCAGTAACACGCCCAACTGTCTAACAAGGGGGACATGTGCTTAGTTAGCTCAGTCAGTAACACGCCCTACTGTCTAACCATGGGGGCATGTGCTTAGTTGGCTCAGTCAGTAACACGCCCAACTGTCTAAACATGGGGGCATGTGCTTAGTTAGCTCAGTCATTAACACGCCCTACTCTCTAACCATGAGGGCATGTGTTTAGTTAGCTCAGTCAGTAACACGCCCAACTGTCTAACCAGGGGGGATGTACTTAGTTAGCTCAGTCAGTAACACGCCCAACTGTCTAACCAGGGGGTATGTGCTTAGTTAGCTCAGTCAGTAACACGCCCAACTGTGTAACCATGGGGACATGTGCTTAGTTAGCTCAGTCAGTAACACGCCCTACTGTCTAACCAGGGGGCATGTGCTTAGTTAGCTCAGTCAGTAACACGCCCAACTGTCTAATCAGGGGGGGGGGGCATGTGCTTAGTTAGCTCAGTCAGTAACACGCCCATCTGTTAAACCAGGGGGCATGTGCTTAGTTAGCTCACTCAGTGACACGACCTACTGGTTAACCAGGGGGACATGTGCTTAGTTAGCTCAGTCAGTAACACGCCCAACTGTCTAACCAGGGGGGCATGTGCTTAGTTAGCTCAGTCAGTAACACGCCCAACTGTCTAACCAGGGGGCATGTGCTTAGTTAGCTCAGTCAGTAACACGACCTACTGGTTAACCAGGGGGACATGTGCTTAGTTGGCTCAGTCAGTAACACGTCCAACTGTCTAACCAGGGGGGCATGTGCTTAGTAAGCTCAGTCAGTAACACGCCCAACTGTCTAACCATGGAGGCATGTGCTTAGTTAGCTCAGTCAGTAACACGCCCAACTGTCTAACCATGGGGACATGTGCTTGGTTAGCTCAGTCAGTAACACGCCGAACTGTCTAACCATGGGGGCATGTGCTTAGCTCAGTCAGTAACACGCCCAACTGTCTAACCATGGGGCATGTGCTTAGTTAGCTCAGTCTGTAACACGCCCAACTGTCTAACCATGGGGACAAGTGCTTAGTTAGCTCAGTCAGTAACACGCCCAACTTTCTAACCATGGGGACATGTGCTTAGTTACCTCAGTCAGTAACACGCCCAACTGTCTAACCATGGGGGCATGTGCTTAATTAGCTCAGTCAGTAACACGCCCTACTGTCTAACAAGGGGGCATGTGCTTATTTAGCTCAGTCTGTAACACGACCTACTGGTTAACCATGGGGGACATGTGCTTAATTAGCTCAGTCAGTAACATGCCCTACTGTCTTACCAGGGGGACATGTGCTTAGATAGCTCAGTCAGTAACACGCCCAACTGTCTAACCAGGGGGCATGTGCTTAGTTAGCTCAGTTAGTAACACGCCCAACTGTCTAACCAGAGGGTATGTGCTTAGTTAGCTCAGTCAGTAACACGCCCAACTGTCTAACCAGGGGGCATGTGCTTAGTTAGCTCAGTCAGTAACACGCCCAACTGTCTAACTAGGGGGCATGTGCTTAGTTAGCTCAGTCAGTAACACGCCCTACTGTTTGACCAGGGGGCATGTGCTTAGTTAGCTCAGTCAGTAACACGCCCAACTGTCTAACCAGTGGCTATGTGATTGAATCCCTGTGACGACTGTTTGTGAACTTTGATCTATAGTCACGAGTCTTAAACATTTGAATATGTGGGAAAGTGGTCAGTGACTTGCAGAGATAAGTGTTTTGTACTAACTAACCATCTGCCGATACCAGGAATGATGATTAGGTGTGTTGTCTGCCATTGAAATGCTGTTGAAAAATGTTTAAAAACCCACACAACTGAGGATTGACTTGAATATTTACAAATATACTAATAACACTAAGAATATATATAAATATCGCACCAGAATCTAGAATTACTCTTACCCAGTATCGAGTTTTGGTGACATCGTCTGTTTAGCAGTCATATGATCCAATGACTATGAAAAACATTCAGAGAGTTATATGTCAGACAACATGGATGAATAGTAAATGTATAAAGGCAAACATTTTCAAATTTTTCCATTAAATATACAAGTTTTTACTTTATAGATATATTGGGCCAACATTAAAATAATATTCTGTGTTTGGTCACTTTCAATTCTAGTTTAAAAAATTGGGTAGGTAGCTAGCTAAGAGGTATTTCAATTTCAAACAATATTATCATACAATACATATCATGCATTTTCATGTAACTGCCTAAATGAAATATAATACATATAATCTCCTAATTCTAAAAAAAACACAACAGTAAGCAGCTTTCTTGTATGGCTAGGTTGGCAGAGAGTAAACAAATAATATTTTAATATTGGCCTTGTATACCATACCAGTACATAGCATTTCAAAGCATCATCAACTTAAATGCCATTCATTTTTCTTGGGTATAAGACACAGAAAAAAAACAGTTTTGGGGAGATGGGGGTATGAGACTCTAATCCAAAGGGACACTATTTTCTATTTCACAAATGATTATTTTTCTTGCATAAGAAAATCATTAAATAAATTTTGTTTCCATTTAATTTGTGTGGTCTTAGGGGTCGGATGTCCGCCTCTAATGCTCATGGGCTCGATCCCTGGGTTGTTCATACCAAATACTTGAAATTTGGTGCTAGAAGTTTCTTTACTTGGCACAAAGCATTTAGAGGAACTATCTATATCTGTTTGGCCTGGTGTCAGTAAAATGTGACTGGCTGAAAAATCATACCATGTATCTGCAGCATGATACTCTAGTGTGGCAGCACTTAAAAATTATATTGCGACAGTGTCTACTTGATTCATTTTTATGCTATCAAAGGCTAACAAACGATCAGTTAACCTAACCACTGTTTCCTGGGATTAACCAGTACTCGAGCACACCCCATCTCCGCAAGTAACTGATAACTTTCCCACTTGAATCAGTGGTGAGAGACGAATGATAATGAGACACAATGTCGTATATCAATAATATATATCGAAAATGGTAATGAGTTTTATTTTAAATACTGTCTCAAGTAGACACTGTCGCAATATAACTGAAAATGTGTTGCAATTGAAGCTAAACACCATTCAACTAACCAAGGATAAGTTTTAATCAATTAAGTTATTTATAGTTCCTACTATTCACAAGGTAAATTGTACCTACTTTATTCCAATGTTAGAATGTCTGCATCAAAGTTGTATTCAAGAATGACATTGGTATAGGCTGTGTCGGTGTGAATACCATATTGAACATACCTGGAAAAAAGAAAACATATTCAACTTCCAAAAGACACAGCAAAGACAATATGAGACAAGCTATACATTAAAATTGTAAACACAGTGATCAGGTAACGGCATAACTAAGAAAACAAAAGAAAAACAAACTACCTTGAAGTTGAAACATGTGTACAGAAATTTTCACTACTGGGAACGTATATATTCATTTATGGCATACAGTTGACGAAAACCCTCATATATTGTCGTACACATATGCATTTCAAAATGAGGAGGTCTTCAACGGACGAATCAAGTGTAATTTGTAAATACTTGGTGGTGAAAACAATACTGACAGTAACATTTATGAAAACACAGTGATATCAAAGAAAAAACAACAAAAGAAGGTGCCATTTAGTGAATATTGATTTCGGTACAAGTAAACACTCTCGGTTTTTTCGAATTGCGTCTTTTGTGGTGAAAGCTACATGGTAGAAATGGACTACCGTTGGAAGACAATATACTTACTTACATCATGGAAGTATGCATTAAGAAAAATAGTGAGTATAAAACAAATTACCGTGTTTTTCTGTGCTTTGACGTTACTTTTACAAACAAAAAACCGCCATTTTTGACGCGTCCGCCCATTTTTACCGCCTAAGAACCCTCAAAATACGTTAGCCCCCCTGTTAGGGTGCGATTATCCTTCTGTCAATTTATTCCATCGGTTTATCTAGGTGCCATTTCGCATCGTTCACGTTATTCCAATACGATTTTATTCTAAATTCCTCCTTTTCTTCGCGTAATACGTTTATTATTGATGACCCATTTTTCTCATGTGTAATCAGTAAATATCGCCATTTGCAAAAAACTCCTTCCAATTGACAGGCGCATGCGTGAAAAATGAGTTCGGAATATAATCGGGAAATTTACGAATAGTTACGGAGGTTGAATCGGCTTATTTGCATATTATATTAAATGGAAGGCAAAAAGTATTTTTCAATTATTTAATATAAGTTACTTAAGTCACTCTTTGACCAATTTCGATGTTTCACAGGTACATCATCCTTATTTTATAACCATATCACATAAGGAAAATCTTGAATTATAATTTTAATGTGACATTTGGCGCTATTGGTAGCTTTAAGATGGAGATCCCGATTTGATGCTTATATTAACAAGATGTTGAGTATTTAAGTGCAACACGGAAGGAAGGAAATGTTTTCAATATTATCTGAAAAGGAATATTTCCAAGTATAAGTATTTTAAGTGGACTAAGGAATGAAATAGTTTCAATGTTATCTGAAAAGGAATCTTCCCTATCAGCAAATGTTGATATCTAAAGTACGTGCCAGTTGTAATGTACATTATAGAAATTGAAGGTGTTTCCATGAATTTATTAAAATCCAGCACACTTTGCATCCTTTTTGTTTAGAAAATCTTTAAAATTACATGCATCCCTAAGTTAATTTATTTCATTTGTTTGCAACAATTACCTGTCCTCTTAACTTGCTAATCAAACCCCAATTTACAATACTATTGATTATTGTCACAATGGCATTTGATAAAAGGTGGCAGTCGAATCGTGCAACTAATGCCTCAAGCTATCATTTGATATGACACTATCTTGTGTAATGTCAAAAAATCAAGAAAAGATTTAAGATATTCCAATGTAAATGCTGAAATCCGTCCGTTTTCCGGAATAGAAAGGTTCCGGTTTTACAGTGGTTTATTCTTCAGTAGAAAAAAAAAGAAGGAACATTTTCTGAACTTTGAAAGTGCGCGGTTTTATATTCCGGTCTAAATAGTGTCCCAAACTCCCAACTCTATAGAATATAACCGAGATAATGTGTTTAGAAAGGTCAAAAGCCATACCAGATCTTTATATCGGAGCAAGAAGAACAGAAAACAGTTCATGTTGTAAGAACTGTGGTAAATCAATATTTCTTCGAAATTCACTATGCTTTGCTTTGATAAATGTACATGATGTTCATGACCAAAAACACACAATACACACTGCTGGTTTGACAGAGTTCGTTTTTGATTGATAAACTATAAAGTTACCTTTCAAACAAGTTGTGTTTCCAATGACAATCTCATATTTTCTAAATGCAATGGTAACCACGTGCGGTAGTAGATCGCCAGTATAGATTTCAAATATTTTCTATAGGTACCAGTTTTATTCTCTCTCAAAACATATCAATGCATTTACACCAGATAACAAATGAGGGCATTCGATGTATTCTTTTTAAAATGATAACAGCCGACCTTCTTTAACATTTACTAATAGTTTCTATAATAATTCCAACAATTCATATTAACATTTGAATATAACTTCAAGAGTAAGTTTAGCTATCCTTAAATACATTTAATATGATATCGGTATCAGATCATATCAGCTGCATTTCTCTTCAAATTGAACTTTGGTTCAAAATTAAAACAGTCAGATTCGGCAAACTAATCACTGATTTTCCAAAAGCTATTATTTAATATATATAAAAATTAAACCATTGTATTTCCTTAGTCTTGCAGTATAATTATTACAGTTTTCAACCTAAAATATATCTAAATATTAAAACATTTATAGATTATTGTCCATAGAATGTCATGTATATGTACCGCTGTGCTGTGAAAGGATGGGAAGCCTAATATACATTTGTCGGGAAATGCTCTAGATATAATAATAAAAAATATAACTGCCTAAAGTTGGAATTGCTTTTAAATGTAGGTTTTGGTCTAGATTATGAAATATCTATAATCTAAAGTTGATCAAGATTTCAAGATTTTAATGTTTACTGGTGCAGTAGATGTTCAGTGCTGAAATCTTATTTTCCCAATCTAATTATTCTATACTAAACAGCGGCCCAGCGACTATGTTTCATATGAATGCATTCTGCATCAAGTAACTAAGTGATTTGTTAGCTAGAGTGGTCACAATGACATGGACCATAATACATTGTTATTTATGCGTATGATATATTGATTTGTAATTATCTGTAATTTTTATTTGTAATTTGTAAACTCAAAACAAATCAGACTCAATGTTAAATATGAGAGTTCTCATTATATTTGCCGAATATCATGTAGTTTCATACCACAAATTTTGAAAACCAGGACATTCAAAGGCATTCAGTGGCGAAGCTTAACCACTGCTGTAATGCCATTGGACAAACCTTATGTCTTATTTATTGGCTTAATTTCCCCTTCATGTGTTGAAGCATTAACTCTAAAGATTTGCTACATACAGCACATCTATTAAATTACATGCAGCTGCATTTTGTACAACATACGGAAGAAAGGCATGTAAGGTCAAGTCCATTCCAACTATGTTTATATTGATAGACCCAAAAATAACAAAATATACAGCATACCTTTGTGTGTATGATGACATTAAACAATGTAGGTTATATTGACAAACTCATTAAGCCCGGTTACCGTCCATGAACACGCCGTAGCTCATGCATCGATTTCAAGCCACATATATGAGAAATTTCAGCAGACTATTTGATAAAATCAAATAAAAAATGCGGATGTTAGAATGTACACACGGTCAAATAGTGCATTTTTAATGTTTCAAGGGCCGAAACTCTGAATAAATAATTCGGACCTGTTTGGCAAGTTCAAGAACTTGTCCGATATATTATGGTTATATAACAACTGTGCAAGTTTGATGCAGATCAAATGAAAAAATAGGTGTGCTAGGTTGCACACAAGGTCAAATAGTGCATTTTTAATGTTTCAAACTCATAACTCAATAATATTCCGATTCTGCCAGTTCCAGAACTTGTCCGAGATATTATTGTTATATAACTACTGTGTAAGTGAGAATCAAATGAAATGTGCGGGTGCTAAAGTGCACACACGGTCAAAATTGCATTTTTAATGTTTCAATGGCCATAACTCTGACATTAATAACCAGATTTGGCCAGCTCAAGAACGTGCCCGCAATATTATGGTTATATAACTACTGTGTAAGTTTGGTGAGAATCAAATGAAAAATGGGGGTGCCAGGGTGCACACAAGGTCTAACAGTCTATTGATTTTAATGTTTTAAGAGCATTAACTCTGACATAAATAATCCGATTTGATCAGTTCAAAACTTGTCCGAAATATTATGGTTATATAACTACTATATAAGTTTAGCGAAGATCCATTGAAAAATGCAGGTGCTAGAGTGCCCTAAACAATGTTCAGGGACGGACGAAGTACGACAGGTAAAGGCGATCAGAATAGCTCACCTTGAGCTATGTTCATGTGAGTTAAAAACTGTAATGTAAGAAAATCATATAGTTGGTCATGACTTTAGATACGTTCCAGTAAAACTGCATATTGTTTCATTGATATTATAATAGCTATACTTAGATAGGCTTGTATAATATTATAATAGCTATACAGAGATAAGCTTGTATGATTGTATGATATTATAATAGCTATACTGAGATAAGCTTGTATGATATTATAATAGCTATACTGAGATAAGCTTGTATGATATTGTAATAGCTATACTGAGATAAGCTTGTATGATATTATAATAGCTATACTGAGATAAGCTTGTATGATATTGTAATAGCTATACTGAGATCTATACTGAGATAAGCTTGTATGATATTGTAATAGCTATACTGAGATCTATACTTAGATAGGCTTGTATAATATTATAATAGCTATACAGAGATAAGCTTGTATGATTGTATGATATTATAATAGCTATACTGAGATAAGCTTGTATGATATTATAATAGCTATACTGAGATAAGCTTGTATGATATTGTAATAGCTATACTGAGATAAGCTTGTATGATATTATAATAGCTATACTGAGATAAGCTTGTATGATATTGTAATAGCTATACTGAGATCTATACTGAGATAAGCTTGTATGATATTGTAACAGCTATACTGAGATAAGCTTGTATGATTGTATGATATTGTAACAGCTATACTGAGATAAGCTTGTATGATATTATAATAGCTATACTGAGATAAGCTTGTATGATATTATAATAGCTATACTGAGATAAGCTTGTATGATATTATAATAGCTTTACTGAGATAAGCTTGTATGATATTGTAATAGCTTAACTGAGATAAGCTTGTATGATATTGTAATAGCTTTACTGAGATTAGCTTGTATGATATTGTAATAGCTATACTGAGATAAGCTTGTATGATATTGTAATAGCTATACTGAGATAAGCTTGTATGATATCATAATAACTATACTGAGATAAGCTTGTATGATATCATAAAAGCTTTACTAAGATTAGCTTGTATGATATTATAATAGCTTTACTGAGATAAGCTTGTATGATATTGTAATAGCTATACTGAGATAAGCTTGTATGATTGTATGATATTATAATAGCTATACTGAGAAAAGCTTGTATGATATTATATTAGCTATACTGAGATTAGCTTGTATAATATTATAATAGCTATACTAAGATAAGCTTGTATGATATCATAATAGCTATACTGAGATAAGCTTGTATGATATGATAATAGCTATACTGAGATAAGCTTGTATGATATGATAATAGCTATACTGAGATAAGCTTGTATGATATCATAATAGCTAAACTGAGATAAGCTTGTATGATATTATAATAGCTTTACTGGGATAAGTTTGTATGATATTATAATAGCTAAACTGAGATAAGCTTGTATGATATCATAATAGCTATACTGATATAATCTTGTATGATATCATAATAGCTATAGTTAGATAAGCTTGTATGATATTATAATAGCTAAACTGAGATAAGCTTGTATGATATTATAATAGCTATACTGGGATAAGCTTGTATGATATCATAATAGCTATACTGAGATAATCTTGTATGATATCATAATAGCTAAACTGAGATAAGCTTGTATGATATCATAATAGCTATACTGAGATAATCTTGTATGATATCATAATAGCTATACTGAGATAAGCTTGTATGATATCATAATAGCTATACTGAGATAAGCTTGTATGATATCATAATAGCTATACTGAGATAAGCTTGTATGATATCATAATAGCTATACTGAGATAATCTTGTATGATATCATAATAGCTATACTGAGATAAGCTTGTATGATATTATAATAGCTATACTGGGAAAAGCTTGTATGATATTATAATAACTTTACTAAGATAAGCTTGTATGATATCATAATAGCTATACTGAGATAAGCTTGTATGATATGATAATAGTTATACTGAGATAAGCTTGTATGATTGTATGATATTGTAATAGCTATACTGAGATAAGCTTGTATGATATTGTAATAGCTATACTGAGATAAGCTTGTATGGTATTATAATAGCTATACTGAGATAAGCTTGTATGATATTGTAATAGCTTTACTGAGATAAGCTTGTATGATATTATAATAGCTATACTTAGATAAGCTTGTATGATATTATAATAGCTACACTGAGATAAGCTTGTATGATATTATAATAGCTATACTGAGATAAGCTTGTATGTATTTAATTAAAATATTGGTGAAACAGAAGCTTGGTCGTCTGTTAACTGTCGATGGCATAAAAATGACGATATTTATATACACAAAGCATAGGGAATAGTAGGCGGTACGCAGCGACATCTTTTTTGGATTGTTTTTTTTTTACCAATGAAGAATAATTCAGGTCCTAGAGAGATATCATCTGTTCAAACGAGTAATTCGAATGCATAATATAACGCATTGCGATTACGTGACAAAACGGCGCCCCATAACTATGCAAACTTCATCTGTTTTATTTGATGTTAATCCATCATTATATTCATATTCGCTGGTAGCTAGCAGGTATACACTTAACACAATCCAATTGTGTAAATTATAGGGTAAGTGGCAAATAACATGAAACGAATTAGGGTTTGTTTTTTTTTCAAGCAGAATATTATACTTGATATTCATTCATATTAAACAATGTGGAGAGCGTAGTCCAGATGTAGACCATTGATCCACGCATTTACTGTGTATCAACTAAAACATGATAAATGACCTCAAATAGCAATGAAATAATTAATTAAGTGGGGTTTTACGGCATACCAACACATTATAGGTTTTATGACGCCAACCGAAAGGAAGAGTGTAGCGTCATTCTACATCAGTGTTAAAAAAAACGGGAAAAACATACAAATAGCAAAATAAAATCACATTAACAAATGAATATGCAAGATGAACCTAGAACTTTGATACCTGCAGAACTGCGTAGATTAAGCAAAATATACTAAAATTGTCACCCCAAAAATCAGGAATCTTTCCTCGGTACGAAGAAAAAATACAACATAAATGTTATCTTTTGCATACTATAAAGTATAATAGAACATGAATGTTTAAAACAAGTGGCTATTTAATAGAGGTGACCACTAACACAGGTTTTACTGTTTTGAGTTTCAGTAACAGTGTAACAGGTTGACAGCAGGCGGCACGAAGCGATATCTTTATGGGATTGTTTGATTTTATCAGTGAAGAATAATTCAGGTCCGGTTTATATTTGATGCAGTTTAATTATATCAGTGAAGAATAATCCAGGTCCGGTAAATATTTGATTCAGATTAATTATATCAGTCTATGGATTAATGTTTTAGCAAGTAAAACACATTGTATAAATACGTTCAGTAACCACATTCTATTACATAGGAATCAATGTGGCTTTGTTAATGCAAAACGAAACGTAATACAAAGTGCTTGTGATGAAAATTGCATCGGTAAATAATGAAGTATATTAATTTTATGTCACATCCATCTTCATTTTCTTCGTACTGTAAAATTAAAAAAGTTCGTAAATTTTAAACTATGTCATCCTTGTGAAATTTCATTGAATTCTGGCCCATGGTTGCTGAGAAATAGCGATCACAAAAATTGTCCACAGACGAACGGACGGACGAACGGACGGACCTACCGACGAGCGCAACTCCTATATAACCTCCATATACTTTGTATCTGGGGGTATAAAGGGATCGAACCCGCAACCTCTGGTGTGAGCGGCCAAGACTCTGTCCATTACACTACCGCCCCGATTAAACAGATATCTCAAATACATATATCGAACGTGTAAAGTACAAAACAACAACACTCAGACTGTTATCTATAAAACTCATCGTTAAGTCAGACAGACGCTATTGCATGTAAACGTACTTTAGCATAGAGATGATTGTGTATAAGTAAGTGATGTATCAGCATCATTCCATTACCTGAAAATCAGAAAACTATCTGAAGGGTAGATTTGTTTTTTCAATTGATAGAGTATTTCTGAAGTATATGTCGAATTAACGCTTGTTCACCCATGTTCGGTTATTTCCGCCGCAGTACGTGCTACATGTATATCGAATATAGACGGACATGGTCGAATGTTGATTAAGGTATTACATGTATAACAACTCGTTAAACAAATAGGCGGCAAAACGCGATTTCCGCAGCCGGTTCCATAAGAAAAGTGTTAAAAATGAAAAACGTATCTCAAATACAGTATCAATCGAACACAACAACCCCAGTCATTATTTATGTCCAGGTGTTTCGTGTGATGATCCAACATGTCCGCTTTAAAGTAATATTAAACTTGGAAAAAATATTAAATGTTCTGGTTGGAAAGTTGGCAGACGAGTAGTGGAATTTGATGTTTTACTGTCAAAGTTGAGGTTCTGCAAATGGTGTGGATTAGGTCCAGTTCCACTTACATACGACAATCTTATTGGAGAGATGCAGAAGGGGTTGATGGATATTTGTATGTGATAAATGTTGATTGTGGTGAAATTAACATTGTGCCATACGGTAAAACCCACAAAGAAAAGAAAACAGGATTGCCGTGTTTTGTTGAGAATACAAAACTAGGTATCGGTAAGTATTTAAACCAATGTTCTTATATAACTTAATATTCATTTAACTAGACAAGAAAGCAAATAATTAAATATCAAACAAATGTCTCGCTACTGCAATATTAATGAAATGAACGAAATATATCCTTCTTCTTCCGGTTTCAGTTCATAACTCAAGTTACTGGGTATATTTTGAAATGTGTGACTATGAACATGTGCCGTTAAGGATCGAATTTCATTCCAATTTAAAACTTCGTATTTATAGTTTAACCCTTTACTTCATATAGACGTCTTTGGACACCTCTAATATAGACGCCTCTGGACACCTAATATAGAAGGCTTTTGAATTATTGGGTGAATTATGTTTATATTAACTTACAGAGTGGAAAACAGTGCAGGAAGTGTTCAGATTGCTCGAGTTTGGGCCAGTGTGGTATATTGTATACTTTCTCATGATAATGTGGTCAAAATATGATTTTTGAACCATTTTTGATAATCAGTGGGCTAATGTCCTCCCTGCCAAATTTAGCAGTGGGCTAATGTCCAGTGGGCTAATGTCCTAGTGGGCTAATGTCCGTTCCCCGGTACATATATGGCCAAAAACCTCTGTGCACCTCTGCACAAGCATGTCCATTTATAACCCACTATATGTCTTTGGAAACTGTGTTAACTGTGGTTACTTGCTATATATCTTTGGTAACCTTTGGTAACTAACTGTTTATCAATTTATCTTACAGGCATTTTGTCCATTTGTAACCCACTATATGCCTTTGGTAACTAGAGTTACTTAATATATGTTTTTGGTAACTACAGGTTTGGTATCCTGTCCTTAATATGCACAGGAAGTTATAACATTGCCCTTCATTAGCACAAGAGTGTGATTTATGGCTCTCTGCAGCTGTACTGCCCTGGGGCAAATATTTGTGATTTATGACTGTTTTGATCAATAATTTAAATAACCAATTAAAATTAAACTTTTGATTGCACAGATACATGTAGGCTAAATGCTTTTAAAATCAAGCGTAGTTTTCTAAGGATTTTTTATAAATGCACAGATACATATAGGCTAAATGCTTTTAAAATCAAGCAGTTTTCTGAGGATTGTATTAGTGAGTTCAGAAAAAAATAATCAGACATTTCTGGTTTTTAACATCATTAAGGAATTTCTTCTATAGTTCCTTACTTTCATTGTGGACAAAACTGGTTAAGTCCATATCTACTTCTTGTGTCACTTAATTCTTATTTAAAGGATATTATCTGTGTTTACCATTTACACTAGCATCACACACATCATCATTAGCAGCAGCAGCAGCAGCAACATCACCATTCACACTAACATCACACATAGCATCATCATCAGCAGCAGCAACATAACCATTCACACTAACGTCACACTACATCATCATTAGCAGCAACATAACTATTCACACTAACTTTACACACTACATCAGCATTAGCAGCAACATAACCATTCACACTAACTTTGCACACTACATCATCATTAGCAGCAACATAACCATTCACACTTACATCACACACTACATCATCATTAGCAGTAACATAACCCATTCACACTAACGTCGCACACTACATCATCATTTACATCAACATAACCATTCACACTAACGTCGCACACTACATCATCATTAGTAGCAACATAACTTTTCACACTAACGTCACATGCTACATCATCATTAGCAGCAGCATAAACATTCACACTAACGTCGCACACTACATCATCATTGGCAGCAACATAACTATTCACACAAACGGCACACACTACATCATCATCTGCAGCAGCATAACCATTCACAATAACATCACACACTACATCATCATTAACAACAGTTGAACACCACCATCCACACTATTATCATTCATCATCAGCAGCAGCAGCAAAACCACTTTCCACAATAACACTACCTACAACAGCATCACCATTCACACTAATGTCACACACATCATTATCAGCAGCACCAGTAGCAGCAGCAGCAGCAATATCACTATTCACACTAACATCACACATACCATTATCAGCAGCAGCAAAATAACCATTCACACTAACGTCACACACATCATAATCATCATCAGCAGCAATATCACTATTCATACTAACATCACACATATCATCATTATCAGCAGCAGTAACATAACCATTCACACTAGCGTCACACACTACATCATCATTAGCAGCAGTAAACACCACCACTCACACTTATATCACATTCATCATCATCAGCAGCAGCAAAATCACTTTCCACAATAACACCACCTACAACAGCACCCCCATTCACACTAACGTCACACACATCATCATCAGCAGCAATATCACTATTTACACTAACAGCTCACACATTAGCATCATCATCAGCAACAGCAAGGACTTATAAAGAAGGAAAGGAAACTTGCACCTCCTGACTAAATATTGATGAAATAGCACACTAAGGATTCATAGTTTGCCAATTAATCATTACTAATTCACAGGCAACTGATTTCTTGTACATAAACAACTTATTTCTTGTACATATACTGAAAGTTGTATGTAATCTTAGATGTTTAAACATGTTTCGATTTCGTAAAATGATCTTGAATTAAAGGTATTGAGCGGCCGGTATTGGAAACTGGAAAATCCGGCCCTATAATTATCCGGCCCCTGGAGAATCCGGCCCCATGGCCCCACTTTTTTTAAAAAGTTTTTAGCAATATTAGGGTTATTTATCATAAACAATTCATACATAATATGTATATGCTTACATAAAAATATTTATGAAATACACATAAAAACGGAAAACTTGATAATTTGTGTCGCACGTCAACAGTTTTTTTCATACATCACAATTATTGAAACTGTGGAAATGTAACATTGGAATTCAATTTGCATTTGTAAGATATTATAAATATGCACCATATTCAACATACTTTAGATGATGGCAAACCAATACTTTTTTTTAATTATGCATGTGTAAATAAACCGTAAATAAAGAATAGTTGTATAAATCTACACTTATAATGAATACAGTAATCGATTTGCCTTTGTAAAAACACGCATCATTCTAACATAAATCTACATTTTCAACAAGAGATATTGCATACAAAATTTAAATATGAAGTATAGATAAAATCTCTAAATTGTACACCTTTGAAATACTAGTATCAAATATAAATAATATAATTTATTCTGTTCATTGTGTCTATGATCATCTCATCTTATCAAATAGCTAGTAATTTACATCACAATATTACAATTCTGAATTATTTTTTCAATGTACAACACTTGTTCATTTAGATTGATCATACCCACCCTGCAAAAATCTGCGCAGTAAGGTTTAGTTGTGTCCCATAGCAATTTGAATCGCATGCATTTACATACAAAAATCACGTGACTGTCTGCTGAACTTTGAACTGACTGTCGACTGAACTTTGAACAAAGAGCTTTTATGTTACTACACGACATGGGCGATATGGAAATATACCTTAAACTATATATATAATTGTTAACGCTAGTGATAATGCGATATTTTAGAAGGCAACTTAAACTATCATAATGACAGAAAGACGAAATTAAAATACGATTGACAATTTTGCCTCAGATATTCAAATACAATGCACTTCAACCATATACAAAATATCTTTCAAAAATATTGACTCATTTAAAGGTTTGCATAAATACATGCCATTTTACAAACCAATCCCTCAAGATGACACACTCAATAGATATTAACAGGATACAGTGCGGACATTATATACAATTACAATACAATTGTATTTAATGAATGCAAAATCCTTTATGACGCTGCTATTCACTAATTAAAAATTAACTGCATATTAGTCTGTTGTGGTACAGTTTCCTGAAGAATATAGATATATTTTAAACTTGTTTATTTTACTTCGATTGTGAAACAAGTTCTTACAACTTAAACAAATCACGCTCGAAGTCTTCCTGGGTAGAGCCAGTACAAAGCATGTGTGGAAAAAGTGTCTTGCTCAAGGACACCATACATAGCTGTAGCGGAAGACTGAACACACGACCCCCCTTAAAAAGTATCGTCTTGAGAGATATAACGAAGGAGAAAGATGTATATTATTATATTCATTGTTTATGATTATATTAATTAACTAATTATTAAACTGAATTATAAATCATACGTGTTTAATTCCTAAAAATAGTTGCTTTTCATTAACAGTCATTGATTATTGTATGCATTATATTATTTCAGTTTTTCAATAAAAATACTGCAGTAATTAATATGTGCGTTTCAAATTATGTAATAACTTTCCAATATCTTATTGGAAATACCAATTAATAAATGATATTATTTTTAAAATTAATGTGGGGCCGGATTTTCCAAGGACGTTTCATCCAGGGGCCAGATTACTAACGGGGCTGGATTTACATGGGGCCGGATATTCCATAACCGGTATTGAGGTTTGATGGAAAATTTATCGTAATTTGTCATTATTTTAGTAAGAGTATACAATTTCTTTAAGCACAAGTACTTCAACAATTTTAAACACAAATTTATGGGAATGGTATTGTTTTGACAACAATTTCATTCTGCAATATAAGAATTTTGATTTATATTCCTGATATGAATGGAAGTTAAGATAACTGAAAACGAGATATTGCGAGATTTTGTGCGAATACGTAAGCGGTCATAAAATCTCGATCAATTGCCTTTCCTTCTCTATATAATTCCTTGGCAGCAGCATTATCACCATTCACACTAACATGACACACATCATCATCAGCAGCAACATCACTGTTCATACTAACATCAAACACTACATCATCATTAGCAGCAGTAAACACCACCATTTATACTAATATCATCATCATCAGCAGCAGCAGCAACATCACCATTCTCAATGTCACATACATCATCATCATCAGCAGCAGCAGTAAACATCACCATACATAAACAGCTCACACATTATCATCATCAGCAGCAGTAAACATCAACATTCACATTAATACCACACACACACACACACACACACACACACACATGGTAAAATATTTTGGCTTTTTTAAGGTTTTAATGATTTGTCGATAATACATCAGTCGAGTGAATAGATTTGTAGGTAAAACACCATTTGTTTGGCTTTTAAAAAATATGTTTTGTGTCAAATCAGCTTAAATTGTTGGGAGATAGGGTTATGAATTGTCAGTTATTAAGTTTCGCTTGGTAAAATATGCTGATTTTGTTTTTATCAAGGTTTTAGGATTAGTTGATAAAAGTTGATAAACGTAAAAAACTCTAAAATTTGGAAAACACTGCAGAAATGGATGCTTTTTATAAAAATAAGAATTTTATTGATGTTCTAAATATTCAGTGTTATACATGTAATACCTTAACGTGTAAACCACATTTTAGATTTTATAAATGACATATATTTAAGGTTTTAACAAAAACAACAATTCCAAATCGCAATTGTTTTTCAGTTTAATTATATGCAAATGAATAGTTCAAGCTCAAAGCATATAGTTATTTTTTTCTTTTTATCACGTAATGCATGTTGACATCTAACCCAGCTTTCAATGGTCTTAAAATAAAATAGTGATTGATTTATTAAGAAACAAAACGAAATAATCTGGCCTGCGTTCAACAATATAAAATATCGCATGGTTTCGTGCAGTAACAAAGAACTGCAAATACATTTGCACCCTAAATGTATTGTGTAATGTTTGTTTATTTGGGGTTGAGCAAGGATCTAGAAAAATAAATTTGATATTGTTAGCAAAAATCCGTTGTTACAGAACGCAAACTCGTGTGTTTTAATAACTGAGTGAATGAATGATAGTGATTGATTGGTTGATTGTATAATCACTTGAATCACTTGAATTAATTTGAAATGACGACAGAGCCGAAGTATTCTAGAATGCTCGTTTAGGCCAGCCTTAAATGTTTTTTGACGTGTGGGTAGGTATTTTTTTGCCAGAGTTTGATTTTTTTGCAGTCATTTTAAGCAAAAAGTGACAGAAATTTTCAATAAAGATTTAACGCTTTGAAAGTTAATAAAAAAAGTGTGGTTAGCTGCAATTTTGAGCGAGTAAGTACACATACATGTAGGAGCACAACAAATATAACTGAAAGCACTCAACTGTTTTCATATCAGAGATAAACTGATACACACTGTGAACATCAAGACAATCTGGTTAGATAGAAACTTTGGTTCAACATTAAGAATAATCACTTGCAGGACATACTGATTATAATGTTATGAATATAGTATCCTTCATCCATTTCCACTGCATTTGAAATTTATTTCATAGAATTGGAACAGGTAGACAGGACGGGTTTTCAATGCATGAGGTACAACACAGAGACGCCTTTATAAAGTTAATTATGCTGCACACGCGGTTTGTTCCATTAACAATAATTTCAAAATTATTGTAAACGCATGCTTCTGTTTGCTTCCATTGCACGACGCCCATTTGTACTTTGGTGAATGACAAACTTAATTCGCGTTGCATTATCCATCCCTATTAAAGAACCAGCAGTTAGTCATCGCAATGTATCTTATATTCTTAGTGTCATTGACGCGAGCTACCTTTGGATTTTCTAGGATACTGAAAATTGCTTTTCACTTTAATTTATCATCATTACTTTTGCAATAACAGTAACGTCGTAAAGGTTTTTCGGGTACACATCTCGACGTGTTCCCATACTTATTTGTTCTGCTGATATCATTTATAACTTTCATGCCAGTTTCTGTAGAGAATTCGACTGTAGCCTCAAACATTGCATTGCCGGGCTCTGTCTCAAACATAATCATAAAGCGTTTGTGCTTCTCTGCTTCTGGATTAGAGAAAAACTTGTAAATTGTCCACCTGTTTATTTCTTCTCCGTGTGATGAAAGACCAAGAGATATAAGCTGTGCTTCGTGTATTTTATGTAGAGTTAATGTAGCACATATACTGACATATTGTTTTAAAATATTATTTAAACTTGACACGGCCGCTTTCCCGGCTTGGATTACCAGGGCATCGCTTGTTGATATAGGCGAAGAACCATAGCAGGCGCAATAGTGTTCTGGAATGGCAGCTTCAGCGCATGATCGCGCTTCCGGTATGGAAGTAAATAAACTTGATCCGCGCTCTGACTGTGACTGGTCTTCCCCTTTGAACTTCAGTGTACTTTCAAAATTACCCTGAAGAATGTCTTTTAATGTTTCGTGTAAGTCGAAATTGGAAGTAAGCCTTTCAGTGTTTTCTTTAAGAGTGTGTACTAGTTCTTTGTATTTCTTTCTAAACGAATCGGGCGGTACGATAGACAGCATAGGCATTCTTTCTTCTATCCTTCCAACAAACGTGTTTCTAATGTCATCAATTCGCGATCCATGGTCGCTATAGAAGATCAAAAAAGCATTTTCTAAATGCCCGTCGTCTTTTAAAAATTTAAAGAATTCATAGAAGTGTTCATCACCAAGTTCGAGATAGTTTACAAACTCGTGAGATATTTGTGTCAACCACGAAAAACCAAACCTGCGTTTGTTTTTATATAGACTAACGAACCTGCGGTAGTAGTTGATTAAATGCTGATGAATTGGCTTATTACCGAAACAAAGTGATGATGTCTTTTTTATATTGATATTATTGTATTCCAGAGGTAAGAGTACAGATTTCAATACAGACGAGGCAAACCCAACTTTCCTCATTCCAAGCATCCATGTTCGCATATAATGATCGGTCGGAGGACTTTTGAACCCACAAGCTTCTGAGTCGAATGCTGCGAGTTCTGGATAATCTTCGGCGAAGAATGTTGCATAGTTGGCTCGGGAAAAGTTTTGCCATATGAATGGAAATGAATCTACACTGTCCTTTTTGTAGTCAATGTTAGGTAGTTCATTTGTCCAAGGAGTTTTGCCAGTTAATATTGGTACTAGGTTAGGGAATGTATTATCAGCAACTTTCATGTAACCTTTAAACACAAACGCATTGAGATGCTTCGTTATATAATCGTAAGTTTTCGGCAATTTTCGTAATCGCCGAAAGCCTCGATGTGGAATCCACGCCAAACATGAACACACTATATTTAGAATCAGATTCTGGTTTAATATTTTTATGTTCCAATACTTTTTTATTATAAACACTTTCGTGAAGTTTGTCATATACAAGTGTGTTACTGTTATCCTTACACTGAACTTTAAAAAAATCTGCGGGTACTTGAAAAGGGGGAATAAAACTAACTTCCGGTCCAAAGTTTACGGTGTAGTCATCTTCCGGTTCTCTGTCGAGTATCTTATAACTACAGGTATAAGAATTCGATCCGTAAAATTTGATTGCTGATACATTATAATTAAGAATCCCCAGATCATTTACAAACATTAAATCCGGTACCGGATCGCACTTGATTGGATCGGGACTCCAAACATATTTCATGATGGATTTATCAAATGGGTCAAGGTCAGGTATAATACATTGTCTGTTTACATGTTGGTTTATAAACAGAAACCGTACAGGCATCGTCAACGTTTGGTAGAGATAGTTGGTTAGAATAAGACATAGAATTCCAATTAACACTTTTTTCTTTTTGTCACGTTTACCGACGAGTTTGAATTTGCAGACGACCTTCTTGAACGTGGCACAGGTAAAGTCCAAAGCCCAGACCGGCAACATCAGTAGTTGACACAAAGAAAGCCACATCGTAACTAATCTGGAAACAGAAATCAAATTAATTCTAATATTTTCAGTTTGTATTACAATTATTATTTTATACATTCTATGAACTAAAATAACTCATTTCGTCTTACACGATCGTGCCCATGATTGAGTGAAAAAAATACAAAGCTGTATACCATTGATTTTGTTCTTTTCTCTATATTAAATAAACAAGAGGGCCAAGATGGCCCAATATCGCTCACCTTACTGATCTTGAGTGACCCAACATAAGTAGATTATATAATACATGTACGCTCAAAATTCCAGAAAGACGAGATGGGCAAGTAGTTAGAATTTTGATTTTAGATATAACAGATGCGTAAATGAGTTCAAACTTGGAAAAGGTTCACCCATGGTAAATGTCAGTGAAATTACATCAAAATCAGATCAGTAGATTCTGACAAGAAGGCTCCTGAAGTTTTTACTATAGATGCTAAGTCTTCGAACGAAAATAAAAATCCAGTTCCAGAACAAAATTAACCTGTTATGTTTGAGAACGGTTTCAAACTAAAGCATCAGACTAAACTATTGTGCATGAAACAATCTGAAGTTCCAGCACAATAAATATTTCTATGAGTTTCAAACACAAGCCTTCCCAAAGTACGTCGCTTGAAAGAATCTTTGTCGCTGTGCACTCTCCCCCAATAACAATTAAGCTCCTCCTCCAAGATTTCAATTACACTTTGAAACTGAAAATTTCAAGCAGACTTTTTGCTGTGATGAAATTAGCTAAAATTATGGTATTGCTTTATTAGGAAGCAGGAAACCATCCCTGTTTGAACCATAAAAACTCTGACTTTTATATTCAGAAAAACATTTATTTTTAAAATGGTACATGATATTTGAATAATATTCAATCACTGATTGTAATTGTATCATTCATCTTTTTATGATGAATTATCTTTTAAAACTTATATATAGTATAATATTGTATAATAATAGCAAAAAAAATAGTTTATATAAAGAGTTTATTACATCTTCTTGTAATAATTGTTATATACAGACAAAACAGGGGAAGTAATTTGACATAAAAAACTAACCCCGACACCTGGCTGCCATGTTTTTTGATGAATCAAGATGGCTTGAACAAACTTGGTAGAGAGTCACCCAAGGAACATTTCTGTGAAGTTATTTTAAAATTGAGCCAGTAGTTTCTGACAAGAAGATTTTTACTATAGCTTATATAGTAAAGTAACCCCACCCCCTGGCCGCGATGTTTTTTGACGAATCAAGATGGCTTGAACAAACTTGGTAGAGGGTCACCCAAGGAACATTTCTGTGAAATTGTATCAAAATTGGCCCAGTGGTTTCAGAGGAGAAGTTGTTAAAAGCTAAAAGTTATTGACGGACGACGGACGGCAGACGACGGACACAAGGCAATCACAAAAGCTCACCTGTGAGCCTTCGGCTCAGGTGAGCTAAAAAAGGCTTACATGCTTGTCATTCATTGAAGTACCCAATGAAACAAGTGAAACTTACATTTTTTTGCTTGTCAACCTTTGCACTATCAAAATATGATGAGAAAAATATATAACATATAAGATTTTTTTTCTGTTCAGCGTGTACACAGTTGACAAAGTGAAAGTAGACGTCAGAAATCATGTATCCATACCCCAATTTCTAAGCATCAATTATTTTCAAAATTCACAATTCAAACTTGACAATGATTTCAACATGTTCAAAATACACCAATAATGCCATTCAAATAAAAAAAGCAGCATTAAAACTACCCATGTAAGCATTTCCTGTTTCCTATAGACACTATAACTAAACAAAACGTAAACCTATCCGAAGTAATTCGGATCCTCTTCTAAATATTAATTAATTATTTTTAAACATTTCCTTGAAACAAAATCTGGGCAGTAGAAACACATCAATTCTATGGACAAAAATCAGAGAAATCAACAAAGTTCAGTGATGAAATACAGACACTATGAAATTAAGAACAGGACAAACATCAATCCTGGACATGTAGTCTTGTTCATACGAGCAATGTTATATGTTTTAAAATTCTGTACATTTCAATTTTTAATGGAACACTGTGGCCAAGTGTCATTTCTGAAGCACGGCCATAATGTATGGACTAATATAAGCGCTGAAATAGAAACAAAAACCAATGCAGAAGTATGAAACATATAGAATGTAAAGATTAATAGAGTATGGGCAAAAATCAATGTTGATGGTGAAGAATAGGCAAATATTGATCCTGAATTATATACAAATATCAATGCTAGGGTAAATGCAAATGTTTATGCTGAAGTAGTGACGGAATATACCAATGCCGAAGAACAGAATGATAACGTTCAAAACAAATATTAACTGAAGTATGGGATGAAGTATGGAAAGGTGTCAATCCTGAAGCAAAGACTCCAGTATGCACAAATGTCAGTTAAGACATACATGACAACTAGGAAATATGTCGAAAAAAATCAATAATGAAGCCTGAACAAGTACCAATGCTGAAGTATGGACAAAAATAAATGAAGCATGGACTCCAAATCTGAAATTTGGACAAATATCAATGAAGCATGGACTCCAAATCTGAAGTATGGACAAATATCAAAGAAGCATTGATGTTTCACCATCGCACATCAATAACACATAACATACGATTTTCTATATACATTTATTTCTTACATTGTTACAACTGTCATTTTAAACTTTAATGAATTCAGTTTAACACATGTACAGTTTCTAAAATATAGTTCAAAATACGATTCAAAGTACTGCTCCCATTTTAGTTTCAGTTCCTACTTAAACACCAACATTATCATAATCCACCACGCAACCTAACTTGCATTTCTACCACACCCAACCATCTAAAACCCATCTACTGACATATAGTGGCCATAGTACTTTTTGAAATTCTCCTATGCAATAGAAATATCAGGGCGGGGTCATTTTTAACCCTAGGGACATGATTTGAAGAAATCTAACAAAACTATAGTTGGTCATCGTTACTACATAAACGTTTTGAAAATATGTTGATTTTTTAAGTTTTGGACAAGTTTTAGTAACAGTGGCCATCTTGAATTTAAGATAGAAAAAAATATTCTGTATAATCGCCTATGCAATAGAAACATCCATTTGAAGTTTCAGTTTAATTGGCCTAGTGGTTTCAGAATAGATGAAAGAAAAAGAGAATTTTCTGTTTTCCCATAGTATCCCTATGTAAAATTCTAAGTCCCCTTACAGGGCCCCTATAAATTTTAGCCCGACCCCTTACGATATAGGAACCCAGTCATTTTTACAAATCTGAACCTCCTTCACCTAACAATACTTTTGTGAAGATATAGGCAAAATCATTTCCATTTAAAAAAAATCTTCTGTTTATTCCTATGCAACAGAAACATGCATGTGAAGTGTCAGTTTAAATGGCCTAGTGGTTTCAGAATAGATGAAAGAAAAAGAGAATTTACTGTTTTCCCATAGTATCTCTATGTAAAATTCTAAGTCCCTTTATAGGGCCCCTATAAATTTTAGCCCCTTAATTCTTATCTGCAATCAAACCCCTACACATAGTGATAATTTATGCCAAATTTGAACATATCTGACATACCGGTTCTCAAGAAAACGATTTTAGTAATTCCCAATTTTTACCCTTTTGGGGCCCCTCCTGACCCCTTAAGACAGTGGAACCCATTCATTTATACAAATCTGAACCTCCTTTACCAAACAATGCTTCTGTGAAGATATAGGCAAAATCATTTCCATATAAAATAAAAAGGAAAAAATTATAATGACATGTGTCCCCTAATTGAACCCTCGGGTCGGGGTCATATTTAACCCTAGGGACACCATTTGAACAATCTAACAATACTATAGTTGGTCATCATTACTACATAAACATTTTGAAAATCTGTTGGGCAGTTCACGAGAAGAAGATTTTTTAAGTTTTGGAATATTTTTAGTAACGACGGCCATATTGAATTTCAGATAAAAAAAAATCTTCTGTATAGGCTCCTATGCAACAGAAACATGCATGTGAAGTTTCAGTTTAATTGGCCTAGTGGTTTCAGAGAAAGTATTGCTAACAGACGACAGACGACGGACGACAGACAACGCGCCATCGCATTAGCACTTCTGGCCTTTGCCTAGTAGAGCTAAAAATGAAGATGCTTTCGCGTCTACAGCATTTTCCTATATATCTCTCTGTAAAACAGTGACCCCTATGGCGGCCCCAAAATTTGACCCCAGGACTCGACCTCAATAAATATTTAAGGAGATCTCTATGCGATATTACATGTACAATATCTAAGGTTAAGGCCTTGAACTTTCAGGTGACATGTTGTTTTTTTTAAGTTTCGGTTAAAATGTGCTTATAACCCCTGTGGCGAGGACATTTGTGTTCGAATCACGCTGGTTCAAGAACTCGTCCGAGAGTTCAATGTATTGTGGTTATATGACTGCTGTGCAAGTCTGGATAAGATTGAATGAGAAATGAAGGTGTTATCGCGTCTACAAGTAAAAGGTTAACGGGTGGACGACGGACGATGCCGGACAATTTACCATGATATAAGGCGTAAAGCCCTGCTGGCCAGTAGAGCTAAAAAAAACAAGTAATGACCGTAAACGTTTGGCTTCGATGAGCTAATTAGAATGGAAAAATAACAGAACTCGTCCCGCAATGCATTCGATACACATACAATTGCCATCGAGGAAGTAAGCTACTCTGCATGCCCCAATGAATAAAAACATCGAAAATAAGTAACACAACAGTTCAATATCTATACAAGAACACTTACTAGATCCTTCCTAGCCACACATGTCTTGGTTATATCCGATATTTAAATACGAGAACACTAATTGGTCCATTATTGATTGATTCAAAACGAAACAACGAAGTTTAACTGATTTAGTTTCGCATAACACGAACTATACAAAGTGTATATATCAGGGCAGAAATATACATCCAAGCACACAGATAAACTGACTACACGTTCAGCGACACACTGAGAGCATAATCACGAGTTCACTGCGGAGTAAGAGATATATTGGGTTCACAGGCGTGTGTGTATGCATTAAGCTAACGCGAGAGTGTGGCTTAGTCACTTTTTCGTCAAATTATAAAAGTCGTTCAAATTAATAGCAGAATGGCAGAATTGTTCTTCTGTTCCAAGAATAGCAGAACAGCAAGATGATTTTTTTTTCATTCTGTTAACTTAACCGAGTCAAATTATCGCAAGTTCTGAAATAAAGGACCAGTTACAAAACTGCTAATACCGCAGCAGGTCTTGTGGTTGAGTGCCCGTCTCGCATGCAGAAGGTCACATGGGTTCGATTCCCGGCCGGGTCATACCAAAGATTTGAAATATGGTTTAAGAAGCTACATTGCTTGGCGCTCAGCATTAAGAGGATAGTTCTAGGTCAGGTGGACCCGGTGTCAGTATAATGTGACTGGGTGGGGTATCATACCATGTGTCTGCAGCATGATACTCCAGTGTGTCAGTATAATGTGACTGGGTGGGGTATCATACCATGTGTCTGCGGTATGCTCCAGTGTGTCAGTATAATGTGACTGGGTGGGGTATCATACCATGTGTCTGCGGCATGAAACTCCAGTGTGTCAGTATAATGTGACTGGGTGGGGTATCATACCATGTATCTGCGGACATGCTCCAGTGGTCAGTATAATGTGACTGGGTGGGGTATCATACCATATGTCTGCGGCAAGATACTCCATTGTGACAGTATAATGTGACTGGGTGGGGTATCATACCATGTGTCTGCGGTATGCTCCAGTGTGTCAGTATAATGTGACTGGGTGGGGTATCATAGCATGTGTCTGCGGCATAATACTTCCAGTGTGTCAGTACAATGTGACTGGGTGGGGTATCATACCATGTGTCTGCGGCATGATACTCCAGTGTGTCAGTATAATGTGACTGGGTTGGGTATCATACCATGTGTCTGCGGTATGCTCCAGTGTGTCAGTATAATGTGACTGGGTGGGGTATCATACCATATGTCTGCGGCATGATACTCCAGTGTGTCAGTATAATGTGACTGGGTGGGGTATCATACCATGTGTCTGTGGTATGATACTCCAGAGTGTCAGTATAATGTGACTCGGTGGGGTATCATGAAATTCACAATTGGTAAGGCGGACTCATAGGTCCTCATTAATTATACTTACAATTTTCCAGTGGTTCCTGTGATAAGAAGATTTTTAAAGTTTATCGTAATTTTGATTGTTTTGGCACAGGACCAGGTTAAAGAGGAGGGGTGGGGAGTTACTCAATAAAACATATATCCATTAACCGTTATGTCAGCAACAACAAATCACACCAAAAACTACTCAAATAAATCTATTTAGCCATCAGAAATGAATTGTGTCATTCTCTCTTATATAGATTTAGTAATGTGTTCCCCACCCCAGGGCCAAACTGTGAGACCCAAGGACACTTTTTATAAAGGCCCAATAGTTGTCAATAATCATGTTTACCAATAGTTTGTGAGTGCTTCTTATAATAATAAAAAGATTTTTAAAAATTATCTTGAATTTGACTGTTTTGACCGCACCCCTAAGACCTCATGGGGGTTGGGACCATGCAATTCACATAGGTTTAAACCGTCATGTTAGCAACAACAAATCACGCCAAAAATATTCACATAAGTCTATTCAGTCATACAGAATAACGTTGGTGTTTCTTGTCATTTTCTCTTATATAGATTTAGTAAAGTAGGCCCACCCCCAGGGCCATACCGTGAGACCCAGGGGCACGAAATTCACAAATTTAATAAAGGACCCATAGGCGTTAATAATCATGCTCACATTTGTTTTTGAGTGCTTTCTATAATAAGAAAAAGATTTTTACCTTTAATTTTTTAGGCCGCACCCGCCGGACCAAACCATAAGTCCCAGGGACATGCAATTCACATATGCGTCCATAATCATAGTTACCACTGGTTTCCCAGTGCTTCCTATAGTAAGAAGAAGATTTTTAAAGCTTACCTTGAATTTGACTGTTTTGCCTTGAATTTGACACAAGGCCACAGGGGGTAGGGACCATGCAATTCATAATTTTGATACCCATATTCTAAATGTATAAGTCATCCAATCGACACAACGGAGCTTCTTTTAAACTACAGAATATTAGTAAACTAACAATAAATAAAAACATCTCTAAAGTCCTATCTGCCAAGTATACACTAGTAGTTTGACAAAATAATGCGGTAATAGGTACTCAGAAAATATTACCATGTATGCAGAGTCTTGAAATCCCTTCAGCAATATAGACCTACATATACATTCCGATTCCTAGAAGAACGAAACGACACATGTATATGAATCACCTGCTATACTATGGAGAATGTAATACAACAACCACTTCCATAAAATACTATTCGCCCAGTCGCGGCTAATCAAAGGCAAGATCGCTGAATGGACACTATACAATATAATAATCGATACTGCGTATAACTATGGTAAAGCCTATGGTGTACGATCAGGGTCAAAAGCACCGGTACTGTAAAATATACCGTTGTACCGTTAAAATATATCAGTGCACCGTTAAAAGTGGCGGTCCATCGTTACAATATATCGATGTACCGTTATATAGCGATAATATCGGTGCACCGCTATATTTTAAAGATGCAATGGTATATTTTGTTTTATCGGTGCACCGATAAAATATACCGTTGCACCGATATTATATTGCAGTGCACCGCTATATTTTATCGGTCCACCGCTATATTTTAACGATGCATCGCAATATTTTATCGATGCACCGCTATATTTTAACAGTGCACCGTTACTTATTTAGCGGTGCACCGTTAAATAAAATGTAACTGTCCACCGCTATCATCACACCGCTGTACTAGGGTCTTTGGGATTAGCCAATCAGAAGTTTCGTTCCAAAATCGTTGCAGAGATCGGAGGAGGCTAACGACAATTGAATACACACAGCTCAAATTTAGGTTGGCACCTCTAGCATTTCTTTAATAACTTTTTGAAATAATGTCTGAATTTAATAATTATGTTACCAAAGTAAAGCTGAAATAATTGTTGACAAGTTTAAATAACAATTATAAAACAGTTTTGCTCAGAATTCAAATGTATTATGGATTGAAAACTTAAAATGTCAGAGTAATGGTAGTGTATTTGTTTTGATAGTCTTTTCAATACACAAATGTTAGACTACTCAAATTAAAAAAAATGGTTTTATTGAAACATTAACCGATTAGAGGTTCAAACTCTTAAAAATCCATATACTAGTATACATGTTTTACTTTTTAAATAAGCATAACTTTATAAATAAGCATCAATTTAGAGGGTATACAGTTGTAAATTAGTTGGATACGACGAGTTACCGAATGAAATTCATTCATCAATTACTCTTTAAAACAACTCAATTGAATACTAAGTCTTTAAAGCACAAAACTGTGTATTCTACATTGATAAAGCATACAGTAATCTTTTTGCCTTTGAGAAAAACACACATCATTTTAACATAAACTACATTTTCAACATGAGATATTGCATACAAAATTTAAATACGAAGTCTAGATACACTCTCTAAACTGCACACCTTTGAAATACTCGTATCAAATATAACATATTCCGTTCATTGTGTCCATGATCATCTCATCTTATCAAATAGCTAGTTATTAACATAACATTTTGAATTAGTTTTTCAACGTACAACACTTATTCAATAACGTATGATCATACACACCCTGTAAAAAATTGCACAATAAGGTTAAGTTGTGTCCCATAGCATTTTGAATCGTAAACATTACATACCCAAATCACGCGACTGTCTGCTGAAAATTGAAGTGAATGTCGACTGAACAGAGAGCTTTTATGATACAACACGATATGTAAAAATATAATTTTCTTCGTTTGAAAATTTAGATTAGAAGAAAATAAGTTTCCCTTGTATAACAGAGTCTCCGATGGAGGGAGTTAGTGTATGTGCTAGGGTAGTATACCACGCACATTTGGCGGTAATCGGTCATTCAGCGTTGAAAGCGCGACCAGTACAAGTGGATTTAAAAAGCATTCTCGAGCGCTAGTAACACTTAAACATATTTAATTGAAATTGTGTTGTTTTTGTTCTGTTTATGGAGACGGTGGAAGTAGAAGGGAAATACCCCCATACTACATATACAGAAGACAGATTAAACTTAACATTTTTTCTATCATATTGACAGAAAGACGAAATTCAAATACGATTGACAACTTTGTCTCAGATCACCACACATATACAAAATAGAATGCATTTCAACTATTTATAAAATATCATTCAACAATAAAAACGCATTTAAAGGTTTGCATAAATACATGCCAATTTACAAACCAATCTAACTCAAGACGACACACTGAATAGAAATCAACAGGATACAGTGGGAACATTATTTACAATTACAATACAATTGTATTGAATAAACGCAAAATCCTTTATATCAGGAATATTTGGTCCCGTTAAGTTGTTGACGTTGCATATAATTATGTATGTAATTATATTCATTGTTAATGATTATATTAATTAATTAATTATTAATCATACGTGTTTAATTCCCAAAAATAGCTACTTTTCAATAACAGTTTTTGATTATTGTAAGCACTATATAATTCCCGTTATGAGAAATATTTCAATAACAATCCCGCAGTAATTAATATGTACGTTTCAAATTATCTAATAACTTTCCAATATTTCATTAGAAATACCAAATAATAAATTATATTATTTTCAAAATTAATGTGGGGCCAGATTTTCCTTGCTAAATGGGCCGGATATTCCAAGGACGTTTCATCCAGGGTCTGCCACTTTTAACGGTGCACCAATATATTTTAACGGTGCACCGGTATATGTTATCGGTGCACCGTTAAAACAAATATATCGGTGCACCGATATAATAGCGGTGCACCGGTACCGGTGCTTTTGACCCTGATCGTACACCATAAAAGCCATCTTCAATTAGGCGCTAGCGGCACTTTTCCCTTAGACAATATTTCGGCTATAAGCCAAGTTCTCCCAAAAATCGATCCAGACTGCAGCATTTGTGTACAATAGCTGCGGACGGCGATTGTTCATTAAAGCTTCTTTTGTTTAAATGTTCGTTGTACTTGATAGTTCAGCGGATAGTCTAGCGTCCTATGTCCAGAGGTTCAATCACCCGCCACGGCTGTGTAGGACACGTTATCCGTGTAGCGTAGTCTAGCGTCCCATGTCCAGAGGTTCAATCACCCACCACGGCTGTGCAGGACACGTTATCCGCATAGGGTAGTCTAGCGTCCCATGTCCAGAGGTTTAATCACCCGCCACGGCTGTGTAGGACAGGTTATCCGCATAGGGTAGTCTAGTGTCCCATGTCCAGAGGTTCAATCACCAGCCGCGGCCGTGTAGGACAGGTTATCCGCATAGGGTAGTCTAACGTCCCATATCCAGAGTTTCAATCACCCACCACGGCTGTGTAGGACACGTTATCCGTGTAGCGTAGTCTAGCGTCCCATGTCCAGAGGTTCAATCACCCACCACTGCTGTGCAGGACACGTTATCCGCATAGGGTAGTCTAGCGTCCCATGTCCAGAGGTTCAATCACCCGCCACGGCTGTGTAGGACACGCTATCCGCATACAGAGGTCCAATCACCCGCCACGGCTGTGCAGGACAAGTTATCCGCATAGGGTAGTCTAGCGTCCCATGTCCAGAGGTTCAATCACCCGCCACGGCTGTGTAGGACACGTTATCCGCATACAGAGGTTCAGTCACCCGCCACGGCTGTGTAGGACACGTTATCCGCATACAGAGGTTCAATCACCTGCCACGGCAGTGCAGGACATGTTATCTGCATGGGGTAGTCAAGCGTCCCATTTCCAGAGGTTCAATCACCCGCCACGGCTGTGTAGGACACGTTATCCGCATACAGAGGTTCAATCACCCGCCACGGCTGTGCAGGGCATGTTATCTGCATGGGGTAGTCAAGTGTCCCATGTCCAAAGGTTTAATCACCCGCCGCGGCTGTGTAGGACAGGTTATCCACATACAGAGGTTTAATCACCCGCCGCGGCCGTGTAGGACAGGTTATCCGCATAGGGTAGTCTAACGTCCCATGTCCAGAGGTTTAATCACCCGCCGCGGCTGTGTAGGACAGGTTATCCGCATAGGGTAGTCTAACGTCCCATGTCCAGAGGTTCAATCACCCGCCACGGCTGTGTAGGACAGGTTATCCGCATAGGGTAGTCTAGCGTCCCATGTCCAGAGGTTCAATCACCCGCCACGGCTGTGTAGGACAGGCTATCCGCATAGGGTAGTCTAGTGTCCCATGTCCAGAGGTTCAATCACCAGCCGCGGCCGTGTAGGACAGGTTATCCGCATAGGGTAGTCTAACGTCCCATGTCCAGAGGTTTAATCACCCGCCGCGGCTGTGTAGGACAGGTTATCCGCATACGGTAGTCTAGTGTCCCATGTCCAGAGGTTCAATCACCCGCCGCGGCTGTGTAGGACAGGTTATCCGCATAGGGTAGTCTAACGTCCCATGTCCAGAGGTTTAATCACCCGCCGCGGCTGTGTAGGACAGGTTATCCGCATACGGTAGTCTAGTGTCCCATGTCCAGAGGTTCAATCACCCGCCGCGGCTGTGTAGGACAGGTTATCCGCATAGGGTAGTCTAACGTCCCATGTCCAGAGGTTTAATCACCCGCCGCGGCTGTGTAGGACAGGTTATCCGCATACGGTAGTCTAGTGTCCCATGTCCAGAGGTTCAATCACCCGCCGCGGCTGTGTAGGACAGGTTATCCGCATAGGGTAGTCTAACGTCCCATGTCCAGAGGTTTAATCACCCGCCACGGCTGTGTAGGACAGGTTATCCGCATAGGGTAGTCTAACGTCCCATGTCCAGAGGTTTAATCACCCGCCGCGGCTGTGTTGGACAGGTTATCCGCATAGGGTAGTCTAACGTCCCATGTCCAGAGGTTCAATCACCCGCCACGGCTGTGTAGGACAGGTTATCCGCATAGGGTAGTCTAGCGTCCCATGTCCAGAGGTTCAATCACCCGCCACGGCTGTGTAGGACAGGCTATCCGCATAGGGTAGTCTAGTGTCCCATGTCCAGAGGTTCAATCACCAGCCGCGGCCGTGTAGGACAGGTTATCCGCATAGGGTAGTCTAACGTCCCATGTCCAGAGGTTTAATCACCCGCCGCGGCTGTGTAGGACAGGTTATCCGCATACGGTAGTCTAGTGTCCCATGTCCAGAGGTTCAATCACCCGCCGCGGCTGTGTAGGACAGGTTATCCGCATAGGGTAGTCTAACGTCCCATGTCCAGAGGTTTAATCACCCGCCGCGGCTGTGTAGGACAGGTTATCCGCATACGGTAGTCTAGTGTCCCATGTCCAGAGGTTCAATCACCCGCCGCGGCTGTGTAGGACAGGTTATCCGCATAGGGTAGTCTAACGTCCCATGTCCAGAGGTTTAATCACCCGCCGCGGCTGTGTAGGACAGGTTATCCGCATAGACTTAGTACTGGTTCTGCTCGGAAAGATTTCGAGCGATGTTTGTTTAGGTTTTACGAACTTGTTTCACAGTCGATATGAAATATATTATATATACATGTATAATGTATATACTAGTACACAATGTATATACAAGTACGCTTTGTCGTCTGTGCTAGATCAAACATATGTACAACCAGGGCGCACGTATCAAACGAATTTCGGCATCTATGTATATATATATATATATATATACTTTTGTCACGTGACATCATCCTGCTAGCAATGCTTCGTTAAATCACATTTATACATACACGTGACAGCAACATGTACCACATTTGGATTTAAAACTTGGTTTAACATATCTAACTGTAAGCTCATCTGTATTATTGATATTTGATTACATTACATGAAGTCGGCATTAAATGACAATGGACTACTGCTTTTTAATGTCTTTTCTGTTGATAGGATTACCACGTAAAAATCTAATCAAATATTTCCTAAATATATTTGAGATGAGTATGATATTTGAGATGAATATGATATATGAGATGAGTATGAAATTTTCAAATGATATTTGAGATGAGTATGACATTTGAGATGCTATTTGAGAGGAGTATGACATCTGAGATGATATTTGAGATGAGTATGATATTTGAGATAATATTTGAGAGGAGTATGATATAAGAGATGATATTTGAGAGGAGTATGATATAACAGATGAGTATGATATTTGAAATGATATTTGAAATGATATTTGAGAGGAATATGATATTTCACATGAGTATGATATTTGAGATGATATTTAAGATTAGTATGATATTTGAGATGATATTTGAGAGGAGTATGATATTAAAGATGATATTTGATATGATTATGATATTTGAGATGATATTTGAGATGAGTATGATATTTGAGATGAATATGATATTTCAGATGAGTATGATATTTGAGATGATATTTGAGATAAGTATGATATTTGAGAGGAGTATTTCAGAGGAGTATGATATTTGAGATGAGTACGATATTTGAGATGATATTTGAGAGGAATATGATATTTAAGATGAGTATGATATTTGAGATGATATTTGAGAGGAGTATGATAAAACCGATATGTAATGATGTTATCAGAGAGGATGCATGCAGTATATAGATTTAAGAACAGTAACTCATGTAATGGTGATGGTGTATACATATAACATAGTAAGAGTTGTGTCCCATAATGCAACATCTGCCTTTTTCAGAAAAAAAAAAGCATGTCAATTATAATAATGAAACAAAAGTTGAATAACAAGTACTGTTTTGTAAGATTTACAAGAGTTCACAAGTTCATGTAAACATCTTCAAAGATATGATAAGATGTGTCCAGTATTACACTGTGGGAAATTTATGGTTCTCAGCATTCGGCTTATCTCATTAATCTTTGTTAGTATGTAAATGCCGTTTTATCCATCACTGTTTATTCTTTAGTTATTGTTTATTGATGGTCACTTTACCACACAGTTTTACAATATTTCATGTCTGCTATCAGATGTAGTGGCTCCGCATGTGATATAATCTGAACATGGAATTAATTGAAACTAACAAATAATTAGCACGCGTTGAAAACGAAAACAGACATCTAAGGGAAGAAATTTGCAACATGCACGCCAATGTACAACTGAGCTTAAAGAAGCAAGACGTGAAAATCAGCAATTTTTCAGTGATACATGAAATTGACAAAATTGTCTAAAAGAGCGTGACAAAATTAATACAAACACCACCAACAACCGAAGTCCCATCTGATGCAGACGTCGTGGGAATGATCCCCAAAAAGAAACCTACCACAACATATCCTAGTCTCGAAAATGTGAAAAGATATTGGAGAAAAAGCCTACCATTTAATTTAACAAGTTAAGTAAGAGATTGGAATGACTCACGGAGCCAGAAAATAAGAACAAATCAATTACAGAAAGTCAAGTAAAACCCCCAAATGGAATTACCAACAAAATTTCAGCAACGAGAAAGCAAATGCGAGAATTCACTCTAGAAAACATGACTAAAGTGTTGAGGGGAAATTTAAAACGTACTACATCTGTGGAATAGCAACGGACTTCAAAGACGCGGGTCTTTACGAATATTTATAAGAACGAGAAATAAAACCATTAGAAATCTCTCTATTTTGTAGTAGGTCTGGTGATCTCGCGGCTAAGGTCTCTTATCCCAGTTTATCAAGGATACCTTATTTTAGAAGACAGTTATTTTCGGCCTAGATTCATGAAATGTCGGAAGTGGTTGCCAAGAAATCCGCGGGACAAGCACCCTAGACACAACCGAAAAGTCGCTCAAATGTTACTAACTACGAATAATATAATGACCACTATAGTGTAGACAACACTGACCACTTAAATATTGACTAATATTTAAGACAAACTCTAATCAAAAGCATATAACAGTTAAAAAATCTGAACGTTACTTGGTAGAGGTATTATGTCGTCTGTGGCTAGTTTATCAAAATTGTTAGTATTAGAAAATATTGAAATTGTTTTCATCACTGAGCATAAACTGTTCTATCATTCTAAATATTTTATGGACACAATTATAATAAAATACAACAATATAACTATGTGTGATTGTGACTTTGGTATGTTCGGTAGCTTAAAATGTGGAAAAGGTGGTGTATCAATAATGTATAAATCATCCCTTGAATTTGCACTTAGAAAAATGGACGAGATCGCAGATGAACGTTTCATAGGTATTAAAATATTCTGTAACAATTATGCTAGAATTTTTGCATATAAATAAAATTACATGCCGTCTTCAAATTACCCAAACCAACAATATACTGTCTATATACGCTGCAAGCCATATGTGATTCATACTCGGAACTTGGCACAGTTGTCACTTTTGGTGACTTGAATGGTGAAATTATTGCACACCCAGAACACAAAAATACTTCGCACAGATGTTCATCGTTAACAAATTTTCTCATGAAAAACGAAATGTTATCTCTCGTCCATCTATCTAAATGCTCAGGACCATCTTACACATATACAGCCATGAAAAACGAAATGTTATCTCTCGTCCATCTATCTAAATGCTCAGGACCATCTTACACATATACAGCCATGAAAAACGAAATGTTATCTCTCGTCCATCTATCTAAATGCTCAGGACCATCTTACACATATACAGCCATGAAAAACGAAATGTTATCTCTCGTCCATCTATCTAAATGCTCAGGACCATCTTACACATACACAACCATGAAAAACGAAATGTTATCTCTCGCCCATCTATCTAAATGCTCAGGACCATCTTACACATACACAGCCATGAAAAACGAAATGTTATCTCTCGTCCATCTATCTAAATGCTCAGGACCATCTTACACATATACAGCCATGAAAAACGAAATGTTATCTCTCGTCCATCTATCTAAATGCTCAGGAGCATCTTACACATATACAACCATGAAAAACGAAATGTTATCTCTCGTCCATCTATCTAAATGCTCAGGACCATCTTACACATATACAGCCATGAAAAACGAAATGTTATCTCTCGTCCATCTATCTAAATGCTCAGGACCATCTTACACATATACAACTACAGAAACAATGTAAGATCACGTTGTAATGTACAAGAACCTTATAGAAATGGTTATCTCTGTTAAAATCTTATACGATGATATGTATTTTATATCTGATCATTTACCTATTTAGCAACAATCAGAAAGACAGTATTGCAAACACATATAAACACCCTTATTTGAGTTTTGCCTGGCACAAAGTAACAGAAGCAAATATAAAATCATCAGTCAAAACTTGCAACTTTACAACAAAGCACGCGCACGGATAAAATAGACTCAATGTATAGTGATATAGTAAAATATATATGCTCAGCAGCAAATAGCTCCCTCCCAAGATCAAAATATAACCGTCACGCTAAACCGTATTGGACATCGGAACTTAAATCTTCCCACAATGTACAACGACACGCGTGTCAAAACTGGGAATGCAGTATTGACCCAGAAACGCTAGCTTGTGCTAACACAGTGAGTAAATTGTGGATATGTCAAATGTCTGAAAATAGACACCAATATCTATGTCATTTCTGCGGAATAATGTTTAGTAATGCTATTTCTCTCAAGTTGTTTGATAGTTCACGCTCAACAAAAATGCGACAAAATCTCTACAGAATTATAGAATCACAATCTGGCTATTCTGTCATAAATGAATTTCAAAAACGGTATAAATGAGACTAAAATGGCCGAAGATAACTATATGAGACTAAACTGGCCGAAAATTACTATCATTATCAAGTAAGAAGGTTCACAAACACTTGCTCCGAATAGCAATTAGATTCGTTGCAAAATGCATGAAGTTAACAAAACTTTTAAGATAAAGAATTTAAAAAATAATAATCCAGCCCATAAATAAATAGAAAGCTAATCTGTTTAACATGCACAGTTACTTTGCTATACACATGAATATACTTATGTGTGAAAAAAAATGTCATTCGTGTAAAATTGAATAACTGTAAACTCATTATCGTCCCTCTCTCCCTCCCTCCCTCCCTTTCTCTCTCTCTGATACGTATTATAATAGTTCATGTTATATATAGGTATATAATGTTTTGTTTATATTCCTTGCAAACACATATACTTGTTCACATTGAATGCTGTATAATTTGTACATTTCATATTGTTTTATTAATCCTTAAGGGAGAAGATAAAGAAAAAAAAAATATATATATATATAATCATCTGTTGGAGACTTTGTGGGAGAAGAATATAGCACTTTGATTTGACTGGATGGTATTGTTTGTTCAGTGGGATTGTTGTGTAACCTGTCACTGGGAGAGCTCTCGGGAAGAGATTTTTGCTCTGCATGTGGCAAATAAGGTTCAATGATAAGAAATGACTTTTCATGGGATTTAGAAGTTGCCTTCTGTTTCTCATACATTCATTGTCGTTTTCTGTAGTAACAATATATGACCTGTTTTTAATATTGTATAACTATAGCAGGTTTCCAAAGTTTACCGTGTCTGATTCTTATTCCTTCCCCAATTGCTAATGGTTTTAGTTCTTTGGCAGATTTGTAAAAATGGCCTTTTGATATTTTCTTGCTTAATAACCTGTTATCTCTTATCAGTATTCTGTCATGTATTTTATGCAACTTGATGTTGTTTGGTTAAAATCTCAAAATCTGCAAAATCTTGAGAACTATATTTGGGACCATTGTCACTAACCACGGTCTCCCAGGGGCGCAATGACGACTAAAGAAACGTTTCAGTTTGTAAATAACAATCTGTGACTTTGTATTTTTGTATTACTTCGAAGTATCTACTGTAGTAGTCAACCAATAATACATAGTCAGAATTGTTCGAACGGAAAAAATCAGTACCGAATTTAAGAACTAGAATCTACTGTCTGAAGAAATGTGCGGGCAAAACAGAACTTCACGTGCACGTTGTGTGTGTCATGGATTTTCTTAAGCATGGTAGGTCTACATGTCTTGGGAATAAGGATTTTTGTTCGTTTCAGTATCATGCCATCAGCCCTGGTTAATTCGTTTCTGTAGTTCCAGAAGACAGTGAGTTGTTTAGGACAGTCAGACCTATTGTTTGGCCAACCTGTTTGAATACTTGCATTCGAAGGTTGAGTCAGTGGCATTTTTATATAATCTATTTTCTGATTACTGACATGTAAATTAGACATTACGGCGTGTACTTGCGCGTCGATGTTTTCAGCTATTTCTGGGTATATGTCAGGGTAATAGCGTCTAGACAGCGTGCCAGCTAGTGGTATTAATTTACCAGGAATAAATGTCAGAATTATGTCATATTTCTGCAGCTGTAACAGCATGTAGACGCGGTGGTTTTCTCGAATATGGCAACTAACGGTTTATGGTCAGTCTGAACTGTTATGTGTCTGCCATATACGTAATGCTGAAAGTATGTTTCAATTTGACCATAATTAACTTCACATGGGATGATTTAGATGTCAAATTTACAGGTCTCTCATTTTTAATGATCACAACACCGAGATCGTATTTTGACGCAATGTGATGTCCTTGTTTGGATCAAAGTATGCTAGTAAAGGTCTAGGATTCTGGGTTATAATACTTTTAATCCTTTGAAAGGCATGTTCTTAGGGTGTGTTCCAATTAAATTCAAACATCATTGGCTAAAAGCTGTCTAATTGGCTGTGTAAGTGTTGATAGACTTGGTGAAACTCTTTGCATATATGTTATCATACCAAGAACTGTTTCTAGATCTGACCTTGAAGCAGGGCACGGCATTTACATTTACATAAGATGGTGTCCGAAGAAAAGTAAATAATTTATGGACAACATTGTTTATATTAATGTTATTTAATTTGAAAGATGAATTTAATAATTAAAAGGAATTATATATTTTGCGAACATTATTGGAGTTAATAACCAAACCGAGAATCCCAGAATGGACTGGGCAAAGAATCTACCAAATGCATTCAAAGCATTCAAAGAACATGCGACATGCATGTTTGGTGGCCCGCTGAAAAACAAAAGAGAGAAGCAGAGCCGTGCAATTACCTTATGCTGTGGGCTGGACGGAAAGGTCGACAAATAAAATCAACTTGGACATTGACAAGAGAAACAGAAATTGTGCTAAAAACCTACTACGATCGATTTGAGGCATACTGAAGGCCTAATTCAATTATCATATATAGCAGATACCAGTTCAAGACTCGAACACAGCATGACAATGAATCATATGAACAATTCATTACTGAACTCAAATCATAAAGGACTGTGGCTATGAAGCAGAACTATCATTAAATGGTCAGTATTTTAGAAATTACATCTGAAATTTTAATGCTGATACCGGTTTTCTGGGGGAAATTTGTCATTTTAGAATTGATGGTTCGAACCGTATTGTGGGCGAATAATTGACTAAACTATTACTCTGGAAATTGATAGTTACCACAAAACCACTGAATCCTAAAAAGGATGGTCAATGTCTGATGTTTTTTCTTTATAATAGCTCCTTCCCTCGACTGGCTGCAGATCGCAGCGTGGTCTAGTGGTAGAGCGTCCGCCTCGCATGCGGAAGGTCGTGGGTTCAACCCCCGGCCAGGTCATACCAAAGACTTTTAAAATGGTACTAGAAGCTTCCTCGCTTGACGCTCAGCATTTAGAAGAGAGTTCTAGGTCTGGTCGGCCCGGTGTCAGTATAATGTGACTGGGTGGGGTATCATACCATGTGTCTGCGGCAAGATACTCCAGTGTGACAGCGCTTAGAATACTGTCTCAAGTAGACACCGTCGCGATATGACTGAAAAATTGTTGAAAGCGACGCTAAACACCATACAATACAATACATCGACTGGCTGCTTAAGACATGTTTGACTGTATCTATATGAATGAAACCATATTTCATATAAGAAAAATTGTAGATACATGTATAATATGCAAGTAGGACTATATGGGAAGAATATACACTATGTCTAAGTACTTAAGTTAAAATATATCTATTTTAATACAATTTGTAGGGGAGAGGGTGTATGTGCCATAGTTTAAGAAATCGGGCTGTGCAGTTTTAATACAATAAAAATAGTTTGAAGGGGGTGTTATGGGGTTAGTAACAAAGTTGAAAAGGGGCAGTTGGTAACAAAGGGGCAGAATAGTAGTAAAATTAAAACATAACATTTTTTTAAAAAAAATGGGCCGGGGTTGGGTTCTTAGTAAAAGGGGGGGGGGGGGGGGGGGGGGGGGTCCTCTTCTGATCGGTAACAAAGTTGAAATGAGGCAAAGTATTTAACTTAAAAGAAAACTTTTTTTAAAAAAATGGGTAGGGGTCGGGTCTTGGGGACGGTAACAAAGTTGAATCGGGGCAGAGTGTTTGATTTAATACAAAATCAAAATAGGAAAATAAAATGTGTGTGTGTGTAGGTTGGGGGTGGGGCTGAGGGAGGGGTAGGTGTGAGGGTCTTGGTCTTGGGGTCGGTAACAAAACCAAAATGGGGCAGAGTGTTTGATATAAAACAAAACAAATTAAGGTCATGGTCAGTGATATAAACTTTGGGGGTTCGGGTTGGGGGTTCGGGTTGGGGGTAGGTATGAGGGTCTTAGGGTCGGTAACAAAACCGATTTGGGGCAGAGTATTTGATTTGATACTTAACAAATTTAGGTCATGGTCAGTGATATAAACTTTGGGGGTTGGGGGTGGGTGGGGGTAGGTATGAGGGTCTTGGGGTCGGTAACAAAACCGTTATGGGGCACAGCGTTTGATTTAATACAAAACAAAATTAGGTCAAGGTCAGTGATGTAAACTTTTTTTAGTTGATGGTGATCAGTTTCCAGAATCAATAGTATAACTGATAAATAAAATTGATTTTTTAAAAAAAATCAAACCTGAGCTAAACAAAAAACTTTAACCTAAGGTTAAAGAGTCCAAAGTATGGAAATTTAGGTAAGTTAGATATAAACAATGTGTTTCTATATCATAATACGAATGTGTTTATGAAGTTTAGTCACCAAAATATGAGTAGTTTGTTCAGAAACAGAGAAAAAGCTGAGATAAACATAAAACTTTAACCGGCGGACGATGACGACAACGAACGACGACGCCGACGCCAGGAGTCATAACAATTGCTCTTCGTTTTTTTTCAAAAAGAGCTAATAACAAATTAGATCTAGATCCATCAGGCTATATAATATGTTTAACTTACAAACATAATATGAATGAGTGATATTATCTAGATCTAGATCTACTAGACTCTAGCAGATATCTATTCGAATTAGTGATAGCAATTTAACACTTGAGTTTTCATAAAATTGAAGGAGAATATCTACGTAACACTTCAGAAATATGCAGTAGATAAAATGGTACCTGAATACTAATGGTGGCAACTCTGGTTAAAACACTTGATATGTAAAATGTGTTTACAAACTAAATGTTTAGAATTGTGACGTCAGTCGTACATACTTGGTCGTCATAAATCTACGGAAGTCGCCTGGCTATCCTATTGTTGTGACGTAGCATTTCCGCCTCGAAGTAGTGTTGATCATCTGCGACAGAAAAACAAGCGACGCTGATGACCAAGTAGATACGTAGACGGAAATGATCGAGCGATCCGAATGGTCTTGAGTATTGTCTAAAAACAAACTTTTATAAAACCAAGCGACATCATCATGTAAAATATCACCATGTAAGACAATGTCAAAGACAAGACATGAAATATCAAACAAACTGAAAGTGTGACCTTGACCTGGGTCTGCGTCTGGGTCTTACGTGCGACACGTTTTCATGTCATCTTGATCAATTGAGCCAAGTTAAATCCTATATATTATTGAATATATTAAGCGTCATTTTATGTCATCGAGGGCTAACAGAAGATTAGTTAAACTAACCACTGTTTCCTGGGATCCTGAATGGTTAACCAATACTCTAGCACATTCCATCTCCACAAGTAACTATTAACTTTCCTACTTGAATCAGTGGTGAGAGACGAATGATAATGAGACACACTGTCGTATATTAATCATCACGGAGACTGTTTCCGGGAGGGGATTCGAACTCATGACCCCTGGATTGATAGTCAGACGCTACCGACTTAGCTAATGGTCCGAAATATAAGACAATTTAACAGACTTTCGAAGAAGGTTCTGGGTCCTACACGCGACACTTCACCATGTCATGTTGATCAATTGAGCCAAGTGTTTTTGAAATACATCCATGTGTGACAAAGTTACAGGCCGGACACGAAATCTCAGACAGATTCAAAGTGTGTCAAACAAACTCAATGTGTGACCTTGACCTTTTAAGTACGGGTCTTACGCGCGACACGTTATTCATAGGTGACACAGTTACAGACCGGACACGAAATCTCAAGCAGACTGAATGTGAATTATTCAATTAATTAAGATGTGCCTATTATACAACATGACCGAAGTAAAATATACCCAATTCCAATTAAATTTAATAACTGGGTCTTTGTTTTATGCCAACCATCTAGTTGGCCATACCTTAGCCATCAAATAATCAAAGAGTGTCCTACCCTTGACGCAATGTCCCAACATAACTAGCCGTATGAATGCTGACAGAGAAAGGTGTTTGTTATGGGGTGCTGCTTTACTATTTAACCTCAATAAGTGATATCACTTATTCGAATAGGTAATATCACTCATTCGAATAAGTGATATCACTTATTTGAAACTAATGAGTGATATCACCTATTCGAATAAGTGATATCACCTATTCGAAACGAATGAGTGATATCACTTATTCGAATGAGTAATATCACTTATTCGAAATGAATTTAGACAATGATTTATCCCAATGGTGTTAATATATTCAATAAAACATAGATGTAGATCTATAACGAGAATAAAATGAAAATATCCAATAAATATTATGTTATAAAATAAATAGTATTGTGACTGTAGAATATAAATTGGCTTATTCTTTAATCATTTTATAAGACCATTTATTTCGAATGAGTAATATCACTAATTCGAATGAGTGATAGCACCTATTCGAATGAGTGATATCACTTATGCGTTCAAATAGGTGATATCACTCATTCAAATAGGTGATATCACTCATTCAAATAAGTGATATCACTCATTCCAATAGGTGATATCACTCTTTCGAATAAGTGATAGGTATCACTCATTCGAATAAGTGATATCACTTATTCGAATGAGTGATACCTCTTATTCGAATGAGTGATATCACTTATTCGAATGAGTGATATCACTTATTGAGGTTGAAAAGTAAAACGGCACCCCATAGTTTGTAAACATTGCTTCAATTGTGCGATGACGTGCCCACCGTAAGACGCCGTCTCAAGATTACTTAACCAGGCAAACCTGGGGTCGTGGGTTCAAGTCCAACTCGGTCCAAAACGTATTGTTTACCGGTTATTCGAGGACAACAACTGTGATCTACTAAGATTAATTCTGATTTCTGTCTCCATCAATAAAACTGGATGCTATACTATAGCATGTTACTTCTTGAAATCACGTTAAACCGTATTCAAACAAACAAAAAATAAAAAATGTAAAAAAATAAGTAGCAGATTAAAAACAGTTCCGCTTTAAACAGGCTAAGATATATTTAAGAAAAGATGAATGTCAGAAGTAAAACATACAAGCAGAGACATATCGAGAGAGGTGTGCCAAAAACTGCGACTAGATCAATACGAGACATGAGAATGTATCACTCTCCATAGACATGGAGTCGAAAAGTACACACTATTTGTACGTTGCTTTTTTTGGTTTAAACATATTTTATTTCTATTGATATATACAGAAATGGGATAGGGCCACAAGTTCTTCCAACATTAGATTCGGCCCTCCCCCTACAGTCCAACATTGCGTGTTATTGAAAACCATAGCCTAGTCAAAATTTGATCTTTTAATGCATGATACCATAGGCCCCCACTGCCCCTAAGACACCCATCAACCCAACAATAACAATAATAATTAAACATACGAAATCAAATGCCATGAGTTTTCGAATACCGCGAAGCAATCGTTTTGAATGCATTGAATGCATACGAATCAAAGAGTGTTATTAAACATTAAGCAACCATATTTCAAACAGTCACATTTTCTATAAATTTTAGTTATAATCAATCTGTATGAATCAACCATTTTTTTGCTATTTTCCGTGATTGACTGCTCAAGACATGTTAGACTATTGCTTCGCAATTAAATACAAATAAATAGAAGTTGTTTAAAGAATTATTACATTTAATTAATAAAACAATCCTATAATTGAAACAAGAAATGTCACTGGTAATTGTCACATCCCCCCCCCCCCCCACCCCCACCCCACCCCTTCCCTTAATGGTCTTTGAAAATAATGATATATTTTATAATAGGTAGCGATGTATCTTTGAATATCAAGAGAAATGGACTGACGTTTCGGACTAGACACGCAATTTCATTATTTTATACATTACCGTGTGACCTTGACCTCTGTGTAACATTGATCTTGACATAAGATGAAAAGGTCTGGCTATTTCTATAGGTAAATGCATGTCACACATCATCATGACATGCTGATCACTTGTGTCAAGCTATTTTAAAATTCCTCCATGTAAGACAAATTTACAGACCAGACATTAAATATCAAATAAACTGAAAGTGTGACCTTGACCTTTGAGATAAGGTTCTGAGTCTTAATGAGGCACGTCGTCATGTCATGTTGATCGATTGATAAATTGAGCCAAGTGTTTTTGAAATCCATACATGAATGATAAAGTTACAGACCGGACTTGAATACCAAAACAGACTCAATGTGTTGTCAAACAAACTCAAAGTGTGACATTGACCTTTGAGATACGGGTCTTACGTGCAACACATTATCGATAGGTGACAAAGTTACAGACCGGACATGAACTCTCAAACAGACTGAAGGTGTTGTCAAACAAAATTAAAATGTGGGAATCTGTGTGTTACGCGCGACACCTCGTCATGTTATGAAGAAAAAGAAGAAGAAGTTATGTTGATCATTTGTAGCAAATATTTATAAAATCCATCTAAGCATAACACAGTTACAGGCCGGACACGAACTATCGGGGGAGGGGGGGGGTCATATGTGCGACACATCGTCATGTCATCTTGATCAATTGAGCCAAGTTAAAGACAAGGTTACATACCAGACACAAATATCAAACAAATTGAAAGTGTGACCTTGACCTCTGAGGAAACTTACAAGTGACACTTCATCATGTCATGATGATCAACTGAGCCAAGTGTTTTTGAAATGTATCCATAGGTGACAAAATTACAGACTTGACACGAAATATCAAACAGACTGAAAGTGGCGTCAAACAAAGTTAAACTGTGCCCTTGACCTTTGAAGTTGGTGTCTTGTTGTAACGTTCGACATGTCGCCATGGTATGCTGATCATTTGTAGCAAGTACTTATAAAATCCATCTATGCATAAAAAGTTACGGGCCGAACACGAAATATCGCACAGACTCAAAGTGTTGTCAAACAAATTTAAACTGGTGTGACCATGACAGTTGAGGTATTGTTGTGGATCTTACTCGCGACACGACGTCATGTTATTTTGATCATTTGTAGCAAGTATTAACAAAATCCATCTATGCATGACAAAGTTACAGGCCGGACACGGAATACCGGATGGATGGACAGAATGACGGACGGGCGCTGCGATTACTATATTCCACCCTAAAACTTTACACAAAAAAACACATATTTGGAGAAACCGCTCATAAGAAAATCACGCTCTATAAAACTTGAATTATTATCAATTTATCAGAATATCGATTTTGAATCAAATAGCATATTTAAAAAAAACTGAACAACGAACTTGTGTCAGATATAATAACATTTTAGCAGACTATATCATTGCTGAATAAACTTGAAACTCGATCATTTCCCCCAATAAAATTACAAGTTTTGCATCCGGGGAAGTGTTAGGGGGTAATAAATAAACACTGGCTTATTGTTTGATACTTGAAACACAAACAAGCGGGGGAGGCTCTGCATAAGATTTGCATATTATTTTACAGATCTTAAAGATAACGTTTAAAATCGATATACTGAAATATTTATAAACATTTGTATTAAATTACACGATATCAATACGATAACTATAAAATGAACATAAAAATGTACAAAATGAAACATGTTTGCAGTTAAAATATTTATTTCAGAACAGATTATCAAATTTTAAGAAGTAATCTCAGTGTCTTTAAATAATTAATTAATTCAATTTGTGGAAATTATTTTATTGAATTGAGTAATTCAAAACAATGATATGCTTAATATGCTGTATTAATATAATTATCTACCAGTTACATTATTTACTCTCTTTATTCATTTAATATACCGCGCGTAAAGTGTTATTTCCTGCAAAAATAGCAGATATCCGAAATCATGTAATCATACCCCAATTTCCAAGCATCATTTTTTTACTACATTCACAATTCAAACAAAACAATGCTTTCAAAATTTTCAAAATACATCAATAACGCCATTCAAATAAAAAATGAGCTTTAAAATAACGTACATTTATAAAGAAGAAGAAACAAGGATTATTTATAACCGCCATTATGCGAGTACCCTGCGGAAGCATTGTCTGTTTCCAATGGCTGTGATATGCATCAAATCCAGATTAGTTTATACTAATTTATTTTAGCTCGATTGCGATGAAAGCTCAAAGCTTATATGAACCGCTCTCGAGTCCGCTTCCTGGGTAGAACCAGTACTGAGTGTTGTTTTATGAGAGGCATCGGGTCGAGCTGGGGATCTAACCCGCAACCTCTGGCGTGAGCGGCCAACACTCTATCCATTAGACTACCGCCCCGCTTGTATCCAGATTGACCCCACTAACAAAAAAAGTTAATAAGGGTCGAAACCAAACTCGCCCGAAGTTCGGTTACGAACCCGTTACGGTATAACTCGAGCAACGTCCAGAACTTAAGAAGTTGTGCGTTTCCAAAAAATCACGACGACCTTTGACCCATACGTTACCTAGGGATTATTATTCTGAATAAAATATTGCTAAACCATCTTGTCTTTTAAAACAATATTGTAATAGATCTTACTATATTAAAATAATTAAACTTTTTTGACAAATAATATTCTTAGTTTTAGTTGGTAATTAAAATGCTCAATCAGATGACATAGTCCTTGCTATGCAGTATATATGTTCCGCAAAGTTTCGGTCAAAATACTTGAAAGAACTTATAGCTGGGCTTTAATATTGTTGAATATATTGATATTGTTGATATTGTTGATATTGTTGAACCCGATTGCGAGTATATTTTTTGGTTAAAACTTAAAACTACATTATTCAAAAATTTTGAAAATTATATTTTACTTGGGCCGAATATATCCCATCTCTTCAATCACGTTTTTGTAATGAAGATGAGTATTTCCAATTTGAGAATGAAATCTCTCATGAGCGCAATGGATATACATGTTGTATGCTCTTTGGGGATGTAAACGGACATACCTCAAATTTGCCTGACTACGTAAATTTAGACAACTTTTTTGCAAAAAAATTCGAACTTGACGAGGACTACATCAAATTCATCAGAATGGTTAGAAAAACAAAATGTCCCCTTATGCAGAAACTCAAAAGACACTATAACAAATGCATTAGGATATAAACATTATAAGGTAATGTTTTTACACAAAAATCGTTCGGATTTCCTGTATTTCCCTCATTTTATCATCTCCTCGTCCCCTAAGCATTTTATTAAAGGCACAACCGCCACATCTACTTCTATGTGCAGAACAGAACGGAATTTGAATGTGAATATGCACACCTTCATTCATACGCATAAATGTTGTAACTTAAATCAGCAATGCCACTTTTATGTGATTAATATAAACTTAACGTTTATCTTAATTTACCTGCGACTTGGCAAATGGCACGAAATTTGAAACGTATATGGACACAAGTAAAACATCATTATGCATTTTTTTATTAAATATTTTGTTTTAGTATGTAAATGTTGACTGATGTGAGCCTGATATTAATAAAAGTTGTTGTTGTTGTTGTTGTTGCTGTTACTGTTGCTGTTGCTGTTGCTGTTGCTGTTGCTGCTGCTGCTGCTGTTGCTGTTGTTGTTGTTGTTAATAGCGAGTGGTTTATTTTATGCAATATTTTTTTAAAAAATGACATACTATATAATGTGCGCAATCTATTTTTACTGTGTTTTTGTTTGATTATATTAAATAGATGAAAAAAAAACATTCGAGGAATAAAAAAAATAGTCGCTGTCGAATGATCATTTTCGGCGATGATCAACACTGCAAAGCTTGATTAGGACGATATAAGCAAGACTATGTTCGTGGCATGAAACCCGGTTAAAACTCATATAACATAACCGTGTGTCCCTTTAATTATATCGCGGCGGTGTCTATTTGTGACAGTACTCTAAGAGACGTCACGCTGGAGTATCAGGACACATGGTATAACCCCCTCCAGTCACAGTTTACCGACAATGGGTCGGACAGACATAGAACTATCTTCTCGAAACTTGGTGTCAAGCGATTTAGATTCATTGTTCAAGTCTGCGACCAAACTCAACGGATTGTATCCCTCTACTTCCGGTTCGGAGAAAGTGAACACTCCTGCTTTTGGCTACCATTTTGTTTATTTTGTTACGAAGTAAATGAATTCCTGGTTGCCAACTCCGTGTCAATCTTACATTGAAAGCCGGATATAATACGCAGTCCCAAATGCAATGCAAATCTGCGAACATTTTAGAGGAAATCCGATTGATTATCAACAAGAAGCGAAGACATTCACGCTGTGTCCAATCCCGGCAGGTACTTCCTGCATCAGAATTTAAACATTGTTTACATATCTGTACGGTGTCATAATGCTTGTTCAGGCTTCTATGTTTATTTATCCATGGGGAGTGTTTTCGCAAGGCTGCGCTAACCCCTGTATTGAACGCCTGGTTGTAACCAAGGAAAATCATACGGACTGAATTTCTGGCCCAAATATTGACATTCTTAAATAAACTACATTCTTTTAATTATTTGAAGATAATACACACATTAAAACTTTTTAAAAACAAGCTTATAGATTAATACGTGCATCTAATAGTATTGTATGCCCAACGGAAAAGGACGCCAGTTGCAGCAGGAGTCACATTCAAGATACGTAGACTGGATACTGTATTGCAGGTTAGTCTGCGTCATTATCCAGCCGCAGACCAAACCCACCACTTTCCACATGCGAGACGGACGCTCTACCATTACACCACCGCTGTAGTCCACTGTTCAGTAGTATATGAGCATGCCGATTTTAATTGTCACGTGGACCGTGTGGCAGTTAGTTTATAGTTCACTGGAACCAACAACAGCTAAAAAATGGAATTATCGAAACCTGGTAAATACGGCCCCACTCCAAAACGGCCATAGAGAATACGGCCCCAAGATTATCCGACCCCTGGAAATTCCGGCCCCATTTGGTATGGTCCATTCGGCCCCACTTTTTACTTTTTTTAATAGCAATATTAGGGTTATTAGGCTGAACTTTGAACTAACTTTCTACAGAACTTTGAACAGAGAGCTATTATGCCACTATGCAATATGTAAAATATCCGATACTGTATATATTGTAAACGCAATATTTTAGAAGAACTAGGCCTCAGAATGTCAAATGTCGTGCATGTTTTTGGTGAATCAATTGAAAAGAGCCACCGTTAACATGACAAACTTGAATGTGTACCTGACAGCCAATTTTCCTCATGACGGAATACCTCAGATGCATGTATTATGTTGTATTTATTTATGTAGTACCAGGACAAACTCCAAGGTAGAGGTCATACAGCAGGTGTCCTGGGCCCGTGTCTTTGTGGTCCAATTCCTTTATTTATTTTTGACATGACACTTTTCTCTCTTAGGTGAATTTGTTATCTATATTAAAATTGTCCACCGTAACATCTCTAGCCACCACCCTCGACACTGTCAAATTTCCATTGTGTTCATCTGCTCCTTCGCTTATTGTTTAACTTACCCTTTATGTCAGCCCTCACATAAAAGAAAAACAATCACATTACACTTTGGTGTTACTTTTCAGGCATTATAATGTGTTGCTCAAGTAGCTTAATACAAATGTAATGTAAAGTTTGTCCATGGACGGACGGACGGAAGGACAATCCCAAAGTAATTAATATATTCGTTTCAAATTATCTAATAACTTTCCAATATTTCATTAGAAATACAATATAATAAATGATATTATTTTTATTGTTAATGTGGAGTCGAATTTCCCATGCTTAACGGGGCGGATATTCCAAGGACGTTTCATCCTGGGGCCGGATTAGTGACGGGGCCGGATATTCCATAACTCTAATTATTGTTAGCTATGAGTACACTTATTAAAATTACTTTCTAATGATATTTTGATCATGCTCATGCATATCAACAATTAAATGCAAAACTTTCTGTTTTAATTAGGGCTCATTTATGACTAACAAGCCTGTACACAGGTAATCACACTAGAAACAGCGTAAACGCTAGAAATAAAGGCGGTTTCACAGCTGAGTGGCTATCATATACACAAGCAAACCCATTCCGACGACGGGTTAACAAGGTTACTATGAGGTTATAATCTTAATATATGGTAATAAACAAAAACAGACGACAACAACATAGCCCGTGTTAACAAAAGTATATCACGACAATCGAAGTACACATAGAATTGATAAAATGTAATGTGTACTGGTGACCGGATACATTATAATACAGAATGGCCGTCTCGAGATTAAAGGGTACCGCACGTCAGAATATAAATGGCTATTTATCGTTAAATAGACATGTAAATAACACAAAAATCAACAAATTTTAATTGTACGAAATTTATCAAATGAGAAAAATGACATTAAATATCATGATTTCAAGCGTTTCCTAAATGCTATGGGCGCCGCCATTTTGTAGCTCTTTTGTGATGGAGGTATTCGGTGACGTCATAACTGCACTTCCGTTCTAGTTATCGCGCAAATTGTATTGTGTCGTTAGTGACTGCTCTCTACTGAAACTCTTATGTATATACACTAATATACGTAATCAGTTTATATACAGATATACAGTGCATTCGTGAACATCGAAGGTAGACAATTAAACGCGAAAACGATTCTGAATTGAAGGACTTAACCCATTAAACATTGTTTTCTCCAGTGGAATAAGTGGGTGGAGTAATGCGATATGTTTTGTGGGCAGTGTTGTTTTTAGTTTTCCTAATATGTGATTTCACATTGCCTCAGTGTCAAGCTTCTGGTGACATCACGCGCAAAACGCCTTTATACTTTGGGGTAGGACTTAAGATTGTAGAATGAAGCGTACCAATGCCTTGGCGTACTACTATCCAAGGATACAATTTCTGATGATTTCAGTACGAAGATGACCATATGCGACATACATATAAACTTAGTGTATATTATCCAGTGGGAAGCTCTTAAAAATGTGCTTATAACATATAGCTCAGCTGATTTCTGAAATTTAATTTGTAATTTTATATACTCTTCCAAAATATTGTGAAATTGATATATCAAACTTTCACAATATTATAATTGCAGGCTGTTTGAACAGGTGTGATAATCCAATTAACAATAAAAACAAGAGGTTAATGCCAAAACATAAGGTGTGAAAACGACATGGTATCTAAAAGTTGTTATTAAAATACAAATTAAGGCCAATTAATTGTGACAGGCCCGATTAGCTCAGTCAGTTACGTGTCTAACTATCAATCCTGGTGTCTCGAGTTCGAATTCCAACCCGGCGACAGTCTCTGTGATGACTGACATACAACATTGTGTCTCAATATCATTTGTCTCTCACTGCTGATTCGAGTGGAAAAATTATCAGTTACTTGCGGTTGTTGGGTGTGCTCAAGTACTGGTTAACTTTTGCAGGAAACAGTGGTTAGGTTAACTGAACATCTGAACAGTAAACCCTCGATGACAAAAATTGATGCTAAATATTCAGTCAACCATTAATTGTTCATAAACTCATTTTATTAATTTTATTATAATCAATAGGTAATTTAGTTTATTGATATATGGCTTTTTCACAGTCAACTAGGTCATTATTCTTGAATAGACATTTGAACTACCTCTACTTCGCAATGAAGAAAGATAAAGTAAAACCATTGTTCCTTTATTTATTCATTAATACATGAAAAGTTTTTTTTACTGTTAAAATAGTGTTCTGGTATACAATTTATGAAAAATATTCATAAAATCATATAACATAATTTTTTTACTTGTAAGTTTGCATTGATATTGAAACCCTAATTAACTGAAAATGTATAAATTAGTAATAAGACATAATACTATGTGATATAACATCCTGTCATAAACCCTGGGGTCATTAAACATGGGGTGATCACGCTTATTAGGGTACAATATGCACAATGTGGCAGGGTATTTCTCATTACCACATGGTGTGAATGTGGTGTTGGTGAATTATGAAAGCTCAGCAGGGTGCCAGTAGCTGGACAGTAACATAAACTTTGTGCAATATGCCTGTAGACATTATATTTCATATGACACTCCCTATAAGGAGACACATTCATATATGTTCAGAGAACTGGTAGAATAGATAATCATCATATATCAAATTGGGTAGTAACACCATTTGAATAACCAAAAGACAGTGCCAGTTATGTAAAACAACACAAAAAAAACCCCCAACTCATTCATGCTTCATCTAAATTTAATAAAAAGGATATGAAATCAAAATTTTATCAGCCATTTCTCAGTACGCAACAATGGCCGCACCAGCTAAACACGATAAGAAAAGAGATATAATATTATTTCTTATTCTCTCTTAGACAGGTAAATATATGTAACAAAACATTTTCCCTTAAATTCCATTCTTGGTCTAATTAGTGTTTTTTTTTGATAATGTATTGACTGAGTAGCAAACAGTATATACCCTGATAGTACAGCATGAATGTGCAGGCTCGCCTGGATCTACATCAACACTGACGGCAATAATTACTTTTTTATCAAGCTAAGGGTAATTTTACTATTTTGAAAAATTCAATCATCAATGTCAGGCTACATGATAAGATGTCAGAGTTGTGATTGATGGGTTTCGGGTTTGATCTCTGGTTCATGATCGGTGTGACTGTTTAACAGTTATCATCTTTTTGGGTGAAAACTTCATAAGACATTGCTGTGACATCTCTGTATTATTTCTGTGATACATTCTAAATCTTCTAAATTTCCAATAGTGTGAAATTGCATCTGCAGCACGTATTTTCGTCAGACGAAAGCATCATTACAGTTTTCGCAGCTGCAAAAATCTTTCACGTGTGTGAACAACTGTGCCGTCTCGCTATTTCTCTCGTCTTCTAATTCATATAACTCTGGTTCTGAAAATTCTGGTTCAATGTTGTAGGCCACAAGTCCTTCTCCGTTACTAAAATCCATTTTATTATTCTTGCGAGTACTTTTGCCGGTGACTATAATTGCACGTTTCTACATCTGCTGTAGCGTATAAATCAATTATGTTTTAAACCGGAAGTGCAGTTGTGACGTCACACAGGTATCCAATATGGCGACTTCCACCATAAAGTCGATGTGCGAAAATGACCGTTACAAAACGAGCTGATATATCTTTATGGACTCGAATTTATGCATAATAATACTATTAATAGAAAGCTGAACTCATAGCTATTCATATTATCCTGTTTTATACACAGGGTTGCGTTCCCCTTTAACATATACTCAGTACACAGAGGTATGTTACTGACAGAAAAATCAACTTACCGTATTCTATTATCCTCGTGTTACAACTCCAAGAGCTCTAAATACACAACAGAACTGCTACAACTACACGATAACAAATGTCGATTTTTTCCCCCATCAAAAGCGATATCTTCATTCCTTTCAACGTCTTCTAACCAGACCAGATGGCTGTACGTCGCCTGAGGGTACAGAAGATACAACAATACAGTAGAAATATCACATTGTAAAAATGTAATTATTTACGGTAGACAGTTTACTTGTATTCCGTGAGAATAGATCGTGCGTACTGGGCAGCGAGGAAAGTGTGCGCGCTTTAGGATAAACCACCGCATATTTTCTTATCCGGTAGTTATATGCATTTAAACGATATTTCGTTATGCGGACTTTTGCCCTTCTGCTCAAAATTGCATAGGTGGACAATTGGCCTTCCATGGTTTTGCATAGGCGGACTTTTGCCGTTCCGTGGTTTTGCATAGGCGGACTTTTGACCTTCCGCTCAATTTACATACGTGGACAATTGCCCTTTTATGGTTTTGCATACGCAGATGATTTTTGCCCCTCCGCTCAATATATATTAATAGGAAGTATGTATGCTTACATGGTTAGAACAGTCATTCTTAATATTAATACCATCGCTCCAGACAGTCTATCTGGTCTTTTGAAGTACTTCGACACCAACTATGTCAATGGCACGTTCAGGTTAATACGGTGACTGTCATAAATTTGGGTATATTATAACGCATGTCATTTAGACGATGCTTATCAAATCCTAGATAAGCATTACATAAACAATACAGGAACATTACAAGTATGTAATTATTGCATGAATGTGTAACCTACAGAAATATAATGTTGACTAACTAACTTAGTTTAAACGGCTACATGTAATTTGAAATCAACATTATATTTCTGTAGGTAAGGCGGAAAGGCAAAAGTCCGCCTTTGCAAAACCATGAAAGGACAATTGTCCATGTGTGTAAATTGAACGGAAGGGCAAAAGTCCGCATATGCAAAACCATGAAAGGGCAAGTATCCCCCAATGCAAATTTGAGCGGAGGGGCTCATTACTACATTCGAAATTACACCACATGTGCTTTTCCGGAACCGATGTTCTCTGAATCAAACTTCCAACAAGTGATTGCGACTGACAAACGCAGAGGGAGAAACGTCGCTTTGTGTTTGGACCAATAGCGGATATTAAACTCCCGATTAACATGCCAGGAATTTTAATTGAAATATAATCAATTACAGCTCGGGATGCACATGCAGTCGCTTTTTACGATGATCTGTCTATTTAAAGATTGGATCTAAAATGTGCTGCGTACGTGACATTAACACTAACACTACTAGAACAAGATAATGTCCGTTAGTATTTACCCGACACCTCATGAATATTCCGTGTATATCTGTAAATTAATTTTCGGTTTCCGAACGTGAATGGTGATATTACTGTTGATTAACTGTTACAAATATATTATTAAAGCGGCACCATATCATATTCACGAAAATCTGCGCGAAGTAGGCGTTTCAATACCCGATATTGGCGAAGATTAATGATTTCTTTAATTGGGTTTAACGCCATTTTTAACGCATTTCAGGTTATATATGGCATATCCAGTTCTACTGGTGGAGGAAGACCTCAGACTGAATCAGACTGAGTAGAACCACCGTCCTTCCGCAAGTAACTGGAAACTTTCTCACATAAAGTTTTTGGAGCGAGCGGGACTCGAACCGATGACCTTAGCGTAAGTGATCTTGAGACGGCACCATAGACCACTCGGCCACGGAGGACCCTTGAAGATTAATGAATGCCAGGTAAAATCTTGCGCACATTACATGAAGTATGTTTCGTCGGGTGTATATATATATATATATATATATGTTTTTGTTGTTATATTGTTGTTGGTTTTGCCAGTGTGTATTATAATTATATGTTATATCGAGTTTATCCGTACATGAAGACCTCAGAATGAATCTGGGTAGAACCACTGCCCTTCAGCAAAGATTATTAAAGGCAAATATAAATGCATTTTTACACATACTAAGATTGTTTCATATTTAAAGGCTCATTAAACTTCAGAAACGGTCGTTTTTTAGTTTTAATTTAAGTCAGTTTTATTCTTCTAGATGATAGAATACATGTTTATTTGATCACTGACAGACTTTTCACACGAAACAATAAATATAAAGTACATTATTAGTACATAATTAAGAACGGGTTTTGTTTACGAATTAAGTTTAGTCTCTTTCCGATAAACGTCTTCGACAGAAAACAGAGAGTACGAAGCTTGTTTGGAAACGCGTCGGTCGGTAATATATGATCAATTCACTTCAGAGAAAAACATAGTATGGGGAACTGTAGCGGATGCGGTTAAATATTAAATAACCGCTAGCGGTTAGATGGTTTTTAAGAACATCCTCTTTATTCTTCTCATTATACATTATTAATGAATCCACGAGCTAATTTATTGCACGTACATATAAAATTAAAAATAAAATTATTTTTAAATAAAGTTCTGTGCTAAACAAACCACGCTCAATATTGACTGCAATAAAGTGATTTGTGGACGTTATAGGCGCGTGCGATAGTATCACGCGTATATGCAAGGGAGGATACTGATACTAGACCAAACTAGTATTCCGTACTCATTGTTTTTCAGTGCGTATAAATAATATAATGCGTACAACGTTCGATACAGTTTTATTGCAGACATCAATATATATTTTTAAAAAAAAAAGAAAACCCAATAACAATACATGATATTAGTGAATAAAATGTCAAAATATAACAAAAGTTCATTTCTAGCGTTTTGATCTCAAAAGTCACTATCCAATGATACCATTTTCGCAGTCAGTATTGCAAAGAAGCTGTAAAAGAAGACGATCCGAAACACGATACAAGTGCCCCATTCAAAATTTAGACGGCTGACGAAGAGACGAGTTTTCACATCATTAGATTTCAGTTTTGCGAGATTTCATGAGATTGTCGGAGACTTTCAATAATTCGCGGTTTCAACAGCCGCCATTTTTGTTAGCAACGAAGCGGTGTTAAAGCTGTTACAATATGCAATAATCGCCAACTTGGAGTTTAACCAACCTGAAGTAGAGGTGGTTTTAGATTGTATGTTTCATGGTGATCACATTTTTATAGCTATTAAACAGAATTGTGATACTCACAATACACAAACTACGTTTAAACTATCAGATGAATGTCGAGTTGGTTTTTTACTTTACGTACATCATGAACGAGAACATTTCTTAATTACAGTTTTGAATAGTTAATTACTAGATTAAGTATGAGAGTTATTGTCGTTCAGATCCAGACTTTTTTTTATACTTTTATTAAGAAGAACAATCGTATTCTTTTAATCTCCATCCTTCTTTTATTGAAAAAACGAATTTGCAGTTTGGGTTTAAATTGTTGGAAAATATTCTCTGCGCGAAATGCCAAAAAAACGTACCCATTTACTTCCTTCGTAATTTGTACATTCAAATTATCGATCCGATTCGATGCATAAAATTAGATACATTATTTCAAATACAAATTAACATCCATCATCGTTAAACTGATTTTGTAGTTCCCGCCTGTATATTGAATCTGGCTTAAATATTGCGTTCATTCAGTCTTATAAATTCAAGGTTTCGATTGAACCATATATTATACGGCCTTCTGCACAGTGCATTATAGTTTAATAAGCGACGTATATGCATATATATGAAATTGCATTATTAAAGACGTATTCATATTAATTTCCATATATTTTACTTTTAATATATAATAATGTTCGAAAATCTCGAAGTAAAATAAACCAAATTTCAATTAAATTAACCTCTTATAAAATAACTGGGTCTTTGTTTTATGCCAACCATCCAGTTGGCCATACCTTAGCCATCAAATAATCAAAGAAGGTCCTACCCCTGACGCAATGTCCCAACATAACTAGCCGTATGAGTGCTGACAGAGGAGGGTGTTTGTTCACATTGTTTCAATTGTGCGCTGACGTGTCCACCGTAAGACGCCGTCTCAAGATTACTAAACCAGGCAAAGCTGGGGCCGTGGGTTCAAGTCCAACTCGATCCAAAAACGTTATGTTTACCGGTTATTCGAGGACAACAACTGTTACAGTGATCTACTAAGATTTATTCTGATGTCTGTCTCCACCAATAAAACTGGATGCTTTACTATAGCATGTAACTTCTTGAAATCACGTTAAACCATATTCAAACAAACAAAAAATAAAAATGTTAAAAAAAAGTATCAGATCCAGAGTGTTCTACTCAAAATAAAACAGTTGCGCTTTAAACAGTCTTAGAAATCTATAAGAAAAGTTGGTAATTAGAATCCGCAAAACATACGAACAGAGACATATCGAGAAATATGTGCCAAAACTGCTGCGGTTCCGAAACTTCGATCAATATTATGGCGTCTGGTAATGGTTGAAAACGTAAGTGATTAAAGATAAACACTTGATGTCATTAACAGTAATTATACAAGTTTAGTGAATAATAGTGCATACACTTTCAAACAAATAAGTATAAAAAGAGAAACAATTGTAGCTGAAGAAACACCTGTAGTTGAAGAAACAACTGTAGTTAAAGAAACACTTGTAGTTAAAGAAACACCTGTAATTGAAGAAACACATGTAGCTGAAGAAACACCTGTAGTTGAATAAACACCTGTAATTGAAGAATATACATCAAAGTTCGCAGATATACACTATGGTAATGTAGCACAGACTTGCATAGTCATTGCTAATTAACAAAGTACTTGTCAGAAATTATAATTGTTTCTTTTTTAAGTTAAAAGTGATAAGAGAATAGTTAGAATTCCTGCTTCTTTTTTAAGTGTTATGATTGTCCGTAGAATCCGCAGGAGTCGCACCTAGCGGACCGAAACCGCTGAATTACTTAATAAACCGTATGGTGGATGCCGATACTTGAAAACTGAAGAACGAAACTAAAGTGCATGCTCAGTGACTTACTCCTAACACGTTAAAACACATATTTCATAACTCAAAAGTGTTTAATGTGTTTTAAAGAAATTACCATGTGACTAGCACATGTGACTCATGTCAAACAATTAAACACAATATGTCGATGTGCTTTTTCTTACTTAGTTTGTAGTACGGACCCAGCTCTCCCGATCGGATCCGTTAAACAGCAATGTTGGGAAAGCCGTATTTGAGCACGTTGATTGGTCAGTTGTTTCAATGGAAATCTTGATGACGTTAGAGTTTAATAAGCGTTCAACTGCTATGAAATGTGGGATAGGCATAGAATTCCCGGCTTTTCCACAAGGCACTGGCAATTGTTATAACATTAGTTGTTTTTGACCGAGCTGGACTCAAACCGACGACCTCAGACGTGAGAAGGTAAGTAGTCATTAGGCGACAGTGCCTTAAACCACTGTACCACGGAGGGCTCTGTATAATTTAAAATCACACAGGGCAAACACCTAATATAAAAACACTTAATAAAATAATATTTTCAATAGTCACGTATCGAGCCATCTTTACTGTTACCAAGTAGTCTGTTTGACCATTTTGAGATCGTATCATCCAGAAAGACTGTGTCTGGCATTTCATTTTATAGAAAAAATGTCTTATACAAATTGTTATAAAATGAGTAAAGAATTGCGATGAAAACTGATCTCATGCTGATCTCATGCTAATGTACATTTATATAACTAAATAACAGCAATATGTTAACCGAACGAAATTATGTCCACATAATACACCATTGTCACATTGTCACGCATTCACAACAACACAATGACAATGATAAAGTGTTCATGTTACATGTAATGATCGCGAAGCAGAAAATCCCGCTCAAACTCAATAGCTGATGCTAGAACTATAATGCTGCCGCAAATATTGTCAAACAGTTTTTTATTTGAATAATTAGCGTCGTTTCTATGCCAGCGAATGCTTACAGAAAATCAGTTACATTCAAAGAACAAAAAAAACACAACACAGTTATGATAACAATAAAGGCATTGTTGAAGTCAACTGTTTAAACCAGCTTTAAAGGGACACGCGACAATATTCATACATTTTTACCTCACTCTATTTCTGTTGTTTTATGGCGTTAAGCGTCGCTTTCAACATTTTTTCTAGTTATATCGCGACGTTGACTGCTTGAGACAATAGTCTAAGCTCTATCACACTAGAGTATCATGCCGCAGACACATGGTATGCTACCCCACCCAGTCACATTATATTGATCCCGATCCGACCAGATCTAGAACTATCCTCTGAATGTCGGGCGTAAAACGAGGAAGCTTCTAGTACCATTTTTCAAGTCTTTGGTATGACCTGGCCAGAGGGCTCTATTTCTGAAAACTCTATACTCACAAGATGACGCAACTATGATATTGTATACATGAGAAAATGAATTTCGAGGAATAAAAAATAGTCCCTGTCGCGTATGATTATTTCTGCAAACCTTGTTCAGGGCAACATAAGCAGTGCTATGCATTTGGCATGTAGCCGGTCTCAAAATCATTTAACATAGCCATGTGTCCCTTTAATTATAAACTGTTTGCAGAAATGTATCAAATATAGCAGCGGCAAGGGATACAATTAAACTGCCACGCTCGATTAATTCTTAAGATGAAATTTTTTTTTATAGAACATGTATATGAGAATCACATGTTTGAAATGTAAGAAGCCATACGTCTTTCAGATAAGAATAAATACAACGCATGTGTTTCTTATTTTCATTCATTGTTGTGAAGTATGTTTACCGAGGACTTGGAGTGAGGAAACCAGTCTATCTACTTTCTTATTTTATATTGAGATACACTGGTTTTGCACTTTAAACTTTATATATTAAAGGTACATCTGTCAAGTCCCATTGAGAAATGTGACCATATATGTCATGGTTTATGATTGTATTCTGTGTTCTTCATTTAGATATGCACTACCTTAATTTGCATATACAGTGAAACCTGTGTTAGTGATCGCCTGTATTAAGCAATCAGTTGTCTGAAACAGCCACATTTTATATTTCCCTTTCAAAATTAGTTTAAATCAACCTGTATAAAGCAGCAATTTGCCTTAAAGGTCACTTCTGCTGCTTAAGACAGGTTTGACTCTAAATGAAAGAAGAACTACAAAATACACAAGAATGAACTACAAATACGCCTATCCAATGCAAACGTACTTTAATTATTTCATTGAACCCTTAAGTGGTTTTGTATTGAATTCTGAGCGCTGCAACACTGGAGTATCATGTCACAAATATATGGTATGATTCCCCACCTAGTCACATTATACCGGCACCGCGTCTGTCAGATCTAGAACTATCCTTTAAATGCCGAGTGTCAAGCGAGGAAGATTTAGATCCATTTTTCAAGTCTGTGGAATGACCCGGACGGGGATCAAACCCACCAATTTCTACATGCGAGGCGGATGCTTTATCACTACACTACCGCTGCGGTCCACTGTTCAAAGTGGTATAGGAGCATGCTTATCTCACCTGTCACGTTTGACAGTTAGTTGATTATCCAGTGAATCTAACAGTAATCATTGAAAACGGAAATGATCTTAAGATATGAATATGGTACTTACAAGCTTGCTTTTACTTAATGTCCACATTATGTCTACAGTAAACATAAAACATGACCATTACTTTTCTTATAACATTTTGATAATCCGGATCCTAAACGTGAAGCAAGTAAATATGTGTTCACAATGGAAACATGATTGAAAACACACGCACACACGCACACACGCACACACGCACACACGCACACGCACACGCACACACACATCAGTTCTAACGATTTAGCAAACACGGATATTAAATTTACATCACAGGTTCCCATCTTAATCTAATTTAACAAAGTCGCAGATGACAAAAACATAACCTGTTTCAACAAAAATATATCTACGAACAGAATTGATAACTGTGTAAACTTAATAGAATAAAATATAATATCGGTCGGCCGGTCACGAGATAAACATACATTCAGTACACGGAGACATAAAATCAACTTACCCTATTCTAGTATCCTCGTGTAACTACTCCAAGAGCTCTAACTGCACGATAACAAATCTTTTTTATTTAAAACTATATCTTCATTACGTCCTTTCAGCGCCTTCTAACCAGATCGGATGGCGGAATGCATGTTGCCTGAGCGTACAGAAGATACAACAATGTCAGAGCAACGTTCAAAGACAATACAGAAGTAACATCACATTGTAAAGATATAATTAGTTACGGTAGACAGTTAAGTGAAGATCGTTCGTACTGAGCAGGGAGCAGGTCGCTTTTAAAACAAAATCATTTGCTGTGCAAGGTGCTTGTTTGCAATTTGATTAACATTTATTATCCAGTAAATATTTGCACATGACCGATATTTCAGCTGTAACACCACAAGCCATTTCAAGACTCGATTGCGACTGACAAACGCAGAGGGGGGAAACGTCGCTTTGTGCGTGAACTGCTGGTTTGGATCAATAGTGAATATTAAAGGGAACGTGTCTTCAGGAGTAAATTTTTCCAATAAACTCCCGATCAACATGCCAGGACATTTAATTGAAAGAAAATCAATTACAGCTCTGGATGCCATGTCGTTGCCTTTTACTCTGATCTGTCGATTTAAAGATATCATATCTATATGAGTCTAAACTGTGCTTTGTGACATTACAAATAACACCCGAACCGTATCAAACGTGAAGAATGTTACGTGGTAAGTATTTATTACCAAGCACTTGATTTTGGTTGGCTTTGTTTTGCTGTGTGTTAAATATGGTATTCAGTAAAAAAAAATGTCCGTAATACTTTACCTCGCACTCATTTATCCAAATTCGTCAATTTGTTTAAAATCTTTCTCCATACACTATTCGTCAATGTGTTTAAACTCTTTCTCCGTACACTATTCGTCAATGTGTTTAAACTCTTTCTCCGTACACTATTCGTGAATGCGTTATGATGCCGACTGGTATTGGTGCCGGTTTATCAACAGTAATTTTAATCATTGTGTTTGTACACCGAAAATTGATTAACGGATATACACGGAATATAAAACCTTACGGCCAATATATTGAGTTAATCGATACAGGACGTTCTCAGAATGACAAAGTTTTGGGACTCGAAACAACGACCTCAGCGTTGGAAAATATGTGCTCATTAGACAACGCCTTCGGTCACTCGGTAGCGGATGACGTCTTATTTTTCATAAAGACAAAAATTAAGAAAACTTTAAATACGCCCAAAACATTCATCAAAGAAAAATCTAATTAGTTTTTTTCTTTGTTGTGATTTAAAAGGGAAAAAGCGGGTTGTCATACCATGTGTCTGCAGCGTGCATTCCATGTGTCTGCCGCATGGAGCTCACGTGTGACAGCGTTCAGAATACTGTTTCAAGTAGGCACCGATGCGATATGACTGAAAAATGATCGAAAGTGACGCTAGAAACCATACAACAAAAACAACTGTTATAGTAAACCGGTGTGTTGTTGTTGTTGTTGTTTGGTGTTCAGCTTCGCTTTCAACAATTTTTCAGTCGTGTCGCGACAGTGTCTACTTGAGACAGTATTCCGAAGACACATGATATGATACCCCACCCAGTCACATTATACTGACACCTGGCCGACCAGACCTAGAACTATCCTATGACCCGGTCGGGGACCGAACCCATGACCTTCCATGCGACGCAGACGCTCTACCACTAGACCACGCTGCGGTATTGGTTTATGGATGTACAATGATGCTTATTTATCTGGTGTTTCTTTAAGTTATGAACTGGTATTGATATGAATTGTTAATCTAAACTTCAAATTGATAACGGTTAGAAGAAATATTATGGCCAGTAAAATGTTTACAATCGCATTCAAAATCGATCGATATTGACAAAAAGTGCAGTTTTATCGTCAAGTGGTTCGTTTACGATTGAATGATTATATAGTTAGAGTTATTTTTTATGCCATCGACAGCTAACAGACGATCAATTAACCTAACCACTGTTTCCTTGGATCCTGAAAGGTTGACTCGTACTCAAGCACACCCCATCTCTGCAAGTAACTTATAACTTTCTCAATTGAATCATGGGTGAGTGACGAATGATAATGAGATATAAATCATCACGGAGACTGCTGCAGGGCGGGGATTCGAACTCACGACCCCTGAATTGATAGTCAGACGCGCTACCGACTGAGCTTATGCAGCCCATTTATGAAATATCAATTCTTGAAAGATACTCAGGAAATAAACATGAAAACCTGGTAAAACTCATTTGATATCATAACTGTTCTATCGGTCATACTTTTAAAGTTACCAGTATAAAATTTATTAGAACGAACAATGTATTGGATTTTAGCGTCAGTCGTTCTTTTTAAAACCTTAATTCTCTAAAGATATCAAAGTTGATGATTACTATTTTAACTGCTATTGTTATAATGGTACTATATGCGGTCAAACAAGATGATTATTTTAATAGTTACCTAGATCAAGCTGACTACGGGACTCTATGGCAACTCCGTATTCAATACGTAACATCGGATACGGCTGTAGGGAATATTGTGGTCAGGATATATCATGTTCAATATAGAATTACACAAGACTATTTTGATATTGTTAGTGACCAAACTCTGTTAATCAGGTCATAGCAGATCTGATCTAATGTGATATCCAGGTTTTTAAAAAATAGTTTTTATTATTGTCGCTTCTTAGGTATGCACAGGCTGCTGGTGCTTCTTTACAAATATCACACTTTAATTAAATTCCATTTCGATACAATTATAAACCATTCTGTATCACTGTGCGATACACCATGGAAGATTAACGGGGATTGGTCATATTTTAATAATGCAATGCACAAATTAAATATTGCAAACTGACGAACACATGAACGTTAGGAATCATTATTGATGACTATTTAAATCATCTGCGTGCGTAACTCAATCTATTATTTATTGGATCGTGGAAAAAGGATTTGTCCACATGTCAACTACTGACAACATATCGCAAGCTAGAACTCGAAATAGGGTTGAGCTTTTAGCCAGCCAGATTGCGTGTGACATGTTAGCCGACCAACCAACATTAGGCATCCATACGAGTTTTGGCTGAGGACATAAACATTTTAGTGGGCAAATCACTTAGTACCTGTACATGTACTTTTAGTACATGGTTATATGGCTTACCATTAACAGTAAACACTGCTGTATAATGGTGATAGGGAATGTCATATTATGTTATTAGTAGCATTCAAAGTTAATGTCAAGTTACGCAAGAATATTAATAAAATGATACTAATAAATTCGATTTTTGGCATCATGTTTTTACTTAGAAAATAGAGGTGATAGGGATAACTTTAAAGGAACTTATATCAGGAAAAACGTAACTAATGTCTAAAAATTAAATTATTTTCAAAATGGATAAAAAAAACATCCCATTATCATACATAAATAAAGTATGAATAGTTTGGTATATCAAATTCTCCGAAACGTGACAAAATCGGTGTTTCAATCGGAGTGGTAAACTTGAAACGAAATCTGCATTCTAAAAATAGCCAATACTTATATAAATACTTCTTGACGACCTTCACGTCAGATTCCTTTTAAGATGATAGGAATTTTAAACGTGTAAACCTTTAAACTAAAGTCATAATTAAACTAACATTACTCATTTGATACAACGTCACAAATTATATAAAAAAAATTAAGAGGGAAATCTATTCTAGCGTAAACCCATTTTCAATAGATTATTTCGGCATATTTCAATATACATCTTGTTGGAAATACGGAGTATATATCGGCAAGATATACTGGTAAAAATGTTTTTGGCCAATTCTTAAATTTTGAAAAATCCTGGTATGCTCCCTTGAAATGAAATGATCTTTTCTTTTCAAAAGAGAAAATCTAATATTTCCTTTCGAAATAAGTGTATAATAGAATGTTTAAGAATAGTTTTAAACTAAATCATAACATTAATAGTAATCTGATGTTCTCAAATACAATCATTTCTAAAATAACACCACACAATGTACTATTTTAGATAATTTGAAAAATATTTATTATAAATGCACACAAACATTTGATGTTCTTCATAAATTTTGGGATAAAAACACCTTATCATGCTTGGAACATAAAAAAGCATAACATATATAATGTATAAAATTAACGTGTTTTTGTTGAAATAGAAAAGAAATTTAGAGTCTTCCTGGATAATACAAATAGCATTATGTGAAAGATTTCCATTATAAAAATATTTGTCAAACAGCAGAAAGAAACGTTATTTTAACTGTTCGCCACAAACAGATGTTTGTCATTGTTACATCCGGATGTCTTTCAATTCTGATTCCGGCCCGTGTCGTCTGAACATGACTTCAACTATAGCGTAGTTCAGCATACCGACGCACAAGAATCCAACACAAATGTAGAGTTTAATGTTTGTGCAGAGGAAATTCTGGCAGGCAAAGGTGATGATAAATCCAAAGGACTCCCACAACTTGTAGTTAGCAAACGCAGCCTCGGAATCCTTTGTCCATAAGAAACCATAAAGCGCTGAAATTTTAAACACAATTTATATATAAATGAGAAAAGGAAATAGTTGCTCAACAACATTTTCAATTCCATAAAGGCTTCTGAAAAGTTACTGTTCGTTAGATGATTTCATATTAACTGAATAGTATCGTCCTCGATAAAGGTCTGTACAACTACTTGTTTTAAAAAATCATTTAAGGGTTTTTTGAATATGTCTTTATGTAAATATTGGAAATTGCATTAATCATTCTATGTATTGGATAATGTTGAAAAGGCGGCGTTACCATTTATCTGCGTCTGTATAACCGCATCACCCATAGCCCACAGTGCTGCTAATATGTAGAACAGATACAAAGCATCTGGATCCGGACGCCACAATAAAAACGCTATCTGGCATCCTCCGTGAACTACAAAGGCTGTTGGAATAAAGATAATATAAATTGTAAACTTTTTTTTTCATCGCTCTTACAACTTAAACAAATCAAACTCGATATTTTCGGCAAAACCAGTACTGAAAATATGTGAATAAAGCGTTATGCTCAAAGACATAACATGATTCTGTTTAGAGATCGAACTCATAACCATTCGAGTCTGAGTCCGATCGAGACAACTGAGCATTATTTGTTGTCGTACTTTTTATACAAGTCCCTTTGTTAACACAATGTAAATTTTACTGAAAAAATACGTTCAGCAACTCTTTTCCTATTTTAGAAATTAGTTATATATTATTTTTATAAAACCAGTTTTAGTAACATGAGTAAAATATTTTTTGAAAATGCAATTGATTGTTTTTGTATTATCTTTCTCCGGTCACACCAATTAAAACTAATGATTTCAATATATAATTAGCAACTTTTGTCACAAATGGTCTCTTATCTGCAAAAATAATCTTTCAGACCCTTTGTAATGTAGAAGCAAAATACATTCTGGGTTACATATTTGCTTTATGTAGATATGTAACCATTCAACAAACTACTAATTAACGGATACAAGAAACTCATCGTTTAGTAAGTGTTTATATATAGATGCTATATCGTTAATAACTGATTTAGAAAGAAATCCATTTTCAATTTTTTTTTTATTAAAATGAGACAGTATACCAAGTACGAAGAATGGAATGTGTCCAACAAATTGTACGAGTCTTCCGAATGTGAAGGAACACACAGCGTCCACGACACCATAGCAGATCATGATGAAGCCGATGTTTTCAATGCCGAGGGCACAACTGACATACGACTGGAATTTGTAAAATAGATATAAATTATGACAAGTGACAGTAAATATGAACATTGACAACACTTTGACATAAACAAGTTGAAAACATGAACATCAGCTATGTAAACAGTATGTGAAAAGCTAATTATAGAATAGAGTCGTTCATATTATTAAGTTATGTTCTTAAATGCGATATTACTGGTGAAAAGCCTTTGTAATGCTTTGATTAAAATGAATGAACGTTCTGTTCGGTTTGTACTGTTATTTGCGAGCGACATTTTCCCCGTTTCCTTATTCCCGCACAAGTGAAGATATTGTCATGGCTTTTGTTGTTCTTGAAGTTTAATAGAACGCACACTGCGTTATACATTAAAAGGAGTGTCCCTTAGTGAAAAGGCGCATTTGCCAAATGGTCGTATAATGTATATGGTCGGGTATTGGGATATCATTAGAACATTATATAGTTAATTCGATGTGTATTTTAAATATCGACTAAAACTGATGCTTATTATATGTTTATGATCTATATATTACTGTGTCGCATTTAGGCTCGTTGGATCTACATGGATCATGTTATTTGTTTCATTGTATTGAACTGAAATTCTGCGGTTATTGTAAACCACTGTACCGAAAATTAGAGCTTTGAAATCTCCCATATACATATTGGAACACAACTGACACGAACCTACCACTCGCAATTGGCATTTTATAACCTATCTATTATTATACCATAAATATTCCACTAAAACACAGCCTTTTTGAGCAGATGTCAGAATAAAAAAAATCAACAAAAAAGTCAATTTCAGCATCAACATAGTACTTAACATACATCACACATACATACCACACATAATATATCATGTTTATGATATACCACACATATATTGTGTTAATGATTTACCACACATATATCATGTTTATCATATACCACGTATATATCATGTTTATCATATAACATATACCACGCATATATCATATTTATCATATACCACACATATATCATGTTTATTATGTACCACGCATTTATCGTGTTTATCATATACCACGCATATATCGTGTTTATCATATACAACGCATATATCGTGTTTATCATATACCACACATATATCATGTTTATCATATAACATATACCACGCATATATCATGTTTATCATATACCACACATATATCATGTTTATCATATACCACACATATATCATGTTTAATATATATATCACACATATATCATGTTTAACATATATTACACATATATCATGTTTATCATATACCACACATTTATCATGTTTATTACATGTTCTGCTACTTAATAAATCCATAATTACATTTAATACAATTCAGAATTATTTGTTACTTTAAATAAAACTTGTTAAATTTAATTCAAATTATGGATATATTTCTATTATTATTCTGTTTGGTTAAACTGTATCATGTATACCGATATCACGCAAACTAAAATAAACTAAAAATAGTAATCAATGGCAAAATAAGTTCCAGAGAA